>CM022951.1:854550-1454550 GCA_012931725.1 Litsea cubeba
TATAATTCTCAATGGCCATTGCCAATACCAGTTTGACCAAGAGTGCTGAAGATTTGCTTCCAAAGCAATAAAAAATTAGGTAGTCATATCTCTTTGTCCATCTGTTGATATATTAATACAACTCATTTAATATCTTTGATAGTAATGGATTAAGTCCATAATGTAACATTTTTTAAGTAGGAATCCATGTCATTGTTTATTTTGTTATTGGTGTTAAACTCATTTCAAGCATTTTTTTATTGAATGTTAGGATGTCAGACAATGAAGTTTTGGTCATCTTCCACTATGATGGAGAGTTTGATTTTGATATTAACCGTCCGACATACAAAGATGGAAAACAAAAGATGAGGTATTTACCCACTGACTAGTTATAACTATTTGTGAGACGTTGCACTTGATATCTAAGTGGGAAGCACTCAGTGACATCCCAGCTTTACAGTACCTTATCACGATTATTTGCATTCTCATTGATTACCCTAGAAGAGGATAAGGATATTAAGGTAATGTTCAGAGCATCGGAAAATAATTCGAATTGTTTGTATTTATATGTTAGTAAAGGACAAATCCAGCAGCTGGCAACGGACAAGAAAAGGCTATGTAAGTGAGTTTCTTCTATTTTTTAATGTAAGTCGAGTTTTAATACAATTTCTTACGATTTCATTTGTTATGAATTGAAAGGTTGCAACGTATGCCTTTGCATGGTCCAAGCCAAGACAATTCTTATGCATCGAGGGAGAAACATAAAGAAAGAGGTAGTACATGCAACTCTTGTCCGAGAATTTTCGACGGTCAGCCTCCATGAAGATAATGATATCGAGTTTCAGGAGCACCCAATCATGTTGTCATTGATCAAAGTATAGGAGCTTATCATGTCGTTGATGAGATAATGTATGATCCAACTGTTGAAGATGAGATAGTGTCTGATAGATGTGAACATGCATAAGTGGGTAGAAATACAACCCGTTTCCAACAAAAAAACAAAATCAAGCTACCAAAAATAAAAATCTGGAGCCTTCATACAAAGTCGGATGTTAATATTGAGGACACCATGGTTCCTGAAGAGTACTTGAAAAACGTACCAAACTTTGCACGGGAGATGTGGATAGGGCGGAAGTTTTCAGATCGTGACACATTCAGAACCGCTGTCCGACGACGTGAGGTGCAACCAGAAACTCGAGGACGGACTGACCGATCCTATTTCGTTTCTGCAACAGAATCCCTACGTGGAGATAGAGATGCGACAGAATTGGGTTGTGTATGATCCGTGAATGCGCTGGAACTGGGTTGCAACATCCTGAGCAGCGCCTGACTGAATTTTTCTGATCTCTCAGGTTAGGAAAACCCAGAAGAGAGAATAAGTAAAATGAAAAAGGGGGAAAATGATTTTGGGGTTTGTTTAAGGGAAAGGAGCATGGATATCCCCACTTAAAAAAAAAATTTAAAAAAAACACCAAACAGGACCTTTGAGACTACTGTGGTCTTTATAAGATGTTAATGGTGCTTTGGCTTTTGACTAGTCTTAAAATGGATTTTTTGGGTAAAATCCTCTTGATTTTTTTGTGTGATTTGTGCAACATCGCATAAAAATTGTGTCATGACGTATATTGACCATATTCAATCAAATATCAATGCATGCTGTTGGTATACGTACACCTATAGGGAAAAAAAACACAAAAAAAGGAATGATCCGGAAGTTTACTCTACTCAGAAAAAAGAAAAAATTATTTGGAGGTCTATTCTTTCACGCAAAAAAAGAGAATTGTCTCATGTATTCTTTCACAAATCTTGATTTTTTTTTGTGCCGCGAAAAGTGAATTCAGTTTCCATGAAAGGCGATTTTGAGTGCTACGAAAAGCAAATTTGGATGTTGTGAAAGGCGAATTACATCATTGTTAGAAAAGATAAGATTTGTGATTTTTGTCTCTTTTCAATACAAATATGATAGAAAAATAAGAAAAGACATCAGACTATCAGACGATTATGTAGACACATTCGGATTAGTGGACACAAGCCGTGTATGTTGGCTCCTACTACGTCCCTCTGATGCTAATGTGATGCTTGGGTTCTTTCGTGAGGCTTCAAACCTTAGATTCTTAAAAAATAAGGATTATCTAAAGGAGAATATCATATACCCATAAAAATCTAAGTAGATATGCGAAAAACCGCATTTAAGTCATGGAAAATAGAAGAAAACGGCCTTGGAGGAGACCCCCCCCCCCCCCCGCCCCCCCTTTCCAAACAAACAAAAAAAAAAAATGAAAGGTCATGAAAGAAGATGAAAGGCCGAGAGACACCACTAATGTGGCCATTTTTCACATGTGATGAATGCTTTGAATGCACTAACTCTCCATCATGGGAGGGAGTTATGCTTTTAATGTCTCCATTTGTAACTCATTTTTATTGCGTTCTGATTGGTTGTCACATGATAATGGGCTTTAATTGCATGGAATAGTCGTGGCCATTTGCAACTCTTGGAGTTTTATCATAAGAAGCTCTTGCAATGCAAGAAGACGTTTGTCGTGAGAAGAAAATGTGCATCAATCGCCGTCGGATTGATTTGGAACTTCAGAGGTTAATTGCCACTGATGGACTAAGATCATTTGTCTATTGGTTTCTTGATCAATTGGGCAGGATGTGGGCCTCTATAGTTGATTGGAATGTTTGTCCGTGATGTTGATGAAGATCGGCGAATATTAGGCTCTGAAAAGTGATTTTCATAAAGTTCTATAAGCAAAAGGAGATGAAAATGGGGAAAAGTACCAAAAAATGGGTTTTTTTTGGGAAATCCAATGGGCCTAGATTTCCATGGTTGCCAGCGACATGAGGCATAATTGCCCGATTTGGCCCTTTTTTAAGACATTTTTTCGATTTTTCTTCTTTACATATTTTTCTGACAATTTTGGAGATTTAATGACAATCTTTCCCTACAGTTAAGCTGGCAAAATGATAAGCAAAAAGGGGAGTAAAGCTTCCAAGTTTGCGGAAAGGTAAACATCTTGTCATAAGACGATGTTGTTTTAGTGCAAGAAGCCAAAATTGGGTTAAATGATGTCGGAATTACCCATGGGCTCTTATTTGAGAATTATGGCATTTTAGGATCCTGTTGCCGGAAGAATCATGGCCTTTCGGGATCCATTTTCTCACAACAGGATGCTTCGAGGCCAATTCAGTTATACGATGTCAGAATGACCTGAAATTTGACATGGAAACTCTTGAAAGTATTTTAAGACCATCCATCAATTTTGATTACAGAGACAAGGTCTCTAGAGTTGTTGTCACAAGAAAGTCTTATTCTATCTCAAGAAGAATACAACTTTTGTCTTCATGGGCAAACAATGTCGGAATGACTTAAAATTTGAAATGGTACCCTCGATGGTTTTTTGAGATGAACCATGTACTTAATTTTGGGAAAAAAATGTCTCCAATACTGTTGTCACAAGAAGGACCTATCTTGCAACAAGAAGAGTAAAGTTAGGTCAAATGATGCTAGAACAGATTGAAACTTCACATGGATACTCCTCAAGGCTATAATAGAGAATCTTGAGTTATCCAAGTGATTCTGAGATGATTTGAATGCATGAAGTAAATTGCTATCTAATTTGTCGCATAAAGAATCGATGATCATGAAATGATGTTAAAATTTCTCAAAAGTGATACGAAATCCTTAATTTGATTTGCCTAAATAGAACATTTGTGAGTTGTTTTTAATCTTGTCTACTAAGTTTGAAGATGTTCGGGCTTCATTTGGGTTTGTGATCACCCTGTGGGCTTATGGAGGCTTCATGGGGTTCCAAGGCCATTAGCGAACCTTACTTTTGATTTTGACGCGCCCTCTTATATGATGAACACTAGGCGCCTTGTTGATGTTGAAAATCACATTTGAATGGCTGATGTAGTTTTGCATGACTTCTTTAATGTTGAAATATGCTCATGGGCAAAAGCAATATTTTTGTCAACACTCCATGGATGAAAGCCTCTTCTATGACCTTCCACATGCTCACGTCATGGCAGTTTAATCGTTCTTCTTGGCTCCACCAAAGTTCTTCGAGAGCAATTGGACATCGGTTGATTACCAAATGAAGAAATAGAAGAAAATGCTCTTAATTTTTTTTAAATGGCTTTAATTTTTTTTAAAAATGCCTTTTAAAACATTCTTTCACCTATAATAAATGATAAATCTCAAAATGCTAATTGCTAAGTGTTTGGTTCTAAGACTTCTCCTTTTTTCTTACAAATTTGCTCTTAAGTGCATGATATCGTGAGTTCATGACTCACAACAGGTATAACCTAATGATGATGATGTTCGAAAGATTAATCTTGGAGAGCTTTGGAGCTTCAATGATGATGATGTTCTTTCTATCGATAAGTGGTCTTGAGGAGTGCGGGGAAAGGAAGGGCTACCATCATCCAACAACAACCATGTGGCACATGTGTACTCCCCTCATTATTCATTTCATATGTACTTAGTACTTGGAACTTGTATTTTTCAATGAAAAACATGTTTAAGAGGTAGTTTTAGAAGAAAAAAAGAGTCATGGTTGAAAAAGAGGCTCTTACCTTTATTCACTCATCATGCATTTCATAACCTAGATTGGACAACTTACAAATAATGTCCAATGAATATCATTATCTACTTTCTGATGTCTATTTGAATTAGCGGTAAGACTTTTTACTTCTTCTTCAGAAAGTAACCAAAAGTTAACTTTTCCAAATAAACATAAATGTCTAAAGCAATAAGGCCTTTATTGGATTTCTTTTTGACAAATTTATCGATATAACTTTTAATATATGAAAAGTATGTCTGTACTTCTTTTATCATATGATAATTTTTCTATACTAGTTGTTCTATATGAAAATTCTGCCCATATAACTTTTGCTGTAGACAAGTATGTTTTTTTCAAATTAAACTAGAAGTATCATTGCTCTATTGTAAAAAAAATATAATTTAAACAACTCCATTTCAAATAGATCTATTTGAACCAGGTCTATTTCAAATAGATTATACTTGCCAAATATGCCTTCGATCATATTCTTCATCAAAAGTTGGATTTCGTAAAAAATATATATATCTTTAGGACTTCCTCAAACTTGTTCGCATGTTTCTTTTGGAAAAAAATAATAGAGCTTCTTAAAGCTGAAGCCATAGAGGCTTTAGATCCGATGATTATAGTGACAAAACAAAATGTTACGTTATTTTAACAATTCTCAACTCTTGTTCAAAATCTCAATATAATTTGTTCATCTCATTCTAAGGGTCAATTTGTGTGTAGGGATTCTAAGAATGTTTGGTGGAAAGTTATACAAATTAATTCTCCAAATGTTGTTCCCCAACAGGATACACAAATGCTCAAGTAAAACCTAACATTTGAACATAGAAATTGGATAATTTCAAAGACTGAAAGTAACACTTTAGAAAGCTGGATTTTTGGAATCTCACTAATATTGAATAAGGATTTCAAATGCTTCAAGGACAACAACTAACATTGATGTAAAAAAAATTTAACATATGCAATTCTCATAAAGGTTTCTCCAATAAACAAGCTTTAAAGATTCCCACAACCTTCCGTCCTTCAAGTTTGAATTGGATGCCTACTAGATGATATATGAGTTAGTTTCATTGTATATGCATCTATTTCTCTCTTTTTTAAAAACATAAATATATAAATGGGGTTTGTACAAAAAAAAGATTCTATTTACGCATTAAAATCATCAGCTAATGATGGATTTTGCAAATATTACCAAAGAGTGTTCTTTTCAAGAAGCATTCATTTAGTAGAACTAAAATACGATGCAACTAGGGCGGACCTACATGTAGGTGACTTGGGGCGGTGGCCCCATGTCAATTTTGAAATTGTTAGAGATACGAATGGGCATGGACCTTTCCCACATATATCTAATAAATAGTCACCCCACGTTTAAACCATGTGATCGCCCCACGTCACAAAACCTGGTGAAAACGCTCATCTTCTCTCTCGGCATCTTCTTTGCACCAAGAGCACCGGATCCTCTTCACGTCGTTCTTTTTCGACATCTTGTTTCTACTGAAAGTGTGAGATCCTCTTTGTTGCGATCAAGCTTCTCGTTGTCGGTCCCCTCGTGGTTAGTCTTTCTCTCACCAAATAACCCTAAATAAAGCAATCTCTCTCCTTCATCAAATGTAGTATAATCCTAATCACTCTATACCTAAATTGAACCCGCAATCTCCAATCCTATTTTTAAGTCTTAATCCAAACCCTAAGCCGTAAATTACCATATTTGAGCATATCTACAAGTCCACAGATGACTAAATCACCATTAGGCACACTTTAATCTTCAATTCATACATAAATTGGGTCTTAGAGTTCATATGTTTGCATAATCTTAGTTACATTAAGTGACAATCTTTCTTCTTTTCCATTAGCCCATGACCAACTATAGGGGTTTTTTTTACAGCTAAGGCAAGTGCATGCAACCAAATTCCTTAGATCCAAATAAAACTCCTTCGAGAATCCAAATTGGTAATTGGGTGCCCACTCAAATCACTGTTTAAGGGCATCCAAACACTTAGGATTAAAGGAAATATTATCTTAGGTCTGTTTGATGATGATGAATTGATGATCACCTGAATTTGGAAGAGGTAGTGGGAAGACTGGTGAATTAGGCAGGAGCATAAAAATAAGTTTGTGTCTATTTAAATGCAATAAAGTTTCTATTTTGGTATTGTTCGTGTGAAAAAAAAAAGTTAGCAAAGTAGAGCAACAGTTTAGCCCAACCCAAACAAAGATCTTGGATCCGCCACTAGATGCTACTTTTTACTTTTCACTAAACCCTCATTCTCCCTCTCCAGACACAATTTTTCCTCAATTTCCTCTCCTTCAATCTAAAGAGAAAAATGTGAGAACCATAAGTGTCGTCATGGAAAGAAAGTGTTGTGGATGGCATGGAGATAGTGATTGGAGTGAGAGGGGGCAAATGAATAAATGGTTAAGTCCTTGCATGAGTTAGTGGGTCTTAGAGAAGAAGAAAAAAAAAAGCTTTCTTTCTTTCTATCTGAATTTTGGATCTAAGAGGATAGATGAATGGATGGTGCTAGGATTTGTATCGTGAGAAAAGAACTTAAGAGACCAAAGAGAGAGTTGTTATTAATAAAGAAGCTACAAAATGTTGAGTTCACGTTCTAAACCTATTATTTGGGTCTTGAACCTATTATCTAATGGCTGTAAAGATAAGAGCAAGTCATGATATGGAAACTATGAGTCATGATATCACTATTACATTTACAATATCGCAACTCATACATGGAATCAATAAAAAACTCAAGGGCAATAGATGGGGCCTATTAACTAATTAATGTCTCAAACTAAAATGAGAGTCGAATAATGTTTTATAACTATACTCTAAATTGGATGAAAAATCTATGATGAAACTTGTTTTTGCCTAAGACATAACTAGTCTAGTCTAGATATTGGGACCTACGATCTCATTTTATATAAGTAGAGACTTGGAACTCAGATAACGATTCTGGATCTATCCTCTGTTTCAACGAAATAGAAAAATATTGTTTCGCCCTATCCCTGAGCGTCACCTATGCAAAATGTCATTTTTACTTTTTCCATTCTAGGAAAGCAATTGAGAGTGTGCAATTAACTGACATCACATTTTGTACACGTGGCGTTTGGGATGGGGCGTATCTCCCTGTTTCGTTGAAATTTGGAGATCCGAACTCCAAAGATAACGAGTTCATAACTAAAGACAACATTTTGAAGCTTATTTATTAAAATATACGACTTCCTACTTCATATGTTGAGCTCTTTTTAACAACACAAACTCAGCCATCATCCACGCTCTTAAATCTAGAACTCTAAAATGAAAAATGAAAGAAAGAATAAAGGACTTAATA
Organism: Litsea cubeba; assembly: GCA_012931725.1. Classification (NCBI taxonomy): domain Eukaryota; kingdom Viridiplantae; phylum Streptophyta; class Magnoliopsida; order Laurales; family Lauraceae; genus Litsea; species Litsea cubeba. The sequence goes on from CM022951.1 coordinate 862,430, forward strand.
CAAAAACTTTGAAGACTTTTTTATATATATATAAAATTATACTAACTTATACACGAATTTATCCATTCATCCATCCATCCCTTTTTGTAACGCCCCAATTCCGAATACTGAGAAAATCATCAAAGTACCGAAATTGGCGAGCTACTTTCCAGAAAATCCGAGAACTTCCAAGATCCTAGGTCCGCAGTGAGGTCCAATTTAAACTTTTTCAACAATATAATAATAATGGTTAATTTGCGGAAGCATAGAGTAAAGTGGAAGCAATAACAGAGATAGCGGAAGCATAAGGTATCATGATATATCAAGTATAAACTGGCTTATCCAGCCTAAGAATGACAAGTGATGTAAATCAAGGTTTAATTACATTTTTCATGCTAACTACCATCTCACCACAAATAACACTCAAACCCCAAATGAAGAACACTCATGTCCCATGTACTGGCTCTCCGTCCACCGGCTCAACCTCATGGTTGGCATGCCCCCATCCGTAGTCTCCTACTACGGGCGTTTCGACAAGCGCGAGCTCGGCGTCCTCATACTCGGGGTCGAGACCTAAGCACCAAGAATGAATCAGATCTAAAAAAACTGGCAAGTCACAGTATGCTGATAATATAGGATGTATGCATCAAATGAGTAGAGACAGTAACAAAGTTAAGAGAATAACAATGGTACAGATCCTAGGCAATTGAGCAAGATAACCAATATAGAATCAGAATAAGCATAATAATAAACCTACACAAAATGACACACTCACACAAGCTGGATACCGCGGGATATTATGCCACGGCCCTCCCATACTGAACACAGTCGCGGCGGGAAAAATCTCACAGTGCTGGGGATTATCTAGCCTCGCATACAACATCATCCATCATCACATCCTGAGACCGGACCCAGTATTGCACCGTCCGTCTCCAACAATGCTCATCATGATAGCCACACAACACTCTCAATAGCTCCTACCAGTGATGATCAGTCCAACTCACTGAGCTTAGATCAACTGAGTGAATGTCTATGCCGACTCAGGAAACAATAAAGGTTTGTGTCTATCTAAGCTTTATCTTGCGTGAACAAGGTCCTAACAAAGTCCCTAAGAAGTCCAAGTACCCAATACAACCCATGGATCATAGTTCAAGTCCAACTCCAATAAGTGGATCCATACCGAGGCCCACCAAATACATGGCCTGGTCTACAACAGTCCAAATGAGATACAAGTCAATTTCCAATGACATATGATCAATTTATACCCATGATGAGTTACAATCCCATACAATCTAACCTCTCCAGTCTAGGGTAATCCACATCCAAGCTTAGGCCATAAAAGGGCCCGCCTAGCCACAGACACGGGTCAATGTTCATCCAATCATATTACCGGGTCACCTCTAAGTAGTCCTAGGTTCAGGTCATCCATTTTCCATTTAATTAACAGGTATAAGCAATAATAAGGACAATAAGTGACAGTAATAATATGAGGGAAATGAATCTCCAAGTACAAGGGTCAATGAGAGATATCAACAGTCCAACCTAAGTAATTGGTCCACTTTCAGGTTCAGGTCTATCTCAGGTAATTTGATCTTTAAATGAAACCTCAGATGTTAAGGAATACTGTGTTTGGTGCTCCAGGAGTTATGAGCATCATTGGTAATAAATAAAGGTCAAATCATCTTAGATTACATAACCTGGACCTTAATTAGTGGGCCTCACGAGTCAAGGTTGAGCCACACCATTGACTCATGGTTGGTACAGTGATGGAAGTCTATTTGGATGGTCAATGGGCCCTACAAACTATCATAACATGAGAAACCAAAGTCTGGGAAACTTATTGTACACAGTGTGCTCGGTCGATCTCCTAGCCTGGGGGTCAACCTGGCACACTAGGATCAGAGAGTATTCACCCTTTAGGTAAAGTCCTGAATTTTTGGAATTTTCAGTTTGCTCGATCGATCTCCTGGCCTGATCGGTCGACCAGGCACACTGCAAATTCTGGCTAAGGGATGTCCCAGGTTTCAGCTTCTTTCTCTGGAAATTCTGATCTCGGTCTTCTGGCTCTGAGCTCGGTCAAGTACTGAGCTCGGTCAAGCACTGGGCTCGGTTAAGCACTAAGGTCGGTCAAGCACTGAGCTCGGTTATGCACTGAGTTCGGTCAAGCGCTGAGCTCGGCTAAAACACTAAGCTCGGCCTTTCAATCTTCTTTCCTACTTCATAGAAACTACCAAAATTCAGAGTTCCCTGAACATATCTGAGAATTTTGCGAATTGCATCAAGATGAGGCCTCCTTGGATTTTGCATAAAACAGCTTACAACTCCTACTCCATGAGCTATGTTAGGCCTAGTTAGAGTTAAGTAAATCAAATTCCCAACGAGTTGTTTGAACATAACTGGTTCTTCTAACTCTTCCCCTTCATCTAGCAGCAATTTTGCATTAACCTCTACAGGTGTGGCTTTGTCATTGCAATTTGTCATCCCAAATCAATCAAGCAGCTTCTTTGCATAATTTGCTGATCAAGAAAAATTCCTTCTTCACTTCGAATAATCTCCAGCCCCAAAAAATGTTTGAGTTCACCTAATTCTTTCATTTGAAAGCGAACTCCAAGATTGGTTCTAATTCAGGAAATTTCAATCAGATCATCCCCTGTGACTATTAAATCATCAACATAAATTGAGACAATAAACACCATTGTATCCACAGTTCTAACAAATAGACAAGAGTCAGATGAACCTAAAGAATATCCATTAGCTAACGAAAACTCAGCAATGTTACCATACTAGGCTCTTGGAGCCTGTTTTAACCCATAAGTTTGCAGACATATTGTGAACCTACTTCAAAACCTCTTGGCCGTTCCATAAAGATTTCTCGATCCACCTCGCCATAGAAAAAGGCATTCTTTACATCTAATTGCCATAACCTCCATGACTTACTCGCAGCTAGAGCAATGAGAACTCGAATAGTCGTGATTTTAGCAACCGGACTGAACTTTTCTTCATAATCAAGACCAAACTGTTGCGAGAAACCTCTGGCCACTAGCCGAGCTTTAAACCTCTCCATTGAACCATCGGTTCTTGTTTTGATTTTGTACACCCATTTACACGAAATAGTTGTTACTCCAGCAGGTCGTGGTACAAGCTCCCAGGTTTCATTTTGTTTGAGAGCTTTAATTTCTTCAGACATTGCTTCCTTCCAAACCAATATCCCTTGAGCTTCTTCAAATGAAACCGGTTCACATATGCCGTCTGCTTCATCAGTTGTGACCACCAATGCTGCGGTTAGAACAGAATTTGCATATCTTGAGTTCGGCTTTGCTATCTTCATTTTTTGGTTCATTCAGCTGAGATGGTCTCATCTCTTCCGCATTTCTGATTTGGTGCACACCAGACCTCCATGGATCCGGGGATGTGGCTGCTTGATTTGGTGTCTTCTCTAGACACGGCTCAGCTGGTTCTTCAAGTACTGGTTCAGACACAATGTCTGAACTCATCTTCTCTTGTAACTCTAACTCAAGTTCTCTGCTATCTAGAAGAATAATGTGATCAGTTAACCACCATGAAGAAGCCTCGTCAAAGACCACATTCCTTAAAACATGAACGCGTCCGGTGGCTGGATCTACACATCTCCAACCCTTTCTTTCAGAGTCATATCCGGTGAAGATGCATCTAAGAGCTTTCTTCTCAAACTTTACGTAAATGGTCAGGCACAAATACATAACAAATTGAACCAAAAACGTGAAAATGACTTACATTGGGCTTAACACCAAATAGTTTTTCCACGGGTGACATGAAATCAAGCTTCAGTTGAGGAAGACGATTGATAACATATGCAGCAGTCTTCATACACTCAGCCCAGAATCTGGTTGGAACATTCTTGGCATGCATCATGCTTCTACACGTCTTTGTCAGGTGCCGATTTTTCCTTTCTGCTACCCAATTCTGTTGGGGTGTGTTTGGACAAGAAAATTGCATACGTATCCCGTTTTTTTGTGTGAATGTTGAGAACTCACTTGATGAGAATTCTCCACCATTATCAGATCTCAAACATTTGATCTTATAGCCAAGTGCACTTTCTATTTGTTTGTGAAATTCCACAAATTTTTGAAAGACTTCAGATTTTTCTTTTAAAAAGTACACCCACAAATCTTGAAAAATCATCTATAAACGTGAAGGTATCTTTTACCTCCAATAGACGGAATTCTCAGCCTTGCCAAGAACATCAGAATGAACTAGTTCGAGCGGCTGTTTTGCTTGGAATTGAGATTTGGAATAAGGTAACTGATGAGCTTTCCCATACTGACATCCAGGGCAGATTACATCAAGATGAACTTCTAGCTCTGGAAGCCCTCTCACCAGCTGCTTCTTCATCATAACTTTCAGCTTCAAGTATCCAACATGTGCAAGACGAGAGTGCCACAGATCAGCTGTCTCATTTTTCCGAATTCTATCAACATATGCATCTTGGGCTGTCATAACATATATTGAATCCTTTTTCTTTCCTTCCATGTAAGGTGTCCCAAAAATCTGCAAATCTTTGTACACTTTCACATCATTAGGACCAAAAATGACAAAGTTACTTGAACTTGTAATCTGAGAAACTAATATCAGATTCTTCTTCATGTTCGGTACATGGTACACATCTTTGAGTACACAATTTTCGTTGCTGGACTTTAGAGCAAAAAAAGAGTCTCCTACACGAGCAATTGGTCATTTAGCATCATTAGTTGTGACAACCATCTTCTTACCCATATAATATGTTTTCTTGATGAGCTTTTGTTCATCTCCTATCATGTGATTCGAGCAGTCTGAATCCACAATCCAAACTGTAGTGTAGTCTGGTTGTTCCAAAGTAACTTCCTTCATAGAACTAGCAGATGCCATATGATTAGTTAGAGTAATCTCTAACTCTTCTTCAGACCATATATTATCCAAAAAAAAAATGCTTTTTTTCTCAGATAATATCGATTGATCTTCAACAATGGAGACAAGCGCACTCCATTCATCATCACTTTGGGTCTTCCGATGTGCATCATTTGAGGTAGCCAAATTGCTTTCCTCAGACTTCTTTGGTGCCTTGCAGTTCCTAGCAAAGTGGCCAGGCTTACCACAATTGTAGCATATCATAGTCTTCTTTGGTCTTTGATATTGCTTCTTTGGTTCACTGCTTCTGAATGCTTGCCCTCCTTGAGCTAAACTTGCTTCCTCGTCCAGTGAAGAGCACTTCTTCATTTTCCTTCAAAGAAACTGCAACAAGTTGTTTAGCCAAGCTTTCTTGATTGGCTATAAGGCTTTCCAGCTCAATCAGAGATGGCTGAACTGGCCATCCCTGAATAGCTGTAATAAGCTCACTATACTTAGGTTTCAAGCCTCGAATGATTATCTTTCTCTTGCGTGCATTTGTGATCTTGGATTCTTCATCTAGCTGAGAAATATCATGATAGATACCTTTAACTTTCAGAAAATATTCAGATATTGTCATATTACCTTGAGAGATCATCCCAATGTCATTTTCAAGCATTTGTAGCCTTGCATTGTTTGTTTTTGAAAACAAAGAAGCAAACGAATCCCACGCCTCCTTTGGGGTCTTAACATCAAGAATATGCTCCAGCATATCCTTCTGAATGGTAGCCTTAAGAGCAAACAAAGCCTTCCCAGCTTTGATCTTCCACTTCCTAGAGGCATCTTGAGTCTCAGGCATGCCATTAAGAGGAGCCACATCAGCTCCATTCACTACTTCCCAAAGATCTTGACCCTGAAGATAAGACTCCAAGCATGACTTCCAGTAGTCATAATTTGTATTGTTCAGCTTCTCAATTCCTCTTATGGTGTTGGTGAGATCCATACTCACACTCATAGCAAGTTCACAAGAGTTCAACGACTCCATCTCTCAGATAGCCAACCCTGCTCTGATACCAAAATGTAAATACAAACGCAGACAGTTCACTAACTGAAACACAAAAAATGGAGATGAATAAACAGTTTTTCATATAAAATAATTCAATTACATGATCTACAAAAATAAGTTCAGATCCTAAAAAATAGCAACAACTTCAACAAACTACTACTCCACTTCAGCTGAAGACTTGGTCTTCTGAAGACTCATTCTTCACTTGTTTATTGGAAAACTAAACACATCACATAATAGAACATGGACACCCCCAACGTTCCCTCCTTCTTGGCAATGAGTTGGTGATGATCTTTAACATGAAGCGTCTTCACTTTGCTCCGGCTCTCTGAATTCCTCTGTGACTTGCGCTAAAAATTACAAGTAATAGACAATACAATTAGCTTATTTAAAAGAAACTTGAGGGAACATAACCATTTAAAAGAAACTTGAGGGAACATAAACTCTTGTATAGGGATGCTAAATGATACAAGTTCGGGGAGCTAAAAAAATGTGTGCTTCTACTTCATCATTCCTCGCGAAGGACAACAATAAAATATAGCAACGCGCTCATAAAATATAGCATTCCTCACTAATGATATTCACCGTGAGATTGAACCTGTTGCACAAACAACAAGGATTTTTGCATAGATGTATTTCTGCCCAGAGCCTCAAGAACGGGTCTTCAAATGCCCAAATACGTATTTCTTCTCTCTTTTTTTCCCAAAAAAATAGGCTGGGGTCCATGGATTTCACACACGAGGATGGAAAGGCTAAATCATTAATTTAGCTAAAACAACAACAATAGTTAAAATAACAGCAATATATAGTGTAGAGACTAATTAAAACCATGTACCGAAAGCAAATCAAGAAATATAATTTAGCTACCTTTCACTCTGGTGTCTCCCATTTGTTCTCTATCAGCCAGACCCACTGGGCCAGATATGAGTTGAAGGTGTGGCTTATGAAGGTATGACAAAGGAAGCTCTAGAGTTGCAGAATGAGTTGTCTGCCAAATGGGTCATGAAGAAAACTTCTACCCAACAAGTGAGCTAATACGTAGACTTGACATGCTGGTTTTTATGAGGTTTTGAAGATGAGTGTTGAGTACTTGTGCAAATGGTTGAGACTAAGGTCCTCTAATACTTCTTCTGTTGCTTGCTAGTGTATCATGATGCATGGTCATAACAATGGGAAATTTAGAATCCATCTTCAATTTTGATAAATTTTAAAGGCACACTTAGGTAGCTTTAACTTCCCTTATTTTGGTGCAAGTTGGATTGTAGATATTAGCTAATAAGATACCCACTGCTGTATTGTATTTTAAGGTTACTTTCTTTCCTTCCACTGTAAGAGGCAAAAACCATTAAAAACTGAATTTCTACTTTAATTTAGAGGCATCAGTAACAACTTTATTTTTGACATCCATAAAAATACACTGTTATCATAAAATTTGTATCTGTCAATGTTACGGTTGCAAAAACTGTGTAGGAACAACATATTATGGCAAAGCCTGAGATAGCTACTTAAATGTTTCACAAAAGGAACAAGAGCAAGAAATAGGAATCGTGAATAACTTCCGGGAGGGAGATGAAAAAACTTTGTTTCCTTTTAATTAATTAGTCATAAACCCCTTGTTATATTAAGACTCTTCTTTATATGAATCTAAAACCATAAGCAAATTGTTAATATTAAAAAATATCTGTAGTAGAGTCAATAACCATAAGCTAATCCAATTTAAAAAAAAAGGGATCATTAGTCAATCCACACTTAACAAAAACTCATAAATTCACCATCACCATCACCATCGGCTAGTCGGCTTATCCCATTGAACTGGGGTTGGCTAAATGCAATCTACTCAAGCCAAGATACAAGCTTCTAGGCTCACTTGATATTCATTATTTGCTATCATTATAGAGATACAGAGTTCCTAAACTTAGAAAACTCTAAAATCAATTCCAGAACTTACCCTAGGCATGATATATGGCAGAGGAAGGGTTGATGGTTGAACAATTATTTTCTTAGAGGAAACTCACCATCACATACAGATGGATAAAAGCAGTTGTCATCATAGTTTAACATTAGCTGATAGCTGATAAAGAACCCATATTATATTACCATCGATCCAAAGATTTCCACAACATAGCTGTGCAATATTTGTCTCAAAAATATTTGCATAGTTGAATATTTTATGATATTTGTTGGTTCCGACATCTTTGTTCTATTGGCTTTCGTGAGATTTGAGAATATTATTGTTTATATAGATAATAATGTTCCATCATCAAAGCTAACAGCTAGACATCCAATCTCGTGTATGACTGTTGAAATTGAGATTAATCACATTATTTAAAGACAATTAATTTCACAAGAGAGCTAGTAGATAAGTTATTTCTAAAATGTTTCACTTATTTAAGATGTTAATATCCAAACTCTAATTATAAATAATAATAATCTACACTAAAATAGTAGGATAAGGACCAATGAACGCAGAAAATGGAGAGGATTTTCTCTGAAAATAAAATGTAGAAACAACCATTTTGTTTAGATGCTTGCCTCAACCTCTAATTCAATCAGAACTCTAATTATAGGTTTGGGTTTACCTAAGTACAAATTGGGTGTGGCTTGGGTTGAGATAATATCCTACCCAACAAGCCCTATGGGCATACCTAATCTCAGTTTTCAATCTATGAACTCCACCACTCGAACCTATGACCACCATCGCATAGAGATGCCCATTTATACTATATAAATTTAGGAGGAATTCATAGGCTTGGTGAGATTGAACCAAACCTTACGATAACCCACTTCAATTCTATAAGAGAATTGCTATAGGTCCTAACCCTAGGGCCTGCATCATCAAGACTCCGGAGCAAGGTTTTCCCCGATACCATTCATACACTTTCTCTAGTCTAATTTGATAGCCAGAATATTTTTGTTCCCACCTCAAACATATGAATCATCAGTTTAATCACAGAGTAATCCTGCCCACTCCACATTCGTGGGGAATGAAACATAAAAAATCCGATGCAACAACTGACAGACATGACGTAATAATTCATGAGAAACTCACATCTATTCCATGAAACGCAATCAAGCAATAATCATAATCAGAACAAGAAAACCCCAACAAAAAGTGCCCCACGTCAATTATTAGCAATAGGTGACAAGAAACCCCAATCCTCCAACACAACTAAACCATATTCTCGAATCAACATCAAACCAAATATATACATAAATCAGGTCCAAAGATCCTAACTTTGCGACAGAATCACCATCTACATCAAAAATAACAAATAAAAAAAAAGCATTCAAACAGGATTATTCAATGACAAGAGACAACCAAACGATATTAAATCAAGGCAAGGGGCATCATACTAACACAAATCTGATTGCAATCTCTATTTCTGAAATGGATCATATGAGATAGGTCATTCGTGAAGCCCCCTCCCCCTTCCCTCTTCCATAGGACTGATCAAGCAGGGGCTTTTGGAATTGGAGCCAATGGAAGGTAGGCTTTTTCCTTGTATATTTGCATAACCCTAATGGTACACTACCCACATGCACAAAGCCTAATAATCACTGCAACAAAACCACTGAAAAACCAGCCAAAAACATAAATCTTCTTTTCCATAGCAACAACCATCAAAAAGAGGGCGAAAATACCAAACAAAAAAACACCGGGCGGGCTACGGGGCTGGTGGGGTTGGGCGGGTGGGAGAAGATGGAGGCCAAGGCAGCCAGGGGAGAGGGGAAGAGACATACCTTTGCTATTTGAAAGACATACTTTCATTAACAACGGTTTAATCATCGGCGACTTTACTATGCTCGAGAATTAAAGAACAAATTCCACAACTTTTAGTCGGGGCTCCTATGACCCCACTGAAAATAAGTTTTATCAACGCCCCATCTAGTGGCAGCCGCTAAAAATATATTTTTACCCTCCAATAAATTGGATGTGAGGGTTAGAGTTTAAAGATAGAGAGAAGAAAATACCTGCTATCGTCTGAGAAGGAGAAACCATGGGATACGAATCGCTTCTGCATTTCAGCGAGAAGAGATATCCAAAGCGGGAATTCCAACGGGAAGGAAGTCTTGAGCAATGGGATCGAATCTTTAAGAACTAGGGGTGTAAATTGGGCGCGTGCTTTAGCCCAGACCCGCCTGGCCAATGAACGAGCCATGTTAGGCCAGGATGTCGACGTTGCACTGAGCCTGGCCCCAATTGTCAATAAGATATGGCCCTACTATATTAAATCGCATGTATATGGGCCACTTTCCTAGAAAAAGTGATAAAATGTACCATTAGATCTTATTCACGTTGACATGCAATCCAACCAAACAGAACCCAACGTGTCTTTTGGAGGAAACTTTTATTGGTGCCAATGTGTTTTTTTACCGCTTTTGCAAATACGGTTTTTCTTGCATCTGTAAAAGTAGTAATTTTCTGTGACTTTTACCAATGTAGTCCAAATATGCGTCGGAAATAAGACTTTTGCCAAAACAAAATTTCACTTCATCGAAAAATAGTGTCAGGAAAGGTGCAGTTTGTTATAGTTAGGGCTTTGCGGACGCAACTCATGCGTTGGCAATAGTGCGGATAAAAAGTTAGAGTTTTCCTAACGCACACCTGTGCGTCGCCAATAGGTAAAATAATTGTCAACCCATTATTGCGTTGCCATTAGGAAACAGGGTTAGCAAAACTTTCTCTCTTTTTTAGGAAAAATTTTTGTTGGCGCCAACGTATTTTCCACAGCTTTTGCCAACGCGGTATTACTTGCGTCGGTAAAAGTAGTAATTCTTTGTGACTTTTGCTAACGCAGTTCAAATCTGCGTTGAAAATAAGACTTTTACCAAAGCAAATTTTCACTGCGTCGAAAAATAGTGTCAGAAAAGGTAAGATGGGGCTTTGTGGACGCAACTCATGCGTCGGCAATGGTGCGAATTAAAACTCAGAGCTTTCCCAACGCACACCTATGCGTCGCCAGTAGGCAAGATAATTGTCAACGCATTATTGCGTTGCCATTAGAAAAATACGCGTTGGCAAAACTTTCCCTCTCTTTTGGGGGAACTTTTTGTTGGCGCCAATGTGGTTACCACAGCTTTTGCCAACACAGTCTTACTTGCGTCGGTAAAAGTAGCAATTTCTGTGACTTTTGCCAACGCAGTCCAAATATGCGTTGGAAATAAGACTTCTACCAACGCAAATTTTCACTGCGTCGGCAAATAGTGTCGGGAAAGGTGCACTTTGTTGAGTGGCCACTCCGTTTTTTCTTGTATTCAGTTTTTTCTCACACACCCACTCATCTTGAATTTGCAGTAATCTCCATTGGGCATTGATTTTGACAGATAAATTTAGTGAAAATGATAATGTGAGTTTGAGTATCTAAAATTAAAGTTAGAATAATGTTTTATCCATCTAAAGTTTTTTGGTACTTCTGATTAACATCCTAATTCCTTTCTTCATTGCCTAATTTTCAATAATTATCATGCATCTAGTTGAGTTCCACGAGTTGGACATTTTTTAAAGAAAAACTTATAGGTACTATTTGGTAATTTGAAAAAGTCTAGCAAAGTTTATTTTTAATATTAAGTCTAACAAAGTTTTAGCCCCACCTAAATGAAAATCCTACGTCCGCCATTGCCCGTTTATGTTAGAAGCACCTTTGGACACTTCCATTATCTTCCAAGTTACAAATGTGAAAAACCAAGAGGGTCAATCTATATCTAACCCTAGGGTTCTATAAGGTCTCAACACAGATTTTTATATGGAAATAAAAAAATAGTAAATCTAAGTTACCAACAATTAACTGCAAATTATCTAAAGAGATGGACACGCGGTTTTTACGTGAAAAATCCTAAATAGAAAAATAAAATCACGAGACCTAATAACAATGCAAAAAGATCAAGCACTATGAATAACAAAGGTTACAAGAAGTACTCACTACCCTTTACAATTGACTACAATGTAAGGACCATAGTTGATCTTGTCGATGACCAAGCCGTTCACCTTTTTCAGTACTTGAATCTCAACGCCTTGCACAAGACGAATCTATATGGAAAGTAGAGGAAGGGGCTCCAGAAGTTGAAAGCTTCAGCACATAGATCACAAGATGGCTCTCTGGAGAGTAGAAATCTCTCTGGGGAATTTCTAGGGCTTAGAATAATGAGAGAGCTACAAGGGACAACCCTAGGTTTAGAGAAGATGTCTTTAAATAACTCTTGATTCATGTAGAAGAGTCAAGATTCCAATAGAAAAAGAATTTGAAAGTTTTGCAAACATTAAAAAACAACTCAGATTTAAAATTCGCCGCTATTCGATCGATCGGATAGAGGATCCGATTGATCGGACACCCACTTAACTGTGAATCCTGATTTAGGTGGAATTATCAGGGAGATTATTCAGATATCCCATGCATGCGCAGGTCAGGTTGTATTAGACAATGAACCTGAATCTTAACTACAACCATTACACTAGGGCATCAAGCTGATAGTTACTCATAGTTATTCTCCCTTGCTCATTGAAGGAGACTGTTTCCTGGTTATAGACACACTTCAGATACAAGGAAACTTGTCATGGTGATTAATGTATTACTGGAAAGACATTCATATTCTTCTTAAGCGCGCAATTTCTGGTTACCATTTTGTATAAGTTAGACCCAGTCTTTAGCCTGCTTTTGCAAAGTAGGTTGTATAAGTTAGCCCCAGTCTTTAGACTGCTTTTGCAAAGTAGCTATATGTAATGTATCTTGTATCAATGTATCCTATACTCTTTTCTTTTAATCAATCAGGATCCACCTTTTAGAAAAATGAAAACAAGACCCTAAACCTCATTGCAATCCATAAAAAAGGTGAGAAATCACTTGTTTGCATTTAGAAAGGTGATGAAATTTGATGAAGAAGAATAATGATTGAACTCAGAATCCAGATCCAATATAAGTCGTCCACTGTCGTGTGTGTATTCGTGTGGGAGTTATTAACCAACCTAAGGATGCAACCAACCAAGCCCAGTCCAAAAACCAAACCAGAGCCAGCAAGTCAAGAGATACGGATCAACTCAAAATTGGAAATTCATATCACATGGTGATAGGCAAATCTCATATTAATCCTTCTATGATCTGTAATATATGTGTGACATCTATATCTTTCCAAAATCATTGTAATTGTTACAAAAAAATTGTAAAGAGATTATAAATATCAATATACATCTCTCTCTCCACACGCACGAGAGATTGAGATATATTTTTATAGAGTTTATACAAGTGGGTAGGGGTGTTCATGGCCGCCGGGCTAAGGCATTTTTGGGCTCGGCCTGGCTTTAGAAAGATTGACCCAAGCTCAGCCCAAGACCGACACGGGCCATAAAAGTTAAGTTGAGTCCTCCCATTTAATTAATCAGGCCAAGCTGAACCGGACTTTTCACCACTTTTGTAGACATAAGAGCACTAATTGAATTAAATTGTATGCATTTTTTATATAAGTTGAGCCAGGCCGGGCTATAGGCTTTCCATCACTTAATCCAAGCCAGGCTCAATTATTAATTGGACCCTAATTACATATTCAAGTTCGGCCCAAAGTGGGCAATCCCTGATCAAGCTCGGGCTGGGCCGGCGCATGATCACCCCTCGGAGTGGTCAGTAGAAGAGAGAGGGGGAGGACCGTTGGATTGACTTGCACTTATATTGGATAATGAAAATTTATCAGCGTTGATAGAAAGGAGAGGATGATGATTCGAGCCTCCTCGATCACCCTAATCCTCCCTCCATCCCCATCCCCATCCCCATCCCCATCCCCATCCCCAAGTGGGACCCACAAGAATGAGTGCTTAGGGGGGCCATTTAATAATTAGGTGGGCCCCACTCTAAATAAATCCTCACTTCCTCATCTCCATCGCGGCATCACCGAAACCTACTACTCTCTTCCCCTCTTCTTTCTTCCTTCTCCTATAAAAAGTATACAAACCCCTAAAACCATCACAGGACGAAGATCCGGCTCAAACGATCCAGATTCCCGAAAGGTTTGGCCCCAATCATCTCTTTCAAACGACTCTCTCTCCTCATCTTCAATAATCATTAGGTTTTCTCATCAAAGATGATTGTTTTAGGGTTAGCCTCGGCTGCTTTTGTAGTTGCTAGGAATTCCATTTGGTAGTCAATCGACTTCACTTGTAGTAGTTCTTGCCAATTTGTCGAGAAAAAAATGATCTTCTGCTGATGAATTACAACATGGGTCTCGAACAGAACTCATCCTTAAAAAAGATTCGACCCCCATTTTTGTTTTTGTGTTCTTTCAGTCTAATTAATTGTTTTGCTGCATTTGGGACTGGGGAGATGGGATTTGATTGGTCTTCTGGTTCTGTTTGAAGAGAATGGGATGTGATTTTATCTGTAACTAGATTACTAGATTTTTGTTTTCAGCTTCACTCAGTTACTAGGAATTGTAAGTCAATTGTTTGTTGAAATTTCAAAGGGGTTTTTTTTTTTGGTTGCATGTGGGGAAGGTCATAAGGTGGAGATATAGATGACACGATTTTGTTATAATAGGGTGATAGTTGGGTATTCATTTTACATCACCCATTAATTCATTTTCCACTAACTACATTGTTTCTTCACCATTGTTTCTCATTTTTGACCATTTTAGTTAGAAAAAAAAAATCTATGGGCATGTGTGGTTGCATTAGAATGCAATATGAATTGAGACAATTCATGTCTTAAGTGGTTAAAAAATGAAGAACAAAGGTGAGTATCCAAGAATGCACATCAAATGACCTCTCCTTTAATGGAAATTGAATAAAGGGAAGATGGGTCTCATCTGCATCTCCACCTTATTTCATTTTCTCCTCACCTCATAACCTTTATCTCTCACCTCTTTGAAAGTCATTCTTGGAGCTCATTGGATCTTGAATTCCTATGCAATATAGTGCAAACAAACTGGCGCTAATGTTTCCATGGAATTCAAGTCTGTGCAAACAGATGGGCCATGATAGAATTGTAAATGAGCTCCTCCTTTTTTTTTTTCTCTTAACTTTTGTAAGGGGCTTTTAGTTGGTTTGTTCTTTGTGTTTTTTAATTAATGAGAAGACTGGATTTAATTGGGTTTCTATGGTTGAGTGGAAAGAAAATGAAATAATATTGCAACCATGTATATTATGTTAAAAAAAAGTTTATTCTTGATATCTGCTTACTTCATTCTACATATATTTGAAAGAGAAAAGCTAAGAAAATCTTTTTAGCAATGGTTTCCTTGTCTCTGCTTTCAGTTGCTTTTCTTACAGGTTGTTAAGCTTTTATTTTTATTTTTTTTACTTGACATACACATTTTCATACTTGGGAATGGCCCGTGCTAATCAATAGGTAATGATTGCTTATCTCATACTAGGATTTCATATTTTGTATAAATTTCAGAAACCGTGCTAACTTGGTTCATCTTGATGCCATCTTTCATCCCAATAGAAAACTATTTGTATGTCTGTTGTCCTCTTCTACATTTGTCCTTATTGATGCACTCAGGTTCAGGCCTGGTAAGTATTGCAAGGCTTGAATCTGTGGTCAATATGGACCTAGAAATCTAGACACGAGTCTGCTTGTATGAGGTAATGACTTATGAGAGGCTTATGTTCGACTTGGGGCTGAATCCAATTTGTTTCTTATTGAATCAATTCTCTTTTTTTTCTTCCTGCTCAAACCATAGCCATTAACACCCCTTTAAAAACATAAGAATATTATATACATATTGCATGTAAATATATAGTACAATATTTATTTTTTCTACTATTTAGTTATATATATTTTTTGAGAAGGTGACTATATTAATATATGAAGGATTTATTGTATAAGAGAATTATTCTTTATCAAAATTGCACAAAATGAAAAAAAAGAAAAAGAAAAAAAAAAGAAAGAACACACACTTTCACTAGTACACAAATGGACGGTATTATCAACAGTCAAACTTAGGCTGGGGCGATGAACTCCCTCATTAGCTAAGCGAGCTGCCTCTGAAGTAGCACTGTGATTAATGTGGAGGAAGGTAGCTTGTAAATATTGAGTGATCTCCCAAGCTTCAATGCACACATTTACAAGCCTCCAAGCGGCTTTAACGGTGACCTATGCCCATCGAATAGCACAAAAAAATCCCCTTCGATTAATTATATGTTGGAGCCTTGACCTATAGGCTTGATGAGGTCAATCTTTGAGGCAAAAAGGTCAATATCAGTTGCCTAGTTGCTGTATACAGGACCGGAAAAGACAGAATGGTTTGGTCCACATCATTGCAAATTTGCAATTAGGCCACCCACCCTAGCTGAATTTGAATTACCCAGAACAGTCCCAAAGTTCAGCTTCATGTTACCACACGTATGATGAATCAGCTTGGCTGGGGTGTAAAAGCTGCCGTGGAAGAGAGGGCCACTTTTTTCCAATTAGAGAAAATCATACGAATTGAAATATCGTGAAAAGAAGGAAGTGGGGAGACCCACTTTGCAGCTCGAAGTTTATCCTTTTCCTTTTAGTTATATACTTGGTGAGTCCAACATACCTGACCCCGTGGAACCTTGTCCATCCCCATAAGGATTTTGGGCCCTAAAGTTTGGTTAAGTCCAGCTTATTGGGCCTGTTGGACAGTCTTCTTATGATATTAATGGGATTTGACTTGGGAAAACCCAGCCTTATGTAGGTTTTTTTTTTTTGTTGAGACTTACCTTGGTTTGTTGTTTGCCATACATGTCATGTTCATACATCTAGTAAACTTTTTTTTTTTTTGCTAATGTATTTTATGTGCTTTCAAGACTGCATTTGATTTATTTTTATTGTAACTTTTTGGCCCGAGCAATGTTGAAAAGTTCACATTTTGTTTCCATGGGCAGTAAAAAAAATAAATTCCCCTAACCATTATATTTCATGTTTTACAGATTAAGAGTTGACCTCAACAAAGAAGAAATTTAAACAAGTTAAACGTCTTCTGTGAAGCCAAAATAAGCAGTATGAAGGATTGTATCTGTGCCTTATAACAAAGCTTTGTTTGCAAATCCTTTTGACTTTCGACTATGTCTGGAATACTTAATGTATATTCTCTTCTCTAAATCCTCCTTTAATATAGTTGGTTTCTGAAAGAACATTGTGATCTAGACTATTTCATGACCAGTTGTCAATACTGTGTTATATGCATGTATGCATGAATATATGTATGGATGTATTTTGTGTGCTTGCTTGCATCATGGAACTACGTATTGGAGGGTTAAAGGTCATGAAACTGTGGGTAGGGGGGGAGCATATAAGGCATTTAAGGAAATAGTGATGGTTTGTGAGGTTATAGCGAACATGGATTTAAAATAGAGTTCGAGTAGCAAAGTAAAATACACGGAGCCTGCTCAAGCTATTATCAGATAAGGTTTCACTATGATGATGTTGTTTTTTAATTTTTTTTAATTTTTTAATTTATAACTCTTCGCTATGATGATGTTGACAGGTAAGTTTTCTTTTGCAAGAAGTTTTATTTAGTTGATATACAGACCAGCCTGTAGGGGTCAAGTTTGATGAATGCCGATTATGTGGGTGGGAAAGAGCAGGGGGAGTCTACCTGGGGTGGCGGTTTGTGCTTGGATTAAGGATGCCTACAAAATTAGCCTAATTAGATAATTATATATTCAGATTTGGAGGCTCCAAAGATCAATGGTGAAAGCATGTGGGAAAGTTGGTGTTTCAACCTAATCATGAGTAAATGGTTTGCATAGGGTGTAGTTGGGTGCTTATTTACATGCTCCCCACCTTTTGCAGAGAGAGGGAAAAAGAGAGGAGGGGGAAAAGTGAGAAGGGGGAAGAGAAGAGAGGGTAGGGGGGATAGGTTCAGTTGCTGCCAAAACTATTACATAATGACTGTTTTGTAACTATGAAGGGAACTTTTTAAGGCAATGGTTTTTGGGCTTGGATGATATTGAATAATGACTACCTGAACTGAGAGATGATAATAGACATAAGTTATACATGTTAGTACTATTGTCGAGTGAAGCTACTATTTGATTAATAGCATCTACCCCCACTCTCCACCCACCTCAATCAAAGAAATCCACTGCTCCTATATTCTAGGATTCCTTCTAAATATGTGACGATTCCATTTACCGTGGGATTCTGCTTTATGATCCTATTGATCAATCTGATAGCAAGTAATAAAAAGTGATTTATTTTAGAATACTGGCATTTTTTAATGCTGTAAATTTGAAATGACTCTATTTGGAATCTCGTTTTCATTATCCACTGGTATTCTATGTAGGATTCTACTGTTTTATTAGAGTTTATGTTCTAGTATTTTGTGAAACAAACATATTTTCGAATTGGAAGCAAGTTGGTGACGTTTTGAAACTGTAGTGATACCATGAAATGTCAATTTGCCGATTCACTATATTTTGAAAATATTGGAAAAATGAAAATGTTGTGAAAAAACACACTACCATTGTGATAAAATTAGAATAATTTAGTAAAAATTATATAGAAATAATTTTTAAACATTAAAATAAACTTATTTTCATTTTTAACATTTTTATTATTTATTTACTTTCACAACATTTCCTTGTATTATCCTAAGAAAAGTCTCATGTTGGAAAATATTCAGAGGTTTTTCTTCAGTAATAATTAACTAAGGATGTTTGTAACAGTGGCACATTGAACCTATAAAATAAAAAAAATAAATATGGAAAATGTTTATTAAATGCATGAGAGCCCAGTGGGAAATGCCAAGAAAATTCGCGCCCTACGTGTTCTAACCAATTATAGTACAGAAGCTGGTGTCTATTTTTAAAAAAGGACATCTGTTGTTTCCAAAATCGAATTAGCATAGCAAATCATTCATGAATTGAATTGTATTGTGAATAGTAAGATTTTTTTTTTATTTTTCTTAGCAAAAATGAAATAATGAAAATGAAAAAAAAAGTATGAAAAATAGTTATCATAAACCATCCATTTTCCATCTACAATAGCTACAATAGAGTGACAGATAAAACTATGATACAAACTTATGGAAACTTATTGATATATATTAATATATGTCTGAATAGTTAAATATGTTTAAGATGCAATTTAAATAGGAAAAATAAATGTGTTGTGGTTTTCTCTTTTAATTTCTTTACATAAAAAATAATATAAAAACCAAATCATCAACATTATTCTTGAAGTTAAATAAGTGTCTAAGATTGAAAAAAATATGAAAAAAGTAGCACAAAACCCTTGAAGTACAATGGAAACATTATTGATATATATTAATATATGTCTGAATAGTTAAATATGTTTAAGATGCAATTTAACTAGGAAAAATAAATGTGTTGTGGTTTTCTCTTTTAATTTCTTTACATAAAAAATAATATAAAATCCAAATCATCAACATTATTCTTGAAGTTAAATAAGTGTCTAAGATCGAAAAAAATATGAAAAAAGTAGCACAAAACCCTTGAAGTACAGTTACATTCTTATTTCTATTTATCTATAAAACCTCTCCAACATCCCACAAATTCTTAAGAAGTTCCTTTAATGACCAGATAACCTCTTTCCTGTTTTATCCTCTTCATGTTTTGGGTGTGTGGGCATATCGGTATATTTCTCCTATACTATAAAGCCTTCTTATTGATGAAAATGATGTAGAAAAAATGGCTTGTAACCTCTTAAAAACGAATTGCTTGAATCGTAAGATTTGATAAAAATCGTATTGAATCATACGATTCATGTCTGAATCCTAAGGCTCACTTGTAAATGGGATTCATTGTATGGATATGAATCTTTTTCCATAGAATTCAATATGTATCGTAGGACTTGGCATATGAATCATTGGATTCTAATAGCAATGAGGAGATCTACTCTATAAAATAGTAGGGTCAATGTTTAAAATACTGGACTTGTACGTGGACTCGGGTTGAGCCAAGTTGAGTAGGAGCGAGTTGACTCTGTCGAGTCGCATTCTATATTTATTTATTTAGAGTTAGCTGCATCTACACGCATGTTATGCCTGACGCCCTTCTTCTCCAACCATCAGTATCCACATTGTTGCTACTAGAGAATTTGAGATTGACTTTGCATAACCTCAGAAGATTACGAAGATGGCCCCGGAAGAACACGCCCATTGCAGGAAAGAAACAAGAGACTGAAAGCATCAATCTCAAACCTAGCATACCTTGTGTGAAGAAAGCTAATTTCCAAAACCCTGCTTCCTCCACCGCCAATCTCCTCCTCTCCCCACATTAACCTCCACCTCCCTTAACTCCCCTCACTCATACCTAACCCAAATCTCTCTCTATTTCCTCTTCTCCACCCAAATTCAACCCGAAACATAGACCTCATCTCATGATTTCTGTCCTCCACCCAAATCAGATCCGAACATACTTTGTTACCAGAACATACTTTTTTCCGCAGAATTAGGGTGGTGGAAGTGAGGAAAACATTGACACAAATGATGGCAGGAAAGGCCATCGGTCCATATGACATTTTGATTGAGGCTTGGAAATGTTTAGGAGAAGTTAGGGGGATTTGGTTAACTAGGCTCTTCAATAAGATATTAGTGACAAAGAAGATGCTGAATGAATGGAGAAGAAGTTTTGTAATAGCTATATATAAGACTAAGGGAGATATACAAAACTATACCAACTACCGTGGGATTAAAACTTATGAGTCATGCTATGAAGCTATAGGAGAGAGTACTAGAGCAATGACTTGGACAGAAGACCAAGATATCTAAACATCAATTTGGTTTTATGCCAGGGAGGTCAATTATGGAAGCTATCTTTTCCCTTAGGCAATTAATGGAAAAATATTGAGCGAAGAGGAAGAATTTGCATATGGTCTTCATCGATCTAGAAAAAACGCAGGATTAGGTACCTAGAGATTTAGTTTGGTGGGTTTTAAATAAAATGAATGTTCCAAGAGGTTATATTGAAATTATTAAAGACATGTATGAAGAAGCGACAATGAGTGTGAGAACTACCTGTGGAGAGATAAGTGAGTTCCCAGTGGCCATAGGTTTGCATCATGGGTTGGCCTTGATCCCTTACATTTTTGCATTAATTGTGGATGAGTTAACTGTTCATTTTCAAGAGGAGGTACCTTGGTGTATGTTGTTTGCCGATGATATAGTGTTAGTGGATGAATCAAGAGATGGTGTGAACGGAAAATTCGAGAAATAGAGGGAGGCTTTAGAATCCGAAGGCTTTAAAAAATAAGTTATACAAAGGCAGAATATATGGAGTGCAACTTCAATGGGCATTTATAAAGAATTGAAACCCAGGGGATACCACAAAGAGATTCATTCTGTTACCTTGGCTCATTAATTAGTAAGGATAGTGAGATTGATGAAGATGTCAAACATAGGATAAAAGTGAGATGGTTGAAGTGGAGAATTGCTTTAAGAGATGAGACTTGTGCTAGCAAGATTGAATGGATTTTTTTTTTTTTTTTGTAAAGTTAAGTACTCACACACTCACTCAAGTGTCTCACCATCCGTGCTACAACCAAGGATTGATCCCTAGTTGGTTCTATGGAAGAGAGATGCCTCACCAACTAAGCTAAGAATGTTGAGGTGGATGTTTGGTAAAACTAAGAAGGATAAAATTAGAAATGAGCGATTTTGAGAGCATTTAGGGGTAGCATCAATAGGGGATAAAATTAGAGAAACCCATTTGAGATGGTTTGGGCATGTCTAACGTAGGTCGGCAACAACGTCGGTAATAAAAAGTTTGGCTATGCAGGTTGATGGCCCATTAAGGGGAAGGGGTAGGCCGAAAAGGACTTAGATGACGGTAGTAAAAATAGATCTAAGAAGTGCAACTTATATGAGAATTTGGCTCAAGATAGATCGGAATGGAGAAACATAATTCATGTTGCCGACCTCAACATAGTTGGGACAAGGCTTTGATGATGATGATAACGACGTTGACGATGACGACGACGACCCAAATCAAATCTGATGCAGATCCAAACAATGTAGATCCATTTTAGTATCCTAATTTATTAATGAGTTGTAATTAGGATTAGATTTCCATTCCTTAGGATTTCTTATTTTTATTTCCTAAGTTGGTTATTGTTATAAGTTGAGGGACGTATTCGTAATTTTTGGAATTAGTCAGGGACTTTGATGTAAATATAATAATATTCAGGGACTTTTTTTGTAATTTCAGAAATTAGGAAAATAATAATATAGGAGTGATCTCCCAACCTAGTGGGGTAGACCATCCTTTTACATTTTCTTCTGCTAGTTCTGTTTGTTTCCCCCTCTTTTCTTTTTTCTTCTTATTTTTATTTCCCACGACACATTTAGTTAAAACCCTATACCCAATCCAATCTATGGGTTAAACTTGGTATCAGAGCTTCAAATCCATATATTATATCGGCATTCATGTGCATCCACCTCTCACTATATGGTGAGGGAAAAACTTAATTGGACCCACCTAGAGCCCCACTGATCATGAGATTTGTGAGGGATGGAAAGAGAAATCTTGGATGGGCTCATATATCAAGTTTGGGGTTAATCCCATGCCTCTAACCCCTTCATCCGTGGCCCATAAATTTAATGACTCTATATTGAAGAAAAAAAAGTTGACCCCCTCAATCCAAATATTCGAATAGGTGAAAACTCAATGGATCCGACGTAATTTAGGGGGTCCCATGTGCGTAGATGGTTAGGATGTATCATAAAATCGGCCCTACTATGTTGTCCCTCACCATAATATGGTGATGGATGGATGCGCATGGATATTCCCCTACATATATGATGATATATATAATGTATAATAATATACTTCAGCTTTAGCATAGTCTGAGATTGGGTTGCAGTCCAATGGGTTCCTTTGTGATCAGGTCAAGTTCGAGTTCAAGGATCACTAAGGTTGGGGTTTAGGTCTTACATAGACCTAACCGGTATACACCCCTAGTCAAAGTGAAAAAGGAAAGTCAGTGGAGCATTCAAGAATGAAGATAGAAAATCATCCTCCTAAAATGGCAGGAGGCGAAGCTTTTGGAGCATTTTAGAGTGATTCACCAAACGTGATATTTCCTCGAGGGATGGGAGCGTACCTTATCATTCTGTAATCTACTCCAGAATTCTTGCTACCAAATGGTCCTTAGGTTTCTAAATAGTCTTATATGTGGTTTGTGTAGATTGAATTGGATACTATTGGTGTTATTTATTGGGCTACGAAGTCCCTTGCAAGTGCAAGTTTGGGTTTCTAGCTTCATCCCATATGTCTTTTTGATGCTTTCTTTTACTCAAACAGGTGGTTCAGATTGTTCCTCTGTTTGACTTTATTCTATAGTTGGTGTTCTTCTGCCCTTAACTTTTGTATCCAAGGTGACCTCTACAACCAGTTCATGAAGACTACATTGCTACTGGATTTTTTTTTTTTTTTTTGAATGGTAACTTGTTTTAAAAAGCTTAACAGGTACAACAGGATTCTAATGCTATGAGAAATTTCTCTGGATGCTTTATAGAGTAGGACGTCATTTCAAATCTGCAGTGTTGCAATTTTTTTACCGTGCTTTGTGTTAAAGTGATGGAACTTTGGTTGCAGACAAACCTCAGTGGATCGTCTTCTAATCTTCCAGACTCAACTGGCAGGCCATTTCCAACATCATTTTCTGCTCAGTCTGCGACATCTCCTGTTTTTCATCACTCAGGTATTTAGCAGCTTATCCCAAAGTATTCTAAATTCCACTTCATATTTTATCATTACTGCATTGAATTACAGTGATTAACAGTTCTTGTTTGTAGGTACCATACAAGGACTTCATAATATTCATGGAAGCCTGAACCTCCCAAACATGCCAGGCTCACTTACTGGAAGCCTATCTAGTGGACGGTTTGCGTCAAACAATCTCCCAGTTGCCCTTTCTCAGGTATTTAATTATTTCGCTTGCCGCATTTACTTGGTATATTTTTAATCTATGGTACCAATATATTAGTTTTTAAATCCATTTTTCTAAAAGGTTTTTACAGCAGTGAATTCTTGTTTTGTGCTCTCTCTCTCTCTCTCTCTCTCTCTCTCTCTCTCTCTCTCTCTCTCTCTCTCTCTGCGCGCGCCACGATGTCTTCATTGCAACTGTACAC
Organism: Litsea cubeba; assembly: GCA_012931725.1. NCBI lineage: Eukaryota > Viridiplantae > Streptophyta > Magnoliopsida > Laurales > Lauraceae > Litsea > Litsea cubeba. The sequence goes on from CM022951.1 coordinate 886,365, forward strand.
GATTTCTTTTTGATATGCAGATGTCTCATGGTAGTTCACATGGACACTCTGGGGTTACTAACAGAGGAGGTTTAAGTGTTGTTGGAAGCCCTGCTTATAGTAGCAGCATGAATGGAGTTGGGGGTTCCATTCCTGGGATGCCTCCAACCTCTGCTGCTGTCGGTAACCGGAGTGTCCCTGGGTTGGGAGTGTCCCCAATTTTGGGAAATGCAGGGCCTAGAATTACAGGTTCAATGGGAAATATTGTTGGTGGAGGCAACATCGGACGTAGTATAAGCTCTGGCGGAGGATTAGGTGTTCCTGGCCTTGCATCCCGTGTAAATTTGGGTGCTAATGGTGGATCAGGGAGTCTAAGTGTACAAGGTCCCAGCAGACTGATGAGTGGTGTGCTTCAGCAAGGTAATGGCTTTAGTTTATCACTGTTTCAGTATTTGTTCCTTTTTTTTCCTTGGGTTTTCCCCCTCTTTTTGGTTTTGTTCGTGTTTTCTGTCGACAGTACAAAGTCAATTCGTGCTTATTAATCAATCATCAAGTAGCAATCATCTATTTTCGAAGGCGTGCATATTTTCCATATGCAGATGCCCCCGTGCTTAAGTTCATTTAGAAAGGTATGTGGAAATACTATTAAGCGCTATATCAATTAAGCTGGATGCCTTACTGTCTAAAGCCATTGGACACTTGGGAAAACTGTCCAGGCCTTAAGTAGCAGCTAAACAGACTCCAATTTTAGCACGGTATCAACATTTCCTTTAGTTAGAATGATGATTACTCGTTATTGTTGTTGTCATAAGGCTTAATATATGCATGTACCCAGACCATATGTTTGTATCACTAAAGAACCATCCAAGATTTCCGGAAGCAAGCATATTCTTAGTCTGCTCAGGTAATTGCAACTTGATAGAATGGGTCTTTGCTTTAGAGAACCTCTATGGACGGATGAATGGTTTAAATGAAAAGAACAGCTGGACAGCATAAGTATATAGTGCATGGAAAAGTCTCAAACGGTTGGATATAATCTAGCACACAAACTGCAGGTCTGGCCAATGATTGTCGACTCTGAATGAACAAAATCAGCAAACTAGGCTATGACGGAGGACCGACAAAATAATATATCCCGCCTAAGATGCTCATATACAGTATGGATACGATCAGGACACGCTGTGAACATGGCAGGGACAGAGATTTTACACATAAAAAGTGAAGTATTGGATATGATACGACACGATACGTTGCCAATTTTGAAGTATCTGTGCATCATAGTATCCTGCCCACCCTAGGAAAAACCAGTAGAGGGGAACTTCAAATAATCGAAGCATTGCATTTTCATAGGTGATTAGCTGATGCCCTACACCTTGCTTGACCAAAATGTACCCTTCCTTATTGGGGCATCTAAGGATGTGCCTGAATGTCAATTGGATTTTACTGAAAGAATCAATAATTCCTGAAATTCCTGTAAGTCATTAAAGCAACGCACCTCCCCAATTCCAAACTAACGACGCACTTGGAAAAACCTTCCATGATGAGTCTCAAAATCCACTAGGGGATAACTTCCTGAATTCTTGCTCTGTAGTGCCAGTGGGCCCCAAGAAACTTTGGATTATGTCCACATCACAGTGTCTGATCTTCCAACACCTCAGCGGGGCCCAATTCGTACACACTACTATTGAAGTCAGTCTTGAAGATGCTGCCAAGAAAAAAAGGGCTTAATGAGGCCAAACATTCTGCACCAACTACTTTACTCAATGACTTCATGCCAGCTGTTCACAATGGACACATCCAAGCAATGTGACTGCCACAAAGCCACATGTTCTTTGACCTTGGAAACTACGGCTTTTCCTCTTCTTCCACAGAACCCAGGTAGTCTACATTAAATACAGAAAGAAGGTTCTTCTTCATATTTGTCCTGTAACCAAAATTTGAAACTTTTAGTCGAACCATGGATCAAAATATGTAGCAGCCGCTACGCTACAGACAACTTAGTGCCGCTAGCAAATGTAGCGGCTGCTATGGACCGCTACAGCCACCACGGTCCGCTACAGACTGCTACGGGCCGCCACGGACCCCCTACGGAGCGTGACTGGCATCTACTCCACATAGTTTTTTTAAAACACATGGTAGAGATTCTTTCTTCTTTTCTTCTCTCCAAGTAACATTTCTATACAACTTTTCTACCCTTTCATGCTTAAAAGAACACTAAAAACACAAGATTTCCCCGAATTGGTGCCAATACATAGAGTTTCTCTCAAGGGCTCTTCTCTAGGTATATCGTGTTAAACACGCCCTTTGGTATTAGTAGAGGTATTCTTTTCTCAACTCTCTACAGAAGTACATTGTTTGTATATAATGGAAGTTAATTTCGTCATTTGGGCTGAACTTTAAGCATTACTTTATAATTTATTTATCTTGTATTATGTACAGTTATGAGCCTAAAATGGTTATGAATTTATGAATTCTGAATTTAGACATGCATAATAGTTTCTAACTAAGATTAACTAACATAGAAACGTGTGAAAAAAGTTGATAAATATTGTTGTTTTATAATCATTCAGTAATACAGAACCTCTATGCATTTTGAAGGGACCACTACATCTCCCTATCTTAGTTACTATTGGAAGATGGCATCAAATTATAACATTTTCCAATATTTTGGATTTTGTAGATTTTTTTTTTTTACCATTTTTTCGACTTGATGCTACGCCGTTACGTATCGCTGCTACATTACGTTTTGTCTGTCAGCTGCTACGCCCACCGCTACCGCTATTTTGATCCTTGAGTCTAACCAGGAAGTGAGGGAGAACCCACTTATAGCCAGCCCCAGGCAGTGAGGGAGAATCCACTTATAGTTGAACCAGGGTAAAATCAAATTCCATGTGTACTGAGCAAAGGGGCATCTTAGGAGGTGGTTGTCTGCAGATTCCGTTTCTGCTAAACACATGGGGAAAGCATCAATTACTATTCTTTTAAGTTTTAGTAGATTGGTAATCCATTTAGCAGTTCCTAGTATTTATTTGATACATATAATGAAATTTTTATTGGTCTTGCAGCACCCCAAATGATTTCTATGCTGGGAAATTCTTATTCTAATTCTGGAGGCCCATTATCTCAGAGCCAAGTTCAAGCAGGGAATAATCAATTAAGCTCCATGGGAATGTTAAATGATGTTAACTCTAATGATAATTCTCCTTTTGACATGAATGATTTCCCACAGTTGACTGGGCGCCCGAGTTCTGCTGGAGGACCTCAAGGGCAATTGGGTAGTTTATTAACCTTTTGCGTTATCCATGCTTTTCCTTCAAAATGGTTCTCTTGCAGCTGATTCATTAATTTGCAGGTTCTCTGCGGAAGCAAGGTGGCGTTGGTGTTAGTTCTATTGTCCAACAGAACCAAGAATTCAGCATCCAGAATGAAGATTTTCCAGCTTTACCTGGATTTAAAGGTGCTTGAGTTATTATTAAGTTTGAATCTTTGCTTCGATCTGATGCAGTTTTTTTAGATGTGTAGTTGTATGAGTTTGAGCTTCAGGAGACTGTACACCTCATGGCCTCTCATTGCTTGCATGCATGCTTACACATTATCATTTATCATCAATTCATACCCTGTAAAAAAATTGCTTATTCACACCACTCAATATGACAAGCCAAATGTAGATGGAGATTGATGAAGATTTGTTAAGGGACTATTTAGTGCAGATTTAGCATTCACCAGTGAAAGCCTTCTCATGAGATTGGATCTTATAATGGGCATGTGCATTTGTGAATTGTGACTTTGTCTGATCCACACTATGGTGTTGATCAACTTGCTAAAACACCCACACTGCTAAAAGGTTAGGAAAGCCATAATGTCAAGACAATAAAGGTACACATTTGGCTTCCAAATGACGGTTTTCGGGTTAGGCCCACATAGACATCCATTTGGGTCTGCTAAGGATAGTAAGGCCTGGAACTGAGTTTGAGTTTGACACAGACCTTGAACTTGTGCTCAAGCCCACCCATATGGGGGATATGGGGTTGGTGTACCCTAAGTCTCCAATCTAGGAAGTTTGTAATCATAGCTTGATGGGCATCCAGCCCAAGTCCCCAGTCCAGTTCAATAACATTTTGAAACGTACATGAGGACCAAAGTACAGTCTGCTGGGCCCATTTTGTACCCTGAAACCAGTGTTTTCAGATTCTGACTTGAGCAGAACTCAGGTCGGGTGTGGACAGTCCTAGACGCACTCACATGCGGATACCATCTTTTATGTTGACTTCCCTTGACATGGATATTCCATAACTGGCATTGATTCTCAAGTCCAACACCATTAAAAAACAAGACAAAAAAAAAAAAAAAAATTTCAAGTCCAACAAAGAGTGGGAAGACCTCCACTCGCCCCTTTCACTATATCTGTTGGACAGAGAATAACCAAAGATAAGTGCAATGCCACAACAAAAACCTATCCAATCCATGGAAGTCCCCTCTTAATGGGTGTATAGGTGAATGTGAGGGTGGTAGATTGATGTAAGTATGCATTTTTGTATTATTTTAGCATTCAACTATTTTTTAACTTCAGGTATTCTTATATATGTATATATATCATTTTTCAATCACACCTTTTCCAGAACGGAATACTAGGATTGAGCAAAATGCCGAAACGTTCGAATTGACAACTATGCCCATGATTCCACCAATCAAAAGAAAAAAAAAAAAAAAGAAGAAAAGAAAAACAAGGAGAGAGTAGATAGTTCCCAAAATTTTCATGCATGCAGGTCATAGGAAGACCTTTCAAACACCCAATGCTTTAATGATTGTCAAGCTCCCAACCAAACATCCAATGCGCTAATAATTGTCAAGCTCCCAATTAGCCTCAGATGCAAGGTCATTTTCGTGTGCATACATTCATGCAACATAATGCTCGGGCATTTTCCCCCAAGAAAAACGTCCATGTGTTGTTCACCTGGATGTGTGAAAATTGAAGCTTGGGGGATGGATTTGTTTGGATATGAAATAGTGGTGGCACAAAATCAGTCTGATCAAATGATATAATCTTTTAATTTTTAGGTCCTCAAATATTTGATGGCTGTATATCGTGCAAATTTATTGTGACAAAATCCGTCAGTGACTAATCTCTGGATCATTATCAAATTATGGTTAGTGATACGTCAAGGGTGTTAGCTATGTGCGAAGGGATTAGATTGACATAGGTGGGCCCACTATATGAAAACCAAAGGGGCTCTAATAAATAGGAGAGTTATGGAAAATTTGTCATTTATTCATATATATATACGCATATCACCAGTGATCTGCTTGCTGATGCTTCCTTTGGACTGACAGCTCTGTGGGGCCCACTTCTAGGCCGCATTGTGATGCACCCCACACCCCCACATGAAAGATCTCCCTTGTATTTCTAGGGGATCTATTTTGAGCACTGTACTGATTGTCCCACCCCTGGATTTGAGATCAAGGGGTTTCTGACATGATTTTCCATGTCCTATATCTCAATCATGATAGATCCATTGTATCTGAAAAAGACCTTGCATTTTAACCTGCACCAATCTTGGTACTGGCCCCGCACCCCCAGGTGGGTCCCACAGGGCTAGATCTTAGGCAATGCCACCCAGATATTACTGGCTCTTATTATTTTTACTGCTTCAGTGGCGATCCTGATACACTTCTTGTGCAGGTGGTAATGCTGATTTTACAATGGATATGCATCAGAAAGAACAACTTCATGACAATCCCATGTCGATGATGCAATCGCAACACTATCCTGTGAGTTGCGGCTCTTGTGCAGAACATGAAGTTACCTTTTTTATTTCTATAACACCATCTAATATCCTTGTTTTCATTTTGGCCGGTGTCTTAGCTTTAAGTTTAATTTATGCTTAAAAATACAGATGGGAAGATCTGCTGGATTCAGCTTAGGAGGAACCTATGCATCTCACCGCCAGCAACAGCAGCAACACGCCCCTTCAGTCAGCAGTGCCGCTGTTTCCTTTGCACCTGCAAATAGTCAAGATCTTCTTCATTTACATGGGTCTGATCTTTTTCCATCTTCACATGGAACATATCACTCACAGGTACTGTGATTGGAACCAATGGTGGTTATATTTTGGAGGAAGTATGTCACGTTTTTAAATCAGATTATGGACTTAGTTAATTTTATAATTGTTCTCAGATTCCGTCCAGCGGACCGCCTAATATTGGATTGAGGCCTTTAAATTCTCCAAATTCAGTTTCTGGAATTGGATCATATGACCAGCTTATTCAGCAGTATCAGCATCAACAAAATCAGTCCCAATTTCGGCTGCAGCAGATGTCAGCTGTTTCTCAGTCGTATAGAGATCAGAGTTTGAAATCCAAGCAAGGGACCTTACCTTCTCCGGACAAATTCAGCTTGCTGGGTTTATTAGGTGTTATAAGAAATCATGATCCTGATTTAGCTTCTCTTTCCTTGGGAATTGATCTGACAACATTGGGATTAAATCTAAATTCTCCTGATAACCTTCACAAGACTTTTGGGTCTCCATGGTCTGACGAACCTGCGAAAGGAGATCCTGAGCATGTAGTGCCCGAATGTTATTACACTAAACCACCACCTCAGCTGCATGTATGTCGTCATGACTGAATGAAACCTTTTGCTTTGAGTTTTATTATCTTTTGAGTCCTAACTCTGCTGTTGTGGCTGTAGCAAGGGTATTTTGCGAAGTTTCAGCTTGCAACACTGTTTTATATCTTTTACAGGTGGAGTTCTGTGTTTGTTACGTTAACTTTGCTGCACTCATCATCCTCAATGAATTAAATTTAGTACCTCTAACTCTAATTTTCTTTTTCTTCCCAGCATGCCAAAAGATGAGGCTCAGCTTTATGCTGCTATTGAACTGTATGTGCTTTTTTCCCTCTCTCATATCCCCCAAGTCTGTTGACCATGAATTTTGTTTAAAAGTCTGTTAGCACTAATGAAAAATGCTGAGCTGGTTTCTAAATGCCTGTTAGCTTATTCCCTTTTTTATTTTGTAACTATGTTAAATACGAAGTTGCGGTTATATCATATCATGGCCTTTAGTTTGTTTCAAGTATCAAAATTATCATAAATGGAGACTGAATCAGCGGCAAAAGTTAAAGGGATGAAATCAGATCAGTTGTTGATTGTATAGGCATTATTTTTAGACTAAATAATATGGAAAATAAAATATGTAAACTATTGAAATATTGTACTTCCAATTTATTATTTATTTATTTATTTATATGCATTACTAGGTAATGTATTGGCATGTATCATACTTGTATGTCATTGGGTCCTCTATTGCTGCTGTCTGGCTTAGACTGTTGAATTTGTTGAGGTTTATTCATTCTATTTATTTTGTTTGCTTAAAGTCACGTGTAGAAATTTGTTCATATGTAAGTAATTTTTTTTTCTTTGTGATTCATGAATTACTGAATAGTTACCTGGACAATTTGAAGACTGAAGTATTGGATTCTTGAAACTATAAAATACAAAAAATGAAAAAAAAAAAAAATCATAGATAGGTGCTTTAGAATTCAATTTGTCATTTGATTTAACAGAATAAATAGTGGCATCTATTTCAAAATCACCAATAAATCTAAAAAGAGCAGAAAATCTGAGAAATGTTGAAAAAATGCACCAAGTACATATATCCATACATTAGAGTAAGAAAATATAGGTCTTGAATTTCTTTTAACAAGTCATGCCATCTAATCAAGAACATTACCAGCCTTCAAATCAGCCCATTGGGCCCAACTGTCAGTGCAATTTGTGAGCGGCAAATATCTACCATTAAGCAGATATGATGCATGGGTTTAGCATATTAAATTTCCTCGGCTAACCATTCCTACCATAACCTTGAGGTGATAGTAGGGGGAGCGGAAATACTTTTCAATACTCTCCCTCGGGTGGAACCCACTCCTTAATGCTCCCCCAGGTGTGGAACCTGGTCGGCGCACCTTTGTTGACGCACATTTCCACGCCGAGTCGTTCCTCTTGGGATTCGAACTCGCGATTAGTTGGCTTTGATACCATATTATGTTTCCTTAGCTAACCAATCCTACGGAAACCTTGAAGCGTTAGTGGAGATAAATACCTTTCAATACTCCCCCTTAGGTGGAAACTACTTCTCAACACTCCCGGATGTTTTGTTGTGCCTTGGTTCCCTGTATTCTCCCATGGAGGGTGTTGTGTGTGCATTCCTGTGTGGTGTCTAATGTGTGTGTGTGTGTGTGCGGCGGGGGGGGGGGGGGGGGGGGGGGGGGGGGGGGGGGGGGGGTTGTTTTGTTTCCTTTGATATACAATTGTTATGTGTTCCCTATCAGCTTAAGCTTTTAGAATAAGTGGTTGTGAACATGGCCCAGGGGGTTGTGTGTTCCTTGCCTGATTTCTCCCACGGAGGGTGATGTATGTGTGTTTGTATTGTGACCTTTTATATACATTGTTACGCCGTTCTTTATTAGCTTAAGCTTTTAGAATAAGTAGTTGCCAACAGAGCACTGAGTCAAATTACTAAATTCCATCTCAAATTACAATTTGGATGTCAAATTAAGGTAAACATATATGCAAACGACTTTTGTAGCCTGTTAGATCCATTGTGGTTGAAGGTTGAGCAAACCGTTTATGTGATTTCTGAAATCCTACGGGTATCTTTCATTAACAAGGAAGAGTTATTCAGAGTATAGTCAAGTGTTTTGTTGGAGGGGATAAAAATTCGGAGAGCAGTGGGAAAATGATCTTCATTCAATTTTCTAAGAGCAAATGGGTGTATTATTAAAGCTGACAAGGTTAATGATGATTGATGAGGATCATATCACTTGTAAGCCTGAAAATAATGAATAAAAGGAAGGCTGTTGTAATGCAGCCATTAATTGATAATATGTTTGTATTGTGACCTTTTATATACATTGTTACGCCGTTCTTTATCAGCTTAAGCTTTTAGAGTAAGTAGTTGTCAACAGAGCAGTGAGTCAAATGACTAAATTTCATCGCAAATTACAATTTGGACGTCAAATTAAGGTAAACATATGCAAACAACTGTTGATAGCCTGTTAGATCCATTTGTGGTTGAAGGTTGAGCAACCTATTTAAGTGATTGCTGAAATCCTACGGGTATCTTAAATTAGTAAGGGAGACTGGAAGAGTTATTCAGAGTATGGTCAACTATTTTGTTGAAGGGAATGAAAATTCGGAGAGCAGACAACAGCCATTAAATGATAAAGTACTCATGATCGAAGGTTGGAGGATCTGATGATGGTGAGTAAAGGCAATAGGAGTTTCTGGTGGTAAGAATGATGGTGATATCAACTACTTGTAAAGCATTATTTGGATGAGGATTGAGAGAAAAGTGGGGGTCTGATGCAGATGGACCTCAGGCCACATGTGTAGGGCCCTAGTAGATTTAGGATTTTTAATTCAATAATTATATGTTAGTTTCTAATTTTATTAGGTTTCTTAGGCCATAAGTTATGTTTTCTTATTTATATGGCATTGTAGAGAATGGATTTTCAGAGTTGATTAATAGAAAGTGGGTTTTCCCATTGAGGTGCGTCCTAATTATCTTGTTGAAGTATCTGCGGACACGTGCTTCAGCACCCTATTGTGCTTCGACACTCTACGCAAGCCCTAACCCTAGGGCTTGCATCGGTTTGGTATCAGAGACGATTGATCCGTTGATCGGTCGGAGTGATTACGCTACCCATCGTTCCTCACCATCCATCCCGTTACCGCAAACCCAATCTCGTCAAATCCAAACCACCCTCTGCCAAACCCATCTCCTGTATCCACTCATACCACCCATCTCAGACATCCGAAACCCATCCTTGCAAAACCCATCTCTTTAAAACCCACCCCATCTAGAACTACCAAACCGATCCCACCCATCGATCCACCTGAGACCCAATCCGAAACCCAGCCCCCACTGGCCATCTCAGAGAATACCAGGACCAAAAAAAAAAAACTGTCATCCCAAACCTCACAACCAATCCAGACCGTTGATCCCCAAATCCTTAACCAGCCGTTACCATCCCACCGTCCTTTTTCTGCAACTCCTAACCCATCCAAACAGAGCCCAACCATTTCCATCCTCTGTCTACCGAAGCCAATCGTTGTCAAATCCTCGCTGCTGCCAAATCCCAAACCAACCCCACCCCTTAATCCTGAAACCCCTCATCATGTCCACCCCTCACCCAAACCCATCACTGAATAGCCCACCTTCGTTTGCCCATAGTCCAATCCCTTACCCCTTAAAGAATAAAAAAGAAAAAATAGAAAGAAAAAAGAAAGAAGAGAGGTCGAAGAAGAAAGACCACGTTTCGGGTCGCAATAGATTAGTTTCACCTCAGTTGTAGAGAATTGCCAACAAGAGACATCAACACATGCAGCTTTGACCAAATCTAGCGCTCAAATTATTTTCGTAATACCAGAATCGTCTTGTGTCGGATTTGAGATCCGTTTTCACCGACGCATTTGTGGAGAGCGGATCTACTAAATCAGGTCATTCAAATTTTAGACTTGCGATGTCTACATCTATGGAGAAATTTTCTGCAAACGTTGCAAAATTGAGTAGGGCTGTTGCTAAGTTATCCACTACCATCAGTCAGCTCCAAGCAACTCTTGCAATGATGGAAAATGGTCAAGAAATCAAAAAGTTCAAGATAAACTTTGATGCAACTACCATTAAACAAGAAGATGGCGTCGATTATAAGATGAAAGATGCAAAGGAAGAGGAAGGAAAAGTGGACATTAAAGTCATGGATCTAACAACTGGTTTAGTGCCTACACAAGAAAATCCATCCATTATCATTCCTCATATTGACTTTATTTTTGGGAATCAACAATGCAAGGTTAGAAATTGCAAATTGCTGGTACAAATCCTACACAAGAAGTATCCAAAGTTCGATCAAGTAAGCCAAAGATAATCTGGGCATCAAAAGAAGCTATGTATCACTCAAAACTACATCGAATTGGAGGAGAAAATCAACTACAATTTTCAAGGCGCACACAAAAGGTGCAGATGGACCATTGTGGATCGGAAGTTCATCCAATTAATCTTCGACCTAGGCGGACATTTACCAAACTTGAGGTCAAGTTCTTTCCAAGCCGGGGAGAATGATGCAGATGGACCTCAGGTCACGTGTGTAGGGCCCAACTAGATTTAGGATATTTAATTCAGTAATTAGTTTCTAATTTTATTGTAATTAGGATTAGGTTTCCAATATTCTTTAGTTTCCTAGTTTAATTAGGTTCTAGGCCCTAAGTTATGTTTTCTTTTTTATATGGCATTATAGAGAATGGATTTTCATAGTTGATTAATAGAAATTGTGTTTTCCCATTGAGGTACATCCTCTTTATCGTCTCTACGGAGACTTGTTGAACTATCTGCGGACACGTGCTTTGGCACTCCATGCAAGTCCTAACCCTAGGGCCAGCATCACGGTGTGGAGGGTAAATCTACAAGGAAGAAAAAGGGAAGTGTGAGTTACAAAATCATCAATTTATTTATTTGAATGAATTTTTTTTATAATTATGATTAAACTCAACCATTCCCCAAAAAAATCATTATGATTGAACTACAAAAATTGAAGAGAAGGGAGCCTTTTAGTTGTGTAATGTGAGCTTAAGCTTTTTTCAGCCTTGGGAACTAAATAGCTGGATATTTGTGCCCATTGTATTTGTGTTAGACGGGTACGACATGACCGGTACGATGCTTGTATCAATTCTCGATAGTGCACCAATATTTTAAGGGTACAAGTTTAGCATATACTACTTACTAAGTCTAAGTCCATTATTTTATAGAGTTCATTTAGTTTTATTACTTTTCTACGTAAAAAAGATGTAAAAAATGGATGTAAAAATTTCATTATTTTGGTAATGTTCTAAAGAAAGAATTAGGAGAACCGTGTCCGTAACCATGTCCAATTCTCTAAGATTTATGAAATTGCAATCTTGTGATGCAGATGGATCTTAGGCCACATGTGCAGGGCCCAAGTAGATTTAGGATTTTTATTCACTAATTATTTTCATTAGTTTCTAATTTTATTTAAAGAATTGTAATTAGGATAGGATTCTAGTTTGCTTAATTTCCTAGTTTAATTACGTTTCTTAGCCCATAAGTTATGCTTCCTAGCATTGTAGAAGATGGATTTTCAGAGTTGACTAATTGAATTGGGTTTTCCCATTGAGGCGCGTCCTCGTTATCATCTCTATAGAGACTTGTTGAAGTGTTTGCGGATACAAGTTTCGGCACTTTATTGTGCTTTGGCACTCCACGCAAGCCCTAACCCTAGGGCTTGCACCAGTTGGTATCAGAGCTCCAACGATTAGTTCATTTTTACATCCAGATCAATATGAAATTGCATATCAATAAATTTTACAATTAACTTAAAAGAGCCAAATATGCACTTAAATATGCAAAATGATATGCTAAGAACATGGTTTAAAAAACCAGCCGAGTCCGAGTCGACTCGGACTCGGCACATATCGAGTAGGGTCGTATGGGACCTGGACTCGAATCATGGGACTCGGCCGAATCTTATAGGACTCAGCCATCCAACTAAAGTTGGGACTCGGCGAGTCGACTCGGGTTTGGCCATGAACGAGTTGGGTCCCAAGTCCAGTTTTTTAAACCTTGGCTAAGAATGAAGATTATTTTTGGCAATTTCTTGGTTTGAAAAAAGAAGAGTTGTTTGTTCTTGAATATTCTAACCAATTTTCAAGGCTGGCAAATGCGTTTGGAATCGAGGATGATGAGGAACATGATTTAACTAGTTTTCTCGGAGGTTTGCGATTGGATATATTTGAGAGAATGGATGATTGTACGACCATTCATGAGGCATATTGGGAAGCAATTAGTGTGGAGCACATGCTTAAACGGTCTCCTCTGGGAAAAGTTATGCCTTAAGAAGGAAAGTCACTGCAATGAAGCAGACCATGTTGAGGAACCAGTGGCAGTAGATATGCTGACTGAGAAGCCAGAGCAAGACACCGAAGATTCCACGACTACATTTGGCCTCGAATTTCGTTCTATGGGTAATGGTGATCAAAATATACATGCATCTAGGGAAGAAGCATCAGTTGTTGAAACTTCCCACATTAATTCTCACATTGATTTTTTCTTCGGGGATCAACAATGAAAACTTCGAGGTTGTGAATTAATGGTGCAAATTCTACACATGATGTATCCAACGGTTCGATCGCTCATCCACACACATTTCGACTATCAAAACGACAGATGCGCCATGCCTATTTCAAGTTGGAGGAAAAGATTGCGTAGAGTTTTCAAGATATGTGCACAAGCTCAAGCTCGGCCAGCAAATTGAAAGTTTGTCCGATTGATCTTTGACCAAGGACATGTACCGAACTCGATGTCAATTTCTTTCCAAGCTGGAGAGAATGGTGCAGATTTTGATCTTCGACCAAGGACATGTACCGAACTCGAGGTCAAGTTCTTTCCAAGCCGGAGAGAATGATGTAGATGGACCTCAGGCTACATGTGTAGGGCCTAAGTAGATTTAGGATTTTTATTCACTAATTATACATCATTAGTTTCTAATTTTATTTAAAGAATTGTAATTAGGATATGATTCTAGTTTGCTCAGTTTCCTAGTTTAATTAGGTTTCTTAGGCCCTAAGTTATGTTTTCTATTTATATGATAGTATAGAAGATGGATTTTTAGAGTTGTTTAATTGAATTGGGTTTTCCCACTGAAGTGCGTTGTTGTTATCGTCTCTGCGGAGACTTGTTGAAGTGTCGCGGACACGTGCTACAGCACCACCGTATTGTGCTTTGGCTCTCCACGCAAGACCTAGCCCTAGAGCCTGTGTCACCTTTATCCTCGTACCGATATTTGGGCTTCATAACTTGGGAGTGGGTTAGAACATGGGGATCTGCAGTAGTTTGTGTTCTCCTTGGGTGAATTCCCTTATACAAGCGCTTACCGAGGATCTGCAATTGGAGCTGGTGCTCCTGCAATGTTACCCACTTAACGCCCCACCTTGCAGGAGAGGTTGCATAGCATTGCTTGCACCCCATGATGATAACGGAGCCGTACCCAACTTTATTTGGATAATGGTTGGAGTCTGCCCAAAATCGGCAATGGGGGAACATCAGTGGATGGTGATTAACGTAAGTTGTTTTTTTTCCCTTTTTTTCTGGATTTATGGGTAGGTGACTGAAGTGTTATGGGAGTGATTAGAGCCAGACAATTCGGAACATGAAATTCTCGGTGTTCATACGTGATGCATATAATGGAACACATTCACTCAAATGTAGCAGTCGGGGATTTATCCAGCCTTGCTCAAATAAAATTATGTTAACATTAAAAAAAGGGAGAATATACCAAAATGGAAAAAATTATAAAGCTGGGAAAAGGTACTTCATAAAAAAATATTAATCCTATGTGTAAGTCCATGTATCAGAAGTAAACACATTATAGATCTAGGGTTTAAATCAATTAGTAACGAATTTATTTAAAGAAACGAAACTGGTATAAATAGAACAAAAGGATACAGCCAAAATATAAGACTTCATGCAGATGCATTAATCTATGCTTGAACAATATTAGATTGTAGATAAACACTTTACATTTGTCCCCAGACCTAGCCCAGCTGGTTAGTAACATGGGTGAGTGTGTTTGTTTGAGTGAGTTCAAGTCTCCCTTTAAGCACCAACCAAAATAATAATAATAATAATAATAATAATAAATCAAATTTGAAAATGGATATGTTATTTTAGTTATGAATATACAAAATGAAAGAAAAATGAAAACTCAGGTCATGAAAATACAAATGAGGGAATAATAACTGGGAATTTAACCTAATTATGTAAAACTGAGCAAATCATGCTTAAATCTTGTGTTATATGTGATTTTGGGTTGATTTCGGTCTAAAACAAGCTAAACTCTTCTTATTTTTAATGTCATGAAGACTCCTGAGTCTTTTTCTGCATATTGCCTTCAATCCATCAATTGAAGCTTGACTTTATTTTTTCGGATATTGGGTGGGAGGGACAATTGAATTGTTTCTGCGATATTGGGCTGCGGCATATAATTAAAATTCTTTAATTTTTATTATTTGAACACTGTTGGAGAACAGTTCGACGTTACCTTAGTTTCAACACTCATTGACAATATGTTTTCTGACAACAAACCATGTTATAAACAATCTTTATTTATTTATTTTATTAGAAACACAGAGAACAAGGGGTTGCTCAGTTGGTCAGCAACCCCGCACCTCAGCCTGCTACCCAAGGATCGATCCATGGGTATGCCACTCTTCCCATGTGTGGCTTATCATGGTGTGGGCTTCTTTTCTTGGGTTCTAGTCCACTTAGCTGGGCTACCCAAAAGAGAAAAAAAAAAAAAAAAAGAAAGAAAGATGAGAAACCTTGTTGGAAAACAGTTCTGCATTCTCTTTCACTACTTATTGATGATAGCCCTTTTTTGGAAAACAACCAATACAAGTTTATCTTGTTAAAAAATACAGAGAAAAAGAAAAGCTATAGCACAAAATTCATGATTGTAATGGTTTTATGGTTTTACAGTTTTCTTATGAAGAACAGGGTTGATTAAAGTTAAAACTATAGATACTACTTTCTGAAAAAGTTCAAGCTGTTCATTCTTTAGCTCTGTTACTTCTTAGCATCATCTTTTTCTTGGATTGGCAAACCACGTTGCATGTAATAGTTCGCTGAAAATGACCTATCCCAGTTCCAATCCTTGCTAAAGGCATCATTCCCCATGTCTTTCTAGGTACAATCAAGGGTGGGTTTACCACAGGGAGCATCATTTGTGGTACGTGAGGGTCGCTAACATGGAACCTCTTGTCACAACAAACGCATATGAGAGGGGATCTTACCTCTGTTTTAATCCCAACACATGGGAAACTGTTCGCAAGGTTTGCATGAATTAACATTCTTTCTAAGTTTTTATAGAAATTTCTCATACTGATGATTGCCATATCCTACGTTCTTTCTGAATTTTTTATTTTATTTTGAATGCTCTAAAGGTCTGAAACTGTTGGATGCAGGATAATTTCGTTCTCTATTATGAGATGCTGGAGAAGAGACCGGCACTCCCTCAACATTAGCGCTGTTTATAGAGTCAGCCACTAATCTTGTTAAAACTGTGTTTTAGCTTTCATTCTCAATCTTGTTTAGTCTATAATTTTTTGCAATCTAGAGGCTTCTATTCTGCTATTGGTGATTTGTTTTTTTCCCACCGGTTAGCAGAGGATTGTCCAGTAGTTGCTGTAAATATCCCACCTTTTGTTTTTAACTGTTTGCAACGAAAATAGCATTGCTTTCAACATTTTCCTGACATCTCCAAAGATACCCTACATGTTACAATGAATGAGTGAAAGGCAAATTGTTTTTGCTGATTGATGGTAATCCTTCGGGGAGAACATCGATGAAAAGTTGAAGAGGGTTGTAAAAAAAAAAAGAACTTGGAGACAAATGGAATGTGGACAAGAAAGGCATGCTCTCTCTTTTGGATGCCAATTAGCCCCTTAAAATATGATCAATGTTTTGAATGCTAAATGGGATAGTTTAAGCAAATGCCTCAATCAATACATAAAGCAGCAGTTACCTTTTGCAGGGCTTCCTGAAATGGTCGATTTTGCATGTTTACACAGAAGCGATCAAAGTAGTGGATAACCTCGTCAATCTTGAAGTGCCAAGGAATGGACTGGCTCCCAATTAGAGGTAGAAGAAAAGCTGCAATTAGATTTAAATCTTAGTCTCTCATCCTAGGGTTTATTCATATAACACTGCTTTGGCCATAGTATGCTTTCATCTAATTGTCTTTCATCCAATTGTTGTGAATAATATTTTGTTGCTGGTCATCTCCTTGTATTGTAGCCTTAAAATCTTTTCCTCTTGGTTTAATGAAAAGTCTCTTTTTTACAGTAGCAGTCATTATTATTAATGGTGGATGCTGAGATATGAATAATAATCTACGCAAGGATTTGGCTTAGGATTGAATGGAATGGAGAAGCAAAACTCATGTAATATATGGGAGATGCATACGCTAAGCGTAAGAAATTCAACCCATTGGATCCACATTCAGATTCGATGGCCTAAAAAGAGTAAAAAAGCAATGCACATGTTAAAGGCAAAGAGACCCTCCCTTATTTTTCAATCTCCCGCCTAGACCAAGACTAAACATCAACAGTTGTCTTTTTAGGCCGTTGGATCTAGATAGGGATGCTCGTCCAAGCCCTATTCAGGCCCAACCTGCTTTGGGCTGGGCTCGGATCTGAAATGAGGGCCCATTTAATGATTGGGCTGTGCTTGGATTAAGTAATAGAAAGCCCAAAACTCGACCCGGCCTGTGTAAGGATTGAATGTAATGTAATTTAATTAGTTCAAGATACAGCTCGCATGCCCTCAAAAGTGATAAAAAAAAAAAAAAAAAACCTGGTTCTGCCCGGTCCGATTGATTATATGGGCGGACCTAAGTCTGACTTTTATTGCCCGTGTCGGGTGTGGGGTAGTGTTTCTAAAGCCGGGTTTTGCCTGAATATACATTAACATGGTCCGGCCCATGAACACCCCCGGACCTAGATGTGGATATCTTACTCTTGTAATAGTTTGAGAGTTACTCTCATAGGAGCATCTAAATGTGGATATCTTACTTTTGTAATAGTTTGAGAGTTACTCTCATAGGAGCATTACAATCATGGAAGTTTTCGGGAATTTTTTTTTTTTTTAAATGCCCCTCCTAAGGGGACCTACTGTTATACATTATAACCATGGAACACTGTTCCAAAATACATGGATGAGATCTTCAAAATGAAATTAAGATTTCGTCTGAAATGGTGTTTTATATAATTAGATTTATTTTACTTTTTATACAAGCATGTACTCTGTATTTCTTATACTTTTCCAAAATGTAATTCCAAAAGATTTGCTAAAATGGATTATATTCATATTTATTGTTTTATTTTTTTAATTGATTTTACATATATATAAATAAATTTTATTTTTTTTTAAATTTAATTTCTGAAAGTTTTGTCGAAATCTAGAATTGAATTTGAAGGTTATACCAAAATGAGTTCCGAAACGATATTTACAACCATAACATTTACTGTCCAAGTGCTTCAATTGGGAAGCCATATTATCATACCATCACATGAAGATGAAAGCAAAGTTGGTGGGCTCCAACTAATCCAAAGAGGGTGGTCCCACCTGGGATAAAAAATCAAGATCAGAGATTACAATGGTCACATGGTGGAGTGAGACCAACATCTAATCTGTGATGGTTGACACTTTACAATCTGACTCTGACCTGTGCAGGGGACCCACCATTCAATTATCCACTCCTTTTGGTCTGATGAGCTCCCCACTATAGTGGTTGTGGTGCCCAGCCCCACCTAATTGGGCATGTTAGCCCTAGTGGATATGGAGCCCCACCTAGATAAGCATGTTAGTTTGTTAATTGAATATCTATAATCAATGGTCGAATATTAAAAGTGACCATCAAATAACCTCTCCTTTGATAATTGAATCAAAGGAGACAGGAAATGAATACACATCCATCACCCTAGTAATTCAATATCTAAGATTATTTGACCACAAATCTATATATTCAGCTCTTAAATGCATTCTATGCAAACAAACGGGCACCAAAAGATTGTGGCTTTGCTTTGATAACAAAAACGTAAAAGTTGCATTTGGGTTTTGGATGTCAATTTTTACCCGTCCTCTTTTACGAATTTTAAATTTTTTATATAAAGTGAGAAAAAAATCAGGCTGAAATGGCTCTTTTATTACATGGGCATGAATTTCCAGAAATTCTAAAAAAGGTATTCCTAATAAAAGTGTTTTTTCTTTTTTTGGTTATATTCCTAAAAGTGCTTAAAATTGAAGAAAGGTAAAGATTCATACATAACCATCAAATAATCTGACCTGATATCAGCCATTATGTGATAAAAAAAAAAAAACGAAGGTTTCTTTTACCTATCTAACTTATATCTTTCACTCCTCTCCTCTTTACTAACCCTTGGTTAGTTAGAAATTAGAACCCATTTTATCATAAATGATTAGGAATTCGATTCCATACAACTAATGGGGCTAAATTTGCTATTTTTTATCCCAAAAAAAAAAAAAAAAATTCTTCTTGCAGGCTTGTTTGTTTGCACAGAATACATAGGACTTCATGGTCAATTAGCTCCACTGAAGGATTATTAAAGAGGTGAAGGATATGGGGTGAGAGGTAAAGTTCATAAGGTGAAGATGTAAATGGAATCTTGACTTTTCCATAATTTAAACTATTAAGGTGATGGATGGGTGTTCATTCTTGATTCAATTTTCATTGCAGGGAGGTTATATGATGATCATTTTTTTTAATATTCACCTTTGATTCTTTATTTTAACCACTCATATAAAAAAATTAAGAATTTAATTACACGAAACGAATAGCCATAGGCTGATTTTCGTTTTTCCCAATGAAAAATTAAGTGAAATCAAGTGCCTAGACTAATATATCATGATTGAAATCTTGTCATTTTATCTCTCTGGGACTGCCCATTTTCTCCACTGGCATACAGATAGCTCAAGACAAGGAGAAAAAAGCTAAGGGGGGCGCAGGGGGGGCGGCAAGGATCCTACCAACATGGGGTGGAGAATGCCCTTTTTTTTTTTTTTTTTTATGATGTGGGTATCCTGAGTTCCTTGACCGAAGAGGCCTAATCCCACGGGTGGCGCCCACTAAACCCATACTGATACACATTGGACAAATCTGGGCAGTTTCGAACACAAGGAAGTGAGGAGCAAACTCAAGCCTAATGCTACTCTCACTATGAGCTTTCTATTTCTCACATGGGACGTAATCATTAGGGAGAGAAGGGAAGGACTACAATCATCCAATAACACCCAGGTAGCTCACATATGCTCGGTACTTCAGTTGGTGGACCATGGCTTAGAGAGGCTTGTGTGTATATAGTCCTAGTAAGTCCTCAAAAAGAGAGATGACCCATTTCCTGGTGGTTTTTGTTCGTTACAGAGGATGCTAAAATCTGAAGGAGCACAGAGATGACTGGATCCATGAGACTTGTGACATCTTGAGTCATGAACTCATGATATTGTGATATCGTGGGTTAGAAGTAAGCTTCGTAAAAAAAAAAAAAAAAAAGCAAAAAAAAAAAATCTTATCACCAGACACTCTGCAGTCAATGTATAAAAACTAGTCATTTACCAATGAAAAGCATGTCCAAGATGCACTTCATAGTGAAAAAAAAAAGAGATGGTTGAAATGGAGACTCCTACCTTTATTCACTCATTATCCATTTTGTAATCTAGATTGGACAACTAATAAATAATGTCGAATGAATCATAAGCTGTCATTTGATAAGTATACTTTCTGGGTCCATTTGACTTGGAATTTATTCAAACATAAGAATCAACGGCCTTAAGTTCAAATTTAAGGCAGGCAAGGCTAATACTACAATTACACTGGAGCTGGTGGGTATCAGATGTAAATTGTTTGAAGAGAGGTTATATTATTATCCTGGTTTTCTCCTGCATGATAATGGACACTAATGAAGTGAAAGTGTGGGCCATTATGAAAGCTCTAAAGATATTTAGGAGTCCTATTCGCAGAGTGATTTTCGAAGCAACTTGGCCACCTCAAACATATGGAAGCAAAACTCAATAGCAGAAATACAGAAGCAGATTTGACACATGGAATGCAGACTAGAGAAGTGGGGATAAATTTGACAACTTACCCAAATGCAAATGCTATATCAGGGATAGTCAACAGCATAGAGAATCTATCAAAGCTTCATTTCATATTTAAAAGAGATTGAGGAGCTATACAAAGTGAAATATCATCATACATTGAGTGCAGGCAATGAAGTGGCAGATTCCACGCTTCAGGTAAAGATATGTTGCACTTGATTCAATCCCTTGTCCCTCTGATATTAGTTATCTTTCTATTCCGGTACCCCTTTTGTTTTCCATATATATATATATATATATATCAAGTTCGAAAGTGACTTTTCAAGTACATAGGAATACTCCCTATGTACTTGAAACTACCCAAAAAGGAGAGTGTCTCTCACCCTATGGTGAGGGATAGATGCATAAGAATACTCTTCCATATATATATATATATATATAGGGGAACATTCATATGCATCTTTCCCCTTCCCTTTTTGGAAATTTCCAAGTACAAAATGTATTTTTCAAGTACATAAGGTGAGGTACAAAATGCATTTTTCATGTGCAAAAAGGGGAGCGTCCCTCACTCTATGGTGAGGGAAAGATGATATATATATATATATACTAGTCCTAACTCATCTCCTATTTCCCTTTTAATGAAATGTTACGATGCTCGAAAATGAAAAGGGAAGGACAAAAAAAGAAGAAAGAAAGTACTACAGAACTACATGGACAGCATACATGTACTACCAAAATACTAGAACATCATATCATATCATCATCAGAGCCTTGTCCATCTCTGTTGGAGTCAACTATATGAATTCTACGCCATTCCTCATAGGCCAAATCCTCAGATAGGTAGCACTTCTTCAGATAAATCCTTACAAGAACATCATAGAAATTAAGGAGTATTCCTACATAGATGTGTTGACATGAGAATTTTCAATTGGCCCTCACACTGCAACTTAAAAGGAAAAGGAGTGTCCTAGTAGATGGATTGGAACAGAGATGAATCAGAAGAAACAGAATGCAGAATAACAAACAGCTCTGCTTGTTGGGAAGGGCTACAAATAGATTAGTTCTACTGAAGAAATGGTTGTTACACCGACTGCTGGAATGGCTTATTAAAAAATGTGCTGCTGAATGGAGGCTGGGACTACAGAATGTTAGAAATCTGAAGATCTAAAACGGAAGAACAAGCCCCTTTGGGCTTCCAAACTTCACTCACTAGTGTCCCATACTACCATTCACTATGAGAGAACTCAGTATCAAGTTTCCTTCACATAAGGTGTTTAATGTCAATAGGCTTTAGAACTTTTTAGCCCTTTCTATATCCTTTAGAACAATAAAAATATCAGAATAAGAGAATGACAACAATCTCATGCTTGATTCTGTTCAAACAGAAATACAAATTCAAATTGATTAAGTTGCCCTCCACAAATTCAAGGGAATGAAAAAACATGTGCAGATTGATAAAACTTACAAACTACTTGAAATAAAGCTCAAGAAGTTTCTTCAAAGTGTCAAATATGCTCGTAAAGGGGTTAAACTCAACAGATGCCTTCAGTTCTAGGCTAGGAAATTGGTTTGTTAAGGCCTCTTTCATTCCAGACATAGACATCATTGCAGCGAGCCTACTAGAAGACATCACCTCACAGTCTTGCGGAGTGTATTTGATCTTACTAGGATCATACCCAAAATTCTCCAAGTACGATTTATATTTCTCTATAAACTGGGGCCCTGGATTAGGCGTTCTTGAGTAAATCTGTAAAACCAAACTACTTGTTATCATCAATGTCTAAATATTAAAAGAGGGACATGAAATCACATTTTGGAATGTGACTGAAATGATGAAAGCCATATGTAAAACAGTACTGTAAAGACCAAAAATGAAATGGAATTATTAAAGGAGTACAGCATAGATATTGCTTGATGTGTAATCACTACAGAAAGCAGACACCGTCCCCATCCATGGAAGCTTTGTAAGATTCAAGAGATGGCTTGTAGGCTAAACATGTCCTTTTCTCATGCATGTCCAAAAGAAAAACAACGATGGATGTGAAAGTATCTCTTTCAATTGAGAACATGTGTACCTTATCTGAGTGGATCCTATGCTGCCTATAGTACCACACTGATGGCAGAAAATATATGTTTCCTCATGGGTTCGGGCCACCTTTGCTTAATCTAAATCACTCATATCACATCTCTATCTCTGTAGGATCTTCCCCAAATTTCACTTCAACCAGAGTGATAAGTTTGCCTTTGGATGGATCATGTATATAAAACATAGCTAAATATTTTACACATCTATATCCAACACTATATATACTGACTATATATTCATAGGCATGTAATAGATGCCATCCAAATCTGGTATGGAAGGTGGCAAAGGATCTTCTCTCTTTATCTGGATGTACTAATATCCTCTAGAATCAATAAATTGGTGGTTAAAAAGAAATGAGCAGCCCAGAAAATAATGATACAAGTATACATCAGTTCTAATGTGAAGATTTTCTGTTTTATTGCATCAATTGGCGAGTGACAATACAGAGAGGTGGAGCAATAGATTTAAATGCAACATTTACCTGAATGAAACTTCTGTCTTTAGCTCCAGAAACAAGAGCAAAATTATCATAATCAGTCGCAATGACATCATAGGGCTCCTTGGGAATGAAAGGCAATGTAGGAAACCGGAGGTAACATTTCTCTCTTATCATTTCTTGCTTCTCTAAAGCAGTTTCATCTCTCTCCTTATCTTCATCAGAAAGGCATTGAACCTTCCCCCTTATACCTGTAATGTATCCATCAGGTCCACCATGAATGCAAAACGTATCAACCTGAATAGAGGGGGACTGAGCATCAAATGTGTATATCCCCTGCAATTTCATCAAATAATTACCCTTTAGAAAAGAAAGATACAAGATCTGTAATACTGCACTATAAATAGAAAGGGATTTTGGGGTCTTCTGCATCCCTTTGTCATATGTGTGGGAACCAATGCTAGCTAATCTAGAAGGCTGCCTAATCTAACTGACAGTAGTATTAGGATGCCCCCAAAATCTCACATTTTGGAAATCGGCGGGCGTTCAACCATGATGCTCAAAGCCTTGCTTTCCATCTTGGTCATTCTGTTGAGGCTAAACCGAAATCCCGTTCTTTCTAAACTCCAACATTGAGAAATCAAAGAAAATCTAACATTATGGAAGAAACAATAAGGGCAAGTATGTGCGGCTCATTTTCCACGGAAAAAGTGAGGATTGCAGAAATGCTTTTTGCACACTACAATAAAATCTACGTTTGGTGCGGCTGATTTTCTATAAGGAAAAGCACAAAAATGAGCTAAATTATCTGCAATTCCATGGAAAAGCTTTTCCCATTGAGAGGGTGCGTGTGTGTGTATGGTTGGAAAACTGTTTTTTTTTTTTTTTTTTAATTCTGTAAGAAGAGGAAAAAGTCCGCAGAACTAGCTCTCCACAGACATACATACACAAACGTGCCCTAAATGTCTTTTGAGGCAGAATTATGGCTCAGTAAAAGGATTCTTCAAAGCTCAAAGGGGCCTCCTGAAGAGAGATCATCTATCACCATTCTTATTCGTTATTGTAGGTTAGGGCTACAGTCAGATGATGGAAGCAGCAAGAAATGCTACTCTGGTTTATGGGATTCAAGCCAGCTTCGCATGCTCCTATGATTACCCATTATGATGATACCTTAAACTTCTGTAATGCAGATGAAGACCAAATAAAAAAACGTTAAACGGTTAAAGCCATACTCTGTTTTGAAGTGGTGTTGGGTTTGAAGCTGAAATTTAACAGTGAACTAATTGGGGTGAAGGTAGACTCTTAGCCTTTTTTGCTGATTTTCTGGGTTGCAAAGTGGGTTCTCTTGTGGCTTCTAATGTGGGGTGTCCCCTACATAAAAGAAAGGCATCTAAGTCATTATGGAATTCAGAGATTGAAAGGATGGAAAGGAAACTGGTGAGTTGGAAAGGAATATATCTCTCTTGTAGTCGTATCAGACTAATCAAAGCAGCTCTTGCCAATCTCCCCATGTATTTTATGTCTAAATTCAACTGCTCAAGAGTGGTTATCAATTGCATAAAGTTGCCAAAGAGACTTCCTTTGGGAAGGAGAGGAAAAAAAAAGGAAATACGATTTGGTAAATTGGACGACTGTTTGCAAACCGAAGAATGAAGGTGATTTGGTTTTTAGACCATTTAAACAGGTGAATGTGGCTCTTTTGGGAGAGGCTACGGAGGATCGGGGAGGAACCTCAAAGTTTGTGGAAGATGGGATTAAGAACGCTAACTACCGCTCCTCAATTATTTGCAGGATATCACTTCAGTAAAGGAAGCCTTTGGTAATAATCATATCCGGTCTCACAATGCACAGATGAAGGCATTGTGATCTGGCATGATCACTGGGTTGGAGAAAGTCCTTTGGAAGCTCAATTCTCAGATATTTATAGGTGTGCTCAAGACAAACAAGCTAAAGAGAAGAACTACTTAGACAGATGGGGAAGCCAGATTGTTTAGAGCCCCCTTTTCAGGAGAAATCTCTTGGAGGAAGAACTGCAGCTCCTTACCCTTCTTGAACTCCTCGGGAGGGTCTATATCCCCAAGGAAGGGTGAATAGAAGAATTTGGCCAGCTTCTACCAATGTTATGTTCTCAATGACTCTTCTTTCCATCATTGATGTGTATCTCTCCCCAACTAAGCCCTTTGGCCCACATTTAAAAAATGAAAGCCCCTCCTAGAGTAGTTGGCTTAAGGATGGCTTGTTTTATGGTGTAGTGTCAAATGATGGATAACCTTCACCGGCATAACATAATTGTTGTTAATTGCCTGCCCTTTGTGTTTAGCGGATGAGGAGAGAGTGGATCACTTATTCATCAATTATAGGGTGGCAAAGTCTCTATGGAGGGTAGTGATAAGTAGGTTTAGATGTAGTTATTTTCTCCACCAAGGTCTTCTGTCTTCCTTTTGAGGTACGGAGCAAGGCAGTGGGGATCAGCTGTAGGTAAACTGCTGTGGAGGTTATCTTTTTGTGCTATCTTATGGGCATTATGGAAGGAAATATGAGAAGCTTTGAGAGAGTTAGCTCTACCGTTGATGTTTTGGTCCATAGAGTGAGATATTTAGTTGCTTCTTAGGTTCTACTTCGCCTTTATTTCAAGGCATTCATATTGCATTAATTAAGAGGTGTTGGAAAGAGGTGGCCTTCTCATATTATGTCCGAAGTGAGTGTAGACTGCTCCTTACATTAAACTTTGATGGAAGGGCTTGAGGGAATCTGAGCCCAGCTGGTATTGGAGGCATATCCATGATAGCAACGCATCTCACATTCTCTCCTTTGCCAAATAAGATGGAATTGTTGGATCTTAGGACAGGTCTTCAGGAGGCCCTTTGACTCAACTTGCATGACATTGTGGTTGAAGGAAACTCGCTATGCATTGTTCTGTGGTGCTCTGTGGAGCATCCTAGATGAGGCAGAATAGCTGTTTGATCTGGCTAGGAATCTAAGCATCCTTTAGACATTTTAAAAGAGTGGAAAACAACACGTATATGGGTTAGCTAAGGAGGCAGTTTTGTGACAAAGCCTATTTATATCCTTCGATAATCTTGTCCCTTCTTATTGCTTGTTGTCTTTTGGGTGGTTCAGTATGTTCTTTCTCTTTTCGGGTACTGCTAATTTTGATTTTTAATGATAGTTAGAATTGCCCTCACCAAATCTACCCTTGAGAATCTTCTATTTTTTTATGTCTCCCAAGAAACTCAAAAGGTCAAAAGAGATTATGGAATTCGTGATTCAAAAACTGGACTCAGCCCCGAACTCAGTAGGGGTCGGGTCAACTTGGCTGAGTTGCACCCGAGAGGTCGAGTCCCATTTTCTTACCTGAAAGTTTCACCTTCTCTCCAAGTCCATCAAAGATCTGTAATCCACTTTCCAAATAAAGAGAGTAAGGAAGAGTGGAATGAAGGTACCTTCGGTTACAACAAATTAGAGTTTCTTAGGTGGGGAAATCCGATAGCAACTATTGTAGGAGGAAAGTGCACAACAAAAGAGGGTCGGTTCTCCTCTCCTTTCTCTCTCTAGTCTCTCCTCCTCTTTCTTCCTCCACCACCACCTCCTCCTCTCTCGCCACCACCACATCCAACTCCGTCAAGGTTTCACTAGTCACCTCCCTCATGGCCTCACTAGCCACCTGCCTCACAGCCTCACCACATCCCCTCTCCTCCATCACCCAAACCCCAAACCCCAAATTGAAAATAGGGTTTTGAAACTGAATCATACCAATCCAACAAGTGACGCTCCACCTCCCCAAACTACAAGTTGGTTTTTCAAACCCTTACTAGGACTTGACCGAGTCGTCTCCGAAGCAACTCGGTCATGGTGGAGTCCAAGTCGACTCAACCATGTTTTAAAACTGCAAGGGATGGGATAAGGAAAAAATTCATCTCATCATTTGAAAGTGTAAAAAAAAAAAAGGAAATTGAGGCGTTGGAATAGGTAGCTTTGTAGGAAAAAAAGAAAACAAATTTTACTATCAAAACAAAGATGAAGATTTAGGATTGAAAGGGACACTATATAGAAAAAAGTCATAGCTTCAAAGTATGATGAGAAAAATGTAATGGGACATGGGAAAAAGAAATACCACTAGGTTGTGTACAAAAGTTTGGAAGGACATACTGAAGCTAGAGAAGAAGAAAGCAACATGCGGAAAATATCAATTCATAGATTCTAGATTTTCAGTGGGGAATGGAGGTAGAATTTGGATTTGGGAAGGTGTTTGGATTATTGAACTCGTTGGCATCAATATTTCAAAGATTGCATGATCTTTCATTAAAGGCGCTCTAATTTAAGATTGTATTTTGATGGTGTGGAATATTGTTTTTAGAAGGGATCCTAGGGAATTTGAAGCTCAAAATGATGAGTAGTTTGAAGGCAATACTAGATGAAGTAGAATGAAACGCATAGATCCTAGAATCCCTCTCAGCGACTTTTTGACAAAAAGCCCTTTCTGCATCTTGATTTCTTATCCATCTCTGCTTTCTTGCTTGAAGTTACTTAGCCCTACGTAGAGGCGAAGGACGGCTTGTACAAACAAAACTTGAACTCCTAGTAATCTAAAGTGTCGTAAGTTTGCCCTCCATAGAGTCAATGGACGGCTTGTACACACAAAACTTTAACTCCAGGTAATCTAAAGTGTCGTAAGTTTGCCCTTCTGAATTTCATGTGTTAGGCCAATGAAGAATCCATCAATAATCTCTTCCTTCGTTGGTTGTTTGCACATGTAATTTAGTGTTACTTCCATTCACTATATTGTGTATGTTTTCCTTCAGCCTCTTCCTTTGGCTCTCTCTTTGAAGGCTGATTGACGGGCACATTTTCAATCAGAATCTTAGATCTTATATAGAAATTTTCATTTTGTTATACATGGGAATTTGGAAGTAAAAGAATAGAAGAATTTTTTAAGGTAAAAGTTCCAACAAGAATATGGATGCTACAATGAGGATTGCAATCAAAGAAGTTTAAGGGTATCACCTTTTTTATCGTCAAGGGAGTTTTAAAATTGTCACAAACAACCATCCAACTAAATTAAAAGAATCTCAAGTCAGATAGAGGTTTCAGCCAAGCAACGAAGGCTTAGAAAGGGGGAATTCTCTTGGAAAGCCCACTTCCTCAGGTTTTTGAGGAACAATAGATAATGATAAAAAAAGGAATAGTTCAAGCTTTACAAGGACATATTGGCCGAGGGATTCTAATGGATCAGAAACTTTGGTTGTCAAAGGAGTTAAAAGTGTTTAAAGAATCATTTACAAGCCCTTCGATTATTGAAGCAAATTTGAGTCAACGCTATTAAGTGGGCTCAACCCCTCTCAACTCCTATAGAGATAAAACCCTGCAGTAAATGAGATCAAGATGATGACAGAGTGAATGGATGTGATATTTTAGCATATTTCAAGAGAATGGAATGAAGGCAGATGCAATGGTGAAAGGAGAAAATCAAGAAGCTCTTGCTGCTGTAACATTTTTGTCTTTCATGGACTATATAAATTTTCTTCACCATCAACCTAGTACCATAATAGACTTTTTTATTTTAAGACTTTTTAATAAGATCTTCACTATCAACTCTCAATCATAACAAATAAAAGGTCAATTTCAATCGGTCCTTTCTTATAATTTCATTCTTAATAATATAACAGCTGTTACTAACATTATCGTCATAATCAAAGCATTGTCCCAAGTCCCAAGTCTTAACTATGCTAGGGTCAGCTACATGACTTCTATTTCAGCATTTCAGCCTAGCTTGGGCCATATCCTCAAATAGGTTGCACTTATTCAGATCTATCATTGCTACTTTCGTCCACGTCCTCTTTGGCCTACTCTTTTTCCTTGAGGGGACATTATGTTGGTAAAGTAAAGCCCCGCATCCCACATCGCCTAAGTAATGCCCTTGTCAAGGCTTCGTATATACTTTTTTGGGCCTTCCATCAATGAGCTGAAGCTTTTGGGTTGGTGCATGATTTCTTACATGGTATCAGAGCGGGTTCCGATTCCGTCATTCTCGTGTAGCCCACGTCCATGAAATCTGTTAGGCCTGCACGTGAGGGGGAGTGTTGGTAAAGTAAAGCCCCACACCCCGCATCGCCTAAGTAATGCCCTTGGCAAGGCTTCATATATACCTGTTTGGGCCTTCCACCTATGAGCTTAAGCTTTTGGGTTAGTACATGGTTTCTTACACATTAAAATGCATAGAGGGACTTTTCCTCATTGACGCCATTATTGAATTGTGTTAGACAAGGTCCAAACATCTCAAAAGAGTCTTTCTTAATTTATTATTTATTTATGCTACCTCTAAATGCTCCTGAATGTGCTTGTTTTTTATTCTATCTTTCCTAGTTTTACCACACATGTCTCAACATTCTCATCTCTTCTATACTCATTTTTTGCATGTGTTGTTTCTTAATTGGCCAACATTCTACTCCATAGGTCATAGTTGGTCCAATCGTCGTCTTGTGAAAATTTTCCTTCAATTTTGCTAGTATGTGTCGATCACAAAGCACTCCAGAAGCAAGTCGCCACTTCAACCATCTAGCTATTATGCTACGTTCGATATCCTTCTAAATCTCCCCATCCTTACTAATTATAGAGCCAGGGTATCGGCAAAACTCTCTTATGATATCCCTTAAGCTGCAATTCTCACAAGAGTTACATCGTTCTGTACATCTCCATTAAAGTTGCAATGCCTTTGTATGTCTTATTATAAAGCCCTTGGAGACTAAAGACTCTCGCCATCTCTGAAGTTTTTCATTCACGCAATGTCTTGATTAGTCCACCAACATTATACATGTGTGTGTGTGCATGCGTGCGCGTGCAAACAATATACACAAAAGTACCTCCTCTAAGAAGATGAGCAATTAAGTTGTCCATAGTCAATGCAAAGAGTTAGATACTGACCAAGAAAAGTAATCAACTAAGGCAACTAATCAAAGTTGTAGGACTTTTGATGTTAAAAATGTTTAACTTTCTCAGATTTTGTTGTTTGGGGAAGAACAATGAACTAATTCACGGGGCAAGACCATTTCTAGGTGACCCAAAGTGTTGGGTCGAACATTGTTTGTGCCTGTTGAGCAATGGAGTTTTTGAATCAAACTCGCTTGAATTGGAATGTACCCATATTCACCATGATCACAGCGACACTCATCATCGAGCTGAATCACCCTAAGTTCAGACCATTAATCTTTCAGGCCCTTAATTGATGGCTATCATTGTATAACTAGGATGATTTTGGACCACCCTAGCCAATGATGAGACATTCCTATCACAGTCCTTTCTTTCTGTTTTTAACCATCAACCTGTGGGCCATTGGTGGAATTTTAACTCTTTTGAGTTGGGAGAATTTGGGTGCATCTCCCATCTATATTGGGCCCAACCATATCCTGGATCTAGAAATCGACAATGTCCTGCACTCTTCAATTGACCATTTCACACTTTCTGATGTGACGAACCATATAACCTTTCAGATCAAATACTCTCGAAGAGGAGTACGAACTACTCAGTCCGAGTAGAGCTTCAAGCGCGTGTAGGCTGGTTCTAAACATATAGAACACATGCTGTGTATACAGGAAGTGCACAGCAAGGAAAATGGAAATCTGCATGCTGGTCATAAATGGCATATTAAATTCCACTCCGTAGACATACCTGTGTACAATGGCAGTCTTCTTGTCCTGCGCCTGCAAACCCACGCTTCAGTGAAGCTACTTCAAACCATCTTCCTGAATATCTGATTGGATCAAAGTTTTTAGCTGTCATGCCTCTCATCATTAGCATCCCACTTGTTTTGCTTGACATATCATTAAGCTCGAGAGGCAGACCACTGTTTGTAGCAGCTGCAACTTGGCATAAGTTATTGTAATGAGAAGATTGTGCAGCAACAACCTGGCAAGGAGAAATGAATAGATCTTAATCAGAACTACAATTTTTAGCTCTGCAACTATATTTCTTCTATTCACTCCCGCATATATGTTCCAGCTGATCATAGATATCTTTCACATCTTTCAGTTCCTGCAACAAAAAATTGATTCTTAGGGATAATTCCACAGTATTTTCTTGCTATTTTTCAGTTTTTATTAAATGACAACAGATGGCCATAGAATTCTGTACCTTTCATAGACAGAAACCTTCATATGCACATAGCCAACCCATCATTTCTGTAGTTTAAAACTCATATATCATACTAAAAAAGTGAAGAATAAATGTTTCTCAATTGTATGCACCAGTATTTCATGCTCTTGTCCACATACAGGGTATGCCTTATTTACAAATATTGAACATGCCTCATCCAAATTTACTTCAAGTGGAACCCATCATGTTGATAACCTGGACTGAAAATTAGGCTAATCAATTATTATAAATTAGGCCAGTCTGATGCAGCCCAAGCCCGTGGATCCATCAGCCATAGAAGAAAGCCCAAAGGGTCTGGCCAACAAGCTCCAATAAATGGGCCTCATCACTCGAGTGACAACTATCACATGTTATTTTAATAGGCCCATGCATCCAGCCTCTTCTAGACATATTTTCCTTTTATTTTTTTCTTTATTTTTTTTAAATGATTTTTTCCTTTAATTTTCCAAGTTGATTAAGAGCCTTAGAGAAGAAATCAAGTTTTAAGTCGATTAACCGACCAGTTTTAGTGTGCTAGTTCTATAGAGCTGGAGAGAAACAAAATTACACCAAGGGGATGTCCAACATTCCATATAACGATAGTGTTAATCTCAAAACCTTTCACATTAAATACAGATTATTGACTGATTTTCCTTGATGGAATTTGTCCCATTGGTGATTAGTCCATCAGAATGTTGAGAAGCTTAGGCCAAGGATTGGGGATTGACTCTTTGGCTTTTCCTCTCCCTCCTCTATCACAGTCACTCAGATTTGGCATACCTGATTATTTTGTCAGGTCATCTACAGTGGAGTACAACTGATCCAATGGTTGAATGTACACATTTCTCTTGTATCCACAATTCCTCGTTGAAAAGAATGTGGAAGTGTCGCAAGTTCAATTAGTAAACCTCATATGGATTAAATCATCAAGATAAATAGGATAAGGCTATGATAAAGATGATGACAATGTAGACCAAATCAGCTGTCTTAGGTAGCCGATATGTCTGTATCAACATTTAATAGTTTAATATTAAGTATGAAAAGGTCACTTCACACCAAATGGTTATATTTTTGTTGTAAATTGGTAGCTAAGATGCCAAGACGACTATGCCAGATCAAGAGAAACCACAGACCAACTCACCTGATTTGGTTGAGACAGAAATACAGCTGAAGCAAGAAGCCCAGAAAAAACATGTCCCATAACAGCTTCCCTAATTGATGCAGGGTCCTCCAACGAGCATTTTAATGTTATTTTCCCCGGGACAGAGCGTATCCTCCTAAAGCACAGTATAATGAAGGAAAAAGTTAGGAACCAAGACAATCTGAACTCCAAATCCCGTATGAGCCATTTACAATTCAGAAGACTTGAAAACTATTGAAGATGAGAAAACTTTTAAATTAGACATCATTAAGTATTGCTCCAACATTCTTACTGGCAACTGCTCAGGACAAAAAAAAAAAAAAGAAAAAAAAAACCATTATTATAAGCTTCTACACTACTAAGCACAATAATGAGCTACTATGTACAATATAAGTTTGAAATGATGAAGAAAACTCCATAAACAATGATATCAATGCATAAATATTTTTAAATGGGCAGACCAAAGTTACACATCAGATTTGTTCCACTAATTTGAAAGAAACAAAGGAGCACTCTAAGCAAACAGACTTTTAACACTTTTGAAAAATGAGATCAATGAGTATGTGATTATTCAAGTATCCAGAAAGTATCCAATTCCTGAAAGTATAGGTATCAAACATATTTTTTGGATTCAGGAGAAATTTCAATCCATGTTTATAGGGGCAAAAGTATTTGACTCTGGATCCAGTTCATGTGTTCTGACTGGAGATTTCAGTTCCACAACCAGCTGCATCCTTGTGTTGGGAAATTTATATTCACTTTGTTGTTTCAAGAGTCTAAGAGCTTAAATTGTATTTCCATGTCAAGAGCCCCACTTAGATACTCACCATAACATCACAACACATTTAAACCAAAATGGTTACTGATCCTCAACACAAGTACATATGGATCTAAACCCACTAACCATCCAATCCATAGCCATCAAATATGCACTATCATAAAGAAAATGTTCCACCATCAAACTTCAACTGCCAAATCAGATGTTCCATCATTTGCTAACCTTAATTCTATGGACATTGTCACATTTTTTTTTTTTTTTTGTAAATTTTTTTGTGGGGGGGATGATTATAACATACAGACTTTCCATTTTAGAATTACATTCTTGACTTTCCATTTTAGTTTATATCAATTATTATGGAAAAATTCACAAAACCCATTTAAGGAATCATAAGAAACACTTCAAATGAGAAACCCAACTTTTTAAATTCTAAGATCTTAGCAGAAAAAAAAAAAAACATCTTTTTAACTGAAATACTAAGATATTAGAAAAAAGAAGAAGAGCAGAAAAGATGGGATTTTTGAGAGAGAGAGAGAGAGAGAGAGAGAGAGAGAGAGAGAGAGAGAGACCTGGAGAGAAGGGGAGGAGGAGACTGATGGGAAACTTGAAGAAGCATGATGATGGCGTTGGCGATCTTCTAGAAAGAATACAAATTTCAGGAACCCACCCTTGTTGAATGTTAGCTTCTGTCTTTATTTTGTTGGTCTCCTGATCCATTGGATGTTCTTGTATTGATGGATGGATGAATCCTGCTTTATGGGCCTTATCAAAGTACTGAAATATCCTTTCCAGCAAAAGAGAAAGGAAGAAAGAGAGAGAGAGAGAATACGGGATTGGGCCATCAGGATTACATGCGATGGGTTCGAGAGATTTCCCAACAATAGAAACAGGATTTTGGCGGGTCCGGATTCTCTGTCTCACCGACGCTTCCCCTGAATGAGTGGGACTCACGGTGGGGTCCCAACTGTAAGACGGTGCATCTGATTCATTCAACAACATAATTGACACTCCGATATTATTTTCATCATCTGTCTCAATCTCTGTTCTCTCCTGTGCCTTGTGGCTCCCGGCATTTGGGGATGTCTTTTTATGGTAGAATTTGGAATTCTTCCAATGCTGTATTTCGAGAAGAATAACAAAATGCTCAGCCCCCTTTTTCACCGCATTTTGAGGGTCGAAATTATGAAGATTTAAAGAGTTAATTAAAAAGTATCTTTTTGGTGGGGCTGATATCTAGAATTCTAAATTTCAAAACTACATTTGAAATTATCGAGAAATAAAACTACCGTCAGGAATCTTCAACCATCCAAACTAATGGTGTAACGGTTCGGTTAACTATGTATCTTACGAAAATTGTTATTCGAACGGTTTTCAATTTTTAAAAATCGCAATCGTAACCGTAACCGAACTCTAAAAATCCGTTAAAAAATCAAGCCGCGGTTAAACGTATTAGATGGTTCGGTTATTGTTAATTTTTACAAATACATGGGGTTTTTTTTTTTTTTTGAAATTATATTTTCAAAAGTCAAAATCAAATATCACAGATAACAAATTGCACAATTTCAAAATACTAAAGTAGCATTAAAATGTTCATATAGACAAATGAAATGATAAAGTGCATTTTTCCAACGACTGCCAGCTTCCTTTCTTCTTTTTCTTCTTCTTCCGTTTTCCCTTTTTCGTTTTTTTTTCTCTCCAACGATCAGGGCTTGGAAGTTAAAAGAGGTTATTTAAGTTATAAAATTACATAATACCCCCTTTCTCTCTCTTTTTTTTTCTTTTTCTTTTTCTTTTAAATTGGGGTGTAACGGTTTGGTTAACTGTGTGTTTTGGAAAAATGGTTAACCGAATCGTATTTTACGGTTTTGTTCGATTTGGTTAATAACTGTAAGTCAAGACCAAAAACCAAAACCGAACCGTGAAGCATGGTTTTCCGATTTTAACAACTATAACCGTAAATTGAAATCCTGAAATACGGTTATTAACCGTTGGTTCGATTTGGTTCTGACAGTTAGACGGTTATTCGATTTCTTTTACACCCCTAACTCCAATTCTTGTCAAAAGTGCCTTGAACCAAACATAACATTACTATAAGAGATTGGAAAGAATTTTTATATGGTTGTCTCTTGAGCTCCAGTTCTTTAACGAGTTAATCTCACATCTTCACTGAATTTGCAATACAGACATTAAATCTTTGTGATTTGTATAACTTTTTTGAAAATCTTTAGATTCAGAATCCTCTCACCGTCTCAAAGTTTTGCATTCATGCCTTTTTTGGATCATCAATCAATACTATATCATCTGCAAACTAGTTATTATTGAATGTGAGCAGTTAACTCATCCCTAATCAGTGCAAAACTACAAAGGCTTCACGCAAACCTCTAATATCATTTTTCAGTGCATCAGCAAATATACTATATAATCGATAAATTGTTGGGCTTAGTAGGTCCAGACCAATTGGGTTCATGGACATGGGTATTATGGTAATTGTACCGGGACTTTCTTATTGACTAAGATAGGGTTTCTTGGGGAATAAGAAAGAGAACATTATATATATGATGTAACGTGTAACCCATGAGAGAGAGACAGACAGAAAGAAGAGTGAACCTAAAGGAGAGTCGAGTTTTCTTTCCCGTGGACTTAGGCAAGATTGCCGAACCACGTAATTCTCTCGTGTGTGATTGTTTGTCTTGTGTGGTTGTTTGTCCGTTTGATCTCATTGATTCACGTTTCCGCATACACGCGCACAACAAGTGGTATCAGAGCCCAGGCCCAGACTTAACCCGGAGAATCCTCAGATTGCCAAACAAAAGGTGGTGGGCCCAGTGATGCGCAGGAAAAGCACAGTGCTCACGATTGGTGGATCCGTGGTGAAGCTCTCGAGTTGGCTCTTCTCGATGGAGCGGACGGATGGATGATCGTTTGAGGGGAGGCCCGGTAAAAATATCCAAAGAGATATGGTCCTTTATTTGAGGGGAGGATTGTTGGGGATGTGCAACCAAAGTCCCACATCGGCTAGAATTGGGAAAGATTATGGGCATATAAGTTGGACTAAGTACTCCATTGATATGAGGCCTTTTGGGTAGAACCCAAGAACAAATCCATGAGGGCTTGGGCCCAAAGTGGACAATATCATATCAATGTAGAGTCTGTGGTGGTCCACTGTCCCAACAAGTGGTATCAGAGCCTAGGGTTTACAAGGGTTGGATTGTGCCGCGTTGTGATCGACGGATCGAATCAAGGGTATCCAAATCTTCTGCGCGTGGTTCTTCGTCGCAGAAAAGAGAGATTGTTTCCAATCTCTGCTGGGCCACACTGATCGAATTCTGCCAGATATCCGAAGTTGAAAAAAAAAAGAGGACGGCTTCTACTTGCAGATCGTTCCATAACCGGAACGAAGAAGGAAAAAGGATCTTACTGGGCCATACATTCTCACCGGAGAAGGAGCACCATCAAATCTCGAAATCCACAGTTGCAGAGCAGAGGAACGAACGCCGTCCGTGCGCCGTGCTGTCGCCAGAATCTTCGCCGGAGTCCGCCGCTGACCGCCGCCGTCCGGTCGCTGCGCCATTGCCGGTCCCCGCCGCCGCCCGCCGGCCATCGTCGCAGAGGAAGAACCGAAGCAGCAGCACCTTCCAACGCTTTCTAGTTTCAAAACCAGAAACAGAACTGGGTTCTGTTTGGGGAGAGGAAGGAGGGTTCACGGGCTGGGTTCAGGTCGGGTCAACCCGACCCGTTTGCAGAAGCCCAGTGCTTTAAGCCCACAGCAAGACCAGGTCAGGTCGGTTCTGGGTCAGTTTCGCCTGACCCGTGAACTGTGAAAGCCCACTCCAGCATTCTGCTAACGTCATCGCCACGTCAACGCAAGGTTCTGGTCAACAAGGGTTTGACCAGATTGACGGCTGAAAATTATTTCGTCAATATTTTGATCATCCAAGGTCAGATCGGAGATCCGTTTGCGCCTACAGACTCGTTGCGAGCAGATCTATGTAACTGTGGAAGAAGATTAGCAGTTTGACGGTCAACAAAAAAAGTTTGACTAATCGGAGCGTAGAAAACTACTTTGCGATATCGGAGCCATCCATAGTCGGATTTCAGATCCGTTTCTTCCAGCGTACTCGTGGTGACGAGATCTACAGATTGGTGCAGAAATTGAGGTTGGTGACAGTTGTTTATATTTTCTTGATTATTTAATTGAGATGGAGAACAACACTGTGAACACTACCATGATCAAACTCAACCATACCAATTGGTTGATTTGGAAACCTAAGATGGAGGATATACTCTATTGCAAAGACCTCTATGATCCCATTGAGGGGGATAGTGCCCGACCAAAAGATATGTCTGATCCAGATTGGAAAAAGATGCATAGAAAGACCATTGGTCACATCAGACAGTGGGTGGATAACAGCATATTTCATCACGTGTCTAATGAAACCAATGCGAGAACCCT
Source organism: Litsea cubeba (assembly GCA_012931725.1). Taxonomy (NCBI): domain Eukaryota; kingdom Viridiplantae; phylum Streptophyta; class Magnoliopsida; order Laurales; family Lauraceae; genus Litsea; species Litsea cubeba. The sequence goes on from CM022951.1 coordinate 924,046, forward strand.
TTGGATGAAGTTAGAAGAAAGATATGAGAAGAAAACCGCCATAAACAAAACTTTTCTGATTAGAAAGCTTGTAAACATGAAATTCAAGGAGGGTGGTAAAATTGAAGATCACATAAATGATTTTCAATGCATTGTGAATGAACTGGCTACAATGAAGATGGTCCTTGATGATGAGATGCAAGCTTTATTTCTTCTAAGTTCTTTACCAGATACATGGGAAACATTGGTTGTTTCCGTGAGCAACTATACTCCAGATGGTGTGCTATCAATGAGTCATGTTACTAGCAGCTTGTTAAATGAAGAAACAAGAAGGAAAATTGCAGGGACAGATAATGCACAGGCCTTTGTCACTGAGAATAGAGGGAGGAGTAAGAGTAGGGGACCAAAGGGGGGTCGTGGCAAGTCCAGAGGTGGCAAGGAATCACAGACTAAGAAAAAGTCTGGAAAATGCTTTCATTGTGGCAAGGAGAGTCGAGTTTTCTTTCCCGTGGACGTAGGCAAGATTGCCGAACCACGTAATTCTCTTGTGTGTGATTGTTTGTCTTGTGTGGTTGTTTGTCCGTTTGATCTCATTGATTCACGTTTCCGCATACACGCGCACAACAAGTGGTATCAGAGCCCAGGCCCAGACTTAACCCGGAGAATCCTCAGATTGCCAAACAAAAGGTGGTGGGCCCAGTGATGCGCAGGAAAAGCGCAGTACTCACGATTGGTGGATCCGTGGTGAAGCTCTCGAGTTGGCTCTTCTCGATTGAGCGGACGGATGGATGATCGTTTGAGGGGAGGCCCGGTAAAAATATCCAAAGAGATATGGTCCTTTATTTGAGGGGAGGATTGTTGGGGATGTGCAATCAAAGTCCCACATCTGCTAGAATTGGGAAAGATTATGGGCATATAAGTTGGACTAAGTACTCCATTGGAATGAGGCCTTTTGAGTAGAACCCAAAAATAAATCCATGAGGGCTTAGGCCCAAAGTGGACAATATCATATCAATGTGGAGTCTGTGGGGATGTGCAACCAAAGTCCCACATCGGCTAGAATTGGGAATGATTATGGGCATATAAGTTGGACTAAGTACTCCATTGGTATGAGGCCTTTTGAGTAGAACCCAAAAACAAATCCATGAGTGCTTAGGCCCAAAGTAGACAATATCATATCAATGTGGAGTCTGTGGTGATCCACTGTCCCAACATAAATCACTTACACCAAAGTCCTCCTATTGAACTGACCAGTTAACTCATGCATAATTTATAATATATATATATATCTATTATACATTTCAGGACAGTGTTTCACTGTTCCAAAAAAATGTCCCACGTGGCATATAAAAGATGCAAGTGCTGCCTGGGTTTGAAAACGCCTTCAAGATGATGGCCCACCTCAGAATCCATTTCCCCCTTTTCCAACTCCCTTCGAGTTTGACCTCCCTTTTCCAAAACCTATTTCCCGCTTTTCCAAAAGGACCGAAACCCTGAAGAAGGAGGAGGAGAAGGAGGAGGAGAAGGAGAACTGAAGAAGGAGAAGGAGAAGGCGAAGGAGAGGCTGGGCTGGCTGGAAGCAAACCCTGTCATCTGCAGAAGAACTCCCAGATGGCTGAATCCTGATCCCTCTCGGACTCATCTCTACCCTACCTCTCAGCTCGCCCAGAGGCCAGAACTCACGGGCCAGACCCCGCATCCTGCCATCCCTCTGCATAAGGTGTGCATTTTTTACCCCGTCCACTCTCTCTGCCTTCTTCCCTTCTTCGTTTGTTGGTGGGACGTCCACTCTCTCTGCCCTCTTCCCTTCTTCATTTGTTGGGTGGAAGACTTCACCCATGTCTTAAGCGTATTTCTTTTTGTTTGAAAACCCATTTCAAAATTGCATGTGGTTTTGTGGGTTTTTTTTTCCTCCAATATCACAGGACCCATTTGAGATTTTGGTCTGTTTTACCCATTTCAAAATTGCATGTGGTTTTGTGGGTTTTTTTTCCCTCCAATATCACAGGACCCATTTGAGATTTTGGTCTGTTTTACCCATTTCAAAATTGCATGTGGTTTTGTGGGTTTTTTTTTCCTCCAATATCACAGGACCCATTTGAGATTTTGGTCTGTTTTGCATGATACCTTAGTATTGTTTTCCTCGCCTTAATACATTAGAAGTGAAAAAATGTTGCAAGTCTGCTGGCATGGTCCATCAACAATGGGCCACAATGGGACAATGGTATGATTGTATATGGCATCCTCTTGCTGGCCGAGAATCTCACAGAAAATCCTTGAAGAAGCGCTTGCTTCTTTGCACTGTGGCTGAATTCATATAAAAGGAGTTTATGAAAGGGCTGCTGACAGGGTGAAGTATCAATTGCTTGGAGGTCCAGAGTTAGGATTTGATTTCATAGGTGAAGGGTGGGGAGTAGTCATTTCATAGGTGAAGGGTGGGGAGTAATCATTTTCTACCAATATTTCATTTTGTTTACCTGTTACAGACATTCTCAGACTAAACTCTTACACACTAATTTGTTGGGACTACATTATTAGTTCTAGATTTTTAAGGACAATATCACTTATTGATGGAAAATATTTTTTACCTGTTCCAGACATTCTTAAGACCTCTAATCATGGACAATCTAACCATCTATGGCCATGTGAGTTGATTTCTTTTATATTTTACCTTAATCGTGCATCTTCATTTTATGTTTCATATGTAATTCATCTAATTTGTTATTTTCTTCTTTAGCTCGACAGAGAATTGGAGAAAAATGTAAGATGACTTCCAACTTATTTGAATTTTATTCTTGAACGGTAACCCTATAAATGCCATTATTTTTTTATGGTATGCCACTATTTTTATGTACTAAAATAATTGCTTACTTATAGGAAAATGCAAAGGCAACAAATAAGAAAATTTGTACTACAAGCAAAACAAATAAAGGAAAGGAAAATGTTGCACCTGAAGTGGTATGATTTCGTGCCTATATTTCATTTCTCTTATCTAACGTGCATGCATCCAACCAAAGAGTAACATTGCTAAAATTTTCACGTTTCATATTTTCTATTAGGCACACATTGCTAATGGTTTAACGAAAGCTATGGTGTCCCAACGCTTACGACGAGAACGAGAGAGTTTAGGACAATGCATTCAACCAAAGCAATCTAGCTTCTTTCCAAATTTGACACCAAGACGTCGTCCACGTGCATGCCAAGAACCAGGCATCAAAGCAACAAATAATATTCAGTCCACTTCAATGAGTGTAGTTGTGGATGTGGATGGAGTTTCGTGTCATCATGAATCTCAGACACACCTACCTTCAATGCCTCCTCCATGCAGTTTTGGCAACAAACTTCTTGGTATATCGAGCGTGACCATAGGCAATTTGCCAAGTCATTATGAACCTCATGTACACTTACCTTCAGTGCTTTCTCCTCGGAACCTTGCTGAAGAATTTCTTGCTGTGTCAAGTCATCCTGAACCTCAGTTACAATTACCTTCAATACCTTCTCCATTGAATATGAATATTGGTGGAGAATGTCATGCTACTATGCCAAGCACATCTTTAGCTCCAGGACATAGGTAATTACGTTAGTCCTTTTTGTGTAAAAGTATCTTTATAGGTTTCTATACATTTTTTACATTTGGAGCTCATCTTTAATATGTTTTTGTAGGCTACCTCTTGAAAACCGTCATTTTCTCGGTAGGATGGATGTACAATGTATTCATTGCTCAGCTTTACATTGGATGGATGAAAAATTGACAAGGTCGTCTTTTATACGTCCCCTTTTTGGAACATGCTGTCTGCAAGGAAAAATTAAGCCACCACCACTTATTACACCCCCTTTGTCAATTCAAGCATTATATGATGGCAGTGATGAACAGTCAAAGTCATTTAGACGTCATACTCGAGAGTATAATGCAGCGAACGCTTTTACAAGTCTTGGTGCTAAAATGGATGCAAGAGTGCTTAATGGGAGGGGCCCACAATCTTTCACTATCCACGGTGAATTACGTCATCGAACAGGATCACTGCTGCCACGAGTAGGGCATGAAGCAATTTATTCCCAATTGTACATCTATGACCCTGCTTCTGCTTTAAATGCTCGCACTCATAGAAATCCTCACTTGAGAAGAGATGTCCTTCAAACAATTCAAGATAGTTTGTTGGAATTCAATCCGTTTCCGAAAAAATTCCTTCAGGCTTATGAGATTTTAAATCAAACTGAATTGGCTGGAAGCAATTTACCTGCTTATCTTCATTACAGCTCAGCAACTGATAGACGTCGCTATAATCTCCCAACAACAGATGAGGTTGCAGTAATTTTGCCTGGGGATGGAACTGAGTTCAGCAGAGTGAGGGATATTGTGCTGCATTTGAGAGGAAACAATGAGTTGATGCAAGTTAATGAATGTCACCCAGCGTATTTACCATTGCATTATGTCTTATTGTTTCCTCACGGGGAGCTTGGATGGCATCCTGAAATGAAACATTGGGACGTCCAACACAGTCGATACACAGATGGTCGACTCACTCAATTGGAGTTTTATAGTCATCGTTTGTTTCAACGAACCTCCGAGTATTCAACTATTTTAAGAGCTGGTAAACTTTTCCAAGAGTTTATAGTAGATGCTTGGGCTGCGACTGAACAAAATCGGTTGTCCTATTATAGGCACAACCAAGGAGAAATTCGAGGTGAACTTTACCAAGATCTCACAGATATTGGTCCAGATGGGTTGGAGCCTGATCAAGTTGGTCAACGAGTAATTTTGCCATCTTCGTTCACTGGGAGTCCCAGACATATGTTTGAAATATTTCAAGATTCAATGGCTATCACGCGGTACAATCAACATCCAGATATTTTTCTTACCATGACTGCAAATCCTAATTGGCCTGAAATTACCGACGCACTACTACCGCATCAGAAAGTTGTTGATCGTCCCGATTTAGTTGCACGTGTTTTTGAGTTGAAGCGAAAATGTTTAATGAAGGAGATAAAAAATAAGCAAATCTTCGGAAAAATTGTTGGATCTGTTTTCACAATCGAATATCAGAAACGAGGGTTACCGCATATGCACGCACTTCTATTTCTTCAAGGTCCTGACAAAATACATACATGTGCTCAGGTGGACAAAATAGTATGTGCAGAATTTCCAGATCCAACAAATGATCCTGAACTTTTTGAAACCGTTAAAGGTTGCATGGTGCATGGGCCATGCGGTGCTCGAAATCCACAATCATCGTGCATGGAAGATGGTCAATGCACTAAGAAATACCCTCGAACCTTTTCAGAGACAACGACAATGGACCAAGATGGATATCCAATCTATCGACGTCGTAATACTCATCAGGTGTATACTGTAAGGGGGCAACCAGTTGATAACAGGGATGTGGTGCCATACAATGCGTATCTTTCTAGGCTATTCAATTGTCATATAAATGTGGAAGTCTGTGCTGGAATAAGATGTGTTAAATATATCCACAAGTACATCTATAAAGGTTACGATCGTACAACAATGGTGTTGGGACGAATAGACGAGATCCAAGATTATCTCGACGCCAGGTATATTGGTCCTCCAGAAGCTGCTTGGCGAATATTTGGTCATCCTATGCATGAAGAGATTCCAACAGTAGTGCGTTTGGCAATTCATTTACCTGGAATGCATCGTGTCCTATTTAACCCTAAAGAATCAATCGTCGACATTCTTGCTAGGGCTGAACACAACAGTCGACATTAAAAGGATTCTTTGCATATTACAATTCAAATCCTGATGCATGTCCATATACTTACCAAGAGTTTCCACAATACTTTGTTTGGAATAAGACACGAAAGGTGTGGACACCAAGAGCAAGGGGTTTTGCGATTGGAAGAATGTACTTTGTTAGCCCTAATGCAGGTGAAAGATTTTATTTGCGTTTGCTTCTAAGTGTTGTCAAAGGACCAAAATCATTTGAAAGTTTACGCTCTATCAACAATGTTTTGCATGATACATTCAAGTCAGCATGTATTGCAAGAGGGCTACTTGAGGATGACGAAGAATGGGTGCAATGTCTTCAAGAAGCTGCAGTTATGAAAACTGGGTCCCAGTTGCGGAGGTTGTTCATTGTTGTCCTTACACAGTGTTTTCCATCTCAACCGTATGCATTATGGAACAAATTCGCAGTGCATATTTGTGATGATCTTGCATACAAAATCCAAACTTTGTTCTCCATGCCATATCCAACTGCTGCCGAGATGAAGATTATGGTCTATATCTTTTGGACCAATTGCTTCAAGAATTGGGAAAAAGTTTAAAAGATTTTCCGCCCATGCCACAACCTACTCGAAATTGGAGTGTAATTCAGGGTAACCGATTGATATTGGAACATCAGCATCTCATTTCTTATGCACAACACCCAGATGCAAATATCAATATTGAAGGTCTTAATGATGAACAACGTGTCGCATATACTGCAATTGTAACTTCAATTTTTGATAATAAAGGAACTACTTTCTTCCTGAACGGGGGTGCTGGAACAGGAAAGACTTTTCTGTATAACACCGTTGCCACAAAATGTCGTAGCCTTGGACATATTGTTGTCAGTGTTGCTTCATCTGGTATTGCATCATTACTATTGATAGGGGGTCGCACTGCTCATTCAACCTTTTCTATCCCATTGAATGTGCACGAAAATTCAGTTTGTTCATTTAGTAAACAATCATTGCAAGCTGAGTTGTTTAGGAACACAAAATTGATAATATGGGATGAAGTTCCTATGCAACATAGGTATTGTGTCGAAGCAGTTAATCGCACACTTCAAGACATCTGTGATAACACAAAGCCATTTGGGGGTATCACTGTAGTTCTTGGGGGAGACTTTCGACAAATTCTACCAGTCATACCAAAAGGAGTTCGTGAACAATTGTGGGAGCATCACTAAGACGCTCGGTGCTCTGGGATGATATTCAGATTCTAACTTTGAGTATGAACATGCGTTTGAATAGTACAAATATTGTAAATTTACGTTTGCAGAATTTTTGAAAGAGGTATAAACTCTCTAAACTTTTTATCATAAACAATCAAAAGTATGTTTCAAATGATTAGTACTAATTTACTTGGTTACTTTATTTTATTTTTAGATTGGCACAAATCCACAAGAGACTGTAGAACTTCCATCAACAATACACAAGTGCAAAAATCTAACAGAAATGTTATTCACGGTCTATCCGCAATTGGATGTGGCAGGGACAGTGACATCGTCTTATCTAACTGAACGCACAATTCTTTCAGCTCGCAATGATGACGTTAGTGCCATCAATATTGCTGCATTGAATGCTTTCCCTGGAGACGTAACAAGTTATTTCGCAGCTGATAAAATGTCCAATGATGACGAACATGATCGTGCTATTACAAATCGGTATCCTCATGAGTTCTTAAACTCATTGAATCCTACCGGTTTACCTCCTTTTAAGTTAGACTTGAAAGTTGGTAGTCCAATAATGTTATTGAGAAACATTGCTCCAAAGGCTGGGCTATGTAATGGCACACGATTAATGGTCGTCAGATGTGGAACTCGCGTAATTGAAGCTCAAATTCTAACTGGAGATAAATTTGGCGATTTGGTCTTCATTCCGAGGATTTCCCTAACACCCTCTTCTTCTGAATTTCCTTTCGAAATGACAAGGCGTCAATTTCCAATCAGGCTGGCATATGCAATGACAATTAATAAATCACAAGGACAATCTGTAAAATTTGTTGGGATTGACTTGCGGACACAAGTCTTTAGTCATGGACAACTATATGTAGCGTTATCCAGATGCACGTCTGGTGATCATACAAGTGTCCTTCTCTCCAGTGATGCATCCAATTCGACGATGAACATTGTGTATCCTGAGGTTTTATTACAGTAAAGGTAAAAAAAATTTATTTATCCACGCTTTAATAAAATAATTTATTCATTTGTGGTACACTTTTTATTTGTAGGATTGGAATGAAAAGGTCAGAGAGCATAATATGACAAAGGTCAGAGAGCATAATAAGGTAACTCTAGACGGTATTTTTAGTAAGTGTTATTCTTCATAATTATTATAATAATTCTTATCCCTAATGGTGCTTTGTGGACGAAGTACCTATGTGTTTATACAAAGTCTTTTTGAAGGGTCATGAAGAGAAAATTCTCTGCAGTTGATCTCTTTGAAGATTGAAGAAGACAATTGAAGAGCACCCTTTTTTGTGTTACATTTCAACTTTATGGTAAAAAATTTGAATCCTATTAATGCAATTTTGTCTTTAAGTGATTTGAACCATAATGTAATTTCGTGTTTTCTGGTGATAAGGGAGCTCAGTGGAGTGAATTCTTGGACTCTTTCCTCACCCTTGGATTTACATACACTACATATCCTTGGATATTTTTGTTGATAAGGTTTGGAAACAGACGTCCCATTTCAGTCTTTACGATTTGGATGCACATGATATATAACAGCAAAGCAGACGGAGGCTCTTCCCCTCGGGCTCTTTTCGAAAAGTTCTGACTTTTTGAAACCCACGACTCCCTGTCAGTCTCTTATTTATTCTTTTTCTTTTTATTTGTCCTTAATGGTGTTTTGTTTCTTTTAAATAAAAAAGGACATTGAGAGGGTGTTTTTGATCTTCAAATGACGAGCAGTTGAACCAATGGGTTCTTATGATCTTGATTGTTGTAGCCATGTTTGCCTTTTGTGGGGTTTGGTTTAGATTGGGGGAGAACCACAACTTGCCAGTGGTTTGGATGTTTAGGGATTTGGGTAGTTGGATGCTTCTCCATTTTACCTTGCTTTTTGAGGCAGAATGGGAGCATTGGACAACAATTTTGATGTGGGGTGTTGATTTTACTGACTTTTTGGCCCGTAATGCATGCTAAAATGGGTAAACGTCTGAACTGATTGCGATTTTGGGAACATCCAAAAATGATCTATATTTCTTGCTTAGTGTTTGTTAGCTTGCATGTTTGGCTGCTTCTAAAAAAAGTGGCCTGTGTCAGTGGGGAAAATTTGAGGGGTGCGGAACTTAATGGGTAGTTTGGTTTTGGGGCAAATCGGGGATTTTCATGTGGATTTTGAGGGTGGACCCACAATTTATATGGGATTTTTTATGCGAGTAAAAATATTTCTTCTGCTACTACTTTCATTTGTAATTAAGATTGTTTTAATCCTTTTTCCATCCAGGTTTCCTAAAGGGGTCCCTTGGATCAGATATCAAGGAATTTACAAGAAATCTTCAATTTAATTTAATTTGGCCTGCGAAAGATTTATCTTTTGGTAAGTGTTTGATATTCTTAAATGTTTGAGTGGGCATAAACTTTTTATCTATTTTACTTCTCTGTTTTTAGCATTGCATAGCTAAACGACTAAACTCATTAATATTGGGTGTGTAGTTCTTAAATGATCTAGCAACAAAGTTTTTATGTATGAAGATCCCAATCCGGCAGAGATATCTTGCCTGTTGTGGCCTGCCAGATCAGTTCACACACGACTTTTCTTGATGCTTTGTTGGCCACCCCCAGTGGATGATGCCTCACCTGCAATTGCAAACCAGACCTCTTTTTGATCCAGTTTCATATGACCTCTCTTGGTGAAAATACTGTTGATTTGTAGAGCATCATCAGAAATTTCATTCAGAGGAAACTGAATTACTTCTCAGACCTCTTCTTTGTTTTTCATTTTTGATTTGTGATTTTTTTTTCTTTTTGCTGATATTCTGATGATTTTGTTGTGGTATTTTAAGTTTTGGAGATATTGGCTGAGCCCATTGAATGATGAAGCCAGTAAACTATGTCATTCTCTATAATTATCCGAACCAAATTAATGTTGAATAAATGTTCTACTAAAAATTCATTTAACGGTAAGAATACCCCCATCTAACTAGAAATTCTGTTTAACTTTATTGCATTCGAACTCAACACTTTATACATGTGCAGGTTTTGACGGTAGAAGATCACTTGGATACTTTGTAGGCTGTGTTCGTGCAAGATTCACTTGGATCACTTTAGATACATTGTTGGATTTTGACGGATTTTGTCACAGATACTTTGGGGGTTTGTGTTGGTGTTGTATTTGTTGGATTACTTTGGATTTGTTGGATATGTTGGATTTGTTGCCATTTTGGATATATCAGATCAATTTGTAGCTGAAACTGTTATGTTGGATTTAAAGCTCAATTGTAACTTTGTAACTTCTATTACATGTCAGATATGCTGAAAATGTTCGTGCAAGATTCACTTGGATCACTTTAGATACATTGTTGGATTATGTTGGATTTGTTGGATTTTGTCAGATTTTGTCACAGATACTTGGGGGTTTGTGTTGGTGTTGTATTTGTTGGATTACTTTGGATTTGTTGGATATGTTGGATTTGTTGCCATTTTGGATATATCAAAATCAATTTGAAGCTGAAACTGTTATGTTGGATTTAAAGCTCAATTTGTAACTTTGGTAACTTCTATTACATGTCAGATATGATGAAAATGTTGTGGGCTTCTTTCAATTTTCATATTCTGAATCTGATTGCTTAGTTATTGTTTATGCACTTGGTACGTGTCCTACCCTATTGTTTCAGGCTACTTTGTTGCAAAAGTGTGCTGCTTCAAAAGCAGGCAAATGTGATCGTATCGTGCCGGAAAATATCAGTTTTTTAGTTTGTGATATGGTCTTCTGATCCCCCCGAATTTCGGACAGAAACTCCATCGGGAAGCTGGTTAACCAGTGCCCCAAACAGGGGTACTCAGCGATGTTTCAGGCAGATTTTATGATACTTTGTTGCAAAATTGCACTGCTTCAAAAGCAGGCAAATGTGATCATATCGTGCCGAAAAATTGCAGTTTTTTAGTTTCGTGATATGGACTTTTTAACCCCCGAATTTGGGACAAAAACTCCAACAATAAGCTGGTTAACCAGTGCCCCAAACAGGGGTACTCAGCGATGTTTCAGCAGATTTCAGGCTACTTTGTTGCAAAAATGCGCTGCTTCAAAAGCAGGCAAATGTGATCGTATCGTGCCAGAAAATTGCAGTTTTTTAGTTCGTGATATGGACTTTTGAACCCCCGAATTTGGGACAAAAACTAAATCGGGAAGCTGGTTAACCAGTGCCCCAAACAGGAGTACTCAGTGAGCATTTCAGCAGATTTCAGGCTACTTTGTTGCAAAAGTGCGCTGCTTCAAAAGCAGGCAAACGTGATCGTATCGTGCCGGAAAATAGCAGTTTTTTAGTTCGTGATATGGACTTTTGAACCCCCGAATTTGGGACAAAAACTCAATCGGGAAGCTGGTTAACCAGTGCCCCAAACAGGGGTACTCAGTGAGCATTTCAGCAGATTTCAGGCTACTTTGTTGCAAAAATGCGCTGCTTCAAAAGCAGGCAAATGTGATCGTATCGTGCCGGAAAATAGTAGTTTTTTAGTTCGTGATATGGACGTTTGAACCCCCGAATTTGGGACAAAAACTGAATCGGGAAGCTGGTTAACCAGTGCCCCAAACAGGGGTACTCAGAGATGTTTCAGCAGATTTCAGGCTACTTTGTTGCAAAAGTGCGCTGCTTCAAAAGTAAGCAAACGTGATCGAATCGTGCCGGAAATTAACAGTTTTTTAGTTCGTGATATGGACTTTTGAACCCCCGAATTTGGGAAAAAAAACTAAATCGGGAGCCTGGTTAACCAGTGCCCCCAAACAGGGGTACTCAGCGATGTTTCAGCAGATTTCAGGCTACTTTGTTGCAAAAGTGCGCTGCTTCAAAAGCAGGCAAACGTGATCGTATCGCGCTGGAAAATAGCAGTTTTTTAGTTCGTGATATGGACTTTTGAACCCCCCGAATTTGGGACAAAAAATAAATCGGGAAGTTGGTTAACCAGTGCCCCAAACAGGGGTACTCAGTGAGCATTTCAGCAGATTTCAGGCTACTTTGTTGCAAAAGTGCGCTGCTTCAAAAGCAGGCAAACGTGATCGTATCGTGCCGGAAAATAACAGTTTTTTTTAGTTCTTGATATGGACTTTTGAACCCCCGAATTTGGGACAAAAACTAAATCGGGAAGCTGGTTAACCAGTGCCCCAAACAGTGGTACTCAGTGAGCATTTTAGCAGATTTCAGGCTACTTTGTTGCAAAAGTGCGCTGCTTCAAAAGCAGGCAAACGTGATCGTATCGTGCCGGAAAATAGCAGTTTTTTTAGTTCTTGATATGGACTTTTGAACCCCCGAATTTGGGACAAAAACTAAATCGGGAAGTTGGTTAACCAGTGCCCCAAACAGGGGTACTCAGTGAGCATTTCAGCAGATTTCAGGCTACTTTGTTGCAAAAGTGCGATGCTTCAAAAGCAGGCAAACGTGATCATATCATGCCGGAAAATAGCAGTTTTTTTAGTTCTTGATATGGACTTTTGAACCCCCGAATTTGGGACAAAAACTAAATCGGGAAGCTGGTTAACCAGTGCCCCAAACAGGGGTACTCAGTGAGCATTTCAGCAGATTTCAGGCTACTTTGTTGCAAAAGTGCGATGCTTCAAAAGCCAGGCAAACGTGATCATATCATGCCGGAAAATAGCAGTTTTTTTAGTTCTTGATATGGACTTTTGAACCCCCGAATCTGGGACAAAAACTAAATCGGGAAGCTGGTTAACCAGTGCCCCAAACAGTGGTACTCAGTGAGCATTTTAGCAGATTTCAGGCTACTTTGTTGCAAAAGTGCGCTGCTTCAAAAGCAGGCAAACGTGATCGTATCGTGCCGGAAAAATAGCAGTTTTTTAGTTCATGATATGGACTTTTAGGGCCCCCGAATTTGGGACAAAAACTAAATCAGGAAGCTGGTTAACCAGTGCCCCAAACAGGGGTACTCAGTGAGCATTTCAGCAGATTTCAGGCTACTTTGTTGCAAAAATGCGCATCTTCAAAAAGCAGGCAAATGTGATCGTATCGTGCCGGGAAATAGCAGTTTTTAGTTCGTGATATGGACTTTTGAACCCCCGAATTTGGGACAAAAACTCAATCGGGAAGCTGGTTAACCAGTGCCCCAAAAAGGGGTACTCAGCGATGTTTCAGCACCTTGCGAAACTTTTGGGAATGAATCAATCGTGTGTGCTGCGTGTGCCGCGATCTTAACTTGCGCACTTTTCCTACCCTGTCGGCCAAATCTGGTGAAACCTTGCTGAGCACCCCTGTTTGGGGCACTGGTTAACCAGTTTCCCGAGGGAATTTTTGGACAAAATTTGGGGGTTTTCGATGTCCATATTATGATCTTTAAATCTAACAATTTTTTGGGAAGGAATCAATCACGTTTGCCGCGTTTTCAATTCATGCACTTTTCCTATCCTGTCGGCCAATGTGCTGAAACTTTGCCGAGTGCCCCTATTTGGGGCACTGGTTAACCCACTTCCCGAGGGAATTTTGGACGAAGTTTGGGGGTTTCGAAGTCCATATGATGAACTTCAAATCTACAATTTTTATGAAGGAATGAATCGCGTTTGCCGCATTTTCAACTCGCGCACTTTTCCTATCCTGTCGGCCAAATGTGCTGAAACCTTGCCGAGTGCCCCAGTTTGGGGCACTGGTTAAACCAGCTTCCCGAGGGAATTTTTGGTCGAAGTTTGGGGGTTTCGAAGTTCATATGATGAACTTCAAATCTACAATTTTTATGAAGGAATCAATCGCGTTTGCCGCGTTTTCAACTCGCGCACTTTTCCTATCATGTCGGCCAAATGTGCTGAAACCTTGCTGAGTACACCTGTTTGAGGCACTGGTTAACCCACTTTCCGATGGAATTTTTGGACAAAATTTGTGGGTTTCGAAGTTCATATAGTGAACTTCAAATCTGCAATTTTTGGGAAGGAATCAATTGCGTTTGCCGCGTTTTCAACTCGCGCACTTTTCCAATCCTGTCGGCCAAATTTGTTGAAACATATTGGACAACACAAGAAAGCCATAGGAAATTTAGAATACTAAGATGGTTATCTTACCATCTTGCTGGTTCAGTTTGGTCAATGGATTTTATTTGATATATTGAGACTGAATTGTATTTCCATAATTTCTGCACTAGCTGAAACAAACCCAATTTGTACAACAAAAGTCTCTCCATGCATTACAATCTCTGCAACGAAATTTCTGCAACATGACTAGACAACATTCCTAGACAAGTTCCATCCATTCCAAGAAATAATTTACACTCATACGACAAAAGAAAACATTCCTAGACACTTCCATCCATTCATAAACTTCCACACAACATTAACAAATTTCATAACCTCGCTGAAACAATCCCATTTGTGCATTCTCTCAAACTGAAACGTATGCCTTTCATTCATTTTGTTCAGCCACATAATGGTGTGCACCTACAAACATAAGTCATAAGTCTTTATCAATCTCAAACATATTAAAATATCTTCATCAAACCTACAATAACAAAAGTCATGATGGCAGTCTTGATGTGTTAAACACTGCAAAAGATGGCACCTTCTCTGCATTTTCCTCCTTCCTCGGCATTTTAAGCGTGGTTTATACTTGAGAAATGAGAACATTTGGGAAGGGGAGCAGAACCAGGAATGCAGACGTTCCTTTGATTTTTCTGGCGCCCATTTGAAAAAGTCAAAAACAACTGTGTTGCTTACATCTTTGCCACATGGACCTCCACGTTCGATCGGTCCTAAGATCGGGCCTTTGAGTATGTCCATATAGAGAGGATGAATTTTGAGCTCTGCTCAATCTGTTGCTATGCAAGCATCTCAGCCTTTGCACGGACAACCCCAAATGCGCGGCTCAGAATGTGGTGCGCCGTGCCTTCAGGCACGGGCAATTACTAGTATATATATATAATGGCTCAAAGTTGACCGCTGGCGCAAACTTATAATCATTGCAAAACTCATTTGGCATTTTATAGGTAATTCTTACATTAGTTACCTTTCCCTAGTACATGTCTTTAAAGACGTCAATGTAACATCTTGTGCCACTCCATTTCTTAAAACCCAACAAGTGATATCACTAGGTACATTGTTGTAGGCTTTTAAAAATAGAAAACATTATTTCTTTTTAGTTTTATATTTTTTCAAAGTCCCATTGTCCTAACCACATAGGAAAGGCTTTTAAGATTAGCCATTCACAAAATAAACTGATAATCATGATAACAGTACGTAAGGCGGCCAAATAGAGAATTAAAATAGAGACTTTATCTTCTTTTTTTTTTTTAATAATTGACAGCCATTTCATGCCATAAGCTCATTAGCTTTTTTGAATATATATATTTATATATATATATATGGAAACAAATTAATAGATAAAAACCAAAAGTCCTCCCCAATAGGCCCCCACTATCACAATTAAGTTTCAAACAATAAAATCATTCATGTGTTAAATATATAGTTATTCGCTTGTATTTAGAGCACATTCCACATCCGCTACTTCTGCAAAACATCACGCAAGATAAGCTATGCATAAATTAATAATTAGATATAAGGCCACCTAATAGGAAAGATTTCCTCTAGCAAATGCGCTCCAGTAGTAGCATATATCCCGACCGTCACCAAAGGTAGGACCCCTTTAATTTCACTAGGTCCATCTCACAAACAACACGATGCCCGGTACACATGAGAAAATTGTCACATTTAAAACATATTATTAAAATAGCTAGTAAGTCTAATTTTTGTTTTCTAATTTTAATTTTTAATTCTTTCGGTAAACTAAATGTTAAAATCCACTTAGTTCAAGCGGGCCAAATAAGAAGCACAAGAGATTCAATTTTTTTCATAAATAGAAAAATATTCATGGACATCAATCTCTCACTATAGGTTCAAGAACACACAGTGAGGCTTATTTTATTATCAATCCGAACCATCTATACAAACGAAACCCCCTAATTATTGCACCGGACTCATCAAGTTATCACCGACCTAACTAGAGTAGCAGACCGTTGGATTCAGGATCACATTTCTTCTTTAATATATAGTGGTGTAACTTGTGGGCCTGTTATCAAGAGGTTAGAGGCATGTGATCGATATGTGGGCCCATTTAAAATATCTCTTTTCATCCCTGGGCCTTTTAATAAGTGGGTCCCATAGTTGTCCTTCAAAATAATATTAAGGTGAGGGGGTGAATGCATGTGAATATATTGGACCAGCCACTCGTAACCGGCGGAGGGAGTCGTCGTTCCTCTATCTGCGGCATCGATGGCAATGGCTAAAAAACAAGGAGCGATGCTGCTTTCGAACCTCTTCAAAGCCTTTGAGAATCCATTTCTTCTCCCATCAAACGCCAGAAATCTCTCTCTGATCAGCAATCACACTGCCAAATGGATGCAGGTATTCTTGTTTCCCCCCTCAGAAATCCCCTTTTCTTGTCTCCTTTGTTTGCTTTGGATTTGACTGCAGGGCTTCTTGTTTTTTTTTTTTTTTTTCTTGTCTCCTTGATGATCATTAGGGTTCTTCCCTGATCTTGTGTAGATTTGAGTTCTTGGGCGATCGGATTCGGTTCTTTCCTTTTCTCTATTCTTTTATCACGAGAGGATTTGATTTGAAGTGCTTGTGTAATTTGCGGAATGTGGAATCCTTGCATTAGGGCACGCTTGTGTAATGTGAGGATTCATTATATGCACAGGAGTGGAATTTCAGTCTCCACTTCCCTATTGGATTTTGTTTTCCTCCTCTGTCGTGGAAAATCAGTTAAAAATTGTGTCTTTTTTTTTTTTTTTTGCATGGAGAATGGTCAAACCCAGTGGGTTTGTGTGAGAATTGATGGAAGTCAAACTATGGAATTGGGGTTTTTTGTTAGCAGCTTAGTTCAGCTGCTTTAAATAAACTTGGGCACATTTGGAAGTGAATCTCATTTGTTATGTGATTTTATGATGCTGGGATTTCTGAAATTCTCTTGACGGTAATTTTGTGTTAGGAGATGCTTCCTGGATTTTAAAGTATTGGGGTTCCTATGGTGTTGGAAAAATTTCTCTCCCAAAACCTCTAATGTAGAAATTCTAATGTTTCGAAATGATGTGTTTTTATGGGAATGAAGAGAAATACAGGTTTTTCAAATGTGGCAGCCAAAAATCTAGGATTCCAAAGGTTTCCTTTAGCGTTAGGGATGGTGATTTTGGGCAGAAAAAAAAAAGACCTCTTCAGTTGAGGTTTTATGCGCTGTCTGAAGGGCTAAGTACTACTTGAAATATGTCTGCGTTTGGTTGTGCATTGCACTGTTTTGAATTTGAAAGAAAAAAGGGGCATTTTCTCAAATCATGATAGACACTGTTTCAATTCCAAGTTTACACTAGAAAAAAATTGAAAAAATAATTTACATTTAAACTTGGTAACTGGAGATTGACATTATTTGATAAGCATCAATGAAAGAGATTGATATATACACATTGCAAAATATATATTGTGCAGGCATGTGCTTTGGGTCCGGATGGTGTCCCTCCCGAGAGGGGTGTTAAGTAGTTGATTGTGCAGTTTACTATCACCAATTGGTTTTGGCATTACCGGCTAGCAACTTTGTCAATTGCTAGTTGGCGGCCCTGGGAAAGCGTCTAAGGTGGATAATCTTAGAAGTAGGTGCATATCTTCTAAGTCTGTTAGACATTTCTGTCTTGTACGGCAAGGAGGGTGAGTTGATTAGCTATGTGTTCTTGTAGTGTGACCTTGCTTGTTTCATTATGAAGTTTTTTCTTGGATGGCTGTTGGTTTCTTTGTGTATCTAGCTTCTTTATGTAATTGTTTTTTGCCTTGGAGGGTGGAGCCATTTTCTGGACGCTGGAGAGTTCTTTGGAAGCTCATTCCTTTTGTTATTCTTCGGTCCTTATGGAAAGAAAGAAATAGTAGGATTCTTAGAAATGAGATGGCATTCTTTTAAGATACTTTAAACTTGGTGAAGTTGTGGATAGGTAAATGGGCTATGTTCAAGAAAGATTTCAAGAAAATGGACTTTGATTGGTTTATTAACAATGAGAGCTGTAGAGCTTGTCGTTCTATGAAAGTTAGCGAGCAGGGTCAATGGTTTCCTCCTCTAGTTGGAGCCTTTAAGTTTAATGTTGATTGGACAGTTAGAGGAAAGCCGGAGCTGGCTGGTATAGGTGGTGTTCTTCGCATTCACGAAGGTCATATTTTTCTTTCCTTTTCAAAGTCTGTGGGTGTTGAAGATTCAAATGAAGTAGAAATTCTAGCCATCCTTGAACTGTTGAGGTTGTTTAAATCTTCTTTTCATGCGCCTTTGATTGTGGAAAGTTATTCTTGTAATGTTTTATATTGGGTGTTGAATTCAACTAGGGCCTTGGAAGTACTATTTTTATCTCAATAAAATTAAGTTTCTCTCTTCGGTTATTGTGGTAGAGACTCTCGCACATTCTTTGTTCAGAGAACAAGGAGGCTGATGTGTCGGCTAAGAGAGGTGCTTCAGAGTAGTTTTGAGTGTTGATTTTTTTATTTATTTTATCTTTGGCTTTTGTTGGAGGGCTGGTGGGCTATGATGCACAGAACTTCAAAATAGTCAAAGTATCATGTCGTATCGTATCCGATGCTTCATTTTTTTTTGTATAAAATCCGTGTCCTTGCCGTGTCTATGGCATGTCCTTGTCCTATCCATGCCGTATCTGGGCATCATAGCTGGTGGGTATAGCACTCATTTACCTTTTTTCATTCTCTTTCTTGTTCGTTTTCTTTGTTTTGTAATCCTGGCTTTCCTTTTGGTTTATTTTATATATATATATATATCAGTTACTATTCCAAAAAATTTAGGTTGAACTATTGTTTAAAGCCTTATCAAAATCTTTTAAATGAAAGACCCATGAAAAAGTAATTTACATTTAAACTTGGTAACTGGAGATTGACATTATTTGATGAGCATCAATGAAAGAGATTGATATATACACATTGCAAAATATATATATATATATTTTTTTGAACTTGTGGATTCCATTTTGAATGCATCTAGAATTCTTTTTGTTCAAAGCAGTGTATGAAGTACGACCTGGACATTATGCATCTCTTTGCATTAGTACCTAAGGTTGCATTGAAGTAATGATTTTGGACCAATGAAACTCTTTGCCCCCTTAAGTTGAGCACTAGCTTAGATATGTCGTGCTTATATTCCCTTAGGTAGTCCTCATTGCTATTAGATAAGCCATAGTAACTGATGTGATGGGATGCCTTGTTTAATATGCATGCAAAGGACATCCTGAAGATGCAAGAAACAAATCATTCCACGGTGGGGATTAAATGCCCGGCTTCCTCAAGGAATGTTCTGCATGGGGCATGCCCCTAGGTGATAAAAATGGATGAATTGTGTTTGGGATGCTCTTTTTTTTTTTTTTGGAACGTTGCACCAAACATGGCCTCTGCAGAATAAGAATTTTAAAACTAATATAGGTATGCATCCCTTTTTTTGTGGGGAGCTGCTATTCACACATCCCTTATTGCTCCCTGCACATCCATGCATGGGACCCTTGATGGACCCCTCTGAAAAATCTCCAAACTACCTCTCCTTTTATTCCCTCTCCCTGCTCGCCGCCCACCTCTGCACAGCGCTCACCTCCCTCCTCTCTCCCTCTCCTTCTCCCTATCTCTCTTCCTCTCCCTTCTCTCTCCATCTCCTTCTCCCTCTCCCTGCTCGCCGCCTAACTCCGTCTGGCACCCACCTCCACCCGCGCCCTCTCCCTCTCCTTCTCCCTGATCGTCATCCCTCTCCTTGTCCCGTTCGGCCCTGATTGGCCGAACGGGAGGGAGAGGGAGGGAGAGGTACGACGATCAAGGAGAGGGAGAGACATGGAGAAGGAAAGGGAGAGAGGGCGGAGGTGGGTGCTAGGCAGAGTTGGGCGGTGAGCAGGGAGAGGGAGAGAGACCGGGAGAAGGGGAGAGGGAGAGAGACAGGGATAAGGAGATGGAGAGGGAGTGGGCGGAGGTGGGCACCTGGCAGAGGTGGGAGGCGAGAAGGGAGAGGGAGAGAGGGAAGAAAGGGAGGGGTAGTTTGGAGATTTTTCAGAGGGTTCCATCAAGGGTCCCATGGATGGGTGTGCAAGGAGCAATCTGGGATGTGTGAATAACAACTCCCTTTTTTGTGCTGGTGAGGGTATACTTGTGGTATTTGACCCGATTTGACCAATCCCCCCGGCGCACGCACAACCCTTGCAACATGTGCACCATGTAAATCTAGGGGAATCAAACACATGAAAACCCAGGGTGTCGATCAACACATCCTTCCAACGAAAATCTCTAAGGACTCTTTTTTCGAAAGTACGCATCTCCTTCGTACCTATCTCCCATCTCTCACTCCTTTCTCTCTCTGCAATGGCCCATCTCACTCTCTTACCAAACCCTGTCTACCCCGTCTCTCTCTCTCTCATCTCTTAATCCTCCCTCCTCTCTCTTATCCTTGTCTCTCTCCCTCATCCCTTGTTTAATCCACACATGATGTACTTTCAGTCTCACACCTTCAACAATTGTTTTTCTTTTAAAACCCCCTCTAATTCTCTTGTTTTTCTGGCACTTCAAGAATTACAGGCAAATTCTGCTATGCTTAGGGTTTCCATCTTACTCCATTCTTGTTTCAGAGAATTCAAATTCGAAGAAGGCAGAATCTGATTTCCATAAAGGATAATTGCGCTGATGCGAGTGAACTATAATAGTAGGTGACTTGGAGATGGTGATGTTACCAAACAAGTTCTGCACAGCCCGATCTTGGCACGACCTGATCCCAGCACATGATTAGTATCAGGTAGGATGTTGCCAAAAGAGCCCTAAGCCGCTCCACTTTGTGGTGCCTTGGAAATGATGATATTTCAGTATGGCTTTCTTGATTCAAACCAACTATTGTGGGTCTTTGATCTCAGGGTACTAGTGAACCAAGTAGTTAGCTCTTTCACTGGCATTTACTACTGGACTTCCTCAGAGGTTAACAAAGCGCATTAATCATTTTCTGTTCCAAGTGCCTTTTCTTTTGAATGGTAACATGGCTCAAACCTGCAACCTTCTGCTTGCTCCAATTAGCACCTTTCAACCATTTCTACCAGGCTATTGTCTCCTAACTCTTAAACGCATTAATCCAAGAGATGTGCACATCATGATTAAATAAAGATATGGTGTTAGAGAACGGTCCCTAGTAACTTGCGTTTCCAGGCAACAACATCCACAACTGTACATGACACTAAATTGTATTTAAGACACTTGTGTATAGAACTTAATGATACCTTATGGTGTTTGTTAAAGGTAGTCTTCTGAATGGTAATCCTCGAGGTCAACTGCTTGTTCTGAAATTTGTTTGTTTGCCTTCAGTTCTTAGACACATGTGTAGGTCATTATAACCATCCCAGCATGTCAGTTAGAACTAAGCACACCATCTAATATTATGGAAATAATGAATGCATTCTAATATTCGTTATGAAGTATAGTTTGTACTCATTATGATGTGATACGTTACTTAAAGCATGCAGAACCATATGGTTAATTTTCATCATTTTAAAAATTATAATGTCTGGCTGATTCAAACTGTTCTCAAGCTTATCTACAAAAGAGAAGATTTCAGGCTTTAATTCTTGGTTTCCTGAATTTAAAGCTTGTCCACGAGAGAGATCAGGAATTGAGGATGTGTCTGTGTACTCATTTGGTATTTCTCCTTAATGTGTGTTCATTCTAAGAAATGCTCTTGAAGATTTCTATTGAACACTGGCAAAATCATCAGTTCTAAAAAAATTCACTTTATGGTACAGGATACAAGCAAGAAATCTCCAATGCAGTTAATTAACGAAGTTCCTCCCATCAAAGTTGAGGGTCGAATTGTTGCTTGTGAAGGAGGTATATCTCAGTAACTCTTATCGCCCATTTAAAAAAAAAATTTGCTTCTCTCACAAGAATTACAAGGTCTTGGCAGAGTCCTCATGAGTGGGGCTGGGCCCATGGGGAACAGTTGCTGAAGTGTGTTAAAAGAATGTAACAGTTGGAAGAACCTAGTATAAGCCCTTGACCTTTTCAAAATTCTGCTATATTTTCTTTCTTGACCCCATCTAGTTCTACTTAATCATAGGATATGGATCACCTTTTTTACAATATGGAGGATTTTTGGATTCCCCCTTTGTGGTGAAAAATATCAGATGCACAGTCTGGATTACTGAATTATTGACCCAACCAATATGGATTTGGGTAACAGGACAAGCCACACTCTCTGATGTATCTGTACCTTTAGTACCTCATACTCAATCTCCTTTATCACGCATTCACGCTACTTCTCCTATTCTCCTTTGATACAATTCTTTGGTGCCACTGGTTGCAGACAACAATCCTGCTCTTGGACATCCGATTGAATTCATATGTCTTGATTTGAAAGACCCTGCCATATGTAAATACTGTGGCCTTCGCTATGTCCAGCACAATCATCACTGAGGTAACGCATCCTTCTATGCAAAATGTTGTGTCTGAAGAGCCCGGTTTCTGAACTTCCTGCATAAAGTCACAAGAAAAACTGTCTCTCAGATAAGATAATGTAATTTTTCTTGTGTTTTGCTAATAAAAATATAGCTGCCACATTATTTGAATACCTATGTTGTCATATTATGATTCATTAGAATCTTTGGGATCTCAAAATGAATTGTTTTGTACTTGCTGTTCAACGTGATTTTTTTGGGGTGGGCTTGATTGCAGGTGATTTTATTTTGACATCCATTAGAAAGTCAATTACTCATGTGACATGGCTTGTCCTTGGACAGTGGAATTTATGTGGGTTCAGATTCTGCTCTGCCTGTTGCCCTAAACCCAACACCTATAACACGAGGTTATTTCCCTGATAAATATCACCAAATCCAGATTTGGGTTTTTTTTGGTGGTGGGTGTCTTTACATCCGACTAAGATAAAAAAAAAAAAAAAACGTTTATGTGAATATTCTTAATTGCAAATAAACAAAATATGAAAATAAAATTAAATAAAGCTCCTAAAGTAGGCATTCCCCTATTAATGGGCTGGACATTATCCTAAATTAGGCCCAGTGGGCCTGGTCGGCCCATGGATCATGGGTCTATACTGCATCACTGTTGATGTCAAAATATATTTCACAATGGGGTACTAGTTTATCTTCAGTTTTGACTACCTTATCTTCTCCATCATGCATCAATTGAGCTTTCGCTCTGAATTTTCCAGCTTATGCTTGCTAATTCCCTACCTTATTATTTACTTGAATTAAGTGTCAGATTAGTGAATGTCACATCACTTGCAAGCAGCATACATTGCAAACTTTATCTTGGGCATTTATTAACTGTTGTTCACAAGCAAAGCAAAACCAAAAGGAACTTAAAGCCGATACCGTTGCTTCAATTTGACTCTAGGTCCAGTATCTTTACTAGAATATGTAGAATTCTGGGGTTTGTCTGGGAGTTCCAAATGCTGGTATTTGAACTGTTGCTGAATTTTATCAATTTTAAATTTCCTATGATGCAGGACGGACCCATGGATCAGCCAGCCAATGGGCTCACCCCATCTATTTTTATTTTATTAAGTAATTTTAATTATATTTTAAGTAGTTTTTGTCTTTTAATTAGATATTTTAATTCTGCCCCCGATGTGTTTGGATGGTCCATATTAGATGTAGGTTTGGTTTTCTCCTATTTAAAGCGTTGTAATGCCTCTTTTGAGAGTTAGACAGGACAATAAATAATGAAAATTTTCGAGTGCTTTTGGGTTTCCCAAGTTCTCTTCTCCTTAGGTGAGCATCGGTGCTCACAATAACACGTGCAAAACATGCCTAAATCCTAGTGGGGCCCACCTAGTGATTCATCCAAGTGCACCATAAAATAAGACCCCCTGATGGTCACTAATCCTGGGTTTGGCACCCATCTGCCCTTCCTTGATTGTCATGCATCTAAGTGGTTCTCATTTGAGATTGTCGTCGTCGTCATTGTTATTATTATTAACATAGGGCATTTTGTAGTCAAGGCCGTAGCCACATATGAGGCGCTACAAATGGGTGTTTCTTTAGCAGAATTTAGGGAATTAATATCTAGAGAAATTTTAAATTCTCCAAATGTTGTCCTTGTTCAGAATTCCTAAATCTCTCTCTTGGGTGGAGGATTTGCAAATGCCAAGAAGGATGGCATTCTAAGGATTCTAAAGGTTGTTTGAGACTTTTTAGGTGGATGAAACTTGAAATTCTAACAAAAAAACGTGACATTTTCAAATGTGACAAGGGAACAAGTCATCACATCATATTTATAAATTTCCAACACCAAAAATTCCCGTAAGAAATTTTGAAGAAGAAATAGGCCTAAGTAAAAGTTAGGCCCATTGTATACTTGTTAAAGTATAGAACACTTGAGTATAATATTATAAAAGTTTTTTATATAATGAATTTGATTGTGAGATCATCTTCTATTAGAATGAAATTTGGTCAAAGAGCATACAAGAGAGCAAGCATTAATTTGAAGTAGTTTTGATTTTGTAGAGCCAGCACAATAGACGCCGAAGCTTATTAATCCACAAACCCTCTTTCATCTTGTGGGGCCTACCAATAAGCCAGTGTCGTTTTCCAATACACAGGCAGGCTTATATTTAAATGGTGAGTTGGGACCTGGGGTGAAGAAAAGCATGGATCACTTCCCTTGATGGATTTTTTAAGTGTTAAAAAGGGGGTATGTACAGAAGAGGTTATCAAAAAAAAAAAAAAAAAAGTATGTCCAGAAGAAGAAGATTCACAGCTAAAGAAATGCATTGAAGTGGCACCTAGTTCCTCTTGGGGCAGGCCAGCGATCCTTCCTCAACAGATATTGTTGTGTTTTGCTTCTCAACTTTACTGTAGACTGAGTGCATTTGTTGTTAATTTTTGGCTTACTTTCCATGGGATTCGTCCTATTAAAGAATATGATTATCAGCTGTAGTAAAGCACAATGTCGTTTTTAATCGAGTCTTGAT
The DNA here is from genome assembly GCA_012931725.1 of Litsea cubeba. Lineage (NCBI taxonomy): Eukaryota > Viridiplantae > Streptophyta > Magnoliopsida > Laurales > Lauraceae > Litsea > Litsea cubeba. The sequence goes on from CM022951.1 coordinate 948,875, forward strand.
CCTAACTAGGAGGAGATTGAATGAATCTATACAAAAGAGAGCAGCATAGAACTTATTCATTTGAGTAATATCTCACTATATATTTCTGATGGTTTTTATATAGCTATGCAGTCTAGAGTAGGTTCTATGTTGTCTAAGTGAAAATAGGTAACTTGGTTCTTCTGTAATGTTAAAAATATCCTAATCCTTTTACCTGAAAAAAATTGTTTTTGATGGCATCATGAATGGTTAGTTTCTTTTTGCAACTTCTCGTCAAAGAAAATGTGTCTCTTAAAGAAGAACTTCTTTTGCAGTATTTATTCAAGAACAGAGTTGCACATAAGTGGACCTAGTCGTGCTGGAATGAAGAGTGGAATCATAAAATTCCTCTTGCTTGTTGGCAGCTGGGTCACTGTCAATGCAATAAGAACAAGTTTAAAAAAAAAAAGCGCTCTCGCATGTATATATACTAGTAATTGCCCGTGCCTGAAGGCACGGCGCACCACATTCTGAGCCGCGCATTTGGGGTTGTCCGTGCAAAGGCTGAGATGCTTGCATAGCAACAGATTGAGCAGAGCTCAAAATTCATCCTCTCTATATGGACATACTCAAAGGCCCGATCTTACGACCGATCGAACGTGGAGGTCCATGTGGCAAAGATGTAAGCAACACAGTGTTTTTGACTTTTTCAAATGGGCGCCAGAAAAATCAAAGGAACGTCTGCATTCCTGGTTCTGCTCCCTTCCCAAATGTTCTCATTTCTCAAGTATAAACCACGCTTAAAATGCCGAGGAAGGAGGAAAATGCAGAGAAGGTGCCATCTTTTGCAGTGTTTAACACATCAAGACTGCCATCATGACTTTTGTTATTGTAGGTTTGATGAAGATATTTTAATATGTTTGAGATTGATAAAGACTTATGACTTATGTTTGTAGGTGCACACCATTATGTGGCTGAACAAAATGAATGAAAGGCATACGTTTCAGTTTGAGAGAATGCACAAATGGGATTGTTTCAGCGAGGTTATGAAATTTGTTAATGTTGTGTGGAAGTTTATGAATGGATGGAAGTTGTCTAGGAATGTTTTCTTTTGTCGTATGAGTGTAAATTATTTCTTGGAATGGATGGAACTTGTCTAGGAATGTTGTCTAGTCATGTTGCAGAAATTTCGTTGCAGAGATTGTAATGCATGGAGAGACTTTTGTTGTACAAATTGGGTTTGTTTCAGCTAGTGCAGAAATTATGGAAATACAATTCAGTCTCAATATATCAAATAAAATCCATTGACCAAACTGAACCAGCAAGATGGTAAGATAACCATCTTAGTATTCTAAATTTCCTATGGCTTTCTTGTGTTGTCCAATATGTTTTCAACAAATTTGGCCGACAGGATTGGAAAAGTGCGCGAGTTGAAAACGCGGCAAACGCAATTGATTCCTTCCCAAAAATTGCAGATTTGAAGTTCACTATATGAACTTCGAAACCCACAAATTTTGTCCAAAAATTCCATCGGAAAGTGGGTTAACCAGTGCCTCAAACAGGTGTACTCAGCAAGGTTTCAGCACATTTGGCCGACATGATAGGAAAAGTGCGCGAGTTGAAAACGCGGCAAACGCGATTGATTCCTTCATAAAAATTGTAGATTTGAAGTTCATCATATGAACTTCGAAACCCCCAAACTTCGACCAAAAATTCCCTCGGGAAGCTGGTTAACCAGTGCCCCAAACTGGGGCACTCGGCAAGGTTTCAGCACATTTGGCCGACAGGATAGGAAAAGTGCGCGAGTTGAAAATGCGGCAAACGCGATTCATTCCTTCATAAAAATTGTAGATTTGAAGTTCATCATATGGACTTCGAAACCCCCAAACTTTGTCCAAAAATTCCCTCGGGAAGTGGGTTAACCAGTGCCCCAAATAGGGGCACTCGGCAAAGTTCAGCACATTTGGCCGACAGGATAGGAAAAGTGCATGAATTGAAAACGCGGCAAACGTGATTGATTCCTTCCCAAAAATTGTAGATTTAAAGATCATAATATGGACATCGAAACCCCCAAATTTTGTCCAAAAATTCCCTCGGGAAACTGGTTAACCAGTGCCCCAAACAGGGGTGCTCAGCAAGGTTTCACCAGATTTGGCCGACAGGGTAGGAAAAGTGCGCAAGTTAAGATCGCGGCACACGCAGCACACACGATTGATTCATTCCCAAAAGTTTCGCAAGGTGCTGAAACATCGCTGAGTACCCCTTTTTGGGGCACTGGTTAACCAGCTTCCCGATTGAGTTTTGTCCCAAATTCGGGGGTTCAAAAGTCCATATCACGAACTAAAAAACTGCTATTTCCCGGCACGATACGATCACATTTGCCTGCTTTTGAAGATGCGCATTTTTGCAACAAAGTAGCCTGAAATCTGCTGAAATGCTCACTGAGTACCCCTGTTTGGGGCACTGGTTAACCAGCTTCCTGATTTAGTTTTTGTCCCAAATTCGGGGGCCCTAAAAGTCCATATCATGAACTAAAAAACTGCTATTTTCCGGCACGATACGATCACGTTTGCCTGCTTTTGAAGCAGCGCACTTTTGCAACAAAGTAGCCTGAAATCTGCTAAAATGCTCACTGAGTACCACTGTTTGGGGCACTGGTTAACCAGCTTCCCGATTTAGTTTTTGTCCCAGATTCGGGGGTTCAAAAGTCCATATCAAGAACTAAAAAAACTGCTATTTTCCGGCATGATATGATCACGTTGCCTGCTTTTGAAGCATCGCACTTTTGCAACAAAGTAGCCTGAAATCTGCTGAAATGCTCACTGAGTACCCCTGTTTGGGGCACTGGTTAACCAGCTTCCCGATTTAGTTTTTGTCCCAAATTCGGGGGTTCAAAAGTCCATATCAAGAACTAAAAAAACTGCTATTTTCCGGCATGATATGATCACGTTTGCCTGCTTTTGAAGCATCGCACTTTTGCAACAAAGTAGCCTGAAATCTGCTGAAATGCTCACTGAGTACCCCTGTTTGGGGCACTGGTTAACCAACTTCCCGATTTAGTTTTTGTCCCAAATTCGGGGGTTCAAAGTCCATATCAAGAACTAAAAAAACTGCTATTTTCCGGCACGATACGATCACGTTTGCCTGCTTTTGAAGCAGCGCACTTTTGCAACAAAGTAGCCTGAAATCTGCTAAAATGCTCACTGAGTACCACTGTTTGGGGCACTGGTTAACCAGCTTCCCGATTTAGTTTTTGTCCCAAATTCGGGGGTTCAAAAGTCCATATCAAGAACTAAAAAAACTGCTATTTTCCGGCACGATACGATCACGTTGCCTGCTTTTGAAGCAGCGCACTTTTGCAACAAAGTAGCCTGAAATCTGCTGAAATGCTCACTGAGTACCCCTGTTTGGGGCACTGGTTAACCAACTTCCCGATTTATTTTTTGTCCCAAATTCGGGGGTTCAAAAGTCCATATCACGAACTAAAAAACTGCTATTTTCCAGCGCGATACGATCACGTTTGCCTGCTTTTGAAGCAGCGCACTTTTGCAACAAAGTAGCCTGAAATCTGCTGAAACATCGCTGAGTACCCCTGTTTGGGGGCACTGGTTAACCAGGCTCCCGATTTAGTTTTTTTTCCCAAATTCGGGGGTTCAAAAGTCCATATCACGAACTAAAAAACTGTTAATTTCCGGCACGATTCGATCACGTTTGCTTACTTTTGAAGCAGCGCACTTTTGCAAACAAAGTAGCCTGAAATCTGCTGAAACATCTCTGAGTACCCCCTGTTTGGGGCACTGGTTAACCAGCTTCCCGATTCAGTTTTTGTCCCAAATTCGGGGGTTCAAACGTCCATATCACGAACTAAAAAACTACTATTTTCCGGCACGATACGATCACATTTGCCTGCTTTTGAAGCAGCGCATTTTTGCAACAAAGTAGCCTGAAATCTGCTGAAATGCTCACTGAGTACCCCTGTTTGGGGCACTGGTTAACCAGCTTCCCGATTGAGTTTTTGTCCCAAATTCGGGGGTTCAAAAGTCCATATCACGAACTAAAAAACTGCTATTTTCCGGCACGATACGATCACGTTTGCCTGCTTTTGAAGCAGCGCACTTTTGCAACAAAGTAGCCTGAAATCTGCTGAAATGCTCACTGAGTACTCCTGTTTGGGGCACTGGTTAACCAGCTTCCCGATTTAGTTTTTGTCCCAAATTCGGGGGTTCAAAAGTCCATATCACGAACTAAAAAACTGCAATTTTCTGGCACGATACGATCACATTTGCCTGCTTTTGAAGCAGCGCATTTTTGCAACAAAGTAGCCTGAAATCTGCTGAAACATCGCTGAGTACCCCTGTTTGGGGCACTGGTTAAACCAGCTTATTGTTGGAGTTTTGTCCCAAATTCGGGGGTTAAAAAGTCCATATCACGAACTAAAAACTGCAATTTTTCGGCACGATATGATCACATTTGCCTGCTTTTGAAGCAGTGCAATTTTGCAACAAAGTATCATAAAATCTGCCTGAAACATCGCTGAGTACCCCTGTTTGGGGCACTGGTTAACCAGCTTCCCGATGGAGTTTCTGTCCGAAATTCGGGGGATCAGAAGACCATATCACAAACTAAAAAAACTGATATTTCCGGCACGATACGATCACATTTGCCTGCTTTTGAAGCAGCACACTTTTGCAACAAAGTAGCCTGAAACAATAGGGTAGGACACGTACCAAGTGCATAAACAATAACTAAGCAATCAGATTCAGAATATGAAAATTGAAAGAAGCCCACAACATTTTCATCATATCTGACATGTAATAGAAGTTACCAAAGTTACAAATTGAGCTTTAAATCCAACATAACAGTTTCAGCTTCAAATTGATTTGATATATCCAAAATGGCAACAAATCCAACATATCCAACAAATCCAAAGTAATCCAACAAATACAACACCAACACAAACCCCCAAAGTATCTGTGACAAAATCTGACAAAATCCAACAAATCCAACATAATCCAACAATGTATCTAAAGTGATCCAAGTGAATCTTGCACGAACATTTTCAGCATATCTGACATGTAATAGAAGTTACAAAGTTACAAATTGAGCTTTAAATCCAACATAACAGTTTCAGCTACAAATTGATCTGATATATCCAAAATGGCAACAAATCCAACATATCCAACAAATCCAAAGTAATCCAACAAATACAACACCAACACAAACCCCCAAAGTATCTGTGACAAAATCCTTCAAAATCCAACAATGTATCTAAAGTGATCCAAGTGAATCTTGCACGAACACAGCCTACAAAGTATCCAAGTGATCTTCTACCGTCAAAACCTGCACATGTATAAAGTGTTGAGTTCGAATGCAATAAAGTTAAACAGAATTTCTAGTTAGATGGGGGTATTCTTACCGTTAAATGAATTTTTAGTAGAACATTTATTCAACATTAATTTGGTTCGGATAATTATAGAGAATGACATAGTTTACTGGCTTCATCATTCAATGGGCTCAGCCAATATCTCCAAAACTTAAAATACCACAACAAAATCATCAGAATATCAGCAAAAAGAAAAAAAAAATCACAAATCAAAAATGAAAAACAAAGAAGAGGTCTGAGAAGTAATTCAGTTTCCTCTGAATGAAATTTCTGATGATGCTCTACAAATCAACAGTATTTTCACCAAGAGAGGTCATATGAAACTGGATCAAAAAGAGGTCTGGTTTGCAATTGCAGGTGAGGCATCATCCACTGGGGGTGGCCAACAAAGCATCAAGAAAAGTCGTGTGTGAACTGATCTGGCAGGCCACAACAGGCAAGATATCTCTGCCGGATTGGGATCTTCATACATAAAAACTTTGTTGCTAGATCATTTAAGAACTACACACCCAATATTAATGAGTTTAGTCGTTTAGCTATGCAATGCTAAAAACAGAGAAGTAAAATAGATAAAAAGTTTATGCCCACTCAAACATTTAAGAATATCAAACACTTACCAAAAGATAAATCTTTCGCAGGCCAAATTAAATTAAATTGAAGATTTCTTGTAAATTCCTTGATATCTGATCCAAGGGACCCCTTTAGGAAACCTGGATGGAAAAAGGATTAAAACAATCTTAATTACAAATGAAAGTAGTAGCAGAAGAAATATTTTTACTCGCATAAAAAAATCCCATATAAATTGTGGGTCCACCCTCAAAATCCACATGAAAATCCCCGATTTGCCCCAAAACCAAACTACCCATTAAGTTCCGCACCCCTCAAATTTTCCCCACTGACACAGGCCACTTTTTTTAGAAGCAGCCAAACATGCAAGCTAACAAACACTAAGCAAGAAATATAGATCATTTTTGGATGTTCCCAAAATCGCAATCAGTTCAGACGTTTACCCATTTTAGCATGCATTACGGGCCAAAAAGTCAGTAAAATCAACACCCCACATCAAAACTGTTGTCCAATGCTCCCATTCTGCCTCAAAAAGCAAGGTAAAATGGAGAAGCATCCAACTGCCCAAATCCCTAAACATCCAAACCACTGGCAAGTTGTGGTTCTCCCCCAATCTAAACAAAACCCCACAAAAGGCAAACATGGCTACAACAATCAAGATCATAAGAACCCATTGGTTCAACTGCTCGTCATTTGAAGATCAAAAACACCCTCTCAATGTCCTTTTTTATTTAAAAAGAAACAAAACACCATTAAGGACAAATAAAAAGAAAAAGAATAAATAAGAGACTGACAGGGAGTCGTGGGTTTCAAAAAGTCAGAACTTTTCGAAAAGAGCCCGAGGGGAAGAGCCTCCGTCTGCTTTGCTGTTATATATCATGTGCATCCAAATCGTAAAGACTGAAATGGGACGTCTGTTTCCAAACCTTATCAACAAAAATATCCAAGGATATGTAGTGTATGTAAATCCAAGGGTGAGGAAAGAGTCCAAGAATTCACTCCACTGAGCTCCCTTATCACCAGAAAACACGAAATTACATTATGGTTCAAATCACTTAAAGACAAAATTGCATTAATAGGATTCAAATTTTTTACCATAAAGTTGAAATGTAACACAAAAAAGGGTGCTCTTCAATTGTCTTCTTCAATCTTCAAAGAGATCAACTGCAGAGAATTTTCTCTTCATGACCCTTCAAAAAGACTTTGTATAAACACATAGGTACTTCGTCCACAAAGCACCATTAGGGATAAGAATTATTATAATAATTATGAAGAATAACACTTACTAAAAATACCGTCTAGAGTTACCTTATTATGCTCTCTGACCTTTGTCATATTATGCTCTCTGACCTTTTCATTCCAATCCTACAAATAAAAAGTGTACCACAAATGAATAAATTATTTTATTAAAGCGTGGATAAATAAATTTTTTTTACCTTTACTGTAATAAAACCTCAGGATACACAATGTTCATCGTCGAATTGGATGCATCACTGGAGAGAAGGACACTTGTATGATCACCAGACGTGCATCTGGATAACGCTACATATAGTTGTCCATGACTAAAGACTTGTGTCCGCAAGTCAATCCCAACAAATTTTACAGATTGTCCTTGTGATTTATTAATTGTCATTGCATATGCCAGCCTGATTGGAAATTGACGCCTTGTCATTTCGAAAGGAAATTCAGAAGAAGAGGGTGTTAGGGAAATCCTCGGAATGAAGACCAAATCGCCAAATTTATCTCCAGTTAGAATTTGAGCTTCAATTACGCGAGTTCCACATCTGACGACCATTAATCGTGTGCCATTACATAGCCCAGCCTTTGGAGCAATGTTTCTCAATAACATTATTGGACTACCAACTTTCAAGTCTAACTTAAAAGGAGGTAAACCGGTAGGATTCAATGAGTTTAAGAACTCATGAGGATACCGATTTGTAATAGCACGATCATGTTCGTCATCATTGGACATTTTATCAGCTGCGAAATAACTTGTTACGTCTCCAGGGAAAGCATTCAATGCATCAATATTGATGGCACTAACGTCATCATTGCGAGCTGAAAGAATTGTGCGTTCAGTTAGATAAGACGATGTCACTGTCCCTGCCACATCCAATTGCGGATAGACCGTGAATAACATTTCTGTTAGATTTTTGCACTTGTGTATTGTTGATGGAAGTTCTACAGTCTCTTGTGGATTTGTGCCAATCTAATAATAAAATAAAGTAACCAAGTAAATTAGTACTAATCATTTGAAACATACTTTTGATTGTTTATGATAAAAAGTTTAGAGAGTTTATACCTCTTTCAAAAATTCTGCAAAACGTAAATTTACAATATTTGTACTATTCAAACGCATGTTCATACTCAAAGTTAGAATCTGAATATCATCCCAGAGCACCGAGCGTCTTAGTGATGCTCCCACAATTTGTTCACGAACTCCTTTTGGTATGACTGGTAGAATTTGTCGAAAGTCTCCCCCAAGAACTACAGTGATACCCCAAATGGCTTTGTGTTATCACAGATGTCTTGAAGTGTGCGATTAACTGCTTCGACACAATACCTATGTTGCATAGGAACTTCATCCCATATTATCAATTTTGTGTTCCTAAACAACTCAGCTTGCAATGATTGTTTACTAAATGAACAAACTGAATTTTCGTGCACATTCAATGGGATAGAAAAGGTTGAATGAGCAGTGCGACCCCCTATCAATAGTAATGATGCAATACCAGATGAAGCAACACTGACAACAATATGTCCAAGGCTACGACATTTTGTGGCAACGGTGTTATACAGAAAAGTCTTTCCTGTTCCAGCACCCCCGTTCAGGAAGAAAGTAGTTCCTTTATTATCAAAAATTGAAGTTACAATTGCAGTATATGCGACACGTTGTTCATCATTAAGACCTTCAATATTGATATTTGCATCTGGGTGTTGTGCATAAGAAATGAGATGCTGATGTTCCAATATCAATCGGTTACCCTGAATTACACTCCAATTTCGAGTAGGTTGTGGCATGGGCGGAAAATCTTTTAAACTTTTTCCCAATTCTTGAAGCAATTGGTCCAAAAGATATAGACCATAATCTTCAATCTCGGCAGCAAGTTGGATATGGCATGGAGAACAAAGTTTGGATTTTGTATGCAAGATCATCACAAATATGCACTGCGAATTTGTTCCATAATGCATACGGTTGAGATGGAAAACACTGTGTAAGGACAACAATGAACAACCTCCGCAACTGGGACCCCAGTTTTCATAACTGCAGCTTCTTGAAGACATTGCACCCATTCTTCGTCATCCTCAAGTAGCCCTCTTGCAATACATGCTGACTTGAATGTATCATGCAAAACATTGTTGATAGAGCGTAAACTTTCAAATGATTTTGGTCCTTTGACAACACTTAGAAGCAAACGCAAATAAAATCTTTCACCTGCATTTGGGCTAACAAAGTACATTCTTCCAATCGCAAAACCCCTTGCTCTTGGTGTCCACACCTTTCGTGTCTTATTCCAAACAAAGTATTGTGGAAACTCTTGGTAAGTATATGGACATGCATCAGGATTTGAATTGTAATATGCAAAGAATCCTTTTAATGTCGACTGTTGTTGTTCAGCCCTAGCAAGAATGTCGACGATTGATTCTTTAGGGTTAAATAGGACACGATGCATTCCAGGTAAATGAATTGCCAAACGCACTACTGTTGGAATCTCTTCATGCATAGGATGACCAAATATTCGCCAAGCAGCTTCTGGAGGACCAATATACCTGGCGTCGAGATAATCTTGGATCTCGTCTATTCGTCCCAACACCATTGTTGTACGATCGTAACCTTTATAGATGTACTTGTGGATATATTTAACACATCTTATTCCAGCGCAGACTTCCACATTTATATGACAATTGAATAGCCTAGAAAGATACGCATTGTATGGCACCACATCCCTGTTATCAACTGGTTGCCCCCTTACAGTATACACCTGATGAGTATTACGACGTCGATAGATTGGATATCCATCTTGGTCCATTGTCGTTGTCTCTGAAAAGGTTCGAGGGTATTTCTTAGTGCATTGACCATCTTCCATGCACGATGATTGTGGATTTCGAGCACCGCATGGCCCATGCACCATGCAACCTTTAACGGTTTCAAAAAGTTCAGGATCATTTGTTGGATCTGGAAATTCTGCACATACTATTTTGTCCACCTGAGCACATGTATGTATTTTGTCAGGACCTTGAAGAAATAGAAGTGCGTGCATATGCGGTAACCCTCGTTTCTGATATTCGATTGTGAAAACAGATCCAACAATTTTTCCGAAGATTTGCTTATTTTTTATCTCCTTCATTAAACATTTTCGCTTCAACTCAAAAACACGTGCAACTAAATCGGGACGATCAACAACTTTCTGATGCGGTAGTAGTGCGTCGGTAATTTCAGGCCAATTAGGATTTGCAGTCATGGTAAGAAAAATATCTGGATGTTGATTGTACCGCGTGATAGCCATTGAATCTTGAAATATTTCAAACATATGTCTGGGACTCCCAGTGAACGAAGATGGCAAAATTACTCGTTGACCAACTTGATCAGGCTCCAACCCATCTGGACCAATATCTGTGAGATCTTGGTAAAGTTCACCTCGAATTCTCCCTGGTTGTGCCTATAATAGGACAACCGATTTTGTTCAGTCGCAGCCCAAGCATCTACTATAAACTCTTGGAAAAGTTTACCAACTCTTAAAATAGTTGAATACTCGGAGGTTCGTTGAAACAAACGATGACTATAAAACTCCAATTGAGTGAGTCGACCATCTGTGTATCGACTGTGTTGGACGTCCCAATGTTTCATTTCAGGATGCCATCCAAGCTCCCCGTGAGGAAACAATAAGACATAATGCAATGGTAAATACGCTGGGTGACATTCATTAACTTGCATCAACTCATTGTTTTCCTCTCAAATGCAGCACAATATCCCTCACTCTGCTGAACTCAGTTCCATCCCCAGGCAAAATTACTGCAACCTCATCTGTTGTTGGGAGATTATAGCGACGTCTATCAGTTGCTGAGCTGTAATGAAGATAAGCAGGTAAATTGCTTCCAGCCAATTCAGTTTGATTTAAAATCTCATAAGCCTGAAGGAATTTTTTCGGAAACGGATTGAATTCCAACAAACTATCTTGAATTGTTTGAAGGACATCTCTTCTCAAGTGAGGATTTCTATGAGTGCGAGCATTTAAAGCAGAAGCAGGGTCATAGATGTACAATTGGGAATAAATTGCTTCATGCCCTACTCGTGGCAGCAGTGATCCTGTTCGATGACGTAATTCACCGTGGATAGTGAAAGATTGTGGGCCCCTCCCATTAAGCACTCTTGCATCCATTTTAGCACCAAGACTTGTAAAAGCGTTCGCTGCATTATACTCTCGAGTATGACGTCTAAATGACTTTGACTGTTCATCACTGCCATCATATAATGCTTGAATTGACAAAGGGGGTGTAATAAGTGGTGGTGGCTTAATTTTTCCTTGCAGACAGCATGTTCCAAAAAGGGGACGTATAAAAGACGACCTTGTCAATTTTTCATCCATCCAATGTAAAGCTGAGCAATGAATACATTGTACATCCATCCTACCGAGAAAATGACGGTTTTCAAGAGGTAGCCTACAAAAACATATTAAAGATGAGCTCCAAATGTAAAAAATGTATAGAAACCTATAAAGATACTTTTACACAAAAAGGACTAACGTTAATTACCTATGTCCTGGAGCTAAAGATGTGCTTGGCATAGTAGCATGACATTCTCCACCAATATTCATATTCAATGGAGAAGGTATTGAAGGTAATTGTAACTGAGGTTCAGGATGACTTGACACAGCAAGAAATTCTTCAGCAAGGTTCCGAGGAGAAAGCACTGAAGGTAAGTGTACATGAGGTTCATAATGACTTGGCAAATTGCCTATGGTCACGCTCGATATACCAAGAAGTTTGTTGCCAAAACTGCATGGAGGAGGCATTGAAGGTAGGTGTGTCTGAGATTCATGATGACACGAAACTCCATCCACATCCACAACTACACTCATTGAAGTGGACTGAATATTATTTGTTGCTATGATGCCTGGTTCTTGGCATGCACGTGGACGACGTCTTGGTGTCAAATTTGGAAAGAAGCTAGATTGCTTTGGTTGAATGCATTGTCCTAAACTCTCTCGTTCTCGTCGTAAGCGTTGGGACACCATAGCTTTCGTTAAACCATTAGCAATGTGTGCCTAATAGAAAATATGAAACGTGAAAATTTTAGCAATGTTACTCTTTGGTTGGATGCATGCACGTTAGATAAGAGAAATGAAATATAGGCACGAAATCATACCACTTCAGGTGCAACATTTTCCTTTCCTTTATTTGTTTTGCTTGTAGTACAAATTTTCTTATTGTTGCCTTTGCATTTTCCTATAAGTAAGCAATTATTTTAGTACATAAAAATAGTGGCATACCATAAAAAAATAATGGCATTTATAGGGTTACCGTTCAAGAATAAAATTCAAATAAGTTGGAAGTCATCTTACATTTTTCTCCAATTCTCTGTCGAGCTAAAGAAGAAAATAACAAATTAGATGAATTACATATGAAACATAAAATGAAAATGCACGATTAAGGTAAAATATAAAGAAATCAACTCACATGGCCATAGATGGTTAGATTGTCCATGATTAGAGGTCTTAAGAATGTCTGGAACAGGTAAAAAATATTTTCCATCAATAAGTGATATTGTCCTTAAAAATCTAGAACTAATAATGTAGTCCCAACAAATTAGTGTGTAAGAGTTTAGTCTGAGAATGTCTGTAACAGGTAAACAAAATGAAATATTGGTAGAAAATGATTACTCCCCACCCTTCACCTATGAAATGACTACTCCCCACCCTTCACCTATGAAATCAAATCCTAACTCTGGACCTCCAAGCAATTGATACTTCACCCTGTCAGCAGCCCTTTCATAAACTCCTTTTATGAATTCAGCCACAGTGCAAAGAAGCAAGCGCTTCTTCAAGGATTTTCTGTGAGATTCTCGGCCAGCAAGAGGATGCCATATACAATCATACCATTGTCCCATTGTGGCCCATTGTTGATGGACCATGCCAGCAGACTTGCAACATTTTTTTCACTTCTAATGTATTAAGGCGAGGAAAACAATACTAAGGTATCATGCAAAACAGACCAAAATCTCAAATGGGTCCTGTGATATTGGAGGAAAAAAAAACCCACAAAACCACATGCAATTTTGAAATGGGTAAAACAGACCAAAATCTCAAATGGGTCCTGTGATATTGGAGGGAAAAAAAACCCACAAAACCACATGCAATTTTGAAATGGGTAAAACAGACCAAAATCTCAAATGGGTCCTGTGATATTGGAGGAAAAAAAAACCCACAAAACCACATGCAATTTTGAAATGGGTTTTCAAACAAAAAGAAATACGCTTAAGACATGGGTGAAGTCTTCCACCCAACAAATGAAGAAGGGAAGAGGGCAGAGAGAGTGGACGTCCCACCAACAAACGAAGAAGGGAAGAAGGCAGAGAGAGTGGACGGGGTAAAAAATGCACACCTTATGCAGAGGGATGGCAGGATGCGGGGTCTGGCCCGTGAGTTCTGGCCTCTGGGCGAGCTGAGAGGTAGGGTAGAGATGAGTCCGAGAGGGATCAAGATTCAGCCATCTGGGAGTTCTTCTGCAGATGACAGGGTTTGCTTCCAGCCAGCCCAGCCTCTCCTTCGCCTTCTCCTTCTCCTTCTTCAGTTCTCCTTCTCCTCCTCCTTCTCCTCCTCCTTCTTCAGGGTTTCGGTCCTTTTGGAAAAGCGGGAAATAGGTTTTGGAAAAGGGAGGTCAAACTCGAAGGGAGTTGGAAAAGGGGGAAATGGATTCTGAGGTGGGCCATCATCTTGAAGGCGTTTTCAAACCCAGGCAGCACTTGCATCTTTTATATGCCACGTGGGACATTTTTTGGAACAGTGAAACACTGTCCTGAAATGTATAATAGATTTTAGCAATGTTACTCTTTGGTTGGATGCATGCACGTTAGATAAGAGAAATGAAATATAGGCACGAAATCATACCACTTCAGGTGCAACATTTTCCTTTCCTTTATTTGTTTTGCTTGTAGTACAAATTTTCTTATTTGTTGCCTTTGCATTTTCCTATAAGTAAGCAATTATTTTAGTACATAAAAATAGTGGCATACCATAAAAAAATAATGGCATTTATAGGGTTACCGTTCAAGAATAAAATTCAAATAAGTTGGAAGTCATCTTACATTTTTCTCCAATTCTCTGTCGAGCTAAAGAAGAAAATAACAAATTAGATGAATTACATATGAAACATAAAATGAAAATGCACGATTAAGGTAAAATATAAAAGAAATCAACTCACATGGCCATAGATGGTTAGATTGTCCATGATTAGAGGTCTTAAGAATGTCTGGAACAGGTAAAAAATATTTTCCATCAATAAGTGATATTGTCCTTAAAAATCTAGAACTAATAATGTAGTCCCAACAAATTAGTGTGTAAGAGTTTAGTCTGAGAATGTCTGTAACAGGTAAACAAAATGAAATATTGGTAGAAAATGATTACTCCCCACCCTTCACCTATGAAATGACTACTCCCCACCCTTCACCTATGAAATCAAATCCTAACTCTGGACCTCCAAGCAATTGATACTTCACCCTGTCAGCAGCCCTTTCATAAACTCCTTTTATATGAATTCAGCCACAGTGCAAAGAAGCAAGCGCTTCTTCAAGGATTTTCTGTGAGATTCTCGGCCAGCAAGAGGATGCCATATACAATCATACCATTGTCCCATTGTGGCCCATTGTTGATGGACCATGCCAGCAGACTTGCAACATTTTTTCACTTCTAATGTATTAAGGCGAGGAAAACAATACTAAGGTATCATGCAAAACAGACCAAAATCTCAAATGGGTCCTGTGATATTGGAGGAAAAAAAAAAAACCCACAAAACCACATGCAATTTTGAAATGGGTAAAACAGACCAAATCTCAAATGGGTCCTGTGATATTGGAGGGAAAAAAAAACCCACAAAACCACATGCAATTTTGAAATGGGTAAAACAGACCAAAATCTCAAATGGGTCCTGTGATATTGGAGGAAAAAAAAACCCACAAAACCACATGCAATTTTGAAATGGGTTTTCAAACAAAAAGAAATACGCTTAAGACATGGGTGAAGTCTTCCACCCAACAAATGAAGAAGGGAAGAGGGCAGAGAGAGTGGACGTCCCACCAACAAACGAAGAAGGGAAGAAGGCAGAGAGAGTGGACGGGGTAAAAAATGCACACCTTATGCAGAGGGATGGCAGGATGCGGGGTCTGGCCCGTGAGTTCTGGCCTCTGGGCGAGCTGAGAGGTAGGGTAGAGATGAGTCCGAGAGGGATCAGGATTCAGCCATCTGGGAGTTCTT
Source organism: Litsea cubeba (assembly GCA_012931725.1). Lineage (NCBI taxonomy): Eukaryota > Viridiplantae > Streptophyta > Magnoliopsida > Laurales > Lauraceae > Litsea > Litsea cubeba. Next base: position 964,253 of record CM022951.1, read on the forward strand.
CTGCAGATGACAGGGTTTGCTTCCAGCCAGCCCAGCCTCTCCTTCGCCTTCTCCTTCTCCTTCTTCAGTTCTCCTTCTCCTCCTCCTTCTCCTCCTCCTTCTTCAGGGTTTCGGTCCTTTTGGAAAAGCGGGAAATAGGTTTTGGAAAAGGGAGGTCAAACTCGAAGGGAGTTGGAAAAGGGGGAAATGGATTCTGAGGTGGGCCATCATCTTGAAGGCGTTTTCAAACCCAGGCAGCACTTGCATCTTTTATATGCCACGTGGGACATTTTTTTGGAACAGTGAAACACTGTCCTGAAATGTATAATAGATTTTAGCAATGTTACTCTTTGGTTGGATGCATGCACGTTAGATAAGAGAAATGAAATATAGGCACGAAATCATACCACTTCAGGTGCAACATTTTCCTTTCCTTTATTTGTTTTGCTTGTAGTACAAATTTTCTTATTTGTTGCCTTTGCATTTTCCTATAAGTAAGCAATTATTTTAGTACATAAAAATAGTGGCATACCATAAAAAAATAATGGCATTTATAGGGTTACCGTTCAAGAATAAAATTCAAATAAGTTGGAAGTCATCTTACATTTTTCTCCAATTCTCTGTCGAGCTAAAGAAGAAAATAACAAATTAGATGAATTACATATGAAACATAAAATGAAAATGCACGATTAAGGTAAAATATAAAAGAAATCAACTCACATGGCCATAGATGGTTAGATTGTCCATGATTAGAGGTCTTAAGAATGTCTGGAACAGGTAAAAAATATTTTCCATCATAAGTGATATTGTCCTTAAAAATCTAGAACTAATAATGTAGTCCCAACAAATTAGTGTGTAAGAGTTTAGTCTGAGAATGTCTGTAACAGGTAAACAAAATGAAATATTGGTAGAAAATGATTACTCCCCACCCTTCACCTATGAAATGACTACTCCCCACCCTTCACCTATGAAATCAAATCCTAACTCTGGACCTCCAAGCAATTGATACTTCACCCTGTCAGCAAGCCCTTTCATAAACTCCTTTTATATGAATTCAGCCACAGTGCAAAGAAGCAAGCGCTTCTTCAAGGATTTTCTGTGAGATTCTCGGCCAGCAAGAGGATGCCATATACAATCATACCATTGTCCCATTGTGGCCCATTGTTGATGGACCATGCCAGCAGACTTGCAACATTTTTTCACTTCTAATGTATTAAGGCGAGGAAAACAATACTAAGGTATCATGCAAACAGACCAAAATCTCAAATGGGTCCTGTGATATTGGAGGAAAAAAAAACCCACAAAACCACATGCAATTTTGAAATGGGTAAAACAGACCAAAATCTCAAATGGGTCCTGTGATATTGGAGGGAAAAAAACCCACAAAACCACATGCAATTTTGAAATGGGTAAAACAGACCAAAATCTCAAATGGGTCCTGTGATATTGGAGGAAAAAAAAACCCACAAAACCACATGCAATTTTGAAATGGGTTTTCAAACAAAAAGAAATACGCTTAAGACATGGGTGAAGTCTTTCCACCCAACAAATGAAGAAGGGAAGAGGGCAGAGAGAGTGGACGTCCCACCAACAAACGAAGAAGGGAAGAAGGCAGAGAGAGTGGACGGGGTAAAAAATGCACACCTTATGCAGAGGGATGGCAGGATGCGGGGTCTGGCCCGTGAGTTCTGGCCTCTGGGCGAGCTGAGAGGTAGGGTAGAGATGAGTCCGAGAGGGATCAGGATTCAGCCATCTGGGAGTTCTTCTGCAGATGACAGGGTTTGCTTCCAGCCAGCCCAGCCTCTCCTTCGCCTTCTCCTTCTCCTTCTTCAGTTCTCCTTCTCCTCCTCCTTCTCCTCCTCCTTCTTCAGGGTTTCGGTCCTTTTGGAAAAGCGGGAAATAGGTTTTGGAAAAGGGAGGTCAAACTCGAAGGGAGTTGGAAAAGGGGGAAATGGATTCTGAGGTGGGCCATCATCTTGAAGGCGTTTTCAAACCCAGGCAGCACTTGCATCTTTTATATGCCACGTGGACATTTTTTTGGAACAGTGAAACACTGTCCTGAAATGTATAATAGACTAGTAATTGCCCGTGCCTGAAGGCACGGCGCACCACATTCTGAGCCGCACATTTGGGGTTGTCCGTGCAAAGGCTGAGATGTTTGCATAGCAACAGATTGAGCAGAGCTCAAAATTCATCCTCTCTATATGGACATACTCAAAGGCCCGATCTTAGGACCGATCGGACGTGGAGGTCCATGTGGCAAAGATGTAAGCAACACAGTGTTTTTGACTTTTTCAAATGGGCGCCAGAAAAATCAAAGGAACGTCTGCATTCCTGGTTCTGCTCCCTTCCCAAATGTTCTCATTTCTCAAGTATAAACCACGCTTAAAATGCCGAGGAAGGAGGAAAATGCAGAGAAGGTGCCATCTTTTGCAGTGTTTAACACATCAAGACTGCCATCATGACTTTTGTTATTGTAGGTTTGATGAAGATATTTTAATATGTTTGAGATTGATAAAGACTTATGACTTATGTTTGTAGGTGCACACCATTATGTGGCTGAACAAAATGAATGAAAGGCATACGTTTCAGTTTGAGAGAATGCACAAATGGGATTGTTTCAGCGAGGTTATGAAATTTGTTAATGTTGTGTGGAAGTTTATGAATGGATGGAAGTTGTCTAGGAATGTTTTCTTTTGTCGTATGAGTGTAAATTATTTCTTGGAATGGATGGAACTTGTCTAGGAATGTTGTCTAGTCATGTTGCAGAAGAATTTCGTTGCAGAGATTGTAATGCATGGAGAGACTTTTGTTGTACAAATTGGGTTTGTTTCAGCTAGTGCAGAAATTATGGAAATACAATTCAGTCTCAATATATCAAATAAAATCCATTGACCAAACTGAACCAGCAAGATGGTAAGATAACCATCTTAGTATTCTAAATTTCCTATGGCTTTCTTGTGTTGTCCAATATGTTTCAACAAATTTGGCCGACAGGATTGGAAAAGTGCGCGAGTTGAAAACGCGGCAAACGCAATTGATTCCTTCCCAAAAATTGCAGATTTGAAGTTCACTATATGAACTTCGAAACCCACAATTTTGTCCAAAATTCCATCGGAAAGTGGGTTAACCAGTGCCTCAAACAGGTGTACTCCGCAAGGTTTCAGCACATTTGGCCGACATGATAGGAAAAGTGCGCGAGTTGAAAACGCGGCAAACGCGATTGATTCCTTCATAAAAATTGTAGATTTGAAGTTCATCATATGAACTTCGAAACCCCCAAACTTCGACCAAAAATTCCCTCGGGAAGCTGGTTAACCAGTGCCCCAAACTGGGGCACTCGGCAAGGTTTCAGCACATTTGGCCGACAGGATAGGAAAAGTGCGCGAGTTGAAAATGCGGCAAACGCGATTCATTCCTTCATAAAAATTGTAGATTTGAAGTTCATCATATGGACTTCGAAACCCCCAAACTTCGTCCAAAAATTCCCTCGGGAAGTGGGTTAACCAGTGCCCCAAATAGGGGCACTCGACAAAGTTTCAGCACATTTGGCCGACAGGATAGGAAAAGTGCATGAATTGAAAACGCGGCAAACGTGATTGATTCCTTCCCAAAAATTGTAGATTTAAAGATCATAATATGGACATCGAAACCCCCAAATTTTGTCCAAAAATTCCCTCGGGAAACTGGTTAACCAGTGCCCCAAACAGGGGTGCTCAGCAAGGTTTCACCAGATTTGGCCGACAGGGTAGGAAAAGTGCGCAAGTTAAGATCGCGGCACACGCAGCACACACGATTGATTCATTCCCAAAAGTTTCGCAAGGTGCTGAAACATCGCTGAGTACCCCTTTTTGGGGCACTGGTTAACCAGCTTCCCGATTGAGTTTTTGTCCCAAATTCGGGGGTTCAAAAGTCCATATCACGAACTAAAAAACTGCTATTTCCCGGCACGATACGATCACATTTGCCTGCTTTTGAAGATGCGCATTTTTGCAACAAAGTAGCCTGAAATCTGCTGAAATGCTCACTGAGTACCCCTGTTTGGGGCACTGGTTAACCAGCTTCCTGATTTAGTATTTGTCCCAAATTCGGGGGCCCTAAAAGTCCATATCATTGAACTAAAAAACTGCTATTTTCCGGCACGATACGATCACGTTTGCCTGCTTTTGAAGCAGCGCACCTTTGCAACAAAGTAGCCTGAAATCTGCTAAAATGCTCACTGAGTACCACTGTTTGGGGCACTGGTTAACCAGCTTCCCGATTTAGTTTTTGTCCCAGATTCGGGGGTTCAAAAGTCCATATCAAGAACTAAAAAAACTGCTATTTTCCGGCATGATATGATCACGTTTGCCTGCTTTTGAAGCATCGCACTTTTGCAACAAAGTAGCCTGAAATCTGCTGAAATGCTCACTGAGTACCCCTGTTTGGGGCACTGGTTAACCAGCTTCCCGATTTAGTTTTTGTCCCAAATTCGGGGGTTCAAAAGTCCATATCAAGAACTAAAAAAACTGCTATTTTCCGGCATGATATGATCACGTTTGCCTGCTTTTGAAGCATCGCACTTTTGCAACAAAGTAGCCTGAAATCTGCTGAAATGCTCACTGAGTACCCCTGTTTGGGACACTGGTTAACCAACTTCCCGATTTAGTTTTTTTCCCAAATTCGGGGGTTCAAAAGTCCATATCAAGAACTAAAAAAACTGCTATTTTCCGGCACGATACGATCACGTTTGCCTGCTTTTGAAGCAGCGCACTTTTGCAACAAAGTAGCCTGAAATCTGCTAAAATGCTCACTGAGTACCACTGTTTGGGGCACTGGTTAACCAGCTTCCCGATTTAGTTTTTGTCCCAAATTCGGGGGTTCAAAAGTCCATATCAAGAACTAAAAAAACTGCTATTTTCCGGCACGATACGATCACGTTTGCCTGCTTTTGAAGCAGCGCACTTTTGCAACAAAGTAGCCTGAAATCTGCTGAAATGCTCACTGAGTACCCCTGTTTGGGGCACTGGTTAACCAACTTTCCGATTTATTTTTTGTCCCAAATTCGGGGGTTCAAAAGTCCATATCACGAACTAAAAAACTGCTATTTTCCAGCGCGATACGATCACGTTTGCCTGCTTTTGAAGCAGCGCACTTTTGCAACAAAGTAGCCTGAAATCTGCTGAAACATCGCTGAGTACCCCTGTTTGGGGGCACTGGTTAACCAGGCTCCCGATTTAGTTTTTTTCCCAAATTCGGGGGTTCAAAAGTCCATATCACGAACTAAAAAACTGTTAATTTCCGGCACGATTCGATCACGTTTGCTTACTTTTGAAGCAGCGCACTTTTGCAACAAAGTAGCCTGAAATCTGCTGAAACATCTCTGAGTACCCCTGTTTGGGGCACTGGTTAACCAGCTTCCCGATTCAGTTTTTGTCCCAAATTCGGGGGTTCAAACGTCCATATCACGAACTAAAAAACTACTATTTTCCGGCACGATACGATCACATTTGCCTGCTTTTGAAGCAGCGCATTTTTGCAACAAAGTAGCCTGAAATCTGCTGAAATGCTCACTGAGTACCCCTGTTTGGGGCACTGGTTAACCAGCTTCCCGATTGAGTTTTTGTCCCAAATTCGGGGGTTCAAAAGTCCATATCACGAACTAAAAAACTGCTATTTTCCGGCACGATACGATCACGTTTGCCTGCTTTTGAAGCAGCGCACTTTTGCAACAAAGTAGCCTGAAATCTGCTGAAATGCTCACTGAGTACTCCTGTTTGGGGCACTGGTTAACCAGCTTCCCGATTTAGTTTTTTGTCCCAAATTCGGGGGTTCAAAAGTCCATATCACGAACTAAAAAACTGCAATTTTCTGGCACGATACGATCACATTTGCCTGCTTTTGAAGCAGCGCATTTTTGCAACAAAGTAGCCTGAAATCTGCTGAAACATCGCTGAGTACCCCTGTTTGGGGCACTGGTTAACCAGCTTATTGTTGGAGTTTTTGTCCCAAATTCGGGGGTTAAAAAGTCCATATCACGAACTAAAAAACTGCAATTTTTCGGCACGATATGATCACATTTGCCTGCTTTTGAAGCAGTGCAATTTTGCAACAAAGTATCATAAAATCTGCCTGAAACATCGCTGAGTACCCCTGTTTGGGGCACTGGTTAACCAGCTTCCCGATGGAGTTTCTGTCCGAAATTCGGGGGATCAGAAGACCATATCACAAACTAAAAAACTGATATTTTCCGGCACGATACGATCACATTTGCCTGCTTTTGAAGCAGCACACTTTTGCAACAAAGTAGCCTGAAACAATAGGGTAGGACACGTACCAAGTGCATAAACAATAACTAAGCAATCAGATTCAGAATATGAAAATTGAAAGAAGCCCACAACATTTTCATCATATCTGACATGTAATAGAAGTTACCAAAGTTACAAATTGAGCTTTAAATCCAACATAACAGTTTCAGCTTCAAATTGATTTGATATATCCAAAATGGCAACAAATCCAACATATCCAACAAATCCAAAGTAATCCAACAAATACAACACCAACACAAACCCCCAAAGTATCTGTGACAAAATCTGACAAAATCCAACAAATCCAACATAATCCAACAATGTATCTAAAGTGATCCAAGTGAATCTTGCACGAACATTTTCAGCATATCTGACATGTAATAGAAGTTACAAAGTTACAAATTGAGCTTTAAATCCAACATAACAGTTTCAGCTACAAATTGATCTGATATATCCAAAATGGCAACAAATCCAACATATCCAACAAATCCAAAGTAATCCAACAAATACAACACCAACACAAACCCCCAAAGTATCTGTGACAAAATCCGTCAAAATCCAACAATGTATCTAAAGTGATCCAAGTGAATCTTGCACGAACACAGCCTACAAAGTATCCAAGTGATCTTCTACCGTCAAAACCTGCACATGTATAAAGTGTTGAGTTCGAATGCAATAAAGTTAAACAGAATTTCTAGTTAGATGGGGGTATTCTTACCGTTAAATGAATTTTTAGTAGAACATTTATTCAACATTAATTTGGTTCGGATAATTATAGAGAATGACATAGTTTACTGGCTTCATCATTCAATGGGCTCAGCCAATATCTCCAAAACTTAAAATACCACAACAAAATCATCAGAATATCAGCAAAAAGAAAAAAAAAATCACAAATCAAAAATGAAAAACAAAGAAGAGGTCTGAGAAGTAATTCAGTTTCCTCTGAATGAAATTTCTGATGATGCTCTACAAATCAACAGTATTTTCACCAAGAGAGGTCATATGAAACTGGATCAAAAAGAGGTCTGGTTTGCAATTGCAGGTGAGGCATCATCCACTGGGGGTGGCCAACAAAGCATCAAGAAAAGTCGTGTGTGAACTGATCTGGCAGGCCACAACAGGCAAGATATCTCTGCCGGATTGGGATCTTCATACATAAAAACTTTGTTGCTAGATCATTTAAGAACTACACACCCAATATTAATGAGTTTAGTCGTTTAGCTATGCAATGCTAAAAACAGAGAAGTAAAATAGATAAAAAGTTTATGCCCACTCAAACATTTAAGAATATCAAACACTTACCAAAAGATAAATCTTTCGCAGGCCAAATTAAATTAAATTGAAGATTTCTTGTAAATTCCTTGATATCTGATCCAAGGGACCCCTTTAGGAAACCTGGATGGAAAAAGGATTAAAACAATCTTAATTAAAAATGAAAGTAGTAGCAGAAGAAATATTTTTACTCGCATAAAAAATCCCATATAAATTGTGGGTCCACCCTCAAAATCCACATGAAAATCCCCGATTTGCCCCAAAACCAAACTACCCATTAAGTTCCGCACCCCTCAAATTTTCCCCACTGACACATGCCACTTTTTTTAGAAGCAGCCAAACATGCAAGCTAACAAACACTAAGCAAGAAATATAGATCATTTTTGGATGTTCCCAAAATCGCAATCAGTTCAGACGTTTACCCATTTTAGCATGCATTACGGGCCAAAAAGTCAGTAAAATCAACACCCCACATCAAAACTGTTGTCCAATGCTCCCATTCTGCCTCAAAAAGCAAGGTAAAATGGAGAAGCATCCAACTGCCCAAATCCCTAAACATCCAAACCACTGGCAAGTTGTGGTTCTCCCCCAATCTAAACAAAACCCCACAAAAGGCAAACATGGCTACAACAATCAAGATCATAAGAACCCATTGGTTCAACTGCTCGTCATTTGAAGATCAAAAACACCCTCTCAATGTCCTTTTTTATTTAAAAAGAAACAAAACACCATTAAGGACAAATAAAAAGAAAAAGAATAAATAAGAGACTGACAGGGAGTCGTGGGTTTCAAAAAGTCAGAACTTTTCGAAAAGAGCCCGAGGGGAAGAGCCTCCGTCTGCTTTGCTGTTATATATCATGTGCATCCAAATCGTAAAGACTGAAATGGGACGTCTGTTTCCAAACCTTATCAACAAAAATATCCAAGGATATGTAGTGTATGTAAATCCAAGGGTGAGGAAAGAGTCCAAGAATTCACTCCACTGAGCTCCCTTATCACCAGAAAACACGAAATTACATTATGGTTCAAATCACTTAAAGACAAAATTGCATTAATAGGATTCAAATTTTTTACCATAAAGTTGAAATGTAACACAAAAAAGGGTGCTCTTCAATTGTCTTCTTCAATCTTCAAAGAGATCAACTGCAGAGAATTTTCTCTTCATGACCCTTCAAAAAGACTTTGTATAAACACATAGGTACTTCGTCCACAAAGCACCATTAGGGATAAGAATTATTATAATAATTATGAAGAATAACACTTACTAAAAATACCGTCTAGAGTTACCTTATTATGCTCTCTGACCTTTGTCATATTATGCTCTCTGACCTTTTCATTCCAATCCTACAAATAAAAAGTGTACCACAAATGAATAAATTATTTTATTAAAGCGTGGATAAATAAATTTTTTTTACCTTTACTGTAATAAAACCTCAGGATACACAATGTTCATCGTCGAATTGGATGCATCACTGGAGAGAAGGACACTTGTATGATCACCAGACGTGCATCTGGATAACGCTACATATAGTTGTCCATGACTAAAGACTTGTGTCCGCAAGTCAATCCCAACAAATTTTACAGATTGTCCTTGTGATTTATTAATTGTCATTGCATATGCCAGCCTGATTGGAAATTGACGCCTTGTCATTTCGAAAGGAAATTCAGAAGAAGAGGGTGTTAGGGAAATCCTCGGAATGAAGACCAAATCGCCAAATTTATCTCCAGTTAGAATTTGAGCTTCAATTACGCGAGTTCCACATCTGACGACCATTAATCGTGTGCCATTACATAGCCCAGCCTTTGGAGCAATGTTTCTCAATAACATTATTGGACTACCAACTTTCAAGTCTAACTTAAAAGGAGGTAAACCGGTAGGATTCAATGAGTTTAAGAACTCATGAGGATACCGATTTGTAATAGCACGATCATGTTCGTCATCATTGGACATTTTATCAGCTGCGAAATAACTTGTTACGTCTCCAGGGAAAGCATTCAATGCATCAATATTGATGGCACTAACGTCATCATTGCGAGCTGAAAGAATTGTGCGTTCAGTTAGATAAGACGATGTCACTGTCCCTGCCACATCCAATTGCGGATAGACCGTGAATAACATTTCTGTTAGATTTTTGCACTTGTGTATTGTTGATGGAAGTTCTACAGTCTCTTGTGGATTTGTGCCAATCTAATAATAAAATAAAGTAACCAAGTAAATTAGTACTAATCATTTGAAACATACTTTTGATTGTTTATGATAAAAAGTTTAGAGAGTTTATACCTCTTTCAAAAATTCTGCAAAACGTAAATTTACAATATTTGTACTATTCAAACGCATGTTCATACTCAAAGTTAGAATCTGAATATCATCCCAGAGCACCGAGCGTCTTAGTGATGCTCCCACAATTTGTTCACGAACTCCTTTTGGTATGACTGGTAGAATTTGTCGAAAGTCTCCCCCAAGAACTACAGTGATACCCCCAAATGGCTTTGTGTTATCACAGATGTCTTGAAGTGTGCGATTAACTGCTTCGACACAATACCTATGTTGCATAGGAACTTCATCCCATATTATCAATTTTGTGTTCCTAAACAACTCAGCTTGCAATGATTGTTTACTAAATGAACAAACTGAATTTTCGTGCACATTCAATGGGATAGAAAAGGTTGAATGAGCAGTGCGACCCCCTATCAATAGTAATGATGCAATACCAGATGAAGCAACACTGACAACAATATGTCCAAGGCTACGACATTTTGTGGCAACGGTGTTATACAGAAAAGTCTTTCCTGTTCCAGCACCCCCGTTCAGGAAGAAAGTAGTTCCTTTATTATCAAAAATTGAAGTTACAATTGCAGTATATGCGACACGTTGTTCATCATTAAGACCTTCAATATTGATATTTGCATCTGGGTGTTGTGCATAAGAAATGAGATGCTGATGTTCCAATATCAATCGGTTACCCTGAATTACACTCCAATTTCGAGTAGGTTGTGGCATGGGCGGAAAATCTTTTAAACTTTTTCCCAATTCTTGAAGCAATTGGTCCAAAAGATATAGACCATAATCTTCAATCTCGGCAGCAGTTGGATATGGCATGGAGAACAAAGTTTGGATTTTGTATGCAAGATCATCACAAATATGCACTGCGAATTTGTTCCATAATGCATACGGTTGAGATGGAAAACACTGTGTAAGGACAACAATGAACAACCTCCGCAACTGGGACCCAGTTTTCATAACTGCAGCTTCTTGAAGACATTGCACCCATTCTTCGTCATCCTCAAGTAGCCCTCTTGCAATACATGCTGACTTGAATGTATCATGCAAAACATTGTTGATAGAGCGTAAACTTTCAAATGATTTTGGTCCTTTGACAACACTTAGAAGCAAACGCAAATAAAATCTTTCACCTGCATTTGGGCTAACAAAGTACATTCTTCCAATCGCAAAACCCCTTGCTCTTGGTGTCCACACCTTTCGTGTCTTATTCCAAACAAAGTATTGTGGAAACTCTTGGTAAGTATATGGACATGCATCAGGATTTGAATTGTAATATGCAAAGAATCCTTTTAATGTCGACTGTTGTTGTTCAGCCCTAGCAAGAATGTCGACGATTGATTCTTTAGGGTTAAATAGGACACGATGCATTCCAGGTAAATGAATTGCCAAACGCACTACTGTTGGAATCTCTTCATGCATAGGATGACCAAATATTCGCCAAGCAGCTTCTGGAGGACCAATATACCTGGCGTCGAGATAATCTTGGATCTCGTCTATTCGTCCCAGCACCATTGTTGTACGATCGTAACCTTTATAGATGTACTTGTGGATATATTTAACACATCTTATTCCAGCACAGACTTCCACATTTATATGACAATTGAATAGCCTAGAAAGATACGCATTGTATGGCACCACATCCCTGTTATCAACTGGTTGCCCCCTTACAGTATACACCTGATGAGTATTACGACGTCGATAGATTGGATATCCATCTTGGTCCATTGTCGTTGTCTCTGAAAAGGTTCGAGGGTATTTCTTAGTGCATTGACCATCTTCCATGCACGATGATTGTGGATTTCGAGCACCGCATGGCCCATGCACCATGCAACCTTTAACGGTTTCAAAAAGTTCAGGATCATTTGTTGGATCTGGAAATTCTGCACATACTATTTTGTCCACCTGAGCACATGTATGTATTTTGTCAGGACCTTGAAGAAATAGAAGTGCGTGCATATGCGGTAACCCTCGTTTCTGATATTCGATTGTGAAAACAGATCCAACAATTTTTCCGAAGATTTGCTTATTTTTTATCTCCTTCATTAAACATTTTCGCTTCAACTCAAAAACACGTGCAACTAAATCGGGACGATCAACAACTTTCTGATGCGGTAGTAGTGCGTCGGTAATTTCAAGCCAATTAGGATTTGCAGTCATGGTAAGAAAAATATCTGGATGTTGATTGTACCGCGTGATAGCCATTGAATCTTGAAATATTTCAAACATATGTCTGGGACTCCCAGTGAACGAAGATGGCAAAATTACTCGTTGACCAACTTGATCAGGCTCCAACCCATCTGGACCAATATCTGTGAGATCTTGGTAAAGTTCACCTCGAATTTCTCCTTGGTTGTGCCTATAATAGGACAACCGATTTTGTTCAGTCGCAGCCCAAGCATCTACTATAAACTCTTGGAAAAGTTTACCAGCTCTTAAAATAGTTGAATACTCGGAGGTTCGTTGAAACAAACGATGACTATAAAACTCCAATTGAGTGAGTCGACCATCTGTGTATCGACTGTGTTGGACGTCCCAATGTTTCATTTCAGGATGCCATCCAAGCTCCCCGTGAGGAAACAATAAGACATAATGCAATGGTAAATACGCTGGGTGACATTCATTAACTTGCATCAACTCATTGTTTCCTCTCAAATGCAGCACAATATCCCTCACTCTGCTGAACTCAGTTCCATCCCCAGGCAAAATTACTGCAACCTCATCTGTTGTTGGGAGATTATAGCGACGTCTATCAGTTGCTGAGCTGTAATGAAGATAAGCAGGTAAATTGCTTCCAGCCAATTCAGTTTGATTTAAAATCTCATAAGCCTGAAGGAATTTTTTCGGAAACGGATTGAATTCCAACAAACTATCTTGAATTGTTTGAAGGACATCTCTTCTCAAGTGAGGATTTCTATGAGTGCGAGCATTTAAAGCAGAAGCAGGGTCATAGATGTACAATTGGGAATAAATTGCTTCATGCCCTACTCGTGGCAGCAGTGATCCTGTTCGATGACGTAATTCACCGTGGATAGTGAAAGATTGTGGGCCCCTCCCATTAAGCACTCTTGCATCCATTTTAGCACCAAGACTTGTAAAAGCGTTCGCTGCATTATACTCTCGAGTATGACGTCTAAATGACTTTGACTGTTCATCACTGCCATCATATAATGCTTGAATTGACAAAGGGGGTGTAATAAGTGGTGGTGGCTTAATTTTTCCTTGCAGACAGCATGTTCCAAAAAGGGGACGTATAAAAGACGACCTTGTCAATTTTTCATCCATCCAATGTAAAGCTGAGCAATGAATACATTGTACATCCATCCTACCGAGAAAATGACGGTTTTCAAGAGGTAGCCTACAAAAACATATTAAAGATGAGCTCCAAATGTAAAAAATGTATAGAAACCTATAAAGATACTTTTACACAAAAAGGACTAACGTTAATTACCTATGTCCTGGAGCTAAAGATGTGCTTGGCATAGTAGCATGACATTCTCCACCAATATTCATATTCAATGGAGAAGGTATTGAAGGTAATTGTAACTGAGGTTCAGGATGACTTGACACAGCAAGAAATTCTTCAGCAAGGTTCCGAGGAGAAAGCACTGAAGGTAAGTGTACATGAGGTTCATAATGACTTGGCAAATTGCCTATGGTCACGCTCGATATACCAAGAAGTTTGTTGCCAAAACTGCATGGAGGAGGCATTGAAGGTAGGTGTGTCTGAGATTCATGATGACACGAAACTCCATCCACATCCACAACTACACTCATTGAAGTGGACTGAATATTATTTGTTGCTATGATGCCTGGTTCTTGGCATGCACGTGGACGACGTCTTGGTGTCAAATTTGGAAAGAAGCTAGATTGCTTTGGTTGAATGCATTGTCCTAAACTCTCTCGTTCTCGTCGTAAGCGTTGGGACACCATAGCTTTCGTTAAACCATTAGCAATGTGTGCCTAATAGAAAATATGAAACGTGAAAATTTTAGCAATGTTACTCTTTGGTTGGATGCATGCACGTTAGATAAGAGAAATGAAATATAGGCACGAAATCATACCACTTCAGGTGCAACATTTTCCTTTCCTTTATTTGTTTTGCTTGTAGTACAAATTTTCTTATTTGTTGCCTTTGCATTTTCCTATAAGTAAGCAATTATTTTAGTACATAAAAATAGTGGCATACCATAAAAAAATAATGGCATTTATAGGGTTACCGTTCAAGAATAAAATTCAAATAAGTTGGAAGTCATCTTACATTTTTCTCCAATTCTCTGTCGAGCTAAAGAAGAAAATAACAAATTAGATGAATTACATATGAAACATAAAAGAAAATGCACGATTAAGGTAAAATATAAAAGAAATCAACTCACATGGCCATAGATGGTTAGATTGTCCATGATTAGAGGTCTTAAGAATGTCTGGAACAGGTAAAAAATATTTTCCATCAATAAGTGATATTGTCCTTAAAAATCTAGAACTAATAATGTAGTCCCAACAATTAGTGTGTAAGAGTTTAGTCTGAGAATGTCTGTAACAGGTAAACAAAATGAAATATTGGTAGAAAATGATTACTCCCCACCCTTCACCTATGAAATGACTACTCCCCACCCTTCACCTATGAAATCAAATCCTAACTCTGGACCTCCAAGCAATTGATACTTCACCCTGTCAGCAGCCCTTTCATAAACTCCTTTTATATGAATTCAGCCACAGTGCAAAGAAGCAAGCGCTTCTTCAAGGATTTTCTGTGAGATTCTCGGCCAGCAAGAGGATGCCATATACAATCATACCATTGTCCCATTGTGGCCCATTGTTGATGGACCATGCCAGCAGACTTGCAAACATTTTTTCACTTCTAATGTATTAAGGCGAGGAAAACAATACTAAGGTATCATGCAAAACAGACCAAAATCTCAAATGGGTCCTGTGATATTGGAGGAAAAAAAAACCCACAAAACCACATGCAATTTTGAAATGGGTAAAACAGACCAAAATCTCAAATGGGTCCTGTGATATTGGAGGGAAAAAAAACCCACAAAACCACATGCAATTTTGAAATGGGTAAAACAGACCAAAATCTCAAATGGGTCCTGTGATATTGGAGGAAAAAAAAAACCCACAAAACCACATGCAATTTTGAAATGGGTTTTCAAACAAAAAGAAATACGCTTAAGACATGGGTGAAGTCTTCCACCCAACAAATGAAGAAGGGAAGAGGGCAGAGAGAGTGGACGTCCCACCAACAAACGAAGAAGGGAAGAAGGCAGAGAGAGTGGACGGGGTAAAAAATGCACACCTTATGCAGAGGGATGGCAGGATGCGGGGTCTGGCCCGTGAGTTCTGGCCTCTGGGCGAGCTGAGAGGTAGGGTAGAGATGAGTCCGAGAGGGATCAGGATTCAGCCATCTGGGAGTTCTTCTGCAGATGACAGGGTTTGCTTCCAGCCAGCCCAGCCTCTCCTTCGCCTTCTCCTTCTCCTTCTTCAGTTCTCCTTCTCCTCCTCCTTCTCCTCCTCCTTCTTCAGGGTTTCGGTCCTTTTGGAAAAGCGGGAAATAGGTTTTGGAAAAGGGAGGTCAAACTCGAAGGGAGTTGGAAAAGGGGGAAATGGATTCTGAGGTGGGCCATCATCTTGAAGGCGTTTTCAAACCCAGGCAGCACTTGCATCTTTTATATGCCACGTGGGACATTTTTTTGGAACAGTGAAACACTGTCCTGAAATGTATAATAGATATATTTTCTGTGAGATTCTCGGCCAGCAAGAGGATGCCATATACAATCATACCATTGTCCCATTGTGGCCCATTGTTGATGGACCATGCCAGCAGACTTGCAACATTTTTTCACTTCTAATGTATTAAGGCGAGGAAAACAATACTAAGGTATCATGCAAAACAGACCAAAATCTCAAATGGGTCCTGTGATATTGGAGGAAAAAAAAAACCCACAAAACCACATGCAATTTTGAAATGGGTAAAACAGACCAAAATCTCAAATGGGTCCTGTGATATTGGAGGGAAAAAAAACCCACAAAACCACATGCAATTTTGAAATGGGTAAAACAGACCAAAATCTCAAATGGGTCCTGTGATATTGGAGGAAAAAAAAACCCACAAAACCACATGCAATTTTGAAATGGGTTTTCAAACAAAAAGAAATACGCTTAAGACATGGGTGAAGTCTTCCACCCAACAAATGAAGAAGGGAAGAGGGCAGAGAGAGTGGACGTCCCACCAACAAACGAAGAAGGGAAGAAGGCAGAGAGAGTGGACGGGGTAAAAAATGCACACCTTATGCAGAGGGATGGCAGGATGCGGGGTCTGGCCCGTGAGTTCTGGCCTCTGGGCGAGCTGAGAGGTAGGGTAGAGATGAGTCCGAGAGGGATCAGGATTCAGCCATCTGGGAGTTCTTCTGCAGATGACAGGGTTTGCTTCCAGCCAGCCCAGCCTCTCCTTCGCCTTCTCCTTCTCCTTCTTCAGTTCTCCTTCTCCTCCTCCTTCTCCTCCTCCTTCTTCAGGGTTTCGGTCCTTTTGGAAAAGCGGGAAATAGGTTTTGGAAAAGGGAGGTCAAACTCGAAGGGAGTTGGAAAAGGGGGAAATGGATTCTGAGGTGGGCCATCATCTTGAAGGCGTTTTCAAACCCAGGCAGCACTTGCATCTTTTATATGCCACGTGGGACATTTTTTTGGAACAGTGAAACACTGTCCTGAAATGTATAATAGATATATATATATAGGGAAATATTCAAGTGAGAACTAATTCTCACCTATTATATGAGAACTTTTTTTGCGGGGCCCAATTAGCAACTCATCCAAACCTAGCAATTAATAAGGAACCCCCCGATGGTCACTAATCCCAAGGATTGGCACACATCCGAATGAACTGAACCGTTTGATCGATGGTTGAATATTTTTTTGAATATGAAGCCATTAAACTTGTGGGCCACGGATGAAGGGGATAGGGGCATGGGTTTGGGGTAAAACTTGATACTTGGGGGTGGTCTCGCATAGATATCCTGAATATTACCCATATATATATTTAAAGTTGTGCTCAATGATGCAGGAAAAAAAAAAGTTATGCTCAATGAAGATGATGTTATAGATGAAAAAAAAGATATATAAAAGTAAGAGAGGAAGAAAATAATATTTCTTCTTCTTGATTAATCTTTCGGTTTTCTCTTATACGAAAGTACAACAATTTACAGCGATGAAACCCTTGTATTTGAATGGGTTTTGTGAGTACTTTTATTATACAAACAACACAAAGTTCTCTTTAGACAACTAACGGAAGATAGTTCTAGGAAAAAAAAAAAAAAAATTTTTTTTTGGGGGAATAGAAATGTAAACTTGCAAAAGATGAATTAGGCTTTAGTTTGGGTTGAACAGTAATTAATCGGAGCCCAGCTGAGCTTGACAAACTTAAACTTAAAAACTTTGAGCCAAGCTTGCCTATCTGTAATCCCATTGCTACTTGGTTCAACCAAGTGAATGCGAACACATCATGAATCAGAATATATTCTTTTCTCATTTTCTACATAAGTAGAAGATCCACCATTAACAAAATTATACATACACTAAAACTGCAAGAATACAAACTTGTGAGGCATATGATTAGAAATCTTATTGTTATTTTATTTTTAACAACGTAATGAGGAAAAGGTAAAAATGGAAAACATGAATTGCATAAAATTAAATGAACTCTTGACATGGTTTGCTAATGAAAGTAGAAGATCACAAGACTAATTAGAAGTTGGGAATGGAGGAACTTGTACATCCATATGCCCTTCTATCATCAGAATTGCAGTCTTCATTGAAGGACGAAGAGCAGGTTCACTTTGAAGTTTGAATACACCATAAGCCCACACTTACGATCCTCCCTAACTGTTTCTTTTTGACTTCTTCACTAGCAAATAGCTTAACAAGCTCCCCCGCTTCATAACATTTGTAAACCCAATCAGTCAGAATGATCTCATCGTCTTCAACGGCTAACTCTATGTTCCTCCTGCAGCATACAATCTCTAACAATCAAGGATGGCTACGAAGTGGGCGATACGTAGTGTAGCGGGGATACGTAGTGGAGTAGCGGTGCGATTTGAAAAAATTATCCAAAAAATCTGAAAATTTTTCAGAAAATCCAGAAAATTGTAAAATGAAAGAATATGTGGTTCTTTTGTAAAAGTAAGTAAGAAAAGGGGGCGTAGCGGTGCCCTCAATATATGAAGTCCTATATCGCTGTATAAATAGAAAATAATAGTAATGATTAGTTTTTTCATATGTACTCATGTTTCTTAGTCATACTAACATAGAAAGTAATGGAAAACTCATAAAAAAAAAAAACTAGAACATGAAATAAAGGAATAAGACTTAAGAGTTAGGTCATTACTCATTAATAAACATTGAACAATTAACTATCAATACTTCAACATTCAAGGTTCAAATTCAATCAAGTGAATGAACTATGAAGTGATCAACAATCAACATTCAAGACCAATTTAGAAATGACAAAATAGAGAGTTAGTGAAGGAAATAGGAATACCTTAGTCACCAGCACAATGAGGGTTCTTTATAAAATAATTTAATTAAGACCGATTTAAAATCTAGTAGTAATAGGTAACTATATCTTTACTACTAGACAATTTCAAACATAATTAAACATGTTTAATATCTTATCTAGCAAGTTATGATAATAATAGACATACAAGCACAAAAATAGAAAGACAACCAGCAAAAGAGTCTTAGCTATCATGATCAAGTAGGATTATTTTGTCTTCTTAATTGACAGTTCTCTAAAATATGCGCTTTGCGAAGGGGGTCTGAGGGTATCCCCTGGCGGTCAGTTTGCAGGGGCCCAGCTTAGAGATGTCAAGTGGGCCGTGCCGGCCCGGCCCGGCACGGCCCGGCCCGCCAGTCAACGGGCCGTGGCACGGCACGGCCCGGTCAACGGCACGGCCCACTGGGCACGGCCCATGACGCGGGCCGTGCTGGGCCGAGCTGCGCACGGCCCGCTGGCCCGTTTGGCACGGCCCGCCAGGCCCGCCGGCCTAGTGGGCCAGCCCTTGCAGCCCGCCAGGCCCGCCGGCCTAGTGGGCCAGCCCTTGCAGCCCGCCAGGCCCGCCAGCCCCCGGCCCGCCAGCCCGATAGCCCACCCAACAGTCGGCCCGACGGGCCGGCCCGCCAGGCCCGCCCAACGGTCGGCCCGATGGGCCGGCCCGCCAGCACGCCCAACAGCCAAATTTTTTTTAAAAATACCATTTTACCCCCCCCCAACAACTATAAAACGGTCATATAAGGGGTATTCTGTGTCATTTTTCAATATACTATGTCTATAAATATCCTAACCCTCCCATTCTCATTCCTCACCAATTTACACAACTCTCTCATTCTCTAACTCTCTCTCAAAGCATTCAAGTATTCAACTCTTTCACTCTCTCTAAGAAGTTTTTGGAGGACCAAAGATCAAGTCATCAAGAGACAAGATTAAAGGGGCCTTCAAAGATTTAGAGGTATTTATAATATTTAGATTTGAGATTCCATATAAATAAGTTTATATTATATTATATTAACTCTCATTTTCTCCCCTTTCTTATAATAAATTATCACAAAAGAAGGCTATTAGCATATTACTATTATTATTTATAAATTTATTCTTTTGAAATATGGCTAGAAGATTTCCCACAGAAGGTTCTTCCGTTAATGTAGAAGAAGATTTTATTGAATTACAAGATGAAGTAGGTGATTTACCACCCCCCTTTCCTCAGAGTTCCCATAAACCAAACAAGAGGAGTAGAACTTCAGCAGTTTGGGATATATATACAAGGTATGATGTTTTTTGAAAATGGAAAGAATGTTGAAAAGGCAAAATGCACATTGTGTGGTAAGATTTATAGTGCCCAGTCAAAAGGGGGGTACCGGCCATTTGTCAAGACATAGAAAACATGTTTACAAAAGCATAAGCCAGAGAATGCAGGGACAGGGGGGCCTGGTTCACAAACCCAAATTTCTACTACTGGTGGTGGTAGTAGTAGTAGCAGTTTGGGTTTTTTTTCTTTTAATGCACAAGTGCTAGACAAGGTCTTGTTAAAATGATTGTTTTATCCGAATTACCATTTGCTTTTGTTGAAAATGAGTTTTTTGAACAATGGGTCCAGCAATACTGTCAACCACAATTTCACAGTATTTCAAGAAATACAGCCAGAAATGATGCTATTAGACTCTGGCAGGAAGAGAAAATAAATATAAAAAACTATTTTGCAGAATCTCCTGGTAGAATATCCATAACCACAGATATGTGGACTTCTAAAGGGGGTGATAGTTATCTTTGTATTACTGCACATAATATAGATGCAAAATGGATTATGAATAAACGTATACTTAGTTTTAGCACTCTTGAATGGCCACACAATGGAACTATGATAAGTACATTAATTTTGGAAAAACTAGATGAATATAGTATTAAGGAAAAAGTTTGATCTGTAACTTTAGATAATGCTAGTAATAATACAGTGGCTATTGAATTAATGAGAATGCAGATGCCACTTGCAACTTTGATAGATAGTTATATCTTTCAAAATAGATGTGTATGTCACATCTTAAATCTTATTGCAAAAGTTGGTTTAAAGCACATTACAAGTTATACAGATGCTATTAAAGACATTGCTAGATTTGTTTTTTGTTCTGCACAAAGAAGACAATTGTCTGCCCAAATATGTGCGAGGCAAGGCGTATCAGCTATTAAATTGCCTAAAGAAGTTGAACATAGATGGAATTCTATGTATGATTTGTTAAACAAGGCACTTTCTAGAAAAACTGTTTTGAATGAATTTTGTGCTTTTCATGCACAAGATTTAATGATTAGTGATGAACATTGGGAGTTATGTGCCCATATAAGAGATTTATTAGAACCTTTTTATACTTCAACATTATTTTTTTCCGGGATATATTATCCCACATCTAATGAAGCTTTAATGAAACTTTTTAAAATTACTTTACAATTCAGTAGATTTAGAGATCATTTTTTACTTGGTAGCACTATTAGAGACATGGAAGAAAATTTTAATAAATATTGGAAAGAGGCTCCAATAACATTTTCTTTAGCTGCTGTATTTGATCCTAGGTTAAAATTAAGTGGTGTACAGTTTTTTATTGATGGAATAAATAAAAATATGAATTATATAGATTCAAATGTTTTTTCAAATATAAGGGCAAATTTACAAGCACTTTTTCAATTTTATTGTGAGCAAATGGGTACAGCTGGGCTTAGTATGGGCAATTCAGAAGTCCAGTATACAGGTGTTGCTGAGTGGGAGGTGTGGTATTCTTCCCTGTCCACGGGCATGGCATCCAGCTCAAGTTTAAGTCACAACACTGTGACGGAGTTATCATCGTATCTTGACGTAGGTGTAATTAGGATGCATGATGCATCTACCTTTGACCTTTTAGCCTGGTGGAAGCAACAAGAAAGCATTTATCCGGTGTTGGCAGCCATGGCTCGTGATCTATTGACTATTCCTATGTTTTCTGTAGCATCATAACAGGCTTTTAGTGCAGGTGGACGTGTAGTAGATGACAGAAGAACAAATCTCACTGAAGAAACGTTGGAGTGTTGTGTTTGCCTACGAGACTGGTACTTGGCAGATAAGAGGAAGCAAGAGTTAACATCATTAATGGAAGATTTTGATCCAGCAGAATACATTAGTGGACTACAAATCTGATTTTTTACTTTTTTCTTCATTGTAATTTATAAGTTGTTCATTCTTTTTTTTTTTTTTTTCTAAAAAGATTGTAAGGTTTTGAAGGTAATCCTATTTAGAAACCTTCAAGAAGCTAAGATCTAAATGGTTCTCTCTTCTCAGTGGAGTAGGTCGAGTTTGACCGAACCACTTAAATATCTTTGTCATTCTCCTTACTTGTGTTCTAATTTTTATTTTTAATACTGATAAGAAAAAGAAAATTCATATATAGTACTTAAGTAATATGTGAGTAAATATCTATAAATTAATTTGAACCACTCAATCATTTGTCAAATGTTTGTATAAGTTTAAATGTTTAGAAAAGTAACTATTGAAAAATTAATGACTATTGATCGAAAATCAAATTCAAATCCATGTCATTACGGACTTACGCTTACGTTACGCCTTACGGTAATTATATATTTATATTAGTCTATAAAAAAAAAGGGCCCGCCAGCCCGCTGGCACGGCCCGCTACAGCCCGCCCCACTGTGGGCCGTGCCGTGCCCGGGTTTTCCCCTGGCGGGCCGTGCCGTGCCGGCCCGGCCCACGGCACGGGCAGGCCAGTATTTTAGTGGGCCGTGCCGGCACGGCACGGCCCGTTTGACATGCCTAGCCCAGCTGCCCCCGGTGGGGGTTCGAGGGCAGCGCCCCCGGAAAAAAAATGATACGTATAGGTTGCTACACATATGTAGCGGCCGCAACGGTGCGATACCCGCTATTTTCTAAATAGCGTGGCGGTACCAGCCGCCACGGTCGATATATCGACCGCTACGCTACGTAGCAGCCGATATTTTTATCCATTCTAACAATATAATCCCAAAGCTGTATACATCTACCTTCACTGATATTGGTTTGTTCTGGTACCATTCTGGGGCCAGCTATCCTCTTGTCCCTCTAGTTCCTGTGAAGGTTCTTGATTGATTTGGCGTCAGCAGTTTTGCTAGCCCAAAGTCAGAGATTTTTGCTGTCCATGACCATGAGTATGTTATGAGGCTTTATGTCACAGTGGATGATATGGGGTTCACACTCTTCATGTAGATTGCCCCTAGCAACTCCCAATACAATTCTCACCCTATCACACCAAGGAGGGCATCTTTTAGCCTTAAAGAGAAAATCTGCAAGGGAACCGTTTCTCATGTACTCATATACCAAAAGCCTATTGAAACCCTCGTTGCAGAAGCCAATCAAGTGCACCAAGTTCCTGTGGTGGGTTCTCCCAATGGCCTTCATCTCCATCTGGAACTCCTTCTCTCCTTCCTCCACAACTTTCTCCAACCTCTTAACTGCCAGAGTACTCTCATTGTTGGTTAAGGTCCCTTTATAAACAGTTCCAAAAGAGCCACGACCAAGGACTTCATTGAAGCCATTTGTAGCCACTGCAAGCTCGTTATAGGAAAATGACCGCAAAACAATGTCTTCTGCCATACCAAATTTCCCCTCAGATGACTTTGTATAATTCCATAAACCCCGTCTCGAAAGCAAGTAACCAAACACAACCATTGTAATGCACGAACAAAATGTGAGCGTGCACCAACTACTAAAATCATGATTGATGTCTTGGAAATGGAGGACATAGTACTGCAGGTACTATTTTCTTTTGCCCAGTCGCCACTAGGCAACTTGACCAAAAGCGTTTTTGAATTAGTTTCAGAATTACCTGTATTCCCAAACCTTAGTGGAAATCTGAGTTTGAAACAACTAGTACCGAGCAGTGCAGCCACTGAAGGATTTTTTTAGGCTACTAGAATGGATACTACTAGTTGTAATTAACCAATCAATGCACAGTGGAAATAACGAATCAGATAATCTAGAACTAACTATCTACCAAGCAATCACCACAAAAAGGCGACACAAAATATAGCGTGGAAACCCTATCTAGGGAGAAAAATTACGAACCAGAAATCAAGAGTTCACGAACAGTTATAAGACATACTCACAAGCTCCTTTACCTTAGTCTGTACCTCGACCTAAGGACTGTAGTTATTTTTGCAAAGAATTCACTGACACGACATCCACCGTGTCCCGTTCTCCTTACTTGATCTCCCCGCACCTTGCCAGTCAAGATGAACTATCTTCTCCTTCAAAAAAACAGATGCAACAATGACCTTCTAGAGCAGCATTCATAATGATCTCTCAATAACTCTAGAGAATAAACCCTCTCTAAGATATCTTTGACTCAGATTAGTGATAGCAGTTGTTATTTAGGGTTGAGAGTAATACCCTATATATAGCCCCAAATTCGTGCCTATGACTTAGTGCACAAGTAGGACTCAACTTGGGAAACAGAGTCTCAAAGGAAAATAAATTCGTGCAAAATAGGAGACTTTCCCGTTTTCTGCGCACCTGTTCGCTCGAGCGAACCCTTCATCCACTTGATTGAATGAGGTTTTGTCTCACGATCGCTAGAGCGAAGATGTGGGCGCTCGAGCCGACTCCTTGCTGGATGGAAGATACGAAAAATCAACACTCTTTTCTTCCAGCTCCTTTCTTCTAATACTTTCATACTTTTCTTCTTAGAGTATTTCCCTCTTCTATCTTCGGAGTCATTTTCTAAATAAAAGATACAACTCAAAGACCCCTAGAGTTTTGTCCAACATGAATTAGTCAATACAAAAATACTAACAGCCACACAATTAGCATCTGTTAAACAAGCATCCTTGCAATCTTCTTTCCCCACCGACAATGCATCATACAAATTCAGATGAAACTCAGTGTTCTCGAGGGTGATAATGCTATAAGTCATTCTCTTCTCTTTATTGCTTCCGAGGCCATGGTCACCCCATCTCATTTTGCATCCTGTAAACCTGTCATTGGGGTTAGTGTAATTAAAACTAGGGAGACAAATGCAATCTGTTTGGTTACCCACCAATTTGCAATAGTTGTTGAATCCGCAAATGCCATTGACGGAACATTTGTCATCCAGGGCTTGCCATCTTACCTCAATTGTAGAGCTACCACTCTTGTGAATTCTATGCGAGTACAGCCGGAAAATCCCATCTTCGTCGAGAGTTGTGCGATAAATTACCACGATTTCATTGCTAGAAGGCCACCCATTAGTTAAATTCTTCAAAATTTTGTCCATAGCATCGGTTAGGTTCAGGTGCCCGTTGTCTTTTAACTTTAACTTGGATAAGTTGTTGTCGAAATCAATCTTCCAGTAGTAATTAGAGGCATCATCATCTCGATCTCTAATAGGGGCCAGCGAAAGGCTGTCACTTCGGACAAAGAGTCTAAACCTTCCAATTGTGTGGTTGGTTTCTTGACATGCTTGAGTACAATTCTGAAGCTACTATAGGATGGCCTGCTGAAACGGTGTCTGTGGGGTACGTATCAAAGCTTTGCCAGATGATTTTGGAATGAGGATCATAGAGAACAAAATTGCCATTGTCGAGCATGGAACTAGAGTAAATAAACTGTCACGACCCGGTTCCAAGATCTGATTAGTTCGGATAACATCGAGTCGCGAAACCATACTTACTCCCATAAACTCCGAATTAACATTAAGTTAAAACGAAACTCACAAGGGATATCAAATCACATAACTTGTCAAATATATAACACTTGCGGAATATATATATACATTGACTAAACACTAATCATACGAGTTCCTTTACCAAAAGTAAAGTTCATATATACATATCTATATTATAATCAAGTTTATCACTGCATATTTAAATACAATGTAGCGTATATCTATTTACACTCAAAATTATTAAACATCACCCTTCCAAACATTCAAAAATGTTTCTATTCGATTCGCACTCCGATTCTCCTTTCAATCAAACTTCTTGGAGGTATCGGATCTCCGCTAGCGGCACGGCCTTTGCAAGACCGGCACGGCGACTGGGCTTGCGATGTCATCAATAACACCGTGAACACGACGGTTCAACAATGCATAAACAGTACTATGATAGTACATACTATTAATTTATAAGAACCTGTCAATATGTCAATTTAACAGTTCTACACTATTCAATTCGGTTCAATAGTGAACAGTTCTAAATAATTCAATATCAATATCAATATCCTATACAGTGAAGTCAAGTAATACTAATGACTTTATGACTGTAGTAACATTCACTTCATTTCATTTCAAGTCTTCCAACGGAAGTAATTCGGTCAAGTAATATCATTATATTGATATCTACTATGACATCCATTTCATTCAGTTAAGTTCTTACAACGGAAGCAATTTGATGTATTTGTAAATACAAATACTAGTCAATTATGCATTCATTTATATTATCCTCTTCAGCTCAAGGTGGAAGGGTGCACCAATGACCCAGGCTTCAAGGAGTTGTTTCACTTTCTTTTACATGGCTTTGGTTTCATCTATTGGCTCAAGGTGGAAGGGCGTACTATTCAATGACCCAGGCCTCTAGGATTAATAATTTACACTTGGGTGGGATTGCCAGTGTCTTGATCAGAGACCATTAGTATCACCATGGAGCTCCGTAACGCTCCCATATCATCTACTGCAGTAGGAATTACACATTTCTTGTTACCTTTAGTAACTGTTCATTACATTTCGTTTATTCAGTTCATTATCACCTTTAGTAACCTCGGTATTCAATTCATTAATTCAATGTACGAATTTAGTTCAACTCTATACGAGCTTTATGAAATCAGTTCAGCTCTATACGAGCTTTTATGAAGTTAGTTTAGCTCTATACGAGCTTTTCATTCAATAATTCAGTCCATTATGTTAGTATAGCTCAATAATGAACTTAGGGAATCACAGTCTAGTGTTAGACTCAAGAATCAAATCAAATCCTATTCAATTTCTTATCCAATTCTATTTAATTCTATCCAGACTTCTAAACATTTCAATATATCAATATCAATGTTCTATTCAATCCTATTCCATTCGATTCAGTTCTATTCAGACGTCTAAACCAACCAATTGAGTGAAACTTTCGTTATCCAATGCACATGTTATTTTTCGATGAACATCACTTTATAGATATTAATTGTGCATTCGGAGAACTTAGTTTACACCTATGAAGGCTTAGATATTAACAAAAAGCATCATATATATTAGGCTTCAAATAAAAAAAAAATAGACTTGAATCTGATACTTTCCACAAGGTCGGTTAGCATGTCGGTCAGCTTGTCGGCTGACCGAACTCACCACTTCGGTTGATCGAACTCAGTTCGGTCAACTTTCCAGAAGCTGAGTTCTATGTACAATTTCATCATGGGATTTCAGTCAGGTCCCGGTCAGGTGTCGGTCCCTTTTCCAGAGACTGAACCACGCTAATGACCCCAGACCATGTCGGTCAACTCGTCGGTCAGCTATCAGCTGACCGAAACCCCCAGTTCGGCTAACCGAACTCAGTTCGGCTAGCTTTCTAGAAGTTAGATTTCTACTTATTTCCATCAGGTGGCCTCGGGTCAGTCTCGGTCAGCTGTCAGTCAGCTTCCTAGAGGCTGAACCATACTCAAAATGAACCTGAACATGTTCGGTCAGCTTGTCGGCTGACCGACCTGTACCAGAACTTCAGTTCTGGGCTCGAAATTTCTAAAGAGAAATTCAGGATTTTGAACCCTTTGAGTTCTAATAAGTCTAAAAACACTATAAATCATAGTACATGTATATACTTGCCTCTAATGAAGATCAATTGAAGAAAAACCGCTTACTTAGCTTGAGCTTAGTGAAAATCCCCAATTTGAAGCCTCTTTTCAAGCTTCAACTCCAAAAAAACTTGAACACAAGTTGAGGAAGAAGATGAAGAGAAGGAAATCTCTTCAAAACCACTAGTAAAGTCCTTACTTGATGTTTGATGGAGAGGAAATGGGAGAAAGAAGAGAAAATGAGAAAAAGAAGAAGAAAAGGGGCTAGGATTTGGAACAAGGGATGAATCAATTCATCCTTAGCTTATATAAGCTTATAATTTGCACTTTGGCCCTCCGCCTCCTATTTCATTTCATTTTGAGTCAAATGAAGGGTCATTTGATCAAATTCTCGTTGAACGGGCTTAAGTCTATTATGGAAGTTAACGTACTTGTCGAGATACGCGTGTTGGTATCACGAGTTTTCGTATTCGATAAAATACACGTAAATCCAAATTTACTTAAAAGCCCCTCATTTCACATGTTTGAGTCTAAACTCCATTTAAATCATTTGATTCCATTTATCATCACTTCATTAAACTCAAACCATTCTTTTTAGGCCAATTCAATATCATTTGGTCATAAACCAGCGTTAGCTTAATTAAATATAGTTAATTAGCTTCAATTCTGATTAAATAGAGTTAATCCTAATTAACGCGGGACGAGGCCTTACAACTCCCTCAAACTTTTAGAATCATTCGGTCATCCGAATGCTATACAAATTAATGAAAAGCATTTAAGCGATTTACTAATTCAAAATTAGGGGATTGTAAGGACCCGGGTCAGCTGCCAGCAAGGCAGGAATCCCAACCCCACATTGCCCATGAGGCTGTCCAGAGACTGGGCTTATATATGCGATGTCGTCCTTGTCTGGTATAATGCGTTTTGGGTCTCAAAGCGGTCCAGAAACAAAGTCGTGCGGGCTGCGGCCCAAAGCGGATAATATTATACCAGGTGACTCGGATCGTTATAGAAATGGTATCAGAGCCGAGGCGCGGCTCTCTCTCTGAGTGGTGGGGTTTGTAAGGACCCGGATCAGCTGCGAGCAAGGCAGGGATCCCAATCCCACATCGCCCATGAGGCTGCCCAGATACTGGGCTTATATGTGCGATGCCGTCTTTGTCTGGTATAACGCGTTTTGGGTCTTAAAGGGGTCCAGAAACAAAGCCGTACAAGCTGCGGCCCAAAGCGGACAATATTACATCAGGTGACTCGGATCGTTACATAAACATTCTGCGTACGTCTGTAATTGATTTGCTTTGGCCCTCTTGGGATGTTAACATGAGTTTACCATCCTTAGTAAGGATCAAAGTGACGTTGTCAGAGACAGGTGAGCTCCATGAGGTGGGTTTCCTTGTTGGGTACAGCGTCGAGCCCTAGCTTTTGTTTTGAGAGAGTATAGGTTGAGTTCTCCCTGCAGCAAATGCAAAGAGCAGCAAGATCCAAATGGTAGGTACTGTAAGTGCCTAAAAATTACGGGCTTTGGATTAGGGATTAGAACCCCTGACTTGGCTTGTTTGGATGAAGATGATCGTGGCTCCGGTCGATCCTGAAAAGAGGAGAAGACACGTCAGAGGACCCTGGCTGTAGGCAGCACAAGGCTCTCCGATCCTTAAGTTAGTTCAGAGACTAAATAAGGGAGATGGAGATAAAGTAGCAAAAAGTGAGTCTCTGTGTTATGGGATGCGTACCTTAGAATGGAGATGGAGATGCTATTTATAGGAGATGAAGACGACTCGCGTGGGCGAGTTCCGGGATGGGCCCGACCACTCGAGTGGCCCTGTCCACTCAACCCACAATTCATTAAATGCTTGCCTTACCTACCCATGCCTCATTAAATGCCAATCTTATCGGGTCAGGCGGCGGTTTGACTTTTGGGCCAGGTCCCATCGGACCTGGCCCGGAGCTATGCTTTGGGGGCGCACGTGCTCTGTACACGCCGTTTTGTCAGTAATGATGAATCGCAGGGCACGCCTCAGTATGCGCCTCCAATCCGTCGACAGTCCTTCAATGCCTGTCAAATCTGCCGCGCCGAGGTCGGTCGTACAATGCTTCGTACCCCTTGACCTCGGGAGTACTTCACCTCGGCGAATGTCGTTGCCCTTTAGCCACGATCCATCTCGGCCGAGTGGGGAGGCGAGATTTTAAGCTCTTAAGACCAGGACTAGCTTTGGCCTCGGCTTAGTGAAAATATCCCCACACAATTGCCCCCCAGCTTTTGAGCTCTTAGAGAATCCCAACTCTTTGAGGTCGGAAGCTGATGAGGACTCGCAGAGGGAATGCCGAGATGCCGCGATGCCCATGCATTCCAGCTTGGAGGAAGTCCGAACGGCTTGTCGCTTTGAAATCTCATTTAATGCCGCGCATCCCCTTTGTACTTATCTATGCCCGCTGTCGCTTCGGTGTCCGAGGCATTAAATGGCACACGAAAAACAGGCTGGCGCTTCCACGTGTCTCCTTTGGTTTGGCTGGCCCGTCTTTTCATGGCGGCGCGCGCAGTGAAAAGACGCGCCTTCTTCGAAATTCGAAAAGGCGCCATGATTAGGCGCCCTACTTTCAGCTATAAGTAGGGGGTCGCCCCTTTCCCTTCCTCTTTCTTCCTTATCTTTATTTCTCGAGACTCTATTTCTCTTTTTTTTGCTTTCGCCTGCTAAACTCTTTTCTTCCTTTTCACTTTCGCTCCCAGAGCTCTCTTCTTCCTTCCCTGCCTTCGCCTCTCCGACCGAGAGAGATTGCTGCAGAGTTTTTCCAGACTCTTTGCCGGAGACGGGTGTTGTCAGGGTTCTACCCTGCTGTTTGACTTTTCCGTAAGTCTCTTCCCTTTCTTCCCTGTTTCATTATGCTTTCTAGGGTTCTGTCTAGGATTTTCTTTCGCTTCCAGCACATTCTTCCTTTCTTCTAGCTTTTTCATTCGAGAGATGGGCATTTACAGCCACTGGATAGAGTCCGAGAGAGGGTTAGCTGACCTTAGGGCTAAGTATAGCATACCAGATGGGGTCTAAGTCACGGCGGCCCCTCTTCCTGCCGGGATCCTGGGTGACTTTTACAACGGCTGGATGCCGTTCCCTTTAGTGGCCGTAATCGAGGGCGGGGTCAGGTTTCCCCTCCGCCCTCTGCTTAGGAAGTGTCTCAGGGCGTGGAATCTCTGCCCCTGCCAACTGATGCCCAACAGTTTCAAAATTATAATGGGCACGGATGTGCTCAATACAATTTTAGGCATCGGTCTTGGCGTCCACGATATCGAGGACGCCTACGATATTTGCAAATTCGGGAAGGATACGTACTACCTCCGCATCAAGCCAGGTCGGAGGTCATTTCAAGCCTTAGAGGATTCCAATAAGTATGCCGGGGACGACTGCCTGATGGTCACGGGCAACTGGGAGTTCAGTGACGATGAGGCCATCGTGGAAAGAAATTTCAAGACCCCTCGTCACTTCGGCACCCCTCCAAGTAATTACAGCCTTAGTACGCCTCTTTACTTCTTCTGTTCCTTCGTTTTGCCAGGCTTATGTTTTCTATTTGCTCTGCAGGCATTCGCCAGAGGAGATCGGCTGCTTCCCGGGACGGCTGGAAATTGAACAAAGCTTGGATCCGGGCTTTGGAGAGCTACCACGGCCACAAGGATAGGTCGGCGTGGAAGCTGCTGGGATACGAGCCCAGGTACCCGCGTTTACAGAAGCAAGAAGCACACCGCTCACCGCGCGCAAGCCGCGGCGGAGGTAGAGGAGGAAGGTAGTGTGAAGGAAGAGCGGACCGCGGCCGACTCTGAGGACCGCGCTGTGTCCAATTTCGGGACCTCCACTTCGGGATCTGAGGAGGACGACGCCGAGACAATCGGGAGGGTCGTCCTATCGTCAGAGAGCGACTCAGGGGAAGCAATGGACAAGACCCGCCCGAAGCCGGTCTTCAAGAACCTCAAAGCCCTGCCCGTGGGAGGCAGAGGTCGGGGCGCCGCGTCTACTTCCCGCGCGCCTCCGTCGTCGAGCGCGCCTTTGTCTTCCACCGCGCCTCCTTCAGCGCGGATGCCGATGCCTCACTCTGCGGCTGGGCCTAGCACGTCCGTGGTCGCCTCTCCCCCGGCAACACAGGGGGATGACCTGGCCAGGAAAATGGCCAGGGTCGAAGGCTCTGCGGGGGAGTCTTCGGCCGGCGGAATGTCGACGCGGGCTTCTCCTGCCCCCTGGAGGCCAAGCTTCATGCTCCAGCCCGGGAAACCACTGACGGTAGAGGACCGTCTCTCCGGGGGGCCTTTGGTAATCGCCTGCCTGGGTAGTGCCTGCGCTCTACCGTGGGACATGGAGAAGTATGATGAGATGGACGACATCTCCCTTGAGTGTAAGTACGGTAGCCTTTAATTCTTTGCTTTTCCTTTTGACTATAGCTTTTGCTTACGAGTAGTTCGGTTTTCTTTGCAGATCGTGCAGATGGCGCAGGTCTCGGTATCGCGAGTCCAGAAGTGCCATAACGAGCTCAAGCGGATCCAGGCCAACTGCGAGTAGCAGAAGAAGACCCTGGAGGAGGGTCAGGCAAGGGTGAGGGAGTATGAAGAGACACACCAGTCCCTCTTCGCCGAGCTCGAAGAGGTGAAGTCGAATTTCGACTTCGTCAAAAGGAGGGAGGCCGAGCTGGAAAGGAGGATCTGGGAGCTGGAGAGGCAGAAGGCTGAGCTAGAATTCAACCTCCAAAACGAGGTCAAAGCTGCCTTTCAAGATGGCGTTGACGTGGCGGGCGACGAGTACGCAGCGCAGGTCAATGACATACGCCTCTCCTCTTGGGAGATGGGGTGGAAGGCGGCCTTGGACAAGATGGGCGTCCCCCACGATCATCCTACATACGCGAGCTCGAACGAATATCCGCGCTCGGACATTGTGGATGAAGCAGAGGGGGGCCGCGCTATCGAGCCGGAACTGCTACCTCCTCCTCTTGTATCTGAGGCGCCTGCTGAGGTTGCGACTCCGGCCTCGGCCTCCATCTCCGAAGCTCCCCTTGCTGCCAGCGAATCCAGCTGCGGATGGCGGCGCGCCTGCTGCCTGAAGCTCTCTCCGCCGCTCCGCTTCTTTTTGTCTTTTGAATGTAATTTTTCCCTTTTTAGCTTCTTAATGTAACGACCCCTTTTATTTTGAATGAAGAGCTACTTTTTGTGTCCATTCTGCGTTCTGATTTCCTTGCGCTTTTGTTTGGTCTGAACGTGTCAAGTGTTTCATTTCGGGTATATGACCGAATCCCCACATCTGGGAAGCCCGCAATCGACTAGTCGTGCTTAATAGTCGTAGCCTTCGGAATACGATGTAGGGTCCCCAGGAAGTTGAGTGTCGCGATGGCGAGTGAGTGGAATTTTCGAATAGTAGAAAGAAAAATTTTGTACAAGTATGTGAGCTCGGCAGGTGCCGAGCTGCCTTAGTCCACGATCAAAATGTTTAGAATAGTTGCCCAGCGACTAGATGTGTAAGTCAGGGTACCTTCCCGGCTCGTCGCCAAGGGCCGCGCTGGCTATCTGGCGCGAGGGCCGAGATGCGCTTATCGTACGAATGGAGAAGTCCCCCTAGCTCGTCACCAGGGGCCGTGCTGGCTATCTGGCGCGAGGGCCGAGATGCGCACGAATGGAGAAGTCCCCCTGGCTCGTCACCGGGGGCCGTGCTGGCTATCTGGCGCGAGGGCCGAGATGCGCACGAATGGAGAAGTCCCCCTGGCTCGTCACCGGGGGCCGTGCTGGCTATCTGGCGCGAGGGCCGATATGCACTTATTGCACGGATGGAGAAGTTTCTGCCGAACTGGAGAATTGCGTTGTTGCCGTGGTTCTTGACTTAGAACAATCTTGATTTAGAATAATAAGAGAAACTCTTTGAGAGGAAATGATCTTCATTGACTTGCATAAACTGAATACATTTTAAAAGTAAAATTTCTTGAGGTGCGTGGCGTTCCATGGCCGTGGTAGTGGTTTCCCATTCATATCCTCAAGCTTATATGCGGACCGGCCTGCAGTCGAGACTACCTTGAACGGGCCGCGCCAGTTTGGGGCCAACTTGCCTTGGTTCGGGTCCTTGTCCGCGGGCAGAGCCTTCTTCAGGACCAGCTCTCCAACGGAGAACTTCCTTTCCCGAACTCTCTGATTGTAATCTCTTGCAAGCCGCTGCTGATAGGCTGCCAATCGGATGGACGCTACTTCCCTGCGCTCTTCGGCCAGGTCCAACCCCAGGGTCAGGTTCTTCTCGTTTTGAATTTGGTCGAAAAGTTCAGACCTGAGCGTTGGAAGGCCGATCTCAAGCGGGATCACGGCCTCCATTCCATATGCCAAGGAGAACGGAGTTTCCGAAGTGGATCGCCTCGGGGTAGTCCGGTATGCCCACAGAACGCTGGGTAACTCTTCCACCCATCTTCCTTTGGCCCCGTCGAGTCTCTTCTTAAGTCCATCAAGGACCACTTTGTTCGAAATCTCGGCCTGGCCGTTGCTCTGGGGATAGGCTGGAGTCGAGTAATGGTTCCTAATGCCGAGCTCCTTGCAGAAGTTTTTGAAGAGGCTGGAGTCAAACTGGGTCCCGTTGTCCGAGACCAAGATTCGAGGGATGCCGAACCTCGTGATGATGTTTTTCCATACGAAGTTCTTGGAGTCCCGTTCGGTGATGGAAGACAACGCTTCTGCCTCTATCCACTTGGTGAAATAGTAAGTGGCCACTATCAGCCACCTTTTATTCCCTGGGGCCCGATGGAGAGGTCCCATGATGTCCAGCCCCCACTGAGCAAAGGGCCACGGGCTGGAGAGTGGGCTCAGATCCTGTGCAGGTTGATGGAGGTTGTGCGAGAACTTCTGGCACTTCTCGCATTTCATAGCATACATCTGTGCGTCCTTCTGCATGTATGGCCATCGATATCCTTGGCTTATAGCCCGGTAAGCTAGTGACCTTCCTCCGATGTGACTTCCGCAGATGCCTTCATGTATCTCGTAGAGGAAGTATTCAACTCGGCTCGGGTGGACGCACTGGAGATAAGGACCTGTGAAGGATTTTCTGTACAGCTTTCCTTCTGGAGAGAGCCAGAACCGGGCTGCCCTGAGCCTGATTTTATGAGCTTGAGCCCTGTCCTTAGGAAGTTGGTCGTCTTTGAGGTACGTAATGATGGGGTCCATCCAACTGGGCCCGAGTTTGATACACAAAATTTGCCGCGGTGGGCGGAGCTCTATACTTGGCGATGTCAGCGAGCCTACTTCCACAGTCCTCTTTTTCCCAGCTTCGACGGCAGAGGCTAGGTTGGCGAGCGCGTCAGCGTGAGAGTTAGAGTCTCTGCCAATTTGTCTAACTTCTACTTCCGGGAATTGAGATAGGAGCTTCTTGGCGAGGGTCAGTTAGGCCGCCATTCTATCGTCGCGAGCCTGGTAATCTCCAGTAAGCTGGCTTGTCACCAACTGTGAGTCACTGAAGACTACCAACTGTTGAGCTCCGAGAATCTTGGCACTATTCAACCCTGCCAGCAACGCCTCGTATTCTGCCTCATTGTTTGATGCTCGGAAGTCAAGGGTTAGGGCTTGCTCAATGACCAGCCCTTCTGGAGACTGGAGAATCACGCCGATGCCGGCCCTCCTAGAGGTAGAGGACCCGTCAATGAAGACTTTCCATGCTGAATCTCGGAACGTGTTCCGAGATTGCTCGTAATCAGTCCCCGAAACTAAGTCGTCATGCCCCTTGCCCCCCAGTTCGGGGCCGAGTGGGCTCGGCGTCGAACTCGGTGAAGTGAACTCGACGATGAAATCCGCCAAAACTTGTGCTTTGATCGCGGTCCGGGGCTGGTACTGGATGTCGTACTGTCCCAGCTCCACGACCCATCTTGAAACGCGTCCGGAGAAGTCGGCCTTCCGGAAGACAGACTTGAGCTGATGCTCAGTGACCACCACTATCGTGTGGGCCTGGAAATAGTGTGAGAGCTTTCGAGAGGCGCTGACGAGGGCCAGCGCGAGCTTCTCCATCTGCAAGTATCTGGTTTCCGCGTCGAGGAGGGTCTTGCTTGTGTAATAAATGGGCTTCTGCTGCCCTTCATCTTCCCTGACCAGTACTGAGCTCACAGCATGATCGGAGACTGCCAAGTACAAATACAACGCTTCGCCTTTCTTCGGGGTCGACAGCAGCGGAGGCGAAGCCAGGTAAACTTTGAGTTCTTGGAGAGCCGAGTCACATTCCGGGGTCCACTCGAACCTCAGGTTTTTCTTCAGCAGCTGGAAGAAAGGGCGGCACTTGTCGGAAGACCTGTTGATAAAGCGGTTGAGTGCGGCGGCCATGCCAGTGAGCCGCTGGACCTGCTTCGTTGTTGCCGGGCTCTGAATTCCCAGGATTGCGGAGATTTGGTCCGGGTTTGCTTCAATACCTCGTCTCATGACGAGGCTTCCTAAGAATTTGCCGGAGCCGACTCCGAAGGCGCATTTGGAGGCGTTCAGTTTTAATCCGAACCTCCGGAGAACGTCAAATACCTGGCCGAGGTCCGTCAAATGGTCCTGAGACTGGACGGACTTGACGACCATGTCGTCAATGTACACCTCGACTGTTCTGCCGAGCTGGTCTCGGAACATCTTGGTGACCAACCTCTGGTAGGTCGCCCCTGCATTCTTGAGTCCGAACGGCATCACTTTATAGCAGTAGGTCCCCCTTGGAGTGATGAATGCCGTTTTTTCTTCATCTGGTCCGTACGTGGGTATCTGGTGATAGCCGCGGTAGGCGTCAAGAAAACTCATCCTTTCATGACCGGCAGTGGCGTCGATCATTTGGTCGATCTTCGGGAGCGGAAAGCAATCTTTGGGACATGCCTTGTTAAGGTCGGTGAAGTCGACGCAGACCCGCCACTTCCCAGTCGTTTTTTTTACTACCACGGTGTTCGCCAGCCATTTTGGGTACTGAACCTCTCTGATGGCGTTTGCCTCTAGCAGTTTCTCCACTTCTTCGACCACTGCCGCAGATTGCTCGACTCCGTATCTTCTGGCCTTTTGGACCACGGGCTTGGCTTGAGGGTCCACGTTCAGCCTGTGGCTCGCGACCTCGGGGTCCACGCCAGGCATTTCCTGCGGGGTCCAAGCGAAAACCCCCCTGTTCTGCAACAGGAAGTTGAGCAGCTCAGTCCTCTCCTGCTCGGTGAGCTGACTCCCAAGCAGGAAGTATCTCTCGGGGTCACTAGGGTCAAGCCTGACCTCGGTGAGATCTTCAGTACTCTTTTCTCCTGGGTCGCGGCCAACTCTATCCAGTTCTGCCTCCAGCTCCGCCATATGCACTCGCTTTGGCTCTTCCTCGCCGGACACGATGGCCATCATGCAACGCTTGGCCATTTGCTGGTCTCCGTTGACTGTGACCACCTCGATTCTGCCATTCCTTTCCGAAGGGAACTTAAGTTTCTGATGGTAGGAGGAGGGGACAGCCTCTATCTGGTGCAGCCAGCTTCTCCCTACGATGGCATTGTAGGGGGACGGCATATCTACGATGAGGAAGTCAGCCACTACTGCCGTGCCTCCAACTTGAATTTTGAGGGAGACTCTTCCCTTTGGGTACACAGGCTTCGCGCTGAACCCTATCAGGGGGGTCCGTGCTTCTTGGAGATCTTCTTCGGTGAGCTTCATCTTAGTAAAACAGTCAAAGTAGAGGATCTCGGAGGAACTGCAAGGGTCGACGAGGATCCTCTGCACCTTGCAGCTCCCCAGCTTCAGGGTCATGATCAACGGGTCATTGTGAGGGAGCTGGACTCCTTCCAGGTCCTCTTCTGAGAACCAGATCTTTGGCCTCTCTTTCCGAGCCTTTTTGGAGGCCGGTCCGAGCTCGGCCGACATAACCTGTTTTTCCATGGAAGGCCCTCCTGGCCTCGGCACGGGCTTGGCCGCCGTTCTGCTTAGCGGGGGCCAGGTGGATGACGCTTATGATTCTTTCTGACCCGTCGCTGTCGTGGCTCTCCTCGGCTCGGCGCCGAGGTTGCTCATTGCTTCTATTGTCTGCTCCCTTGCAGTACTCCTTCAGGTGCCCACTCTTGACGAGCCTTTCGAGATGGTCTTTGAGGGAGTAGCAATCCCTAGTGTTATGCCTGCTCTGCTTGTGGTAAGCGTAGAACCTTGTCTGATCCCTCGTGGAGGGGTCACTCTTCATGGGCTGCGGCCATTTAAAGTACGGCTTCCCTTGGATCTTGTCTAGTATCTGGTGAATCGGTTCTTTGAAGACTGTATTGACCCTCTCGCGCGAAGAATAGGACGGTCTATGTCTCTTGCCTCCTCCTGAGTGTGAGTCAGGACTGTCGACTGGCCACCCGAGCGGTGGTCTCGGCCCGTCTCTTCTCTGCAGAAGGTTCTTTTCTCCCTCCCGGAGGTCCGATCTTCCTGCCGGGATCGATCCTCCTACCGCGGTCGGTCCTCCTGCCGAGACCTGTTCTCATTCTGAGACCGGCTCTTGGAAACGCCAAAACTCTCATTGGCCCGCGCCTCGTCCTCTTATTGCTCGATGTATTTGTTCACCCTCGCCATGAGGGCTGTTACGGAGAGGACAGGATTTCGGACGAGCTCTTTCCGGAGTTCGCACCCTGGCAGGAGGGCGTGCTGGAAGGACCTGATCGCGACATCTTCAGAGGAGTTGTCGATTTGGCTATAAACCGTCCAGAATCTTTTGGCGAATTGAGTGACGCTTTCACTCCACCTTAGGGCCATGATGTCACTGTCAGTCTTTGGAATGACTCTGTGCGCCTGGAATTTCCCTAGGAAGGAGTCTCGCAACTGAGACCAGTTCGTGATCGATCCTTCCGGGAGCGCACAAAATCATTTGAGGGGAAGATCCCCCAGGTTGGAGGAGAAGACTCTGCAGTTGAGGTGTCCGACGTCACCCCAGACGGATAGTTTCTGGGTGAAATGCCGGAGATGTGCTGCGGGGTCCGAGGTTCCGTCGTAGAGGACGAACCTCGGGACGCTGAACTTCTTCGGGAGGGGATAATCGATAATCTCTCTGGCGAAAGGAGATGAGTCGAGGCCTGCGAAGTCGGGGATGTCTGGCTGGTTCTGAGCGAGCCCTGCCTACTTTAGGGTGTTTTGGATGGCCTGTTTGACCAGGCGGTCAATCAGAGCCTTCTGATCTCCCGCCTCTGATCTCGGCATTGACCCCCTGCCAATGTGGTCGTGGCAGGAGCTCCCGGCGTGACTCCGCTCGCGGCTCTTGTCGTTCAGATGCTGCCTTAAGTCTTTGCCGGTGACGGGATCCTTCCTGCCCATGAGATCATCGCCTCCGGGGACCGTCTCCTTCTCCCGGAGCTGCTGCTTGAGCTGGCGGATAAGATCGTCTTTCTCCTGGAGGGCGAGGTTCTGAGCCCTAATCGCTGCTTGAGCGGGGTCAGCTCTGTTGCCTTCGTGGTTCGAGCGGCACTCGGATCGGTGTGATCCCGCGCTGCCAGGGCTTTACCCTTTGAGAAACACTTTTGGAGGGGAGCATCCAGCCGCGGCGGACTCCCCATCTCTAATGGGGATGAGGCAGACTCAGTATGGTAACTGTCCACCTCTGCAGTCTCCCCTCTCGGATTGCGCTCCTCTGGATAGGACACATATGGCAATGGCCCAGGGAGGACCAGTGGCCCTGGAGGGAGGGGCTTCGGGTGCTCTCCGCCTCTTTTGTTTCTCGGAGCCATGGTGATTGGAAAAGTTCTGAGAAAGGTTCTGGGAAAGGTTTTCGGGTATGGGTTAATACTTTCCTACAGACGGCGCCAATTGTAAGTGCCTAAAAATTACGGGCTTTGGATGAAGATGATCGTGGCTCCGGTCGATCCTGAAAAGAGGAGAAGACACGTCAGAGGACCCTGGCTGTAGGAAACACAAGGCTCTCCGATGCTTAAGTTAGTTCAGAGACTAAATAAGGGAGATGGAGATAAAGTAGCAAAAAGTGAGTCTCTGTGTTATGGGATGCGTACCTTAAAATGGAGATGGAGATGCTATTTATAGATGAAGACGACTCGAGTGGGCGAGTTCCGGGATGGGCCCGACCACTCGAGTGGCCCTGTCCACTCAGCCCACAATTCATTAAATGCTCGCCTTACCTACCCATGCCTCATTAAATGCCGATTTTATCAGGTCAGGCGGCGGTTTGACTTTTGGGCCAGGTCCCATCGGACCTGGCCCGGAGCCATGCTTTGGGGGCGCACGTGCTCTGTACACGCCGTTTTGTCAGTAATGATGGATCGCAGGGCACGCCTCAGTATGCGCCTCCAATCCGTCGACAGTCCTTCAATGCCTGTCAAATCTGCCGCGCCGAGGTCGGTCGTACAATGCTTCGTACCCCTTGACCTCGGGAGTGCTTCACCTCGGCGAATGTCGTTGCCCTTTAGCCGCGATCCATCTCGGCCGAGTGGGGGGGCGAGATTTTAAGCTCTTAAGACCAGGACTAGCTTTGGCCTCGGCTTAGTGAAAATATCTCCACACAGGTACCATCTCATATATGTGTGTGGATACAACCTGAGAAGCCAGAGAGAGATTAGCCTCTATTTGAAAGTGTCCTACCTCTTCTTGATTGGGTTACCGATTTACACTAAAAGTGATTGTATTGTGACATATGGCAGATGCAGATGCAGATGCAGATGCAGATGCAACCATGAGGCAGTGCAAGTAACACCAAGAGCTAGTAATGTGCCGACCCTACAACACCTACTTGACCGTGGAAGACTTTCAAGTTCCAAGTTCCAAGTCAATGAAGAAAAATGGAAAAAAATTCCTTATACAGTCAAAGGAAAGCTGCATTCAACGAGCTTCCACTGCATGCATGCCTACACTCACTCTGTATGGTTTCACAACAAAACTTTAAGGCCTTACCTGATGCATAGGGTCAGTAGGTGGTTCTATGTATCTGTGGATTTACCAATGATCAATCGAAGGGGGTCGGCGGGTTCCCATCTTAACAAAAAACACTTATCTAGCTGAGGACCCACAGAAGATCAATTACACACCGTACCTTTGTTTTAGTTGTGATCTGGTTACAGCCAACTTGCTGTAAACTTTCTCGCGCGCATTGTCATCGGATTGCGATACTTTTCTTGTTGATATGATTTTACAACGAGGCTTGTCAGGCCCGTGGCCTAACCAAAATTGGTTTCAATGGTGTTAGACGAGGCCGTGATCCATTGATACAGTGGCGGACCCAGAATTTTTATTTAGGTGGAGCTAATTTTTTCCTCCAAAGAGAAGAGAAGTACTTTCACCAAAATTTTATGACGTGAGGCAATTACAATGCTCAAAGGGGCGATTATTTATTATTTATATGTGGACTCGTCATGACTCATTCAAATATGAGGGAGTTTGAAAATCAACAATGGGCGGGAGCCCCAGGTCATTCATATGTAGGTCTGCCCCTGCATTGACAACCATCTCACAAGAAGCCCCTGCCGTAGATGTAGGATTGAAAAAAGTAGTGATGCATACCCTCATCCTCATGAATATATAGGTGATCATTGTGGTTTTTTTCTTTGAAGGTGACATCAAACTCATATATTAGCACACTCTATCAATGTCCTTAACCAGCTAAGTAATATCCAGCAACAAAAAAAAATAAAAAATTAGGGCACATTTGATAACTTAAAAAAAAAAAAAGCTCTTGTTTTATGATTTAGAGTTAAGTAAAAATTAGAGAATTTGGTAAACCTCTAATTAATGTTTCAATTTTAGATCTTATTTACAAATTTGAGCTTCTACCTTAAAAAAATTAAACTAGGGGGCTACTCATTTTTTTTTTTACGCTAAAGTGGATAAATGTGGACAATGAAAATTTTGTCTTTTGGATGAAAATAACTTACTTTCAAAATGACATAAATGGCAGGTAATAGGGGAGCCAAAATCACAAAATTTCCTAAAAGGTGTGACCCATACCTCATGAAATAAAAGTTTTTTTTTAAAAATAATTTCATCATACACACTAATTATAAATTTAGATCTTTTATTTTATATGTTAATCTAATTAGATCTTGTTACTTAAAATTAAAGTTTACAAACCACCCCTTTGGTCGCTTGACTTAATTAAGGGATCATTCATCATACTCTAAACAAAAACACATCAGCCTTTTTGAAGTTGTTTGAAACTGCAGAGCACTAATCTACAAAACCTCCTTTCCAGACTTCCATAAATCGATGATACCAATCAGAACTACACACTTCACCCAATCCGACCAAGATCCGACTGATTGGGAGCGTATATGCAACACGCTCACACTCCCCACACAATAGCCCATTCAACACGCGTAACCAACGCACACGTGACACACCCACTGGAACTTGACATGAGAAAAATAAGGGAGCTGCACATTGCTCCTGGATATTTATCCATGAGACCCTTCTAAAAAATTACCTAAATACCCTTCCCTTTCTTCCCTCTCTTCATGCTCGTCACCCACCTCCGTTCGCTCCTCCTCTCTCCTTGTCTCTCCTTTTCTCCTTGCTCGCTGTCTACCTCCGTTCGCTCCCTCTCCCTCCTCTTTCCCTCTCCTTCTCCCTCCTTGTCTCTGGCTCTCTCCCTCTCTCCGTCCGACGCCCACATCTACCCGTGCCCTCTCCCTCTCCCTCTCCCGCTCTTTCTCCTTCTCCTCGTCTCTCCCTCTCCCTAATTGCTGTCCCTCTCTCGCCCTCTCCTGTTCGGCCACTCAGGGCTGAAAAAACTAGGACGACGATCAGGAAAAAAGGAGAGGGAGGGAGGAGGGAGAGGGAGCGAACAGAGGTGGGCGACGATTAGGGAGAGGGAGAAAGGGAAGAAAGGGGGAGGGGTATTTAGGTAATGTTTTAGAGCGGTCTATCAGGATCCCATGGATGGATGTGTAGGGAGCAATAAGGGATGTGCAAATAGCAGCTCCTCAAAATAATTAGGAAAAATCTCAAATAAGGCCTTAGGTTTTTTACCTTATTTTAAACAAGAACACAAATTTCAAAAAAATTAAAATTTAGGCTTAAGATTTTCAAGTAATTTTCATTTAAAAACACCTGACCATTTAAATGTATTTTTCACAGCCATTTTCTTTTAGTTTCATTAAAAATACCTAAACTCTCCTTCATTTAAACCCATGACATGCTCCCAATAGCCAGTACATACCGCGAATCGTCGTGGAGACGTTGGTTGCTTTCAATCACTGTAAGAGGACACTGTTGAAAAGATCAAGGAGAAAATGACAAAAAGAAAGACATTTATTCTAATGAAGGAAAATTTGGTTATTTTAAAAATTGTACAAAAAAAGTCATTGGAATATAGCTTTAAATGGTCGATTGTACTTAATTGTCAACTTATCAGAAAAACCTAAGCCTTAATTTGAAAAGTTGGTAAACTCGTGTCAGTTTTAAAATAAGGTAAAAATTTAAATTCTTATTTAAAAATCTCTCTTTTTATGAAGAGCAAGGCTCCCCTAAACTCGAAGTTAGAGAGAAAATTTCGTAAGTTCGTACTTGTGGGACCCACCTCTGGTCCATCCAAATGGACCAAACACATGACCCCCTTAAATTGCACATCTCTACCAACTTTTGGTAAGATCCGAATTTACTGGACCGTTGGATTGACTATATATCAATCCGAATGGATTGTTGACCATTAAACTCTTGCGCCCATATGGAGATGATAGAAATTATGGTTGAGGCTGGTTTTTTTTACAGGAAGGAACACCCTAAGGAGTCCTTAAAATCCCCGTACCCCATTCCTATGTGAGTCCCCGGGTGGACTCCACCATATATTTGAGCTAATCTTATCTTACGCTTGAGCTAAGGGAATCCTTTCTCTTTTTATTGTTTTATGAAAGCCACGGAAAGAAAGAACTATACTCTTAGTCCTAGAATTCCAAAAAATCTGTGTTTGTGTGGTGTCGTCCACTGAAAGATCACATGTCAGAACTCCGCAGTTCAAGCTCTGAGATGGACCTCGATCGTCCCAACATCGAAGAGTATCTCACTGATTCTTCCATCCATGAGACGTCTCACGTCAAGAAGCTCCTCCTGTATCTCTCTTTCTCTCTTTCTTGTACATTTCATCAAACGCTTGATGTTTTTTATTGTTAGTTTTCATTCTTCTTCTCGTCATTTCGCCATACAATTGATGGGTATCATCTTTTTATTGTCAAGGCGCGATCTGCTCGATATCTCACCGATACTAACTGAGGCTGCGGGCGCCATCGTCGATGTAAGTCCCCGCCAAACCCGACCTTCTTTTCCTATTTCTTTTAAAATTTGCAATCTTAGTTTGTTCTTCTTTTCATTTTTTTGATGTGGTTTGCTAGTTTCAGTTGCTTATGGTTTGTAGGAATCACGGTTTTTTTGTAATTTTTTTTATAACATAGGAACCCTCCGACCATCCTTTGGTTGATGATTAGTAAACCTACTGATAGATGGAACCACCCACTAGTCCTATGTATCGGTTAAGGTCTTAAAGGAATTATATACTTGATTTGTTGAATTTGGGGTTTTAGAGCTGTATGTGAATTATTACTTGATTTGTTGAATTTGGGATTTTAGAGCTGTATGTGAATTATTACTTGATTTGTTGGATTTGGGATTTTGGAGGAGTTTGTGAATTATTATTGTGGAATAGTTGATAGGGGGTGTGGTTGAATATACCCAACTTGCTTTTTATTTTTATGTAATATGGATTTTAGGGTTTCAAGATATGATGCTTTTTCTGAAGGTGTTCATTGTGTTTTGCTCACCTTCCTTCCTTCTTTTTTTTTTTTTTTTTTTCTGGTCTTCCTTGTTTTTATTATTATTTATGCAATTGGACTGTCAAGGGCCTAAAAAATTGACAAACCATAAATACACCTAGACTTTACTTGCTAAGGCTACAATCCTAACAAAGCTTGCATACTTTAAGAAATCTGGACATCCAGTCCTTCTGGGACAAAAGCTCTTGTGGGCCGCACATTGTCCATGTTTTAATGAGATAGATCTAATGTTCTTGTGTTAGACCCCTGGCCGATCCGTTGGTATGGGTACTTTGTGGTATTAAACCTTTTAAGTCCCCTTAATTAGGCAATAGCCGAACAACACGTGCTGCAAATTTTGCATGCAAATTTTTGTAAGTTACGGAAATCTGCCTCTGCAGTTCAAATATTTAAAAACAGCAATTTTACACAGTTTTAATGAATTTTTATCATTGTTTGGGCC
This sequence comes from Litsea cubeba, assembly GCA_012931725.1. NCBI lineage: Eukaryota > Viridiplantae > Streptophyta > Magnoliopsida > Laurales > Lauraceae > Litsea > Litsea cubeba. Next base: position 1,008,521 of record CM022951.1, read on the forward strand.
TAATCTTTGTCCTGAAGTACTCAAAACCTTGATCCAGCCCTTGCAGACCTTCTTAGAGCTTTCAAATGGTTCCATGAATGCTTTGGCAAGTGCAATTTCGTGATCTTCATTCTACTTGCCATCAGTCTGCCCAGGTTGAAAGGAACTTGCCCTCGAGTTTGTGTCATCACGTCACAATTTATGTTGACCCTTTCTCTTCTTGTGACGCTTTTTGTCGTGGAGCTTGAATTTCTTGACTTCTCTTTAATTTGCCACCTTGTCACCATGTATCTGATGTCGTAGTATCTGAAGTTGACCTTTCAATATGACTTGTAACTTCAAGAACTTGTTCTTATGTTGATTGTTGGCTGTACCGCTTTCCAAAATGGATTAATATAATCAGTCAAGAGAGTAGTAGTTTCAAAAGTCATTACTAGTGTTATTCTGGCTTTGGCACAAGTTTTGGCTTGCCTTGGTTCTCGGCTGTACCAACAGGCTGTTTGACACAAATTGATCTTTTAAATTTATATCATGGCAAACATCTTCCACATATTCATCAAATATTGTTGGCACATCTAATTTTTTCTCTCTTTATAATCCTTAATCCTTATTCCTCATCATGAAGTTTCTTTGTTGCTCACCATTTCCTAGAAAATGTTTACGTCTCCCAACAAAGTAGATTTCGTAGAAATCTTCTCCTGTGTAGGCCATAGAACAATATTTACATTTCCTTGTAAAAGGTGAATGTATTCTCATAACCATCATCAAGTGTGCGACGATTACACTACCTTAGCCTGCCCAATAAGATGTGGCAGATGTCCAGAGGAACAACTTCATACCATATATCATCGTGGTTGCCACCCCATATTGGAAAAGGAAACTAAATTCTAATTGTAACTTGTACCTCATTACCACGCTTGAACCAAGAGAGCTAGTATGGTGTTGGATGCTTTTCTGTCAGAAACTTGAGTTTGTTGGCAACTTCTCGCGAGACCACTTTCTTGCAACGGCCTCTATTCATGCTCAAGTGAGACTTGTGGTATTTGAGAGTGCATGTAGTATGGAAGATACTCATATGGAGCCAATCATCTTCTTTTGTTGCCTTTAGATAAAGTAGGGCTTTTCAAATCATCAATGATCTGCCACTATACACATAGATAACATCATCATCAGCTGTGGCTTTCAGGCTTTCATCAAAATCTCGCTCGTCATCATGTGCAACAAAATCTGGCTCATCTTCCTTCTTCTCAATGTGGATCTCTTTCTATATTCTGTTGATGTGGCCAATATCATTGTGCTTAAAACAAGTTATAGTGGCCTTGCCCTTGCAATGATTATCTGGACCCATACCCTGTTGACCAATCTGAGTTGGTTGTGTTAGTGGGCTACCGACTATAACTTCTCTCGATTGCTGCCCATAACTCTTTGATCCACCCTCATCTCTAGATGTAGGATAGGTGTGGATTGCAAAACTGACAATCTAGACCGGGGAATCCTGATTTTTTGCGACTCTTCAACGGTGGCCGAATGCTGATAAGTTGGATGAACTGACATCGCCTACTGCAGAGTTGGCCATGGTTCATTGAGATTCTGGCCCATTATGGGCCAGTGAGTAATGGAGCGATACCCTTGTTTAAGACATTGCAATCGCAGAAATAGTAACTATTTGAAAGGGGCAGGAAGTGAATAACCTTTGATTTGTGTTTTCATCTCCCATGATGTGATTAGTGGTTTACATATGCATTGATGAGATTTTTGAAGTTATTCCTACCATGCATCAGCCCTAGTCCCTACTACAAAGCTTGATTGCTGTTAATTTGACCTTTCTATGATGGGCCAAATCCTTATATTCAATTTCCTTTTCCTTAGTAGTTAGCCAATCATAAAACTTGTCTCCTTTCATTATTTCAGTATATTCTGGAATCTAAATTTAATCTTTAGATCCCGATCATTGTCTTCATAGGGTTCCATATTTTGATGTCTTCTCATTGGAAATTGATCATGGAACAGATTAATAAATTCATCGCTTTCTGAACCATCATTAAAACCATCACGGCCTCGGATGTGCCAAAGACGCTTAAGCATTCGTTCAATTGTTCAACTTATACTCTTAAATTCTAAATTTCAAATATCCCTAGGATTTGGTTCATGACCTGAGTCGCTGACTGTATTAGTCGAGAGTCACACTGGAATCTCTTTCCATATCCATTCGTGATCACTCAAATTGGATGCAAATGGATTTACATGGCTCAAATTTGACTGCTCATGTGATCAATACAAGGCTGAGCTTGTTGCTTTAGACAATAAAAGGGAATATAAATTGGATTAAGATGAAACTTTTGCACCTGTAGGTAAAATGATTATTGTCCACATTCTTATTGCAGTTGGAGCAACGTATTCATGGCCCATTAAAATGGATGCCAACTGCCTTTTTACCTATAGGGATTAGTCCGGCCTAGAGGGCTGGGACACCCTCCGTTATCAAACAAAAAAAAAAAGAAAAAGAATGCCAACTGCCTTTTTACATCATGATCTCAAGGAGACTGTTTATATGTGTCCACTTGAAAGCCTTGACGTTTCTACTTCTAGGGGTGGAGAAGGGTCTAGGGAGGGCCCCCCCTCTTCAAAATTTGAATCTCTCTCTCTCTCTCTCTCTCCACCTTATATCCCTGTACATCTATTGTATTTCCTCAATTTACACCATGAATATATCTCCATTAATATTAGCTACCTTCCCTTTCTCTGACCATTTTGGTATCTTACCTTATTGGATAACTTCCTTTGGTGTTTATTTTGTAACGTCAACTTCACTTTGATAGTTCATAATTTTACTGTTTGCCACTTCTTCCTTGATTTAATAGTTATGGCAATAATAAGTAAATGTCTAAGATCGCAGCAATAAGAGAATTTTTCTCAATAGGGACTCATTTTCTTCCTCTTTTATTCTTCTATTCATTTGGAGTGGGTTGGATATTTGGTGTGTGTGCACCAGCTAGTGTTCCCATAGGAGAGAGCAGAGAACTGAATGATATTATAAAAAAGGTATGGGTCAATTTTCAGCTTAACTATGTTGGTGGTTCAAAACAGAGGTGATCAAGGTGGACATTTTAATGGTTTAACAAATGCTAGCCACTCATGATGGAAATAGGTGATGGTTATTATTTGGATGAGGCAATAATTCACCCTCTAATATCAACATGGATGAGTTTTGTAGATTGGTCCTAATAGTTTGACAACCACGTAAATGAGGCGATGGGCATTTTAATGGTTTCATAGTGGTGATAAATGTTTTGGAGTGCCAACATAAGATACTTTTCAAATGAGGTGGCACATCATCTAACTATGACTTGCAACCAATTGGAATTGCTTCATGGTATTTGTTTGTAAAAAATTAAATAAAATAAAATCATGAAGACCTTTTTTTTATATTGGGCTACATGCTCAATCATATTCCTTTCACCCTCACATATCGTTTTCTTTTTATATTTTCATAAAGCAGTTTCATTAATTATATGTTTAAATATGGTTATGTTATATTGTTATGTATTACCATTAATTTAGCAGCAATAAGCACTGAGTGGCAAGAACCAAAGTTAATCTAGAATGATCGATTAGAAAACTTCTCACTAATCATATAGCATGTCCAAAATACACTTTATAGAATGCACGAATCCGTTCTTATGTTTAAAGTAATCAAGGATCAAATCTCTCTTTGTAGCACAATACAATGTGTTGAAAATTTCACGTCTTCTAATTCCATTTTTTTTTGGGGTTAATGTACACTAGTTGAGATTCCTTGTCCAGTAATTTTTATTCTCCTTCATACTGACAAGGTTTGACATATTTATTTGTTTACCAGATTTTTAATCCATTTCCTACTTTAAGTTCGTAAAAATTTATACATGTTATTCAATCGTTTCAATTTCTTATAATTTGAATTTCTAAACTTCTTTCATAAATATATGTACATTTTGGAGGGATTCACATTTTTATATTCTATTTTTCCTGTTACTGAAATAATCTTAAATTTTTAATTAATCAAATAATTCTTTTTCCCTAAAATGACCAACATGCACATGCCTCTTTTAGTCTGCCCCCCGCCAAGTAAAAGTTCCTGGTTCCATCCCTGTCCGCAATCGCATTGTTTGTCTTTCAACCTCAGCGATTGCTTTGTGGAATCAAATAGGCACGAGCCTTGTTTGAGAAACTTCACATTACTCTGGGTTCAAATAGAGTCACTTGTTTGAGAAACTTCACATTACTCTGGGTTCAAATAGAGTCACTTGGATCATTCTCTCTTTCTTTGGCTCTTAGGATACGTTGATGACATCTTGGTCAATGGTAATTATTTTATCAGAATTCCACAGCTGCAACAAACTATCGATTGCATTTTCATATGAAGGATGTTGGTCCTATCACCTATTTTCTCAGACTTGAGATCACACATTCCGAATGTAGGATTCTGCTCACTCAGACCAAATACACAAAGGAGTTGAGTGATCTTGCTCATCTCACTGATTCTAAGCCTGTGAACACTCCTATGGAAGTGAATGTTAAATATCATAAATATTATGAGGGTTCAATTCTGATCCTATCGTAGGAAATTGGTTATACTCTCTTATAGATGCTGCAGTCTTGACATCAACTCTAGTATATTCCCTCTACATCACCACTTCAGCTGACTATTTCTTTTGATACCAATTGGGTCAGCTGTCTTGAAACTTGTTGCTCCGCCATTGGTTGGTTGTGTATGTTTCTTGGAGATTTTATTATGTCATGGAAGTGGAAGAAACAAGATCAGGAATCAAAATCTTCTATGGAGGCTGAGAAATGCACAATGTCTTCCGGCTTGCTCCAAAACCATCTGGTTTTTCAAAATTCTTTATGAAATTGGCATCAAGTTTCTGAATTCCATTCCCCTTTATGCTAATAATACTGTGTGATTCAAATTGCACTTTATCTTGTCTATCATGAGCATATAAAACATATTGAGGCTGACTATCATTTTATCTAGGTGATTCAACTTGCACTTTATCTAGTCTATCATGAGCATATAAAACATATTGAGGCTGACTATCATTTTATCTAGGTAAAGTTAGAAGACAAATTTCTACCCCTTCATCATCATCGCTTTAGCTTGCAGATATATTTACCAAGTCTACTACTCAAGGCATGCTTCATTTTCTTGTATCCAAATCGATTCCTTTTGAACCACCTCAATTTGAAGGAAGTGTGAATGAACATAATTTTGTGTATCTTATGGATCACTAGATTGTAAACGTGTATAGTATTTTTAATACACCTTTGAAAGACCATAACTACAGTTATCATGGAGATTTGATAGGGTTATTAATTGATTGTAATTCCCTAATAGAGGGTTTGTAACTACCAAATATAGTTGAATGAAGGATGATGAAGGGGGATCTATGATAGTAAAGGATCACTCCATTTTCCCAGAATCTCTTGTTCTCAGTGGTTCTTGTCAGGGTGCTACTTATTTGTAAGATCTTATTTATACCAGGAGTGTATCTACAGACAAATTCATTTCATAGATTTTACAATGCCATAGATTCAAATATATTTGGCTGTGTTTATAAATCTGTAGATCAGAACATGATTGACATGCTTCTATCCCTGGTTCATGCATCTGGGTAATGGAATCATTCTATTTGGTGCCCAATTTGCATGATGGCTGCTCTTCAAAGTTCAAATGGAAGACCGATTTGAAGAACAAGATCTTTTTCATTGCTTGACTGTTCTGTTTATAAATGACAATAGATAATAGGTCATTATAGGTGTATTTTATAAAAGCCGAGAGTCATAGGTTTCTAATGGAAGGACAATATTGTTTCTAAAGCAATGTAAACTACAAACTAGGCTTTAGAGGTTTCTAAGCTGCATCTCAGTACCCTGGACCATATTAAACCATGTCAATGGCCAAGTATGCTGTGGAAGTTACATATCTTATTACTTCTATTGATTTACTGATAGTGCCTTTAACAATTCATAATGAGTGGGTTTGACCTTGCTGTTGCGGAGGCTGGAGCCTAATGATGTTCCTAATTCTGGTAGTACCATTGGAATTTTTTTTAATTGGTAACTTGATTTGGACCCACAACCTTAAAGTTGCAATTGTGAACCTCTTCCATTGTATCTAATACTGGAAGTACCTTTGATGCTATGATTTATTGCGAAAGTTGCAGCTGATAATATACCCAAGTTAATAGATGAATTCGTTCTCATTTGCAGCTACTCATAAGATAATGATGCTTCTTCTATGAGTTCCTTGAGTTGCAGAATTGGGTTTCGTACGGAGGGATTATTAATGCCTATCAATGGCCTGATGAACGAAGAGTACTCTTTTTTTTAGAAGGTAATTGTGGTGTATTGTATTATACAATAGCAAAAACCTTGTTTCTAGGCAACGTGAGATCAAAATGAACGCACACCACAAAGAAACAGATCCAAAAGAGGAAAAGTTTATCCATGAAGAGTACTCATCTGTCAAGGATACCTTTTACCATTGTTGACAGTCTATGGGTTTTGTGAAGACTGAATAGAATCTTTTTCAACCCAATGGCCATTTTGCTAAGACTTTTAACTTCTCTATCTTACATTATTTTGTGATTTATAATAATCACCATGAGGGTAATGTTTTTTTAAGGTGTATTTGGAAGATGGAATGAAACTGTATGCGTTGAGAAACATTGATCTGGCAATCCAGTGCTTGTGCTGCTAAATTTGCTGAATTGTTTGGTTTCTCTTCCAATCTTGCTAGATTTATTTTTCTTCCATCAAAATAAAAGAATCCATTTTCCATGATCATTTGTATGTGAGTCCAGACCCACTTGTATTGCATTTTGCTGAGTTGATTTTTTTTTTCTTATGACGTGTTCTGTTGGCTCTTTTACACTGCAATACTACTTTTTTCCCCTTAATTGTTAACAGTTCAAAGTCCAACAATGACATCACTTTCTTGATGAGTTTCTATTCTTTCTCATGCTTTCTCTTACAATTTTTCGTGTTGGATAAACAGGATTCTTTCACTCGTTGCTTCAAGTCAAATCCACCAGAACCTTGGAACTGGAATGTATATTTGTTTCCTCTATGGTGCATAGGAGTAGTTGTTAGATATGGGATTCTTTTTCCAGCAAGGTGAGATTTCTCCTTTTAGCTATCTTGGTGCATTTTCCACTAGGGAACCAGTTCGCTAGGATTGTTTATTTAAACTTTTTACACTTTTTTATTTTCTTCAATTTATTACTATCTACTCCTGAATTCTGTAGTTGTCTTTTGTACTTTCTGTTAATTTTGTGTTTATAGAATAATAATTGAAATTGATGCAACACCTTTCCTTTTCTATTACCACCACCACCATCACCAGAGCCTTGTCCCAGCTATTTTGGGGCCGGCGACATGAATTTTATTTCTCCATTCCCGTCTGTTCTGGGCCAAATCATCAAATAGGTTGCACTTGTTCAGATGTAACCTTGTTACTTCCATCCATGTCCTCCTCGGCCTAACCCTTTATTTGGTGGGCCATCAACTTGCTTACAAAGTTTGCATCGAAAGCCTTTTCCTCAATAGTGCCATTGTTGGCCTGTGTTGGACATGACCAAACCATCTCAAACAAGTCTTGCTTAATTTATTACCTATTGATGTTACCCCTACATGCTGCCGAATGCACTCGTTTCTTATCCTATTTTTCCCAGTTTTACAAAACATCCATCTCAACATTCTCATCTCACCGACACTCATACCATTCAACATAAAAAAAAATAAAAAATAAAAAATTGCTACACTCATTTTGTGCATATTGCTTCTTGATCGGCCAACATTATACTCCATAGGTCAACTAGTCTAATTGCTATCCTGTATTTTAATTTTGCTGGTATTAGCCCACAAAGCACTTTAGAAACAAGTCTCCACATGCTCCTGAATGCATTCATTTCTAATCCTATCTTTCCTAGTTTTACGCAATATCCATGTCAACATTCTCTTCTTTGCTACACTCTTTTTGTGCATATGTTACTTCTTGACTGGCCAACATTATACTCCACAGGCCATAGCTGGTCTAATTGTTATCTTGTTAATTTTTTCCTTTAATTTTGCTGGTATTAGCCAATCACAAAGCACTCTAGAAACAAGTCTCTACCTCAACCATCTTGCTCTTTTCTTATATTTGACCTCTACCACAGTCTCTCCATCCTCACTAATTATTGAGCCAAGGTATTAGAATGAATTTCTTTGTCTATCTCTTGAGCTTTAATTCTCGGGCTGGGTTTACACACATCCCTATTGAAGTTGCAATTATGTCATTATATGACTGACTTTAAAGCTATTGGAACTCAAAGCTTCCTGCCTTCTCTCAAGTTTCGCATTAACACCATCTCCCAATTTATCCACCAACACTATATCATTTGGAAAAACAACATATACCAAGGTACCACCTCTTAAATATGAGCACTTGACTCATCCATTATCAGTGTAAAGAGATAAGTGCTTAAAGCCGACCCTTGGTGCAAACCTATGGTTACCGGAAACTCCCTTGTTTCTCTACAATAGTTCTCACACTCGTTACCACTCCCTTATACATGTCTTTAATCATGTCAATATAACCTCTTGGTACACTTATTTTATTAAATAACCCCCCTCCCCCAAATTAAATCTATAGGTACCCTATCGTAGCTTTCTCCAGATCGGTGAAGACCATATGAAGATTTTTCCTAACCTCACGGTATTTTTTAAAGTGAAAAGATAACTTCTGTACTTGACCTCCCTTGCACGAGACCAAATTGATTTTTGGATATCTTGATCATTTGTCTAAGTCTTTACTCCAGTACTCTCTCCCATAGTTTCATACTATGACTCATAAATTTAATCCCATGATAATTGGCGCAACTTTGTATATATCCTTTCTTCTTATATATGGGTACTCAACCCTTCTTCTCCATTCATCTAGAAATGATTTTGTTCTTAATATCTCATTCAAGAGACTTTGCGATAAAATAAATAAATAAAAACATTTGTGAGACCTTGAAATCGTGGGAATTAGTTCTGAGCTTCTTCATTTTTGCCATTTTCTATTGAAACTGATTTAGTTGGTAGATTTGATAACGCTGTCAGGGAAGCGGTAAATCAGGCCCCCAAAGTTGCTGCACACTAGGCTCTCCTAAGAGATTCATAATTTCTGGAAATTCCAAAGGACACCCTGTATTTTTTTTTTCTTCAAAACAGCTCTTGCAGTCATAATTTCTTCAATGTCCGGGTTTGTTTGAGGCCCAATTGTTCCTTTGGCACAAGTGTGTCCACGCTTTTCATGTTTGATCACTAGCGTCAAATAATTAATCTTCTTGATCTTTATTAGTTCATGGAAATCAATCTGCATCACTTGAGTTTAGCATCTGCAGTTTTCTTATTATTCTCTTTGGTTTACTATTTCATTTTTCCTTATTTGGTTCTTGTTTGACAAGAGTTATTCTAACTCCTCTTTCATCTGCCTAAGAAAACTTTCACTTTGTTTGCATACAAATTTTCTTATCATTAATTTTTTTCTTGTTGACAATAAAAGCAATTATATCATGTAATTCTTATTTTTATTTTTTTTATAAATGAGAAGTTTGCATGATATCACTTATTTATGATAAATAGTGATTTTTTCTGTTTACTTTCTTCTGGTATCAAGTGTTATCTAAATATGCTTGGTTTTACTTTTCTACTATACCAAGCTTCTGCATTGTACTTGAGTTATTGTGAATAAAATTGAGTTTTTTGAGCATTGCCTATTGGCTTGATGGATAGTTTGACAGGTATTCATTTAAAATTGCAGGGTCATTGTCTTGGCAGTAGGATGGATAGTATTCCTTTCCTCCTTTATTCCTGTAAATTTTCTTTTGAGAGGGCATGATAAGTTGAGGCGAAAATTAGAGGTTGGCCATGCACCCTTGTTGTTACTATTTTGACTTGGTAACTTTAACCTTTGTAAATTCATGACTGCTTTTTTTTTTTGGTAAAGAATTCATGACTGCTTTAACACTTACTTGCCTATGTATAGATAGATTGATTTTCAAAAGTTGAATATTGAAAATTACTTGAAATTGAGATTACATGGGGCTTTTGTGTTGCTTGAAGTGATATCCCTAGTTTCATCTTTTCCCCCCAAAATCTATACATCAATGGCCTTGTTGTGAAAGGTCCTGTACGATCACTAGTTGCAATGAGAATCATGCATAGCTAACCTTGTTGTCATTGCTAAACTTTCACTTAGTTTCTTCGCTGAGGTGTTATTGTTTGGAGCCTTAGGAAAATATGTAGTTTTGTAGTTTTTGATGCTCAATTTTTTATGAATGGTGGGATCAGTAGTTGGTGATCCATTCCATTGATATGATGAGCTCCTCAATAGCTAGATATTTATTGAAATTTAAAAGTTTACTTTGTTAAAAATTCTAACCCTCAAATCAATGGCTTATTGATGCAATAATGAGGATGTTGGTCGAACATGATCACGATAGTCCGAACCAAACTGAGGTTGATCTGGATTAGTTTAGGCTTCTCTAAATCAATTTTAATCTAGGCTGAAATTCGAAGAAAATGAATTTGGATATTTCAATGCAAATTTCACACACTTATTGATAAAATCCAGCAAACAATTATCAAGAAAATAGTCAAAAGCACGAGATCCAATGTAATGTTCAAATGATGATGTTGCACAATTTGTGCTATAGGCTGGATTTGTGTAATGCAGAATTAATGGACACTGTTCCACACCACTGCATGTCACACTTAAGACAATCTAGTCAGGGTTTTAAAACTTGGACTCGGAGTGAAAATTGGTGACCCTCGAGTCATGGTGACTTTGCAGAGTCGGATGGGATTTGTTTTGAGTCACATTAAGTCATACCTCAAACCCATATAATTCTTAAATTGTGAACAATTCAATTCATAAAAGAACTCAAATAGTGAAAAATAAATTTCAAGAACTATAGAATTCCTGCACTCATTGTGTTTTAGTTGTTATTAACTTGATATTTTTAATAAATTTAAGAAGTTATAGTTGGCCTGTGTTTGGTTTTGATGATGTTTTTTATTTTTATTATTTTTTTATAATTTGTACGAGTAATTGCTACTATTTTGTTATTGGAGCAGATTGCCTGCCCAGGAAATGGAGTGAACCCTTCATTTATAGAAGATATAGGGATTCATGGTTCTAGTATCTTACCGTTTTAAAGGAAAGGACACAACTCTGTTTAGATTGCTTGCGATTGTAACTTTTTGAAGAGTGAAACCAACAAACACGAAAAACGAAATTTTGAGAAACAAGCTTATAAAAACTGTTTGGTAACATTCAAAGGTTCATATTTCCGTAGTGAACCATTGGATCCTTCTTCCTCAATTTCTTCTTTCCTTCTTTCCATTTTTTTCCTTTCTTTATAATATATATTTCATTATAATACTGAATTTTGAAAATTTATTTTGCTCAAGGTGAGACATATAAGTCTCTAGAAATGGAGGCTTGAAGAAGATGAAGAGATGAAGAGTTTTTTCTTTTTTCTTTTAAAAATAATTTCTCACATTCCTAATCATGTGGGACTCATGGTTTTCGAAAAAGTAAGTTAAGAATTAAAATCTAGATTTGTTAAGAATTAAAATCTAGATTTGGTTTTCCCGCCAACCACCAAAAATTTTACTTGTCTCGAAACATTTTTTTTTTTTCAACCACATTTCTTACTTTTTTTTTAGTTAAAGTAGTATAGAGTATTACAAAAAAAGACAACAATCTCCTACTGTTTTTGGAAATATTTTAAGAAAAGAATCTGTGGAAACATAGTATAATACAAACTTACAGGTGGATAGTCTTTGAGTCGGGATTGAACAGGACTTAACAACTTTAGTGACTGACAGGATGTGCCCTGATCTTAGACCAGGTAAGGGTATAAAAAGCATAGTTGAGAATTTTGGTTCTTTTTGGCCAAAATGGTCAAATAATATTGTTTCGGAGTTCGGACAATGGCCTGAATCAAACAGCCCCTCTGAAAGAACTTAGTCTAGATTTCGATATATTTGGGCTGAAATTTCGGACTTTGATTGTCATAAAGAAAAGAGCACTAAAGGCCTTGAGCGTCCAGTTTTTTTTTCTCTATTACTTGTACCCTCTATTAGGCCTACTTATGGAAGATTAAAAACCTTAAAAATTACTAATTTGGCATGTAGACATAAGTCAAATAACATATTGCATTATTAATTTGGTAGAATAAATTAAATATATAATTTATATGCTATTTTATAATTTAAATTTTTTTAATTTTTCTACATATGTATATTTTTCCTAAACATAACTTTGAAATCTTCTGCTGAAATTCCATTTTGGTCGAAATATTTCCATTTGGAGGCCAAACCCAGATGGGCTCTGAAACGAAATTCTCACCCATGGGTAAAATTCACATTACTAAATTTGGGCATTCACTTCGCTTGTTGGGTTTATGTCTTGTATTCTGGGTTAACTGGATTGGTCCATTGGGTTAGCTAGGAAGCATGCTTTGGGTCAGAGTTATTTTTGCTATTGTCCCAGGGCTTTCTCAAGGCTTAAGAAAGAGAGAGTTATATATATCATGTAACCTGTAACCCAAAATCTAAGAGTGCAAAGTAAAGAGGTTTCTCTTTGTTCGTGGACGTATGCACATTGCTGAACCACGTAAATCTCTCATGTCTCTCTTGTGTGGCTTGATTGATTGTCAATAGCAAGTTTCTCGGCTCCACATGCTCATGCTAAACAATTGGTATTAGTGCCTCACTTGTGTTTTGCGATTGACAACATTTGAGATAGGGTATCGAAGAAGCACACTTTGGGTCTTGGTTTGTCTTAGGAAATCGAAAAAATTTGGAGTCGGTCGCTCGTTCTCTTTTGCATGAACAGAGAAAAGAGAAGGGGCGCTTTGTCCTTCCTCTAAAAAGGATGGAGAGACGTGAGTGAAGTTGAGACAAGGCACGTGTTTCCTTTGTCATTGTTATATGGAGAGAAGTATTTGTCACTTCTCTTGGCGTGCATATCAGGTTTTCAATTGGTTCCTGACAAAGGAAGGAGGGCTTGTGTCATTTCTTGGAATAGAAATGAGAGAGAGAGTTCAATTGGTTCCTGACAAAGGAAGGAGGGCTTGTGTCATTTCTTGGAATAGAGAGAGAGAGAGAGAGAGAGAGAGAGAGAGAGAGAGAGAGAGAGAGAGAGAGAGAGAGAGGTTGCAGATCCTGGTATTGGTTTCAGTTTTCAGTAGAGAAGTATCAAATTTCTGTTGATTCTTGTAGGATAGAGCTTGTCAATCCAAGCCCAGGCCCATTTTGGGCCCAGTCTTCATATTTACTTAGTCAAAGCCACCTGTACATACTTAGTTTGTAAATCAGATTTTTAGGCTCTAGATAAGATCAGAGAATTATACTTGCATGTAATCAGGGCATTCAGCCCCTTTATAATGGAAGAACAGTCAACCCTAATGGGGACTGCATTTTAATCATTTAAACATCATCAGCGTTCGATTGCCATCTCTCAAAATGTCATGGTATCAGAGCAAGGTCTGTGATATGTGATCTTCTCCTAAATGATCTTCCAAACATTGGACGCCAGTATATGTGATCATTCTCTTCAGCCGGATCATCTTTGATCCTCCCTGATCATCTCAGATCAGACGTGGCTCACTTGTGATCATCACCAACTCATCAGCGGAACACTGCCATCTTGGTCGCCTAAAGGTTCCTGGATTTATGACGAATTTTTCATGATTTATTGATCATCAGAGGTAGGTCTTCTACCAATTTTTGTGAATATTCATTCTTTTCCAATAGTTTTCATCTCGGCCGTCCAAAATCCTGGATCTGGATTTGATCTTCATGCGACCACTTCCACTTGTTGCATAAAACTCCTCTCTTTTCATCCCCACACTCTGATTTGTGTCACGATCACCAAGTGGGGCCCATGTTTGGATCTACCCACTGACGACAGGGACGTTTTTTTTCATCCCTACACTGTGGCTGCTTGCGATTGATGCTGCTGCCTTTTTTCTCTCTACTGTCGATGACTTCTATTGATCCCTGCTGTTAATTCCTACTATTTATTGGTGCTTGTTACTGGATTGCTGAGGTTTCTCTCTACTGTTGCTGCTTACTACTGATTGCTGCTGTTTTTTTTTATCTACTGTTCTGGTTTAATACCCTGTTTATCCTGTGGCTTCTGGGAACTGGTCTGGCCATCTTTATTCATCAGATCTTGGTTGCTGGTTGCTATCTGATTGTGTTATTAGCATTGTAACTGTGGTCTAATTCGTCTACAATTGGACTACAACGGTGCTGATGCCCAATTTCCACAATTTTACGACTTGGTTTTCTCTATACATAAAGGATCAACACCCTGTTTTTCATTGACAGTAACTGATTTGTGTGTGCTTCTTACTATTTCGTAATGGAAAAACATGAGATAGCCCTGATTTGCTTTGATGAAACCAATTATACCTCATGGGCCTTCCAATTTCAAATTACTTGGAAGGAAAAGAACTATGGACACACATTGATGGATCTGAACCTCAACTTGAGGAAGATGATAAGAAAATTTTAGCTTGGAAGACAAAGGACGCTAAAATCAATACCCGGTTGCTGGGCTCTGTTGAGTCACATTTTATTCTCATCCTCAAACCCTGCAAAAATGCCCGTGAAATGTGGGACTATCTTAAGAAAATTTATCAATAGGGAAATGCTGCTCGCCAGTTTCAAATAGAACTTGAAATCTCTCAATTCACTCAAGGCACCCAGTCTATTCAGGAGTATTACAATGGCTTCTGCAGACTGTGGTCCGAATATGATGTAATTAAGTTTGCCACGATATCTGCAGCACTTCTACCGGAATTACTTCCGTTACAGCAAAGTAGTCATTGGGATCAGCTTCTCATTAAACTTCGTCTGGAGTTTGAGACAGTTAGATCGAATAATGAGCAGGGCTCCTCTTCCCCGCCTAGATGACTGCCTTCAGGAACTTCTGCGTGAAGAACAGCGCCTGGCTACTAAAACTACTCTGGAACAACAGAGATCTGCTGAGGCTCCATTTGCCTATGTTGCTACAACCAAACAACCTCCTCGGGACATCGGTAAAGTTCAGTGCCATAACTGTAAAAAATATGGTCACTATGCGAATCAATGCAAGGCAAAAAATTGCAGATATTGTAAGGCCACTGGTCATGTTATTGGCGAGTGTCGGAAGAAGGCTCGCAATTCTACTTCCCGCAATTATGTTTAGTCAGGCCCTGGTACTTCCACTGTGTCGTCGGCTCCTACTGCTTACACAGTGACCACTCCACCATATGCATCATCTGAATTCAGTGGTTCTCTGCAGTATGATTCATCCACACAGCCTGGTTCCTCATCACAATCTGCATCTACAGCTCCTCTCACCCCTGAGATGGTTAACCAAATGATCATCAATGCCTTAGCATCCACGAACATCGCAGGTACTGATTCTTCTCTTTCCAATACCTGGTACTTAGATTCTGGTGCAAGTAACCATATGACCTCTTCACCCATAACATTACAGAATGTCGTTCCTTACACTGGTCATCTCACTGTTCAAGCTGCCAACGGAGATTATCTCCCCATCACCTCTGTTGGTGATACCCCTGCCCCCTTACCCTTAACCAATGTTTTAGTTTCTCCTCATCTTGCTACCAATTTCGTTTCTGTGGGTCAACTTGTTGAAAATAATTACACTGTCTCCTCTTCTTCTTCTGGATGTGTTGTGCAGGACCAGGAGTCGGGGGAAGTGATCGAGAGGGGGCCTAAGCGCGGCAGACTTTTTTCCTGACCAATGTCTTCCGTTACTGAGAATAAAACTTTACATCAGTTATTTTATTTTTTCATTCAGAATAATTCTCGTTTGTGGCATAACAGACTGGGTCATCCGAATGCTTGTACAATGTCTACTTTATTTCAATCTGGATTAATAAATAAACCTGTTGATTCTGCTTCTTTTGAATGTGATGCTTGTAAATTAAATAAAAGTAAAACTTTACCCTTTCCAAACTCTAACACACGGAGCACTACATGTTTTGATTTAATTCACAGTGATGTTTGGGGCATTGCTCCGACCATTTCACATAGTCATTTCAAGTACTTTGTCACATTCATTGATGACTACAGCAGATTTACTTAGATTTATTTATTACATTCGAAGTCTGATGTTCTTAATGATTTAACTTTTTTGTTAACTATGTTGAAAACCAATTCTCTAAATGCATTAAAACTTTGCGCTTAGACTCAGGAGGGGAGTATGTTTCCAAGGATTTTCAATCTTTTTTAAACAATAAAGGAATCATTTCTCAACGTACCTGTCCGTATACTCCACAACAAAATGGAGTCGCGGAATGGAAAAACAGACATCTTTTTTATGTAACTAGAACTCTTCTGATTGAATCATCCGTTCCCCCTTGTTTTTGGACTGAAGCTCTCACCACGGCTGTCTATCTCATTAACCGCCTTCCATCACCTACCATTGCTCATTTAACGCCTCAATTTAAATTGTTTGGTCATCATCCTGTGTTTGATCATCTACATACCTTTGGCTGTGTTTGCTTCGTTCATCTACCTACTACAGAAAGAACGAAACTAGCAGCACAATCTCGCAGGTGTGCTTTTTTGGGTTATGCCACTAATCAAAAAGGTTTTGTTTGTTATGATCCCATTGGTCATCGTATCAGGGTTTCTCGAAATGTTATTTCTTTGAAAATCAATATTTCTTCCACACTCACATGGACTGTCCTCATCCCTCTTCACCAGCTCTCTTACCAGTTTTTTCGGATCAAACCTCTGTTTCTAGGTTTAATCCTGCTTTTGTATACCACCGACGGGAGAAAGCTCCCACTGCAGATGGCCCTCCCCCTGATCCTCCACCTACAACTGGTTGAACGCCTACTCCTGCCTTACGTCGCTCCTCCATAAATTCTAGACCACCTGAGCGGTATGGATTTACCCATACTTCTTTGATGACCACTCTCTCTTCTATCTCTATCCCAAGTTCTTATTTGCAGGCTGTCCGACATGATTGCTGGAACCAGGCCATGAAGGAGGAATTAGATGCATTGGATCTGAATCACACATGGGATATTGTGGAGTGTACTTCAACAGTTAAGCCCATTGGTTGCAAATGGATCTACTTGATCAAACTTAAATATAATGGGTCCTTAGATAGACACAAAGCTCGACTTGTGGCACTTGGAAACAGACAGGAGTAGGGCATTGACTACGAGGAGACGTTTGCACCTGTGGCAAAGATGACATCTGTTCGGCTACTTCTCGCCATTGCTGCATCTCAGTCTTGGCCATTATACCAAATGGATGTCAAAAATGCATTTCTCCATGGGGATTTGCACGAAGAAGTCTATATGCGTATACCACAAGGCGTCCCATCTCCCTCTAAGAGGTCCGTCTGTCGGCTGCGAAAATCACTTTATGGTCTAAAACAAGCTCCTCGGGCATGGTTGGAAACCTTCAGGGGTCGCTTATGCGAAATTGGCTTTACTCAGAGCCCTTATTATCCCTCTCTCTTTCTCTGCCACACATCTACTGGGATTACTGTGCTTCTGGTGTATGTTGACGATATTATTATCACTGGCACGGATGATGGTATGATCAAATCTCTCCAAGATTCCCTCCGGACTTACTTTCATACGAAGGATTTGGGCCCTTTGCATTATTTCTTGGGCTTAGAGGTGCATCAATCTCCCAAAGGTCTCTTTGTTAATCAACACAAATACACATCAGACCTTATCGAGTTGGCTGACCTCCATGATTCTTCGCCTGTTGATACACCTGCCGAGGTAAATCTCAAGCTGAGTAAAGATGATGACGATCTTCTTCCTAATCCTCATGTATACCGGCGCCTGGTAGGAAGTCTTGTCTATCTCACCATCACTAGACCTGACATATCCTATGCTGTTAATCTTGTGAGCCAGTTCATGACCGCTCCTCGAACCTTCATTTGATAGCTGTGAAGCGCATTATCCGCTATTTGCTAAGAACTGTCCCTCGTGGTTTATATTATCCGAAGGATAATCCTCTTCATCTGAGTGCTTATGCGGATGCTGACTGGGTAGGCTGTCAGGACACACGTCGTTCTACTACTGGTTGGTGCATGTACCTTGGCAATTCACTCATTTGTTGGAAATGCAAGAAACAAGAACGAGTGTCCAGATCTTCCACGGAAGCTGAATATAGGGCCATGTCTTCTACTTGTTCTGAAATTTTATGGCTACGGGTCTTCTTTCGGAACTTGGGTTCACTCAAACCTCTCCTACTTCCTTGTATGCCGACAATACTGGGGCTATCCGAATCACTGAAAATCCAGTCTTCCATGAACGTACTAAACATATCGAAGTTGATTGTCACTTTATTCGGGATGAATATAAGCGGGATGTCATTAGTCTACCTCATGTTCCTACAGAGTTTCAGTTTGTAGATATCTTCACAAAGGGACTTCCTCGGCCTCGATATCAATTTCTTGTTTCCAAATTGCTGCTTTATGACTCCCCGGCATCAATTTGAGGGGGGGGGGGGGGGGGGGGGGGGGTCAATCCAAGCTCAGGCCCATTTTGGGCCCCGTCTTCATATATTACTTAGTCAAAGCCACCTGTACATACTTAGTTTGTAAATCAGATTTTTAGGCTCTAGATAAGATCAGAGAATTATACTTGCATGTAATCAGGGCATTCAGCCCCTTTATAATGGAAGAACAGTCGACCCTAATGGGGATTGCATTTTAATCATTTAAAACATCATCAGCGTTCGATTGCCATCTCTCAAAATGTCAGAGCTGACAATATATGTATTTACCGGAATAGTCCTCAGTGCTACAAATAAATATGGTACTCTTACAGGATCATGTTATTGTGATCTCATTTCAGTTTTAGTTCTTCCTCCACTAATTTTATTGGATGAAAGTCAGGCATGCATTTTGTTAAAGTGCCATTGGATCCTATGCCACTGAAGTTGGACCTCTATCGCATGAAGTTTAAATGTGTTTTTTCTCAAACAAGTGTTCTCTTTCATGGTCCTTTCTGACCACTCAACAATGACAATGTTGTGAGTTTCAGAGGGCCAATTTGATGGTGTAATTACAACATCATATTTCATGCTCATGTCCAAGGGACTGACAGCAAGTCCTGTAACATCAAAATGGAAGAATAGTGTTGTCATTAACACTCTAAATTACTAGTACTTTGTTGTTGTGTCCCATCATTTGGTGAGCTCATGTCTGTACTTGGTACTAGTTGCCATAGACAGTTCTTTGTGAAAACAATGCTGGCATGTTATGTGATATGATCTGTTTCAATGTTTTTGTTCTTTTCTTTTGCCTCTGAGGAGAGTATTTAACTATATCTTTTACACAAACATATAACTTCTTTGACCTGTGTTTTTCTTTAGAGGATACTGGTGGAGTTAATGTGCAGTGTGTTTGTGGCTTCATGGACTGGAGTGGTCAAGTACCATGGGCCACGGCCTAGCATGCGTCCTAGGCAGGTAAGATAAGCCAGACTCTAAGTCCCTTTCTATCTGTAGCTTGTCATGTTTCTATATGTTCAAAAGTTCTAGATGCTGATCTGTGAGGTACAGATACAGATATTAGTATGGACATGATTACAGGTAATAATGAATGACGCCCCATTTTCCAAAATCCTTCTTTTTTTCCTGGTAACTGGTAAAATATATTAAGAAAAGATGGAAGGAAAAAAAACTTTACAAACACAAACCACTGAGAAAAATATAAGAATGTATAAGAGCATTATCGACCAACTAGAAACAACCAAAACACAAAAGAATCATGCCCTTCAACCAAGCAGAAACAACCAAAACACCAAACAATTACACAGAAAGCAAAACACTAGATGTCCAATGGATAATAGCCAAACGTCGCTTCCTCAGTTGCCAACTGAAGAACATGGTTAAATACCACCTGAAGGGATGAAGACAGAAACCTGATGTTGCCACGACCCGAAATCCGGGTCTTTGTCGGACTCCGTGTTGTATCCAAATAGTAACAACTCACCATCATAAATCAAATTGTTATAAGCACAAAATAACCAGGCATGTACCTAAGTGGTTCCATCTTTAATAAAACTTAAAGCAATTCAAACTCCATGATAAAAATAATCCCAAAGTAAGAAATAAAAAAAATGTACCATCTCCTCATGAAGTCTTTGCTGTCTAAAACACATTAATTTAAATCATCTAAACTAATCTTCTAATTTGACATGCGAGTCCTGTCATCGCTCAGCCATAGACATCGAACGGATCCTCCCCTGGAATTGGGGCGGAAATAAACAAATCAGTAACACTGAGTGAATAGATTCCTAGATATTCATGTCTGTGTAAACAACAATATAATAAAACAGAGAGTGAAATAATAAGGTAATGTACTTGTTAAGTCCGGTTAAGATTTCTAACTCTAACCTTGGGACCACTGCCTAACCATCGTATGCATAGGCTTTCAAAATCTTACGCCTCAACGGTGCCTCCTGAACACAGGGGACGAACTATAAGTCGAACGGCTGGCTGACCCATAGTTACCTGATTCGTAGTTCGACCGGTTCGAATTCAAATTCGCAATTCGCAATTTGCAAATTACTCAAATTCGAAAATTCGCCGGGTAGGCTCAGTTAAGTCGATTTTCAGTTCACTTGATTCGCAATTTGAGTTCGATGAATTCGCTAGACTAATTTGAATATATAATTTGATGTAGTTCTATATGATTCGTAAGTCCATTCAATATATATATATATATATATATATATAGGAGAATGTTCATATGCATCTTTCCCTCACCATAGCGTAAGGGACACTCCCCTTTTTGCACATGAAAAGTGCATATTGTACCTCACCCTATGTACTTGAAAATTTCCAAAAAGGAACGTGTCCTTCATCCTATGGTGAGGGAAAGATGCATATGAATGTTCCCCATATATATATTAGAAGCCCAACATTAATCATCATCATCGTCACCATAATAATAATAATAATAATAATAATAATAATAATGTTGTTGTTGTTGCTGATGATGATAATTTAATGTTTGTATCTTAACTTATTAAATAATTTAATGTAACATGGGATTGGGTTTCCCATAGGTGGGGTCCACATCAAGTTTTGTAAGAGTAGAAAGGTTAAAAAAGGAAAAAAAGAAAAGAAAAAGATATACATGCTTTAAGTCAAATAGATATACATGCTAAGTTCTATCCAGAAAGGTTGTTTAAAATTTAATTACTATCCAAAGAGATGACAGCACATAGAAACAATATCTGTAATTGATGTAGATCTATGAATGACATACATGGCCTCTGAAATTGTAACATGTAGAAATCATGGGTTCAATGGGCGGAACTCCAAAGTGGAGCCCACCTATTAAAATTTGAATGGTTCAAAATACACATAATATATATATATACATGGGGCATCCTCAAATATTACATCAATTAGAGTTCATTCAACCGTTGGATCGACCGATTATGCATATTCCTTACCACAATTTTCATCAAATGGTCAATCAATGGGAAATTACTTTGGACGGTTCAAATATGTGGCCCCAACTCTTGTAACAATTTCCTAGGATTTTTTTTTTGAACTGTACTATTAATTGCGTCCGTCACTCAAAAGGAGAGAGAGAGTATATGGAGGAAAGAGAATGGATTTTAATTGCATCTAGAGAAGTGGGAAAGTTCATTGATTGGGATGGAGGGAAGAGAAACACGTCCCATCATTGAAGTTCTCTTCTCATTCTACCCTTTGCAAGGCCATGTAGCCTCTGTAAGTTCTTTTACTTGAACAAAGAAAAAACCCTCTTGCAAGTTTGTCCACGAAGAAAAGAGGAGCATGGTACCTGAAACCGGCCTTGTGGCACACTGCAGAAGAGATTGCCATTTGCAAACCACCAACACAAAAGACTCTAGAGGAATCCTAAAGTGCACAAGTTTTTGTGATTAGGAGATTGAGCGTCTGCAACTTTGCTTGGACTGAGATTAAATAGGTATTTTTAACAATTTGAGTTCTACTCTATTTCTAAAAACCTATTTTTCTTTCTTTCCTCTTCTGATTTAACTTTTTATGCTTTATTTTTTACTTTCTTTTTAAAATTATTTTAATATATATATCACTCCTCTTTGATAGAAAATAAGTTTTACTGACTTTCGTTGAAGTCTCATGCTCACCAAAAAAAGAAGTGCCTATTTTAGAAATACAGATGGGCTGAACTACAACGAACTGAGCTTTTTACAAAAAGTAAAATTCGCCGAACCGAACTACGAACTATTTGAAACGCACTGTTCAGGATTTGGAACCCTGGAGACCGAACTAGGTAACTATGGGCTGACCTATAGCTAATGAAACAACGCAATTGACATAGGAGTAAGTGAAGTTGATGGCCTTAAAAAACATGTAAGAAACTCATCTCTTGCCTCATGTTCTAGTGATCTAGAGGTGCCTAATGAGTAGTTCCATCTAATCTTTTACATTATCATTCATCATAGAGATTCCATGGTTTTGATTCATCATCAATTTGCAAGTAGTTCAATACCAATAACAAGGCAACTTAGAATTAGTCCCTTACACAAATTCTGGGTTTCTTGCCCCCCATTCCAATCCATAATCGGTACCCAGTAATGTAAGAGCTGTTGCACAGTTACCCTGCTATGTTTGAGATATTTCTCCATTAAAAGGCTTAGCAACCTTATCCATCATAACTCATTGTGCAGGCATAAAAGAAACATACACATCATATCACATGTTTACAGAACAAAGATCAGAGTTTCAGGCCTGTAATACACAACTATAAGAGGAAACACTAGAATCTAGCACCATTCATGGAGACACTTGTTCATATTTAAAGAACTATAATCCCATAGGTCAATGTAGAAACATAAGGGAATTCTTTACTTTATCATTTTATGCCATTCAGACTCATCCAAGGGTTAGGGTTCATAGGTGGGTTCTTGAGATCCAATTCAGTTTAACATGCATTCTTCATGCTTATTGAACATGCTAACATCTTTAATTCATGATATAAAATAACTCAAATATATAGATTATGTCCAAATCTGTCAACAGTGGAAAAAATCTAGAATATTCAGTAATGAATAATTTGAAGAAATCTCTAGTAAGTAAGCCATGAAAGGCTCGGTTGTAATTATTATAAAGCATCAGGGCAGACAGGGCTTAAATGCAAATTCTAGAATACTCATAAGAGACTCAAAGATATAAAAACAAGGCTCGACATGTGAATACCCAGAACCGGCATTCCCAGAAATGGCCTCAAGCCTACTGCTTTAACGGTCAAACGGATGGTGGGAACAACTGGGTTCAACCATATGGGTCCTACACTACCAAGTTTGCCCATAAGTCTTGTTTCCATCCTACGGTTCTGATATTTGAACAAGTGAGCCATGTGGGCCCCATAGCCCATAACCCAAAACCCAAAACGTGAATTTGCTCCCAGACAGCCAGAATTCAATTCTGTTGAGATTTCTTGCTGATTTTTGGACAAATTGATTAGGAATCATTGTCTAAGGGTCCTATCTACCCTATGACAGCAAGTGACAACTTTGGCAACTCTACCAATAGATTCAAGAGAAGTAAAGTTGATTTTGAAGAAAGAATAAAATATAAGTGGGTTATGATGGTATTTTATTTTTAGTTGTTTCAGAAAACATTAGAGACAAAAGGGTTTAGGCTAAGTCGATGCAAAACGGAATATATGGAATGCAAGTTTAGTCAAAGTAGGACACCTGGTAACATAGAAGTAAGTTTGGGCACACAAAAGATAGTAGAAAAAGAAAACTTTAGGTACCTTGGATCTATGGTGCAACAGGATGGAGGGATTGATACTGATGTAAGTCACAGGATTCAAGCCGGGTGGACCAAATGGAGGAGTGCTTCGGGGGTCTTGTGTGATCGGAAAG
This sequence comes from Litsea cubeba, assembly GCA_012931725.1. Taxonomy (NCBI): domain Eukaryota; kingdom Viridiplantae; phylum Streptophyta; class Magnoliopsida; order Laurales; family Lauraceae; genus Litsea; species Litsea cubeba. The sequence continues at coordinate 1,032,472 of CM022951.1, forward strand.
TCCCCCTCAAGGTTAAAGGAAAGTATTATAAGGTGGCGGTACGGCCAGCGTTGTTATATGGATCAGAGTGTTGGGCAGTAAAGCATAATCATGTCAAGAAGATGGAAGTTGCGGAGATGAGAATGCTAAGATGGATGTGCGGGATCACAAGGAGAGATAGGATTAGGAATGAGGAAATTAGGGGCATAGTAGGAATAGCACCGATTGGAGATAAAATGAGAGAAAATCGACTGAGATGGTTCGGCCATGTTAGAAGGCGTCCAACAGAGGCACCTGTTAAAAGGTGTGAAAGCATGGAGTTTGCCAAGAGTAGGAGAGGGAGAGGGAGACCCAAGAGAAGTTGGAAAGAAACTATTAAACATGATCTTGCCTACATGGATCTAACGGAGGACATGGCCCTAAACAGATTTGATTGGCGTCGTCAAATCCATATAGCCGACCCCACCTAGTGGGAAAAGGCTTGGTTTGGTTTGGTTTGGTTTGGTTTGTTATGGAATCTTTTTGACTTTTTGTATGTGAAACTGGAGGGTTTTTTTTTTTTTTTTTTTTTTTTTTTTTTTTTTTTTGTATTTTAGTGCATAAAGGTGGTTGCTTTTTGACTTTTTTTGAAAAAGATGGAGGGACTTTTGAATTAAAGTGCTTTTGATGTGACATCTTGTCTGAAAAATGGAGGCTTTACTTCACTTTTACTGTGCTAGTAAAGTGCCAAACTAGCCCATTTGGGCCTGTTTGGATGTATGGTGAATTGAAGTATGGTGAGGTGAAGCATCAAATCAAGAGAATAAAATATAAGGTGTTATGATGGTGTTTTGTTTTTAGTTGTTTGGTATGGAAAATTTTTGACTTTTTGTATAGAAAAGTAGAGTTTTTTGTCTTTTAGTGGAGAAAGGAGGTTGCTTTTTTGACTTTTTTTGAAAAATTTAGAGGGAATTTTAAAATTGTGCACTTTTGATATGACCACTTGTCATTTCTTGTCTGGATTCACTTCACTTTACTTTAACTAGTTAATTGCCAAACACGCTTTAGGGTCCGAAAAGGGAATTCCGTGCTCTTACAACACCCAAACATGTCGACAGTGAAGGGAAAGTTACTGTGGCAGTCATACAAAAATAGAAAGTCAGTCTAATCATCATCATCATCATCACTAATCTTACCATAAAATAATTGCGTACCAAGGATTTGGGATTCATCGCAAGTAGATAAGGATTCCACTCACCTGGAGTAAACTATGGTGGCTCTGTTGATTTTGGAAAAGATATAAGACATCCATAACCATAAGAGCTTCTTATTCTCTGGTCTCTCCTTCCTCCTAAAAACTTTCTCTAATTCTCCTTGTCTCTAACCTAGGATTTGGGTTTCCTAGAGAATGATTTGCTGCTGATTGGTATATGGGATGAATAAGAGGTGAAAGAGGTTTATAAGGAGTCGACTGGTGCCTTGATTAACCTAGTAACTCTGCTGTACAAGAATCTCTCTTGGGATTGAAGTGCGCAAGTCATTGTGCAAGGCTCCTACCATGAGTGTCGAGTACATTGTATAAAGAGCTGGGTCCCTTTTTATATATCCCCTCTTCAAACATGGGTCCCTTTCCCCTAAATAAAAGGTTACTAACATACGTGCAAGGGTCCCACTTAATAATATCTTAAACCCAGTTTATTTTAGAGAACCTAGAAAAAATAGTAGTCCCCACGTAATATAATTATAAATAAATCAATAAAGAATTACACTATAAAACAAGGATATTACAGATGTCTTTGAGATAATAGAAGAACTTCTAAGAATTGCCAACAACACTGGAAACCCTAGAAACTGCATTTGCGAGTCACTTTTAGATATCAAAGGCTCTTGGACTCGGAAAGAACCCACATATGGCCTCAATGCCTCAAGAATAGCCACAATCTCAACTTCATTGGAATCTTTAATGCCTCTAAGTTTGTACAAGAATGAAATTTCACCATTGAAATCACAAAGAATGCCACCTATCCCACTGGACCGGGCTTACCTTTAGAGGCCTCATCTACATTGAATTTGAAGGAACCAATTGGAGGGGGTGAACATCTTTCCCACTTCCTTTCCTCGGAAGAGACACAAGACAAACAAGCCTCCCAATTGTGAAGAACGCTATCTATATACACTCTTTAATTAATGTAGCCCATTTACCTATCCTTACTGAAACCGCATTAAACATGGTGTCAGAAACATGTCTTCAATTTTACTACCAGAAGTTCTTCAAACATCTCCTCCTCTCTGTGATAAGGTTTCCCAGTGGTGTTGGAAACTGCATCTCATATCCTCTGTACCACTATGGATTATCTGTTGCAAAAGATAACGAGGTTCACCACCTCATTTGTCTGCCGCTGACACTCAGCCCTCAAACAAACTCTTCTGAATTCAAGACAGGATCTCACAATAGTTTCCTATGCAACCCCTAGCACTTGCCCAAATCTAACACAAATTTTTCTGAAAGTATCCCCACTCCAGCCATGAAGAAACACCCCCATACACCTCACCTAAACAGAACAAAGCGGCTTGAAAACACGTGGTTATCACCTCTCCTATTAGATGAAATAGTCTGAGAATTCTATTTCAAAACTGCTCTAGACCAAAGTGTGTCTTCAAGGCTGCTGATGGATAGTAAGAGCAACTCATTTCCTTACCTGGCTATTATCCTCACATCATTCAGATCATAGGCTTCTCACAAACCTTGGACGAGATGCATGGCACCTTCCCATCTAACAACTTGCTGCTAGGCTGTTAGATAATCAGCTTGTATTTTCTTTGATAATGCTCTTTTCAACCATGCTTGTATCTTTTGGTTCTTCTACCTTTCAAACCACTTCAGCATGGGAACTCCCCCCTACCTGAGAGCGAATGAGACTGCTGCCCTGATTACCTGAGAATATTTTAGCCATACCAGATCTCTGTGGCTGATTGTGGGTGGCTTTGTGCATCCCGCTCATGGCAGCTCTATCCGCTTTTACATATCCTATATGATATCTCTTCTGTGACACCAAAGGTAGTTAATTTCACTACCAGCATCCGACTTTGGAAGCTACTGCTATGGAGAGCATCAGTAGCTTTCCTGGCCATCTCCCTATCCCAATATTGGACAAAGTCATAACATCTTCTTCTATCCCTTTTGACTTGTTCTATGGAGGGCATCAATAGCTTTCGTGTTGATTTGTTCTAAGGATTAAGACATCCATCATTTTCTCATATGGGGAAAACACTGATCTCACCCTTTCTATAGAAACATTGTCCGGCAGTTTGTCAACAAATACTATTATGAAGCCCTCCCATCTCACAACCTGGTTGATCTTCCTCTCTTTCCTTGAATAAGTGTCCTCTTGAACTCCCATGATCTTTGCAGTTTTTTTATTTTCAAATTTAAGGCCTAATTGCACTCTTTCAGTCACCTCAAAAAAGAGAGGGAGGGAGGGAGGGAGGGAAAAAGAATAAAAAAGAAAAGAACGAAAAAGGCATGCTTATGGTCTGTTTTTATGTCCATGAACTAAAGGGCAATGCTTAGAAGAACACTACCTAATACTTTACACAATTCTCGTGATTGTTTCAAATGAAGTAGTTTTCAAGCTTGTTAAATTTATCATAAATCTAAATCGACACCTTTTTAAAGTAAGGTCTTTTATAGCATTCCTTTATAGAAGTCCTCCCATTTCACAACCTGGTGGATCTTCCCCCACTCTTTCCTTGATTTAGTGTCCTCTTGAACTCCCATGATCGTTTCAGATATTTTTTTTTCGAATTTAAGGCCTAATCGCACTCTTTCGATCACCTAAAAAAAGGAAAAAAGAAAAAAAAAAGAACAAAAAAGGCATGCTTATGGTCTGTTTTTATGTCCATGAATGAAAGGGAAATGCTTAGAAGAACACTACCTAATAGCTCCAGCTCTTTTCATTTCCCAAAATCTATGAAATTATTTACATTAGTTTCGTGATTGTCACTTCAAATGAAGTAATTTTTCAAGCTTGTTAAATTTATCATAAATCTAAATCAATACCTTTGTATAGTAAGGTCCTTTATAGCATCCTTTATATTGCTAAGTTTATCATACATCTAAATTAACACCTTTTTAAAGTAAGGTCTTTTATAGCATTCCTTTATAGATATCTCGTAAAAATGGTTTCATAAAATCAGTATCAATTCAACTATAACAAACCATTTGATGGGATTTTGTTAAAGCATATTTTTGTAGTTTTGCATGATAGAAGAAATTTTGGGCATTATCACACTAATCAGTTAGTACTATCAAGAGCCCGTACCACTGTTTGAAGGTGCTCATTGTCACAATCATGATGTTGTGGGTGAATTTCATGTTACAAATAAAAAACTCATCTTAATTGGCTTGGGTGTACTTTAAATCTGTTGTTACTGATCGACGAAAATCAGACTATAAGTGGAAGGTTAAACGGGAAAAAGATGAAATAAAAAAGAAAGAATTTACGATATGGGGCTTAAAGAGACATGAAATAAAATGTACTTCCGAATGCTCCCCCTCGAGTTGAGGCATAGATATAATCATGCCTAAATTGTCCGCAATGTGTCACTTCTAATCTTTAGGAAGGGATTTTCTGAAGATAACTGCAAGCATGGTCTAATTGAAAAATGGTGTCCAAATATATCAAATATATACCTTACATTCTCTCTGATAAAAAAACAAATGTCAGTTAGCCTCAGTGCCTCACTATACTTGGTGTGCTCATGGAGATTACTTTCAGGCTACATGAATAGCTGCTTGGTCATCACAGTGAATTAGAACTGAACTATTTATTGGAAGTTGTGAACTCTTTCAAAAGATGTTTTAGCCACACAAGCTCACATATTTGGGCTATTGGCTTATACTTCACCTCAATGTTTGTTCTCAGTTCTCACCATTATCGTTTGTTTCTGTCTTCTATGTAACCAGAGTTCCCTTCATCAGAATTACAATAAACAGTTGTCAAATTCCTATCGTCACAATAGGGCTGTCCATAAGCTGATTTAGCTCTTGAGTTCTCACTAAATGTTAATTTTTAGATACAAATGATATGGGAAAACAACATCAATAAGAATATATGTACTAGTCCTTCTCTAAATAATCAACTATTTTCCAATTTTAGTTATATTTCAAAAGAAGTAAACTTGTTTATCAACTATGTAAAGAATAATTAAATTTGTAATAGAAGAATGCATTAGAGAATCCTATATGTTGTTGTTTCTGAGAAGTGTTGGACACGGGTACATACTTCATTTTAAACAATCCATGCAACCATAGTTATCTGAATCCTACAATTCGTATCCTGAATCTTAAGGAAAGCGATTCGTATCTATATAACGAATCCTATTTATAGATGATCTTAGGATTCATGTGCGAAGAATCTTACAATTTGATATTCGTTTCATCGAATCTTATGATTCGAGCAATTCGGCTGAATGGGAATAGATGCAACCAATAAGTTAATATTAAGTGCAACATAGATTCCCTTTTAAGCTATAATGTATTTGAGTGATTTTCATACTAAATATAATTTTATATAATTTTTGAAAATAGTCTATTCTGGTTGTTAATTGAAGTATCTATTCATTGTAGATATGATGTTGTCAGGGGAAGCCAAATCCGATTGATTATGAGCCTAAGATACCTTATTCTTCAATCAAATAGAAAACCCTCTCAAACAACGAGAAAAGTAGAGATCCGTTTATTGTTGATCATGAGAATTCACAGTGGATATCTTCATTCCAATGGGAAATACTCACCCAATAGAGAAAGAAGAAAAGTGCATGAAAGTGGAATTTTTATTAAAACGAATGAATAATAACACAACCAGCATGGAACGTATCCTTACATGTGTATCAATGGACTTGAAAACCCTAAATATAGACAAATTAGGCCTTTCCATTTAATCCTAATACTAATAGGAATAGGCTATCTTGAAACAACCCAAGGGAATCTGAAGAAAATTTGCGAGGAATGACTTGGAAAAAAGATTTTCTAAGATAATTGCTATTCTTTTGAGAGAAAATCTCTCAATCTCTAATCTTTATGCTTAACAACATCCTAAATTGTAGAATCCATAGCAATTTTAATTAAGAAGTGATTCTAAGTAAACTAAGGATTGGTGTCAATGACCTATAAAGCCCACGACCCACGACCCATCTGCAAAGCCCATCTTATTCTAGACTAGTCAAACTTGTACAGCACTACTTACTAAAATGGGAGATTTGATAGATTGATACTGGTCAATATTGTACAGCACTACATACTAAAATAGGAGATTTGATAGATTGTAATTGTAGACCAAATTGGGCATCTCTGATCTATAAATACAATGGTGGATCCTCAAGGTAGGACAACCAATTCCATTCAATCTTGTTTTGTATTTTGTTTCTCTGTTGATATCATGGAACTCTTGTTTTGTACATGGAACTGTCCATGATATGTACAGAGAAACAAAATACAAAACTAGATTGAATGGAATTGGTTGTCCTACCTTGAGGATCCACCATTGTATTTATAGATAAGAGATGCCCAATTTGGGCTACAATTACAATCTATCAAATCTCCTATTTTAGTATAGTGCTGTACAATATTGACTAGTATCAATCTATCAAATCTCCTATTTTAGTATGTAGTGTCGTACAAGTTTGACTAGTCTACAATAAGATGGGCTTGGGTCATGGGTCGTGGGCTTTATAGGTCATTGACAATTGGAAGCAAGAAACTTAAATCTCATTGCAATGTCAAGGAAGGCCTCAACGTGTGTGCCTGAGATAGATGGACTGTTTGCAACCATTGGACCTTTATGGGCTTTATTGGATGTCCAATCCGACCCATTAAAGACTGATTTAAATCCTCATAGAATTCTGTATATTTAATTCAAATTTGGGACCCATTTAGGTCTATCTTGAGCAACCAAAGTTAGATTTTAAGCCCCTTTTCTTTATTCGGCCTTGATTGAGATGGATCAAAAGGCCATTTGATCGATGAAATCAATCCAATTAATCAAGGGCCTGATCAATCACATGATCCATCCAATCCAGGCAATCTGCTTCTGCATCAAGATCTGAGTCGATGATGTCCTTTATTTAAATGCTTACTCATTCCCTTACTTGAAACAGGTATTTGTCGCCAATCATACTTCCATGATCGATTTCATTATTTTGGAACAGATGACTGCTTTTGCAGTCATTATGCAAAAGCATCCTGGATGGGTTGGTAAGGCTTCGCTTATTTTCCTCGTTGAATATCTAGGAATGTATGTTCTCCCATGAGTCTCTTTTTCCTGACATTTAGAGGAGTACCACTTTAACCCTGACTTGGTTTTCAATTTACCCATAATTCCAAATTATCTGTTTAAAAGAATTTGTAGGGTCCTGCACTGATGCAATTTCTGAGCCTCAAAACTCTTGTGACGCCTGCTGTTTTATGACCTTAGATCAGTGATGTGATTACCCCCACCATACGTGGGAGATATCCAATTATATCTTGGAAGAGCCAAAACTAACATTCAACGGGCCTACAATGAATGCTTAATATCAGAAATTTATCTGTCCAGGAAAAAGTCTTGACAATCTAGAAGATATTTTGAAACCCTTGTCCATAGTGTGCCATCAGAGTTACAGTCTGGACAACCAAACTTGGGCCACCATGTATGGACCCTAGAAGAGGTATGGATTTGTAGATAATTGTCTCTTTTTACTTATTTATGTCTCTGTTGTAGGGCTTTTACAAAGCACCATTTTGGAGAGTGTTGGATGCATATGGTTTAATCGGTCAGAGGCCAAGGATCGAGAAATTGTGGCTAGAAAGTAATTGTTTGGTTTGTTGGCATGAAAAAGGCTGTAATTTTCATAGCATATTTTTCCATATGAATTATGTTGGGCATGTAAATTTCAGGTTGCGGGAACACATTCGAGATCTTGACAACAATCCTCTTCTCATATTTCCTGAGGGAACCTGCGTGAACAACCACTATACAGTCATGTTCAAGAAGGTTTATATGTTGTTCTTCCTTTAATTATGCTTTAAAAAGTAAAATGAACTGCATGCAAATAACCAATGAAGGACCCTTGAAAATGGTTGAGTTTGGCTCCTTTTGGGTAATACTATTTACAAAGATTACTCAATTTTTCTCTTCGTCTGCACCTCTGTTGGTTATTTTAAGTGCAATGGCTATCTACATCTACTTACTATGCTTAGATTCTGGATTTGATTGGCCTTCTTTCTTGAGTTCTCTTTTATAAGTTGGTTCTCCAACCCCTTGGAAATTAATTACTTCCGGGAATTAGGTTCTCTGATCTTTATACTTTCTAATTGATGATCATTTCTAACTAAAATCTCATTATGGTGGTTCCTGTTAATAATTATGTTTTTATATTTTCAGGGTGCATTTGAACTTGGCTGTACTGTTTGCCCAATTGCAATCAAGTACAATAAAATCTTTGTTGATGCATTCTGGAACAGTAAGAAGTAAGATTGCCTTAATGGAAACCGTTTCATATTTAAGCATCTTATACCTGTGCTTCAAGTATTTGTTTATATCAATAAAGTTATTGATCATATCCCATTCCATATTGCATGTTACCTATGGGTAGCCCTGTAAAAATATATCATATTTGACACCTTTTGAAGATAAATCATCCTTATTGCAGCTACTGTTAGAGAAAACAAATCTTGACTAGAATTGATCCCAACCCTTTAAATATGAGGGCGAAGGAAAGAGCGAAAACAAAGGAGGAGAGGGAAAAAGGAGATTTTGTATACTATGATGCACGGATACTTCAAAATGGGCAATGTATCGTGTCATATTGTATCCGATACTTCAATTTTTACGTGTGAAATCCGTGTCCCTATGGTCTCTATGGCATGTCCCTGCTATATTCCTGCCGTATCTGGGTATCATAGATTGTATGGGTTGATTCACCCTAGATAGTACTGTACATGAGCACGGAAGGAAAGGAGCATAAACAATAAACATATGGACAAATACGTCTCTACAAATGATCTTAATCATAATTTTTTTCATCTACCCGCCAATGTGTCTTGGACACTCATTCTCATTCACACACAGCACGGAGAGAGATCAGGGCTTATTTACTCCTAGGATCCCTAGAAGCGTGTCTGGGTCCTACGGGCTCAGTTAAATCCCTGGTGGGATACTCTTTCTGCTTGATTGCCACCAATGGATGCAGTCTGCTATGCATCAATAAGGCACATGAAACATAAGAACTTTATATATGAGCCTCGGAAGATACAGGGGCTTGGTGAAAACAAATCTACAAGTGCAAACATTTTTATCAATGCCAGTTTATCATGTCATTATATGCTGGACCTATCCAAGTACATGTGCATCTCAGTGTAAACTAAGGGCCTTTTCTATCTTAGACCTAGTAGCTTTGGTGTCATGTTGAAATGTGATCTCTAGAGCATGCGATTGGAGAGATTTGACTTTCCCTGTATATACATTTGCTCCAGTTATACCCTGCAATGTTCAATGTTACCTAGTCAGTTCCTGTTTCAATGCATGATACATCTTATCACCAGGGTCGATGATGTAGGCTAATGCTGGTATACTTGAATGATATATGTTAAATTGATGTTCAGTTAATCGTGCTACATCAGCTAAATACATATTCGAATTGATTGCCACAGTTGTTTTGTACTCCTTGTATTCATTTTTTTCCTTTACTATCAACTTTGCAGACAATCTTTTACAATGCATTTACTCCGTCTTATGACATCATGGGCTGTTGTTTGTGATGTGTGGTACTTGGAACCACAAAACTTGAAACCTGGAGAGAGCCCCATAGAATTTGCAGAGAGGTAAATTGTATTTTCTACTGTCCTTTATATATCTACATGATACTATGAGGGTTTTGTTGCAAGGGAAGAGAAATCCAATTTCCTCAGCATTTCAAGTCTAGAAACTGTTGTATCCCTATAATTAGATGGAAGCCTGTTGAAGTCTCATAAAGATGAGAATCATTTTCAACTAGCATTTTTCAAAGTGTTCAGGTGCCGATTGATTTCATCAAAGAGCTCAGGATTTAAGCCAAATATGGCTTCAGAGTTCAGATACATGAGAAAGCTGCTGTTTCTCTTTCCTTTGCTATCAAGCAGTCTGAGTGTTAGCTGAGCATTTTCCTTGGTATTTAATTGGTAATAGATAAGAAAGCCATTTGTCTTGTTCTATATTTTGAAATTAGGATTTATCTGGTATCAAGATAAAATGCTTGTTTTGCAGGGTCAGGAACCTTATCTCTGTTCGTGCTGGTCTTAAGATGGTCCCTTGGGACGGGTATCTGAAATACTCCCGCCCTAGTCCAAAGCATACAGAACGGAAGTATGTTGGTCATCTTCTTTACATTGTTTTCCATGATTTATTACTTGTTGGTATGGCTGAAACTAGGTCGGGCTGTCTCAGGCCAGTTCCCAGCCTCTTCTGGGCAACATTTGACCAACTCTGTAAGTCTGTTGACTGGGCCAGGTCTGGACCCGTGTCTATGCTAATCTGGATGCTTGACGATATGGTTTCGCTTTGGCACCTTGATTAACAGCAATTGTAAGGCAGACAACACGACTAATAGGTGTACTCAATGTTTGGGCCCACAGGATGGTCCTGATAAATAAAAAAAACAGCACTTATTCTGGATAAGCCTCAGCCTAGTCGTGATGTGTGTGTACATCTTGTGAACTCTACTTGAGTTGTATATTAATAACATTAATAACTAGAAATTAGTCCTGACATTGACATACATTTCCCTAAAATAGCCATCAAAAGCACTGTTATGCCTTACATTTATGTGAAAACTACTTGCATTATGTTTTCAGGCAGCAGTGCTTTGCTGAGTCAGTGTTGAAGCGCCTAGAGGAGAAATGAAGAATGATTGCAAACGTTTCTAACCTACTTTCCTCGAAGTATTTACTAATGAAGGGTTGGCATTTCTCCACTCGTTCAATCCACTTTTCTCACATTATTTTCCTTGTTTTCCTTTATTAATCCTGTACAATATTGTCAGTGAATACATCAGATATGAGGTTACATACAGTGTAGGGGAAATTATGTAACGTTTTTACTAGAACAGTGATAATTGAGGTAGACCTGGTTGCATGTGATCAAAATCCTGGCGTGATCTTTGAGCAATGATAATTCAGTTCAAAAGAATGTATCCTATTCCTATGAGCATTGTTGTCAAAACCCTACGATTCATATTCCGAATCCTGCAATTACATGTAGAATCCCGAGGAGAAGGATTTATATCTATGGAGCGAATCTCACTTATACGTGAATCTTAAGATTCCCTATATGAATTTAACGATTCAATAATTGTTTCAATGAATCTTACGACTCAATCAATTCGGCTTAAGGGAGAATAGCCACAGCGAAGAGGAAAGGTTATCTAGTGGTTAACGACATATCTTAAATTTTTTTTTTTGTGGTTTTTGGAGAAACCTTTCAGAGATGAATAGGGAAACAAGCATTTGACTGTACATATGGGGTTTTGTTCTGTATTAATTTTCTTAAAATTATTTTCGCTTTTTTCTCTCCATAGACATTTTTTTAACTTTTAAGAGGCATCCTAACATGTAAACTAAGGGTTTTGATTGTTCTTATATTTTTATTTATTTAAAGAGAACAATAGAACAACTATTGCAACTTGTCTAATATTTCCTTGTAACATGACATCTTAAACATATTCAGCTATTTACACATATAATTTACTAATATTATATGTATCAATCCTATTTGTCATTGTAACTATGTTGATGAGATGGAAACGGATGGTTTGTGAATAACTTCTCGTTTTCTTTTTCTTTTTTTCTTATTTTTCATTTTTATAATAATAAAATAAAAAATAGATTGGAATGGAGAAATAGACTTCATGCAGCTGGCCCCAACATAGTGGGCAAAACTTTGATGACGATGATGATGAAATAAAGAATCCTATGATTTGTGATTCAAAGCACGATACAATTTAGTTTATCCTCTTGAGTGATTTGAGGTAAAGTTTTGATTTTCAAAATAATCCCTATTGAGTACTATGTATGTGACTTTAAGAGAGATTTAACTCTTTAAGGTTATTTTGCACTTAATCATCTGCATACCAGATTTTTATCTTAAGATGACCCAGGGTCTGTTTCATAGCAAGAACAAGGATTTCTTGTTTAGAGACTTTGAAAAACACTGGAATTATTGTCAGTAATCTTACCAATAGAATTATAGTTTGCTGCATTCTCGAGGTAATTAGTTAGTCACTTTAGTTGATTTTTGGGATTTCCTCTGTCAAACAAAGAATTGGGAGATTTCAGGGATGCCCTGCCCTTTATCAGCACTAAGAAATCCTAGAAGACCAAAGTTGCACCACACCCTCATCCCATTTGAATCATTGAAAGCTCAGTTGCCCTTCACTGTATAGATTTAAATCCTTCTGACTCTGGTTACCTATAATTAATTAATTAATCATTAAAAAAAACGACTCCCACTTGTAGGTAGATTAACTCAAATTACCCTAGTTTACGAAGATACTTATGAGCCTCCGGTATTAAAAATAATCTAAGTAATCCGCTAATTACGAGAGTTGGGTACATCGTAAATATGGCCAAAATCTCATATATAGCACTTGAAAAACGCTTCAGCCCTATCAGGTTCAATTACCCCTTTATGTGGTCCGCATTTATTTAACTCATCATCAAAATTCTTGTTTGGGTTGTGATAAAATTTTACGTTGACTGTAAACCTATCTAAAGCAATCCTCATTCTTTATCCGGGCTAACAGGAAAATACTTACTGAGCTTGACTTTTATTTAACTGTAGTAGTAAATTTGTGGGATCCCTATTCAAGTCAGGAGCATGAATACTAACTTGCACAAATATAAATTGAAAAAAAAAAAAAACAAGGAATACAAATCATACAGAATACACACCTTTTTAATAAACAGTTCACATCAGGCAATCACAATTCACAAACAAACAATAATGTATAATCCAATAAGTCAGTAGCAATATTGACTTGACCCATATGATTGGGTTAATCACAACCGATCATCACACGTGTCAGCAAATGTCAGCCAATCAGAAACGTCCAACTGGTGGCACACAATCTGCTTGGCCCTACACTTCAACCAGAAAACCAACCCTGCTCTGCATGCAAGGTTTCTCACAGTTATTCTCGTTAAGTGAAGTAAATAGAGCATCTCCTACCCTTGTACGTGGACAATATCAGACCGTCCGGCCCCACGCCCACGTCACAGCTGACGTGCATCCGATGGTGCTTAGTGGTCCACCTGGCAATCCTGAAACGGATCCCTGTCGTCAGCTCCAACCGGAACACAACCTTCCCGGCGGCCAAGCCCTGCTTGAAAGTGTCCCCATTGATGGCCAGCGACACCCCCGTGAAGACGCCGTTAACGTAGGTGGTGTTCTTGCTCTGCTGGTGGAACTTTAGCAGTAACGTCGTTATCGACGCGACCTGCTGGTCGAGGTAGAAGACGCTGCCGCTCATGTCGTCGTAGTAGAAGTCGACGTTGTTGTTCGGGTTTCGGGCAGTTACGTTGAAGGTGATGGCGGCGTTCTGGAATCCGTTGTCTTGGCCGAGGAGGCCGGCGATGGAGAAGGAGTTGACGTGGAACCGGGGGCGGTGGGGGCGAAGGCTGAGCCAGACGATGAAGGCGACGAGGCCGATGACGAGGAGGAGGCTGAGGATGATGGTGCATATGAACTTGGAGAGTCGGGTGGTGAAGCTTTCCTTCACGCGGCGCGCATAGTAGCGAGTGCGGTGGGGCTGGGGCTGGTGGGGTGGTGGTTGCCGGATTTGGCCAGGGTGTTGGGTGTTGGACGGCATTTTAGAAATTGTTTAGGGGGTGGAGGGATCTTTTTGTAAATGAGAGAAGGGAGGGGGAATAGTAGAAGGAAGGTTGAGGGTGGGGAGCATTTATAGAGTTTATATTTTAACCATTGTCTTTGGAGGTTCTCTTAATTTATCTGTATGAAATTACGAATTTTATATATATATACCCCACTAAGGGTTTTCAGGATTTGTAAATATGCTTCAAAGGTTTTAATATTTGTAATATGCCCCTGCTTTTTTTATTTTTATATTTTTTTTTGTCTCCAAAAGCGATATTCCTAACGAAAATGGACAACCACCGTGAGGTTTGTGTTTCAGGAAGTTCCAACGGTTTCTCTCAATAAGTTTCTCGTGCACATGAGTTCTAATCATGTATTTTGAGTCTTTCATCAATCTAACGGTGGGTCATCATGGATTGGATAAATCATAACTAATTTTAAGTTTAAGTGTTTGATTATCATTATGATAGATTTGGATTTAATGGAATGAACCCTTGATTATTGATAAATATAGATTTATGTAGGGTTTTTCTTTCCCACTAAATGCAATTGTTAATTACACGCTTTAAGGAAAAAAATAAGTCTAAGCTTTTGAAATTAATCATATATAGGGATAAAATATATGGGCAAAATTGTCATATCACTCTAAGAATTAGTGGTGGGTGAAAGGCTACTGATTTTGGGACAAAGGTATTAGAATGAAAAAGCAGGGCCTATTTACAAATCCTGTAAACCTTAGGCTGGTATATAACCAAAAAAAAAAAATGCCCTTTAAAATTGGTCATCATTAAAGCCTTGTCTCAACAAGGTTTGTCAGTCTACATGAATTTTATTCTGAGTCAAATACTCGAATAGGTTTTACTTCTTTGTATTTAATCTTATCACGTACTTTTATCCATTCTTATAGTCCTATCATTAACGAATATAATTTTTAATTGATTACATCTAATAGATATGATTAGTCAAATAATACGTTTCTTAATGTTGGGTTATCTTTGGATGCCAAGTTGGGATCATCATTTTAAGTAGTTCGTGGTACATATGTAGTCCCCACTTTAAATTTTACAGTGTTGGGCTCGTGTTTGTTTACATGTGTGATGTGTGGAGGAGTAAAAATAAAGTGTGAAAATAAAAAGAGTATAAAAGTAAAAAAAGAACCTTTCACTCCTTTCTATTCTTACCTTAATCCGAGAAAAAAAAAAAGAAAAGAACCCTGGTTGTAGTAAAATTTTCATGTAGTAATATTCTGAGCAATTAGAAGGTGAGCTCCTGATGGACTCAGAACTCAAATTCTTCAATCTCCACTTAGAGATTCAGGAATCCGAGCTGGGCAGGTTGAGGGAAGACGAAGGGATGCCTGGGGAATGTAGTTTTTAAAATGGAGAAAGCAAAGAATAGTTTCTTCTGCCGAACTGAATAAAAGAACGAAAGAAGGAAAGAATATTTATGGTAGGAAAAAAGCTTAATAAAGGGTAGTTCCTTCCAATTTAAAAAAGAACCTAAAGAGAAAAGAAACTGGAGATTTAGCAGATGAAAGGGACGGATCATTGTATGAAAAGGATAGCTTTGTTTCATCATAATCCGTTGCAGGGCCCACCAGATGGACTGTTTGGATGGCTGAAGTCTGTGTTCCTTACCTGTAGATGTAGATTGTGTTGGGTGTGAACAATTGTGCTGGTTTCTTATGCCACTAAAACTATATATGACTTGTCTGACACAAGGGTGTTGACCATCATCTTCTTAATCTCCATATATAACCAGTAGATCGAGCACAGCAGGTCAGATCATTGTTTTTGAAATGATATGGCCCCCGTGGAGCAAAACAGACATGAAGGGCCCTCTCAATGCATCAAATTACCAAAAACAGTGATTTTGAGAAAAAAAATGACTTTTATAGCCGTTGAAAAAAAACGCCGCTAAAGGCTTTACTTTTAGCCATGGAAAAAAATCACCTTTAAAGGCTTTTTTTTTCCAGTGCTAAAAATTACTTTTTTTATCGTTAAATAGGTGATGAGTTCCAGATCTCATTGTCAGCCCTCACAACGCATTATAGTGATGCAGCCTACCTCTCATGAACCCAAACCTTACATAATGGTCATTGGGTCACTTATGAGAGCTGATAATAATACATCAAGGTTATATTTTTCAAAACTCAAGTCATATTGACTTGTCTAGTATACAAATTTAAAGATGATGAAGTAAATGAGTTTACTACTATATAATGTAATAAATGTAACACCCTTTTGAGGCACCTACACCACAAAATTTTTTTTTTCTCAAAACCCACACCACAATTTTTATTACTATAAACTGTAACACAACTAAATGTTGTTAGCGGAAAATACCTACAGTCGAAATACTCCACGATGCACAAACAAACAAACCATCAAGCAATCACATATGTACATCATAGATTGCCACAACCATCAAGCAATCACATTGTTTGTTAATGGTACCTACATTCACAATATATATCCCAATAATCCTCATCTTGGCTTGGATTTTGTCAATCGTCGAGCCACCTTGAAACCAGTAATGCCTTCCTCCCGTATGTCGCTAGAAGGTACATGCTAACACCCATCATGACCGGGTGCAGCCCCTAGCTCAGGGTGCACCAACTATCTCAATATCGTTCGGTGTTGATCAAGTCCAAACGGAACTTGAGTTTCTACGCAGTTGCTTCCTTTGATCTAAACACCCCCATCTTGGTCTTCCAAAGTGGCCTCCATTTGTTTTCATCTTTGCATGCATTTCTCTCGTAACATAATGAGCTTTCACTTCCATCAGACGAGAAATAAGAGTTTCTTCCCAAATATGGATCTCACTGGCACCTTGTGAATGCTTTTTCGTTGTCTCCATCTTGGTGTTCTTTCCATCGATCCTGCAATTGTCATCTTTTTGGCAACAAGTCTCTGTCCTTTAATTCAGGACAAATCGGAACCCAAATACCTTTCTTTTTTTTTTGAGGAAATCATCGCCATTCATGGCTTCCTAGATTATCGCTACATGGTATTTTGTAAGACTCCCTCATTCCATATTTCAATGATTTCATCGCAACTGGCTCCACCTGAACCATTTAGTTTCCCCGACTGTCAACTGATACCAATTTCAATGCTCCACTTGGAACTACAGCCCTTATCAACTTGTAGAGAGCTCTGATAATCTCACCCTCCATGATGACCATTGCTCTGTTATTTACCTTTAGAACTCCACTTGCTACAGTGCACTTATAGCCCTTGGAGCCAAAAGCTCCCTAAGAAAAATGATTTCTTTGTAAATCTGAAACATGCATCGCATATGTTAGGGTTTGAACGATTCCATATACATTTTGATTTTTAATATTTCTATCCCAACGCTTGCCAATTCCGTATTGTTTCCCATATGAACAGATCTAACAACATAGGGTTTATGATGGTCAAACTAACCTTTACTCAAACACATAAGATAGGAAGAACCAAAATCAATAAACCATGAATCAGAAACCTGATTCATACCTGTGGTGACCAAAAGTGATTTTCTATTGTATGAATCCGAGAATCCTCACTCACTCACTCCTGATTCTGAGTCTTTTGTGTTTCTCTCCAAGTCCTCCTTTTGCTTTTTGCAACTCCTTTTCAAGTTTCTTTCTTTCTTACAGTAATAGCATAAGAACTGGTGTTTTCCATTCATTTTAGCACATTCACTCATTCCCGATCCCTTGGACATGAATCTTCACATTCCATGACTCGAATTGACCATCGTGTATGATCTTTTGAGCTTCACCCAAAGTCCTAGAGCAATTTCTTCTTCCATGACATCATGTAACAGTTTTTCCGTGAGGTTGAGTCGTATGAAACTCATTGCCCTTTCTTCTATGTCTACCCATTCGTCGGGGTCATTTGTATGATTTTTCGACGACACATACAAAATCTTTACTAAATCTTGCTGTGTCAAGGAGTACTTGTCTCTTCCCTACCATGTCTTCAAGTCAGTTTTACCATCAAGACTTTAAAGTGGCACATGATGTTTGAATTTGTCACTGTCATTGTGAATCTAAATCCCCCCATTACTACTCGTCAAACTGCCAATATGTTCCTATCACTATGTAGATCTCATTGCTATGAGTGCATAGAAAAAACTAAATCACAAATTTAAGTATAAGAGGCTCTGAAATATGTGAAACAATCCCAATTGATCAATTTGGGCAAATCTTCCCTTTGTACTGCTTTTGCTAACATATATTGCCGATGTGAGCACTTTGCAGTATATGCTACGGTTAAGCCAAGTTTCTTGAGTTGTGAGCAACACAAGTGCACTCAAACCTGGTCCGAACCAAGACTTGACCTGAAACGCACTTCCAGAGATGTAGGTCAAAGGCTTCCTTTTATAGAACTGGCGACCAATGTTGCTACGCCATTCCTGAGGCTTTGCATATCATTTGTATGGCGATGAGATGCTACAGCCGGTCGACAGTTCAAATTATTGGCGCAACGGCTGCTAACGATGAGGGTGATGGCAATAGATCAACAATCAAGCCATATTGAATCCGTAAATCTAAACTCTCGATTATGGGAAATCATTCAATGGATTCTCTTTATCCTTTATCTTCTACGACAATGGCGAGAAGATCCGGTGATTTCTTTCCAATCTACTTTTTGCAAGCATGTATTGTGGAGATTTGTACCTCAACCACAAACTCAACCTTTCTCTCAGGTTTCTTTTCATGTAAACAACACCGAGACCCTTCAGCGATTTGATTCTCCCCTCATTGTTTCTGTCCAAGCCCACCCTTTTGTTCGTGTAGGTGGCGAGAGGGGCATCTCTTCAAGATTTGTGCAGGGCAACTATCGTTCCACCATCCACCTAATTTGTTTCTTAGTAGTGGAGTGACTAAAAGGGGAAGAAGATCTCTTCCCCTCTCTCTGGTTCGAAATAAATGTGTGACTATGCTCCTACCGCATTGACTCCTCCTTGTCTCTCCCATTGGAAAATGGACCCAAGCAAGTCTTGATCATACTCTTCTTCCCTTCTCGCATGAACCAAATGACCTTTGCCCTTGCAGTGATAAGTCGTCGGATTTGTCCCTTCTCGTGGGTTTTTTCTGCAACTAGATACCTTACTCCCATATCCTTTCATTTCTTGAAATCCAAGCCCCCCCACTCTCTCTCTCTCTCTCTCTCTCTCTCTCTCTCTCTCTCTCTCTCTCTCTCTCTCTCTCCAACACATAGATGAAACTCACACATGGACACAACAAATTAAATGGTTTGGAAATGGTGTTTATATATATCCACGGGATAGAGTACGATTTGTTAGTCTATGAAGGAATGATTTCTGTAGACGTACGAGTTCAGCCATTCTACTATGAGTTTATTCAATAATGAATGTAGTCACTATGAGCATTCTCTTCCTACAATTTTATGAGATCTTGCTCGAAGAAATCTGTTCATATTTACAAGAAAATAACACAAAAATTTATGCCCCGCCCCATTCTATATTCGTAACCCTATTTTTACTGAAGTTATGGAGATGATTGAGAAAATACTCGTGCCAAAGACATTGCATTGCCCAAGCTGATTTTAATACACTAATATTTTGTTTTTCTTTGAGTTTTGCAACTACAATATTGTTATTTCCTTTGAAAAACTCCAACAAAAGAAAATAAGAGCACTTGATTGAACGTTTATTAAAAATTTGATGGACTAAATTGATCCCTGAGTGGAGTTGTGGGAGGGGGAGTGCTATCCACAGTGACGATCTTACGAATCTCATATAAAATATAATTATGTTGACCCTCCAACCCTCTTCGCTCTTTTTTTTTTTAAATAAAAAAGGAAACGATGTTCTTTAAATGAGTACTGTTTCTTTTTCAAGTCTGCTACAGAAAAGATGCATGTTATTATTTATCAGACATGAAAATATGCCGAGCATAAGACACTTTTAAGAAGAAAAATATTTATAAGATGTGTTCGGTGCGCTAGCTGAAGTTTCAGCATTGAAAACAAAAAATATAACATGCTTTCTGCAATAGAAAAAAAGTTCTAACCTCTTTCATAGGATATTCTGAGCGGGATGACAGCCCAACAAAACCCCTTGTGGTCAGATTGAAGACATGTTAAACAATACATATCACTCCTTTCTATTCTTACTTTAATCCGAGAAAAAAAAAACCCTGGTTGGAGTATAATTTTCATGTAATAATATTATGAGCAATTAGAAGGTGAGCCCTACTGATGGACTCAGAACTCAAATTCTTAAATCTCCACCTTAGAGAATCAGGAATCCGAGCTGGGCAGGTTGAAGGAAGATGAAGGGATGCCTGGGGAATGTAGTTTTTAAAATGGAGAAAGCAAAGAATAGTTTCTTCTGCCAAACTGAATAAAAGAAAGAAAGAAGGAAAGAATATTTATGGTAGGAAAAAAGCTTAATAAATGGTAGTTCCTTCCAACTTAAAAAAAGAACCTAAAGAGAGAAAAAATGGGAGATTTAGCAGATGAAAGGGACGGATCATTGTATGAAAAGGATAACTTTGTTTCATCATAATCCATTGCAGGGCCCACCAGATGGACTGTTTGGATGGCTGAAGTCTGTGTCCCTTACCTGTAGATGTAGATTATGTTGGGTGTGAACAATTGTGCTGGTATGTTATGCCACTAAAACTATATATGACTTGTCTGACACAAGGGTGTTGACCATCATCTTCTTAATCTCCATATATAACCAGTAGATCGAGCACAGCAGGTCAGATCATTGTTTTTGAAATGATATGGCCCCCGTGGAGCAAAACAGAGTAACAGACATGAATGGCCCTATCAATGCATCAAATTAACAAAAAAGTGATTTTTAGAAAAAGTGACTTTTATAGTAGCAGTGGAAAAAACCCGCCGCTAAAGGCCTTTTCTTCCACCGCTAAAAATCACTTTTTGTCCTTAATAGGTGATGAGTTCGAGATCTCATTGTCATCCCTCGCAATGCATTATAGTGATGCAGCCTGTGGGGGGGATTTTGAAATGAGTTTTGGGCCAGGTTTGGGTGGAGGTAGATCCGAACTACCAGCCTGACTCAACCTGCCTGACCTAAAGCGCCAGCTCGACTCAACCTGCCTGACCCAAAGTGCCAGCTCGACTCAACCTACCTGATTCAAAGCGCCAGCTCGACTCGACCTGTCAGCCTGAGGTCGACCCAGCCACAAGAAGATAGTTGATTCATGTCAGATGGGACAGCTGGCATTGAGAAGATGGAGGGAGTCCGAAATTAAGGGAAGAGTTTCTCTTAATTGAGGATAACACCTACCATGATTGAGAAGAGGAATGAAGGGAGAACGCGTGCCCTTGGGGGAGAAGAAGAGTCCAGATAAGTGGGATACAAGACAACAAAAATGGGAGAGAGAGGTATGTTTTTGGTAAGACAAACACATCTGATAAAAATAAAGAAACCGAGGAAGAGAGAAGGGATTATATTCTTTACTAACTTGATCTTCGGAGGGTTTTCGATCGGAACCCCCGATCGAATCCTCACATTCTTTTGGTTCTTAACAGGATCCCTGCTTAGAAGCCATCAACAAAGAGAAGAAGAAGTTGTTGAAAAATTTGTTCGGTCAAGCCGACTTAGCCGCAACCTTCCAAGACAAAAATTAACTTTACAATTGGAGCCGTCTGTGGGAAGAGAAGGCGGGAAACTGCCCATTAACGCTTCATCTTGCTGAAAAACATGGCAGACCAAGAGCTTGGTCCGGGATCACAGCATCAGGATAGACGATCTCCATCTCAAATAGAGGCAACCCAAGGGGGCGACGAAGATGCCCGGGAAAAGATCCTGTAGTCAACCACCCCCGTAACCAAGATGATGAATATGTTCCATACACAGATAGTGATCGGACCGCCCCCTTCAAGGCAAAAAAGTACGGATCCAGTCAGAAGTACACCGCACCGACCCAAGTCGAGCCATAAACTCACCATCTGTGGGTAAATTGCATAAAGAATCCCACCAAAGGCAGGATCATGATCACCAAAAAGGAGCTTCAGCCCGGGACGCATATATCCGTCTGGAGCAGTCTTGCATAGAAGTTGCTCAGGACCTGACACAGGGAATGAAGCAACAAAAGGAAAAGATCGATTGCTTGTTGATGGAAATGGAGATAGCAAAGGAGGCGCACGGACGCCCCCCAAGTCCGAAAAACACTCGGAAAGGTTCGGTAGCAGCCCATGAAATTCGGCGAATAGAGTGCCGAAGCAACATCGACGTACATGGGCCCAGAAGTCTCCATTTTGAATCAAAGTTTAGGCAAACCCGACCTAAACAAAGAGCTGGAGATAAAGGAAGTAGGACTTCGAGCTCCCTGCCATGAAGAGAGGAAGATTCTGAAATCCAAACACGGGCACTAAAAGTGGAGCAGTTCCAAGAAGAAAGACAGCTCCGCAGACGCTTGGCGAGGAAGAAGTGCAAGTCCTTATGGAAAGGGCACTAGCAAATCAGAGGCCCCATCAAGAAACCATGTTTCGAGCAAGGTACATGGGAAATGCACAGAACTTCATATCTCCTTTTTCAAAGGAAATAGAAAAGGCTGATCCACCTCGGCGATTCTCAAACCCAAAGCTGAAGACCTATGATGTCATTTCTGATACTGCCGACCACGTCCAGCATTACCTACATTCCATGGCACTTTGGATCGGGAACGAATCATTGATGTATAGGGTCTTCCCCTCAAGCTTGAGGTATCTAGCTTTGAAATGGTTTTTCCGTCTTAAACCAAGATCGATACATAGCTTCCGGGAGCTTGCAGGATTGTTTGTTACCCGTTTTGTCACGAATTCCAAGCAACCGAAGGATGTTGGAGCGTTGCTATCACTTAAAAAACAAAATTTGGAGAGATTGAAGGAGTATAGTGCTCGCTATTGGCGCCTCTATAATGAGGTGGAGGTAAGTAATGAACAAGTGGCAGTGGCTACATTCAAGCTAGGGCTGCCAAAAGAGAGTCAGCTCTGCCAATTGCTGAGCAAGCGATCCCCGACCACGCAGGGAGACCTAATGGAAAGAATCGAAGAGCTCGTCAAATTGGAAGAGGGCATGGAAGCACCCGAGCCAAGGTGGACATGCACAATAGATGAGGGATCCAAGAAGAAGAGACGAAGGGAGTTCGGGGAGGTTTTGCTGACAGGAGAGTGGGTTGTGCAGAACCCACAAGGGCAGCTTATGAGGGGATATATACAATTTTCAAAGATCCAATATACCGGATCCTCACACAGATCAAAGAGAGACCCTTCTTTAAAAGGCCCTCGAAGATGATCAGCGACCCTGGACGCTGGAACCCCAACCTTTGGTGCTCTTACCACCGAGAGAATGGCCATTTAATAGAAAATCATCGAATGCTCAAACAACATCTGGAAGACTTAGTCAAGGAAGGTCATCTGAAGGAATATGTAGAAGATGCACACTCAAAGAAGAACTGGGAAAACTCAGTTCAGAAGGAAATCATAAATTCTGCAGGTGAAGAGAGACCTGTTGGGTTAATAAATATGGTGCATGGAGCAATCAATCCGGCAGAAGTAACGACTCAATCTTTCAGGATGTAAAGAAAGATGGCTGCACATTTGGAGTAGGGATGTCAAATGGGTTGGGCTGTGCGTACCAGTCAATGGGCCGTGGCACGGCACGGCCCACATGGCACGGCCTGTGACGCTAGCCGTGCTGGGCAGAGGTGCGTTGGCCCGTTTGGCCCGGCCCGCCTGGCACGTGGGCTGGCCCTACGGCCCGCCAAGATCGGCCCACCAGTCCGCCCAACCCGCCAGGCCCGCCCGCTCAGCCCATAACAACTATATTTTTGAAAAAAGTTCATTTTACCCTCCAACAGCTATAAAACGGTCATATAAGGGGTATTTTGTGTCATTTTTTATTTTACTAAGTTTATAAATACCCTAACCCTCCCATTCTCATTCCTCACCAATTTTTACACCCATACATAACCAATTTACACAACTCTCTCATTCTCTAACTCTCCCTTAAAGCATTCAAGTTTCAACTCTTTCTCCACTCTCTTTAAGAAGTTTTTGGAGGGCCAAAGATCAAGTCATCAAGAGATGAGATTAAAGGGGCCTTCAAAGATTTAGAGGTATTTATATTATTTAAATTTGATATTCCATATATATAAGTTTATATTATATTATATTAACTCTCATTTTCTCGCCTTTCTTATAATCAATTATCACAAAAGAAGGCTATTAGCCTATTACTGTTATTATTTATAAATTTATTATTTTTGAAATATGGCTGAAAGATTTCCCACAGAATCTTCTTCCGCTAATTTAGAGGTAGAAGAAAATTTTATTGAATCACAAGATGAAGTAGGTGATTTACCACCCCCTTCCCGTAAACCGAACAAGAGGAATAGAACTTCAGCACTTTGGGATATAATTACAAGGTTTGATGCCATTGAAAATGGAAAGAAAATTGAAAAGGAAAAATGCAAATTATGTAGTAAGATTTATAGTGCCGAGTCAAAAGGGGGTATCAACCATTTGACAAGACATAGGAAAACATGTTTAGCCTTACATAAGCCAGAGGAGGCAGGGACAGGGAGGCCTTGTTCACAAACCCAAATTTTTACTACCGGTGGTGGTAGTAGTAGTAGCAGTTTGGATCTTTTTCTTTTAATGCACAAAGTGCTAGACAAGATCTTGTTAAAATGATTGTGTTATCCGAATTACCATAAACTTTTGTTGAAACTAAGTTTTTTGAACAATGGGTCCAGCAATACTGTCAACCACAATTTCATAGTATTTCAAAAAATACAGCCATAAATGATGTTATTAGACTCTCGCAGGAAGAGAAAACAAATATCAAAAATTACCTTACAGAGATTCCTGGTAGAATAGCCATAACCACAGATATGTGGACTTCTAAAGGGGGTGATAGTTTTCTTTATATTACTGAACATAATATAGATGCAAAATGGATTATTAATAAACGTATACTTAGTTTTAGCTGTCTTGAATGGCCACACAATGGAACTAGAATAAGTACATTTATTTTGAAAAAACTATATGAATATAATATTAAGAAAAAAAGTTTTATCTGTAACTTTAGATTATGGCAGTAATAATACAGTGGCTATTGAATTAATGAGAATGCAGATACCACTTGCAACTTTGATAGATAGTTCTATCTTTCAAAATAGATGTGTATGTCACATCTTAAATCTTATTGCAAAGGTTGGTTTAAAACATATTGTAAGTTACACAGATGCCATTAAAGACATTGCTAGATTTGTTTTCTGCTCCTCACAAAGAAGATAATTGTATGCCCAAATATGTGCGAGGCAAGGCGTATCAGCTATTAACATGCCTAAAGAGGTAGAACATAGATGGAATTCTATATATGATTTGTTAAACAAGACACTTTCTTGGAAAACTATTTTGAATGGATTTTGTGCTTTTCATGCACAAGATTTGATGATTAGTGATAAACGTTGAGAGTTATGTGCCCATATAAGAGATTTATTAGAAGCTTTTTATACTTCAATATTTTTTTTTTCGGGATATATTATCCCATATCTAATGAAGCTTTAATGAAGCTTTTTAAAATTACTTTACAATTCAATAGATTTAAAGATCATTTTTTACTTAGTAGCACTATTAGAGACATGGAAGAGAAATTTAATAAATAATGGAAAGAGGCTCTAATGACATTTTCTTTAGCTGCTGTATTTGATCCTAGGTTAAAATTAAGTGGTGTACAGCTTTTTATTGATGGAATAAATAAAAATATGAATTATATAGATTTAAATATTTTTTCAAATATAAGGGCAAATTTACAAGTACTTTTTCAATTTATTGTGAGCAAATAGGTACAACTGGGCTTAGTATGGGCCATTTAGAAGTCCAGCAAATAGGTGTTGGTGAGTGGGATGTGTGGTACTCTTCCCTATCCACGGGCATGGCATCCAGCTCAAGCTCAAGTAACACTGTGACGGAGTTATCATCGTATCTTAATGTCGGTGTAATACGGGTGCAGGATGCATCTAGTTTTGACCTTTTAGCTTGGTGAAAGAAACTAGAAAGTGTTTATCCGGTGTTGGCCACCATGACTTGTGATATATTGACTATTCCTATGTCTTCTGTAGCATTAGAACAGGCTTTTAGTGCAGGTGGACGTGTAGTAGATGACTAGAGAAAATCTAACTGAAGAAACGGTGGAGTGTTGTGTTTGCCTACAAGACTGGTATTTGGCAGATAAGAGGAAGCAAGAGTTGACATCAATGAAAGATTTTGATCCGGTAGAATACATTAATGGACTACACATCTGATTTTTTACTTTTTCGGTTTTTCCTTCATTGTAATTTGTAAATTTTTTTTTCATTCTTTTTTATTTTTATTTTCTAAAAAGATTCTAAGGTTTTGAAGGTAATCCTATTTAGAAACCTTCAAGAAATTAGGATCCAAATGGTTCTCTCTTCTTAGTTGAGTAGGTCGAGTTTAACCGAACCACTTAAATATCTTTGTCATTCTCCGTGCTTGTTTTCTAATTCTTATTTTTAACATTGAGAATAAAAAAATATGGAGGCACGCCTGGCCCGCTGGCCGGGCCCGGCACGGCCTGCTCCAGCCCGCCCCATTGCGGGCCGGCAGCTGGGGTGGGCCGTACCGGCCCGGCCCGTGACTTTGGAGCAGGCCGTGACAGGAAGGAGGTATATCAGATGAGTGTCGAACCGAGCTTGGTCAGCAAGTGTGGGAGGGGTAAGTTAGAGATTTCATTCTCTGACGAGGATCTACGAGATGTGGTTCCGCCCCACAACGACGCCCTCGTATTAACTCTACGAATACAGGAGTATGATGTTCGAAGAATGCTCATAGATCCAGGAAGCTCCTCGGAAATAATGTATGCCAAGTTATTTGATAGGTTCGGTCTGAAGCACTCAGATCTAAAGCCGACCTCAATACCCCTCTTTGGGTTCAGTGGCCAAGCAGTACACCCCCTCGGTGTAATAACAGTAAAGGTTGGCGCAGATCCTGTTCGCCTATATGTGGAATTTTTAGTGGTAGATGTGCTATCTCTCTATAATGCCATCATGGGGCAAACCTGGATTCATCGTATGAGGGCAGTACCGTCAACTTATCACCAAAGGTTATGATTCCCAACAATAAAGGGGACCATGGAGATCAGAGGAGACCAGGTGGCTTCCAGAAGCTGTCTGATCGCGGCAATAAAAGGAAAAATGAAGAAGACAGATGATGAAGACCCAGGTCCGGTCAGAAAATCTGACATCAAATAACAATCAAACTTAGGTCGGACAGAGAATGAAGAATTATGCGCCGACCTGACCAACCCAGCAATGGAAGTGTTGAAAAGGATTGCAGTGCATGGCGGAAATCCAGAAAAATACTGGATGATTAGGGCGTCAATGACCAAGGAAAAACAAGAGATCTTGACTCGGTTCCTTAATCAAAGTTTCGATGTTTTTATTTGGACTCCATACGAGATGCTAGGAGTCAATCCCGAGGTCATCCGTCATAAGCTGGGCGCAGATCCAAGGGTAAAGCCAGTGATGCAGAAATAGAGAGAACTCACACCCGAGTGCCGAGTAGTGGTTTGTGAAGAGGTTGACAAGCTATTAGATGTAGATGCAATCCGAGAAGTCCATTACCCGGAATGGCTATCTAATACGGTGGTCGTGCCAAAGAAAGACAAAAAATGGAGGGTGTGTGTGGACTTTACCAATCTAAACAAAGCCTATCCCAAAGATAGCTTTCCTTTACCAAAAATTGATCAATTAGTGGACTCCACAGCAAGTCATGAACGGATGAGCTTTTTGGATGCGTACCGAGGGTACGACCAGATCGCAATGGAGATTTTCGACCAGGAAAAAACAATATTCATAAAATTAAAAGGCACCTATTGTTACAAAAGAATCCAATGCAGGGGCAACATACCAAAGGTTGGTAGCAAAAATCTTCCAAGATCTGATTGGGAAAATGGTAGAAGCTTACAATGATGACATGGTAGTCAAGAGCAAATAAAAAATTACCCATAAACAGGATTTGAGCTCGGTCTTCAATATCCTGCGAAGGTGCAAGCTTAGGTTGAATGCTTCGAAATGTTCATTTGGTGTTAGCTCGGGAAAACTCCTAGGATATATTGTAACCCAGAGAGGAATTGAAGCAAGTCCCGACCAAATTCTGGCAGTGCAGAAGATAGAGTGATCCAGCTTGAGAAACGAGCTGTAGAGACTGACAGGTATGCTTGCAGCCTTGAATTATTTTTTATCTAGAAGTTCAGATAAATGTCGACCAATGTTCGTTGCACTAAAAAAGAAAGCAAAAATGATATGGGACGAGCAATGTGATGAGGCCCTAGCACGGATCAAACAATATTTAAGCTCCCCCCCTGTTCTTTCTATTCCTAGCCCAGGAGAAGAGCTGATACTGCATCTGGCAATATCCGAGCATTCAGTCAGTGCAGCCTTGATGAGAGATCATGGAAAACAACACCTACCGATATATTTTGTCAGCAAAACCTTGTTAGATGCCGAGATAAGATACTTACCAGTGGAGAAGCTTGCCCTAGCATTGGTAAGTGCAGCGTGGAAGCTCAGGCACTGCTTCTAAGCCCACAAAATCAAGGTCTTGACCGAGCATCCGCTACGAGCCATCTTGTAGAAGGCCGACCTATCTGGGAGAATGGTGAAAAGGGCGATAGAGCTCGGTGAGCACGATATCAAGATAGTCCCGAGGAGTGTTATAAAAAGATAGGTAGTGGCTAAATTCATTACTGAATTCACACAAAAGGAAGAGCTGAAGCAGAGAGAAGATAGCTTGGTGACCAACGAAGAATGGCAGCTGTATGTGGATGGCGCATTCAACTCCCGAGGTTCGGGGGCTAGCATGGTATTCATCACACCAAAAGGAGCAATAATTGAAAGAGCTGTGACCCTCGACTTTACTGCATCAAATAATGAGGCGGGATATGAGGCCCTCCTGTCAGGACTCAGAACAGCAAAAGAGCTTGGAATCAAGAAACTTACAGTTCATTGTGATTCACAGTTAGTTGCTAATCAATTAACTGGGGAATACGCAGCTCGCGATGATTGGATGGTTGAATACATCGGAGAAGCACAACACCTAATCCAAGAGGTCGGTGATGTCAAAATTAAGTAAATTGCTCGAGATACACATGCTGACAGTTTGGCCAGTCTTGCTACGGTGGTAAAATCTAAGCTAAGAATCATGTATATCGAGCAGGAGTCAGATGGTCCGAATTGGATGACACCAATAGCTCATTACTTAAAAGAAGGATCTTTGCTAGAGGACGGAGTAGAAAGCTGGAAGGTCGAAAGGAAGGCGGCTAGATTTTGGTTATCACCAAAAAATAGGCTATACCGACGATCATACTCAGGTCCGTACTTACAATGTGTGAGCCCGTACAAGGTTGAAGACCTTTTATGGGAAATCCATGAAGGATCATGTGGTGGGCAAATTGGATGACGGAGCCTAGCACACTGAGCTATGTCACAAGGTTATTGGTGGCCTTATATGCAGAAAGATGCTCTACAATTCGTACAAAAATACGGGAGATGTCAATGCTTCGGCAGAGAAACTCATCAGCCTGCTGAGCTATTAAACTCAATAATAAGCCCATGGCCGTTCGACAAGTGGGGAATCGATATTGTCGGTTCCATGCCGAGATCAGTAGGTAACTGTCAATTCTTAATATTTGTCACAGATTACTTTACCAAATGGGTAGAAGACGAGCCCCTAGCTCGGATTCGGGAAAGCGATGCAAAGTAGTTTGTATAGAGAAATATCATTACCAGTTTCGGAATACCAAGGGCATTGGTTACCGACAATGGAAAGTAATTCAAAGGGAAGGTGTTTAGAAGCCTGTGCGAACAATATAGCCTTAGACATCATTTCTCAACCCCTGTTTATCCACAAAGTAATGGCCAAGCAGAAAGCTCCAATAAAACCTTAGTGGACGGAATAAAGAAGAGTTTGGACGAAGCAAAAGGAAAATGGGAGAATAAACTCCCCAGTGTCCTATGGGCTTACAGGACAACTCCGAGGAAATCAACTGGAGAAACCCCTTTCTCTCTTGCATATGGAATGGAGGCT
This sequence comes from Litsea cubeba, assembly GCA_012931725.1. NCBI lineage: Eukaryota > Viridiplantae > Streptophyta > Magnoliopsida > Laurales > Lauraceae > Litsea > Litsea cubeba. Next base: position 1,062,395 of record CM022951.1, read on the forward strand.
GTGATTCCTCTAGAAATTGGATTGCCGACCATGAGAATGGAGGCTTATGACCATTAATGGAATAAAGACAGAATTATCGGGCAGCTAGACATGATCGAAGAGCGAAGAGACCAAGCACTAATCAAATTGGCTGTTTACCAGCAATAGCTAGCTCGGAGTTATCAGAAGAAAGTTTGCATACGAACATTCAAGGTCGGAGATTTGGTTTTAAGGAAAGTGCTTCCAAATACAAAAGATGCCAGCCACAGCAAGCTCGGGCTGACCTGGGAAGGACCATATAGAGTCACTTCGGTTGGCGGAACAAGAGCTTATCATTTAGAAAAACTTGATGGAAAAGCATTGGCAAGGCCATGGAACATAGAAAATTTGAAAAAAAATTCTATTTCTGAGCATTGTATCTCTGATAAAAATTATCTTGTGCCAAGAAATTAAAGTTTTATTTGAAATATTTGTGCCAAAGAAATCGGGTACCTTACATCTTATTTATATTGCATTTTGTTATTACTTCGCCAAACTTCTTGTGCCAAGGAAGAGGCCCGACTAAAAATCCATTTAAGGACCCAGGACAGAGCATACCTTAATAGGACCAACCTCCCAAGAAACATGACCCAGGCCTAGAAATTAAAGGGCAACTTAGAACCCACTACTTCGTATCGAAGGATAAAAATCTAACTGGGAAAGACCCAAACTAGGTGTGCTGCATTTATCTCCTTTTAACTAATAGCTAGGTATGACAATGCGAGCATTAGGCCAAATAAGAGTTTGGAAAGAACCAATAATGGCATTACAAACGCACAAAACTTTGTCAAAACGAATGACATTTCATTTCAAGAAACAGCCCACATTCTGGGCAAACAAGTATTCCCAAATGCAAAATTGAAGAAAAACACAAGGAGTTTTTCATGCCCACAGCTCGAGCAAATTGGTTGGCAACATTGCCATACAATACTAAAAGTAATTTTTTATCAATGAAACAGCTGGACATATCTAAGAGGCATCAGAAGCAGGCGGGATGAGCTCAGTCGGAGCAGGAGATTCCTCGGCAGTAAGCTCGGCTAAAGCCGAAGTTCCTTCGCCCCCAACCACAGGAGAGCCGGCCACCTTAGCTTGTATCTCTTCAGGAACGTCGGGAGATGAAGGCTGAGGGGGTGCATCCTCTGGCAGAGCAACATATTTGGCCTAGAAAGGAGAATCGTCTGGCACCCAGACAGCACTAAGACCTCATAACCTTGTTTGAATATGAGAAGTTTCATTTGCTCAACCTGCTCCAGGTAGGCCGCCTCTACCTATTCCAATGCACATCCTTGACGTTTTCACAATCTCCTTTATTTCCGCGTCCTTTTTAGATAATTTGAAGCGGAGGACTTCAAGTTCCTTTTCGGTTACGGATAAGTGGCTCAGGGCAACATCCGGCTTAGCCTCAGCAACCTTCACATTGGATTCTGCTAGGTGCCGAGCAGCCTTGGCAGCAGCAAGCTCAGTCTTTAACCTTTCAATCTGACTCTGACACTTCTCCAAATGACTTGAGGCATTGAACCATCTTTGAAGACCCTACAAAGAGAAGAAAGATATGAGGCAAGGAAATAAATAATAAACCATGGAGATAAAACACATTTATAAGCAGACAATGCTGAACTCCTGTGGAAATGAGATCCTGGTCGGAAAGGGGGCCGAGCATATTCATGTCAGAAGGTTGAAGCACAGATTTGCCAAGCTGAAATGCCAGCGATGACGAGCCCGCTATTTCTTCACCTAAAGTAGGATACGCTTCGCGAAAGGAGCCCGATGAGCCCTTTCGTCCCAAAGAAGGGCTGGGCTGCGGAGCCGTAGGGGGCAGGGAATCCTCTAGCCACATGGGAAGAAGGTCAGAATCACCAGAAGACTTTGCCGAAAGCTTATCTTTAGCCTTCTTCGAACCACGGCCGAAAAGGGAGTCAGCAAGAGGCCTTTTTCCGAGCACAGAAGAGGGGGTTGAGGGAGGAGTCCTGTTGGCTCCAGGGATAAGAAGACTGCCAAGGTCATCAAGTAGATTCTTCACTTTGCTCCTAGTCATTACAAGAGAAGAGTTATCAGGTCCTGAGGAAGAGGAAGAACCGTCTGAAATATTCAGGACAGGGGGATCCTTAGAATATGAGGATGAGGAAGCGCCAGAAGATGTTCCGAGTCGCGCCGACCTTTTGGTGTGAGGGGTGCACTTTGAACTGGGGGCAGATTGTTCGGCAACTGGAGACGGACTAGAAGTGTGAGACCCCACCCCTGGTGGGCCCTCAATGTGAATTTGAATACTATATATTAGCCTAAGTATTTTTAGTTATACTAATTATGGGGCTTAGTGAGGGTAGTTATGTATTTTCCTAGGGTTAGACTAGTGGTGTAATTAGTAAAGTCAATAGGGTGTCTTTTGTTATTTTTAGAGTTAGGGAGTTTGTTAGAGGCCCTAGCTAGAGTTTTGTATTTACTATAGGGGGTTTGCACCAAAGAATCTTCTAGAAGATCACCTAAAGACCTAAATACCCTCTACCCTAACCCTAATCCTATTCTAACCCCAAGGGCAATTTTGTCCCTAACCCAAAAACCCAACCTATATAAACAAAACCCTCCCCTGCCCAAACAAGTACTGTTCATCTCCTTTTTCCTTTCTCTCAAGTTCCAATCTCTTCTCTCTTCTTCTTCCCCAATTCCCTCCAACGAACCCTCATCTCCCCCTCCAATCTCTCTCTCTCTCCCTCGCCCCAGCAATCCCTTACAGAAGGCCAGCCGAGATCGGCCTGCACCATAAGAGCTACTGTCGAGACCCTTTCTCTTTTTCCCTGTGGTTTTCTCTCTTTTCCTTCTACCTTCCATCGATCAAGGCAAGTGCACTGTGCTGGTAGTCCAGATTGCATGTTTCCTTCCTTTGATTTGCAGTAGAATTCCAATTTGTAATATATATGTTTAGATCGATCCTTGAGCATGCTTGTTTGGTTCCTTTGGCCATTGATGGATGGGATTACCTCATTTGGATGATCAATGGCCGGTTGATGATGTAGGAATGATTTATTTTGCTTCTGTAATGGTCTATGGAGAATCCCAGAAGAATTGGGTCACGGGAATGAGTTTCCGGAGATGGAATGACAAGAACCCATCTCGCAGTATTGAGATCAGAATCGAAGTAGGACCACCCTTGGTAGATCAGGACCCTACGTCTATGTGAGGGGGCCTGTGCGACCATGGGGTGCTACTTGATCTGGATTTTGATCAGAGGTGGACCACCATTCCTGTGCTTAATGAAGAGAAGTTGTGTCCTGTCGCAGAACTGGGTTCTGTAACAGAACACAACACTGATAGGAGAGATGGACAGAGTCCAGCGATGGCCGAGCTCAGCACTTGCAGAGCCCAGCGGTTGCCGAGCTCAGCATTAGGACAGCTCAGCAACTGCCGAACTCAGCACTTGCAGAGCCCAGCGGTTGCCGAGCTCAGCGTTAGCACAGCTCAGCAACTGCCGAGCTCAGCACTGGCCGAACTCAGCGATGGCTGGATTCAACGCTAGCCGAACTCAGAGTTCTGCCGAGCATAATGGTTAGGATTAGATTCGCGTTTAGCCGAGCTAAGTGTCTAGGCCGAGCTCAGTGCTCAAAGCCGAGTTCAGTGTTACGGCCGAACTCAGTGTTATGGCCGAACTCAGTGTTTTACTGAGCTCAACGCCAGACCGGGTTCCGTGCCAGACCGGACTTCGAGCTTAGCCGAACTCAGTGCTTAACCAAGCTGAGCTTGACCAACCTCAATGCCTAGCCGAACTCAATGCATCTTCTGAACTCAGTTGGGTGGCCGAACTGAGCTAGGCCTTTGCCGAGCTGAGTTGAGTGACCCAGCTGAGTGTGTAATTGAGCTCCAGTGTTTAGCCGAACTCCGAGATGGATTCCGAAAAGGCCGGATTCCAACAAAGGAGAATAGAACCTGGGACATTCCCTTCAGCCAGAATTCTTAGTGTGCATGACCAACTACCCAGGCCAGGGAGTTAGCTGAACTCACAGGAAGTTCTGGACAAATAGGCTTTGCCTGTAGGGTGTTTTTCTTTCTCTGGTCCCAGTGTGCCGAGCTGACCGCCCAGGCCAGGAGGTCGGCTGAGCACACTGTGTACAGTGATACTTCCCAGATTCTAATTTCTATTGTTGCAATCATATGTAGGGCCCATTGACCATTCAAATAGACTTCCATCACTGTGCCAGCCACGAGTCAATGGTACGGCTCAACCTTGACTCGTGGGGTCCACTAATTAAAGTCCAGGTTATGTAATCTAAGATGATTCGACCTTTATACGTTACCAAAATGATGCACATAACTTCTAAGCACCAAACACAATATTCCTTAGCATCTGTGGTTTCACTTAAAGATCGAATTACCTGAGATGGACCTGTATCCGAAAGTGGACCATTTACCTAGGTTGGACTGTTGCTATCTCCCTATGATTCGTGTACTTGGAGATTCATCTCCCTCATACTATGACTATCACTCTATTGTCCTTATTATTGCTCATACCTGTTAATTAAATGAAAAATGGAGGACCTAAACCTAGGAATACTTAGAGGTGACCCGGTAATCTGATTTGGTGGATCATTGACCCGTGTCTGTGGCTAGGCGGGCCCTTTTTATGGCCTAAGTTGGATGTGAATTACCCTAGAATGGAGAGGTTAGATTGTATGGGCTTGTGACCCATTATGGACGTAGATGGATCATATGTCATTGAACATGGCTTGTATCTCATATGGATTGTTATAGACCAGGCCAAGTACGTGGTGGGCCTTGGTACGGATCCAATGATTGGAATTGGAATTGGACTATGATCCACAATTTGTATTGAGTACTTAGACCTCTTAGGGACTTTTGTTAGGACCTTGTTCACGCAAGGCAAAGCCTAGACAGACACAGACCTTTATTGTTTCCGAGTCGGCATAGACATTCACTCAGTTGATTTAAGCTCAGCCAGTTGGACTGATCATCACTGGTAGGAGCTATTGAGATTTGATGTGTGGCTATCATGATGAGCACTGTTGGGACGGACGGTGTGATGCCGGTTCCGGTCGTTGTGGATGATGTTGATGATATTTTACAGGGTTAGTAATCCCTAGCATTAGCTTAGGATCCCTACCGCGACTGTGTTCAGTATGGGAGGGCCGCGGCATAATATCCCGCGGTGACCAGCTTATGTGGATGTGCCATATTGTGTAGGTTTATTACTGTTATGCTTATTATGATTCTACATTGTTATCTTGCACGACTGCATAGTATATGTACCTTTGTTATTCTCTTAACTTTATACATGTCTCTACTCATTTGATGCATACATTCTATATTATCTGCATATTGTGACTTGCCAGATCTTTAGATCTGACCCACTCTTGGTGCTTAGGTCTTGACCCCGAGTTCGAGGGCGATGCGTTCGCACTCGTTGAGGTGCCCGTAGCAGGCGACTACGGATGGGGACAGGCCGACCATGAGGTCGAGCCGGTGATTGGAGAGCCTACACCTGGGGTTGAGTGATATCTTTGTTTTGGGATTTTTTTTGAGAGAGTCTGTTGTAGTGAGAGGGTATTATTGTAATTAACTTTGGTTTTATACTATTGTCACATTTAGGCTGGACTTCAGCCCATTTATATTTGATATATGGATGATACCTTATGCTTCCGCTATCTCTGATATGGCTTCCGCTATACTATCATGCTTCCGCAATTAACCATTGTTACTATGTTGATGAAAAAGTTTTAAATTGGACCTCACTGCGGACCTACGATCTTGGAAGTTCTCGGATTTTCCGGGAAGTAGCGCGCCAATTTCGGTACTTTGACGGTTTTCTCGGTATCCGGAATTGGGGCGTTACAAGAAGAGCGCGGAGAGGTAGAAGACTGAGCGCTGAAGGAACTACTCAATTTCAGTGGTTGGGGGGGGGGGGGGGGGGGGGGCAGAAACTTTCCTCCGAGATGGTCGACGATCCGACTCTAAAGATTCATGCCAAGCAGGAACGGCTAGAAAGCTATCGTAAGAGTGCTCATACTGAAGCAAGATATGAGCAGTGCGACCTCAACCCTTTAGCTCGGGTGGTCCCCGATATGCTAGCGCCTTTTTCAGGTCCTCAGCTTGAAGAATAGATTTAGGGACTTGGTTGATCTTTGGATCTGTAAAGAAAGGATAAGAAGAAAAGCAAGTAAAAATATGTGTAAGACAAAACAGATGGGATATGAAGTAGAAGGGAGGCCAACCTGGGGAGCTTGAGAAATGAGGAACACTTCGCCTAACCCCTTCCCAGGTGGTCGGCGCCTCCCAATTTCCACTCACAATTAGGAAATCTCCTTTGCTAGGCTTGTTCGAGTTCGGGAGATAATGGACAAGAAACCTATTCAGAACTCTAGACTTCAGATAATATACTGATTTTTGGTTGTTCAGTGGGACGAGGTAGTACTGAGGTTTGTCCCCAGTAATCTCTTCAATGCAGTGACCCCCATGACAATTTGGAATACATTAGGAGCACACTGGAGGGGAAAGAGACTTTTGATAGAAAGAAAGAGAATAAGTAGAGGATCCATGTGGAATCGGATGCCGCCCTCCACAATGGCAATAGTGGGAAAGGGGATTTCCTTCTGGGATCCCCCATCCAAGGATTCTCCGGGCAGTGGCGCTTGTATATGGACATCCGGAGGGATGTTGTATTTGCTTCTAAACTCAGCCAATCCCTCCGAAGTGCTGATTAGCCCCTTTAGATTACCCATTTTGCAAAAAAAAAAAAAAAATGTATGTAGAAAAGGGGGAGGTTGGAACTTACAGTAGACGAAAAGGAAGGAAAAGGGTTGAGAGATGGAAGAATGAAGACCGGAACCTTCGGAGAAGGATTTAAAGGGAAGAGGCGACGATTCAGAAACAGAGGAAGCGACGATTCGAAGACAGAGGCAGCGACGATTCAGAAGCAGGAGAAGCGACGATTCAGGAAGAGGAAGAACAAAGAAGGAAAAAAGATCAACAAGGGATTTTAAAAATCGCGAAAGACGTGATGTGAAGAACGTCTTGGTGACTGATGGACAGGCTGACGAGCCCGGGAAAGCCACGTGTCCCCTACGTTTACTCAAGCCCCCTTTCTCCTATGAAAATGGAGAAAGAAGATAGAGGGCTTGGGGGGCAATTGTGGGTGGGATTTTGAAATGAGTTTTGGGCCAGGTTTGGGTGGAGGCAGATCCGAACTGCCAGCTTGACTCAACCTGCCTGACCCAAAGCGTCAGCTCAACTCAACCTGCCTGACCCAAAGCGCGCTCCAGCTCAACTCAACCTGCCTGACCCAAAGCGCCAGCTCGACTCGACCTGCAAGCCTGAGGTCGACCCAGCCAAAAGAAGATAACTGATTCATGTCAGATAGGACAACTGGCATTGAGAAGATGGAGGGAGTTCGAAATAAAGGGAATAGTTTCTCTTAATTAAGGATAACGCCTGCCATGATTGAGAAGAGGAATGATGGGAGAACGTGTGCCCAAGGGGGAGAAGACGAGTCCAGATAAGTGGGATAAAAGACGACAAAATGGGAGAGAGAGGTATGATTTTGCTAAGACAAACACATCTGATAAAAATAAAGAAACTGAGGAAGAGAGAAGGGATTATATTCTTTGCTAACTTGATATTCGGAGGGTTTTCGATCGGAACCCCTGATCGAAAATTCACATTCTTTTGGTTCTTAGCAGGATCCCTGCTCGAAAGCCATCAGCAAAGAGAAGAAGATGTTGCTGAAAAATTTGTTCGATCAAGCCGACTTAGCAGTAACCTTCTAAGACAAAAATTGACTTTACACAACCTACCTCTCATGAACCCAAACCTTACATAATGGTCATTGGGTCACTTATGAGAGCTGATAATAATACATCAAGGTTATATTTTTCAAAAGTCAAGTCATATTGACTTGCCTAGTTGACACATTTAAAGACGCTAAAGTAAATGAGTTTATTACTATATAATGTAATAATGTAACACACTTTTGAGGCACCTACACCACAAAGTTTTGTTACTATAAAATGTAACACAACTAAATGTTGTTGGGTGGCTTAGCGGAAAATATCTACAATCGAAAAACTCCATGATGCACAAACAAACAAACCATCAAGCAATCGCATATTTACATCATAGATTGCTTACAACCATCAAGCAATCACAGTGTTTTTTAATGGTGCCTACATCCACAGTTAATACCCCACTAATCCTCATCTTAGCTTGGATTCTGTCAATCATCGAACCACCTTGAAATCAGTAATGTCTTCCTCCCGTACCTTGCTGGAAGGTACGTGCCAACACCCATTATGACTGGGTGCAGCCCCTAGCTTAGGGTGCACCAACAATCTCAACATTGTTTGGTGTCGATCTAGTACAAATGGGACTTGAGTTTCTTCGCAGTTGCTTCCTTCGATCTAAACACCCCCATCTTGATATGCTAAAGTGGCCTCCATTTGTTGTAATCTTTGCATGCATTTTCCTCGTAACATAATTAGCTTTCACTTCCATCCGACATGACAAATAAGAATTTCTTTCCAAATATAGATCACACTGGCACCTTGTGAATGCTTTTTTTCGTTGTCTCCATCTTGTTGCTCTTTCCATCGATTATGTAATTGTCATCTTTCCGGCAACAAGTCTGGTCCTATAATTCATGACAAATCGGAACCCAAATACCTTTCTTTTTTCGAGGAAATCGTTGCCATTTATGGCTTCCTAGATTATCACCACATGGTATTTTGGAAGACTCCCTCATTCCATATTTCAATGATTTCGTCGCAACTGGCTCCACCTGAACCATTTAGTTTCCCCCACTATCAACTAATACCAATTTCACTGCTCCACCTGGAACTACAACCCTTATCAACTTGTAGTGAGTTCTGAAAATCTCACCCTCCATGATGACCATTGCTCTGTTATTCACCTTTAGAACTCCACTTGCTACAGTGCACTTATAGCCCTTGGAGTCTAAAGCTCCCTAAGAAATAAGATTTCTTTGTAAATCTGAAACATGCATTAAATATTTTAGGGTCCCAGCGATTCCATATATGTTTTGATCTTTAATATTTCTATCCCAATGCTAGCCAATTCTACATTGTTTCCCATATGAACAGATCTAACAACATAGGGTTTATGATGGTCAAACTAACCTTTACTCAAGCACATAAGTTAGGAAGAACCAAAATAAATAAACCATGAACCACAAAAATGAGTCATACCCGTGGTGACCAAAAGTGATTCTCTCTTGTCTAAGTCCGAGAATCTTGACTCACTCACTCGTGATTCTAAGTCTTTTGTCTTTCTATCCAAGTCCTCCTTTTGCTTTCTTCAATTCCTTTTCAGATGTCTTTCTTTCTTACAGTAATAGCATAAGAACTGGTGTTTTACATTCATTTTAGCACATTCGCTCATTCTCAATCCCTTCGACATAAATCTTCACATTCCATGACTCGAACCAGCCATCATGTATTATCTTTTGAGCTTCACCCAAAGTCCTAGAGTTGTTTCTTCTTCCATGACATCAAGTAACATTTTATCCGTGAGGTTGAGTCGTATGAAACTCATCGCCCTCTCTTCTATGTCTGCCCATTTGTCGGGATCATTTGTATGATTTTTCTATGACACATACAAAATTTTTACTAAATCTTGTTGTGTCGAGGAGTCCTTGTCTCTTCCCTGCCATATCTTGAAGTCATTTTTCCCATCAAGACTTTAAAGTGGCACATGATGTTTGAATCTGCCACTGTCACTATGAATCTAAATCTCCCCATTTCTACTCATCAATCTGCTAATATGTTCCTATCACTATGTATGTCTCGTTGCTATGAGTGCATTTACAAACTTAAATCACGAATTTAAGTATAAGAGACTCTGAAATATGTGAAACGATCCCAATTGATCGATTTGGGCAAATATGCCATTTGTACCGTTTTTGCTAACATATATTGCTGGTGTTAGCACTTTGCAGTATATGCTACGGTCAAGCCAGGCTTCTTGAGTTGTGAGCAACACAAGTGCACTCAAACCTAGTCCGAACCTTGACTTGACATGAAACGCACTTCCAGAGATGTAGGACAAAGGCTTCCTTTTATAGAAATGGCGACCAATGTTGCTACGCCATTCCTGAGGCGTTGCATATCATTTATATGGCGATGAGATGCTATAGCCGGTCTGTAGTTCTAATTGTTGGCGCAACGGCTGCTAACGATGAGGGTGATGGCAATAGATCAACGATCGAGTCATACTGAATCCGTAAATCTAAACTCTCGATTATGGGGAATCAGTCAATGCCTTCTCATTATCCTTTATCTTCTACGAGAATGGCGAGAAGATCCGGTGATTTCTTTCCAATCTGCTTTTTGCAAGCACGTATTGTGGAGATTTGTACCTTAACCACAACCTCAACCTTTCTGTCAGGTTTCTTTTCATGTAAACAACAGCGAGACTTCAGCGATTTGATTCTCCCTCATTGTTTCTATCCAAGTCCACCCTTTTGTTCATGTAGGTGGCGAGAGGGGCAGCTCTTCAAGATTGTGCAGGGCAACTATCATTCTGCCATCCACCTAATTTGTTTCTTAGTAGTGGAGTGACTGAAAGGGGAATAACATCTCTTCCTCTCTCTAGTTCGAAATAAATGTGTGACTATGCTCCTACCGCATTGACTCCTCCTTGTCTCTCCCATTGGAAAATGGACCCAATCAAGTCTTGATCTTACTCTTCTCCCCTTCTCGCATCAACCAAATGACCTTTGCCCTTGCAGTGATAAGTCGTCAGATTTGTCCCTTCTCATGGATTGTTTCTGCAACTAGATACTTTACTCCCATATCCTTTCATTTCTTAAAATCGAAGCCCTTCGGTGATCTCTCTCTCTCTCTCTCTCTCTCTCTCTCTCTCTCTCTCTCTCTTCAACACGTAGATGCAACTCACACATGGTTACATGGTTTGGAAATGGTGTTTATATCCACGGGATAGAGTAAGAGTTGTTAGTCTATTCCTTCTCTCCTCTCTCTCAATCCAAAGTGAGGGTTACAACACATCATTATATATCCCGTCTCTAAGCCCTAAGAAAGACCTCGTATTTTACCAAAAAGAAATAAAAATAAATAAAGACCTTATACACAATAACAAAAACACCCTCAAAACCCAAAATATAACCCAGTTAACCCCCAAGACTTACCCAAATAAATGTACCTTTCTCACCTGAGGCCTTAAACACAACTCCCAAAAAGATATGAACCTTACCTTTTTTGTATTCGACCCAAGCCATGTTAGAAGAAAATCTTCTTCGGCCCCATATTCATGCTTGGATATTAGATTTGACTCATATTAATATTTTTAATCATTTCATTTTTAGATTTCCAAATAGCCTAAAAAATGCTCAAAACCTAATTACAATATATTAAAGAGAAGCCTTTTAACACTAATTTTGACCATCAATTGTAATTTGGGCATTTCAGTTATTCCATGAACACATTATGTCATCTTTCCACTTAAAATAGTAACTTCCCACTTATGCAACTCCTTTCTTATCTCTCTTCTCATGCAATCACTCACTTCTATCTAATGCAACCACGTAAGTTTGCTTTCTAATTTTCCATTCTCATTCTTCCTTTCTGGAAAACCTAGCTCCCTCATAACAACCACTCACTTCTATCTCATGCAACCACCTAATCTGCTTTTTAATTCTTCATTCTCCTTCTTCCTTTAATGCAACACCTCCATTTCTACTCAATTTCTTTTCATTTGTTCTCTTACTCCTTTGTATCATACTTCTACTCATTTTCTAGTCTTTTCTTATTTTATTTTCTTTCTAAAAATTCACTTTTTGAATATAATGCAGATTTTTATATGATATGTTTGCTAGATTTCTTAAAGTATGTTATTCTTCCAAGGTATGTATGATGTTTCTTTTAATCATTGATGGAGATAAAAGAGTTTTGTTCAGTTCATTTCTCTTTTTATTCCCAGTCTGCTTACAGTGATCGCTAATTATTTTTTCTTCATTTCTCTAGAGGCTCCTTATCTCAAAGTGACATTACACACACAAAGTGAAATATTGTAGGACCTACAACATATAGTACCTAAGGGCATGTTTTGGCAACCGTCATCATTGAGGGCTTCTCATGATTTTCAATGCTTCTGTGGAAAATCCACGTTTGGTAATGCATAAAAAATTACGGTGAGGAGTCATGGGTTTACTGTTTTCTAGTATTTGTGAGATCGGACCTCCCCCCCCCCCCCCCCCCCCCCCCCCCACATGATTCCCTAAATCTATGTCACGAAAGAAAGGCAGATGAACATTGAAATGGGCATTAGTATAAAGGATACTGGTTTTTTTTATATTTAGTTTCTCTGGGTCCCCCAATCAAGATCTGAACTGTTCATCAAAAGCCCTAAAACGGCTCATAGGTCAAATATTAGCGAATGAGGCTCATAGAAGTCTAGACCATTGGACCACAAGTTTTGGACTTCTATGTGCCACTTATGCAAAATCCGAACCATCTGGTCTCTTCAAAAGGCCTAAACCAACTATGAGTTTAGATTTGGTAATGTAATTCATCATAGATCATGAGAAAATGGCAAAATACTTCTAACCATTGATCTGCCATAATGTAAAAAATCAAGATTTTTTGCTAGTCTATTTTTCTTTTAGGTTTTTGAATCTTGTGGGCCCCAAAATTGTAATCCAAATCATGCATCATTTTTAGAAGAAAAAACACAGCTAAGTTATAGATCCATCGTGGATCTTGAGGTATTTGGTCCATAACCTAAAACATCAATTTTTTTTTATTAATGTGGGTTCCATTTGCATGATCTGAATTGTTCAAATTTTTTAGAGAATGAAAACAAGCTAGGGAGGGGGGAGTTCAGGTCTTGATTTTTCATGAATGATGAGAAATTTGCAAAAGACTTATAACCATTAGATCACACATACTTCCCATGGTAGGATTCCTTTCTATTTGCCAAACTTAGAACTTTCTTCAAAAGTCTTCTTTGAAGATAGCTTGGTTCCAGCTTAACCAAGAAATCCTCTTTGTTTGCCAAACGTACCCTAAGTATTCAAGTAATAACTGTTCTTTTGTACAGATCCACTAATGGACTGGTGGCAATTAGCCGGTCCACATTCATGGGAAGACCAAGTAGCCCTTGCGTAGAGGTAATAGTTTAAAAGTAGGAGAGAAAGTGTCTCACGCTACTACCTTCTTGAACATTCTATGAGAGAGAGAGAGAGAGAGAGAGATGGCCTCTCATACTACCACCCTTAAAACCATTGACATTGAGGGCCCATTTCTTTACTAGAATTCTTGAAATTCATGTCTGATGGCTGTCTGGCATTTTCAAATGCTGGAATTCTAAAATGTTATTGAATTCTATTATTTTTGAATTCCCTGTTGCTTTTATATATGAATTCCTGCCTGAGAATTCCTGAATTTCTGAATTTTCTGAATTCCATGTTTCATAATTATAAAGAAGTTCTGACTAGACTAGTATGTAAATAACCCAATTCCACACCCAGTCCAAAACATAGTTCAACCCTCAAGAATACACAAACCAGTCAACAATTCAATATCAAACAATCAACAATTTAATGGGGTTTCAGTTATTCAAAAAAAAAATTAGTAAAAGCTCGTTCTCATAAATCAGTCAACAATATAATGTGGTTCATTCACTTACAAAACACATTCTCTTCTGATACTATGGGAACCTTTAAACAACTATCATCATCCAAAACCCATGCACATTGATCCCTACTACATCAAATCTTAGGACAATGTGTATCGTCAATGGATTTACATTTATATGACTTTTGTCTAACAATAAAACCGCCATTCAGTAGTTGTTCAGCCAAAGAACACAATTGTTGCATCAGACAACACAGTAGTACCAAGTATCAACAACACACATCAAATCCATCTTCCACATCATTATGCAATCATCAAACCCCAGGTCTCAAACTAGAAATATAAATAAAAAAAATCAAACACATACATCATCAGGCAGGAAATTAAAAAAAATTGGAGTACTAACTAGTTTTTAACTAAGGCATTTCATCAAACACTTTACCTCCTATACAACCTACCCTTAAATCCACTAAAATCATATTAAAAACCATTAATAAAACTTCCATGTTACATTAGATTTTTACTACAAAACATCTCAACACATTCGTATCAAAGAAGTAGGCATCATCCATATGCATAGAACAACCACAGCCCTCACTTACGCTTCTTGCAGTTCTCTTTCAGAACTTTGCTCCATTCTATACTGTATTGGTTTGACTCATATTATAGATTTCCTCCATCATCCTAGATCCGAATCCTCAACATGCTAGAACATAGACAAAAAGGAAAAGGAAAGAAAAACAGAGTGTTGGTCTCTAGAGATTTTTTATAGGAAATGGAGAAGGGGAAAAAATAAACAGATCTGGTTCTGGTCATAGGAAATGTAGCAGGAAAAAAAAAAAACCTCGGATCTGGTTCTGGTCATAGGACATAGAGGTGGAAAAAAAAAAAACCAGATCCAGTTCTGGTCTCTGTCATTGTTCTCCATCTTCATCTCTAAATTCCAAACCCTCTTAAAAAAAAAGATATCAAAATAGGATGACAAAAAGAGGAAAGAAAATCACAGTAATAATCTACAGGAAGCAGCAGAAATAGACCTCCTTTCTCTTTGCCATGGCTTGGAAATCAAGATCCCTTGTGACTGTTTGGGTGTCGGAGTTAAAACGCAAGAGTCATCAGAATTCCTGCCATGGTAGGTTTTTGGAATGCCCGATGGAGATATGGGATTTGGAAATACCATGTTTTTAACATTTGCAAATGCTGGAAGTCTTAAATGCCAGAAATTCCACTAAAGAAACATGGAATTTCTGACAGGAATCTCGGAATTCCCAGACAACCGAAATTTCAAGAAAGAAACGGGGCCTGAGGGTAGGGCTGGCAAACGGGCCGGGTTGGGCTTATTCGGGTTGGGTTATAGATGGATCTGCCCTTGAGACCCTCAACCCGTGACCGACCCATTTTTAAAACGGGTTGCAGGTTTGCAGCCCACGCCCATTAAACTTTGGGTCGGGCTAACCCGCCTAACCCTTAATAAATATAGGTCAGGTCAGCCCGGCCTGACCCAACCCGAGTCGGTCATCTTTTTAACGAATTTTGAGCCTTATAAAAAATAAAGGTTGACGAGATTCAAACTCAAGACCCATTGTCTTTCAAAGAACAACTAAACCACTACACCTACTCACTACTCTGTGAATTATTTTATTTTAAAAAATAATAAATAGGAAAGAAAAGGACTCTACATATTTCTTAGTAAGATTGCATATCCTTCTAGATCTCTTTTGGCTAAGATCAAGGAAACTCATTATAATTTGAAATGGAAAAACTCTACATATTTCTCAAATGGGTAAGAGACCGTAAGAGGCTAAGAGCCTCATAGTTAAGTTAAACGGGTCAACCGGGTTAGGCGGGCCGACCCTAACCCGACCCGTTTCAGCAAATCCTGACCCGTGGCCGACCCGTATATATGGCGGGCCGGGTTTGGCGGGCCAAAAACGAGTCAGGTTAGGGTCGGATCATCGGGTCGGGCCACATTTTGCCGGCCCTACCTGAGGGTGGTTAGAATGATCTCATGAATCATCATGTTGATATTTTACAAGACCCTATTCTTTCCATGATTGGGATGGCCCTAAGTTGGCCCCGCAGACTTTAACTGCACCATTGTTATGTGCGAAAGGTTCTCAATTGTATAAAACTTGCATACCACATACACATATGTACAGTTGAATGATCCAGTGTACACCTCCTAGTGGGCTGTTACACCCCGTCCCGAATTAATGAGGAATAAGGCTAATTAATTGAGATTTATGCTAATTAAGCATAATTAAATGAGTTAATGTTGGTTAATGACCAAAAAGAGATAAACAAGTCTCTAATGATTGAATTGAGTATAATGAAATGAATTTGAATGATATTAAGATCATTGAATTGAAAATTTGTTTGAATGAGTAAGGACAAGGGCTTCTTCGTAAATATGAATTTTCACGTATTTCGTCGAATACGGTAAAATTGGATACCATCGTGTGTATCTCGCTTAATACGATAAATTTCATAACTTGCTCAATTAGTTTTGATTTAAGGTTAGTCAAGTGAACTTTCATCTGACTTAAAATGTAATTGAGTGTAGGAAATTGGGTTTAAATGCAAGAGTGTGGCTTATATAAGCTAAGAGATTGAGCTCACCCAACTAATTAGAAATCCTAGACAACTTTTCTCCATCCCTTTCTCTCCTTCTCCCATCCTTCTTGATCAAGAGTGATCTTGGGAGAGCTTAAGTGATTTTAGAGAGATAATTCATTATCTTCATCTTCTTCCTCACCTCATTCTCCATTATTAGACATTTGGAGCTTTGGAAAGAGGGCTCAACCTTCTTTTTGAGCTACAAGTAAGTGCTTGGATCCTTTTTAAGACCCTTGACGTTCTATTAGGATGGTTGTAGTGATTTCTAGCACAAAGAACTCATAGTAGTTCATCTTGTCAATTTGTTTTGGAAATAGGTTAAAAAGAGTGTTTGATTTGGGGATTTTGCTCTCAAAGCATGCTAATAAAGGGGGCTATTGTCAAATTAATCTTCAAGGAGGCAAGTATAAACATATTCTTGTGATTAGATGCTATTTGTGAATGGTTCTTTGATTTTGTTATGATTATGATCTCAACTCTAACCTTAGAGATTGGTTATATGTATGTAATTGAATTATTAAAATGAATTGAAAGGGGTGTATGTGAATGAATTGATGTTTGACATGGGAACAAGAGATTTCACTTAATTTTCAGGTTATAAGTGAAGGGATTTAATGTAGAGTGAGGAAGAAAAGAAAAAAATCACTTCAGAACCTGAAGCTGAAATTTCGCATCAGGTCCGATCGATCGGGAGTACAACCGATCGATCGGACATACCTTAACTGGATGTGTTTTCAGGCCGATCGATCGGGCAGACCTTAACTGGATGTGTTTTCAGGCCGATCGATCGGGCAGACCTTAACTGGATGTGTTTTCACGCCGATCGATCGGAGGTCCCGAAAATTTATGTTTTTGGGGGTGAGCTTAATTAATTTCCTTATGAATATAAATGGATTATGTGAGCATAATTAATTTGTGAAATTAGTCTAATGACTAATTATCATATTAATGAGAATTAATACGGGAGTTACACTTTCCGTAAGTATTGTTCATGGAATCTCAGTCCAAGATGGATTCAGTGTCCCAAAAGAGAATTTAGATTCTGAAAAGTGAACCGAACTGGAGGAAAGTTGCATATTGAGATCTGTTTTCTTCTGAATGGAAGTCTAATTTATACAGACTGGTTTTATTAATGTCTAAACCTTCATAAGTGTTAGCTAAGGTTATCCTAATACACAAATTATATATAAAGTGATGTTCACCAAGAATAACACGTGTAGCGGATAACGAGTGCTTCACTCGACTGATTGGTTAGAAGTCTGAATAGGATTCGAATTGATTTCCAAGTCTAACTTGGTATTGAAGTCCTTAGCTCATTAGTGAGCTACACTGACATAATGTACTGAATTAATTGACTTGATTCCCCAGTCTAATTATATTGTAGTTTTTAAGCTCGTTATTAAGCTGCACTGAACTAAACCTCCATGAGTGATAATTACGGGGACTCTAATGTACACATTATCTAAATGTGATGTCCATCAAGAATATCACGTACATTGGATAACCAAAGGTTACACTCGAATGGTTGGTGGGAACTAAGTAAGAATGAGTGGAATTACTAATTATCCTAATTCCCTCATTGACTCGTCACTACGTGTATTTTTTTAAATAGTATTGTTGAACTCTAGTGCAATGTCTAGGGTAATTAGTGCAATGTTTGGTCCTTTCAATTGTTTGAATGGACTTAGTAAATTAAATTGAATCCAGAAGTGGGTTAAAGGTGTTGACCCTTGAGTCTAGCACTACATAGCTATTTCATTAAAAATGAATTGTAAATGAGTGAACAGCTCGTTATTGAGTTGTACTGAACTAATACATTGGATAAATGAATTGAATGCAAAGTTATTAAAAATAACAATGAAATTGAATAAATGAGACGAATGAAAAGTTACTAAAGGTAACAATGAAATGACTATTCCTACTGCAGTAGATGGAACGGGTGCGTTCCGGAGCTCCGTGGTGATATCAGTGATCTCTGATCAAAACACTGGTAAGTCCCACCCATTTGATAATTTCTTGAGGCCTAGGTCATTGAATGGTGCGCCCTTCCGCCCTTAGCCAATAGAGGAAATAATTGATAAGCCATGTAATAAAGAGTACTTAATGAATAACCACAGAATGACTAACTGAAGGAGATGATAATGAATGAATGTTATACGGTTGTCATTGAAAGATTTTGACCAAATGATACCTTCCATTAGGAAGATGAATCCTTCCTTTGAGGGAAAATGGATAAATGAAAAGTAATGAACGAATGCTATTGTAGACGTAGTTGCCAAATGTTTGTGTCTATAAAGTGACTCTAATGATGTCAATGAAATGAGTTGTTAGAAGTGAAATGAAGTGAATGTCATAGTAGATATCAATCTAATGATTGATTACTTGACTCGCTACTTCTGTTGGAAGACTTGAAAAGAAATGAACTGAGACAAAATGTTATACTATGATAGTCGTAAAGTAATCATTATTACTTGACTGCACTTGTAGAACACTGTACTTGAATTGAAACGAATATTGCTACAGATGTCATAAGTAATTATCATTACTTGACTTCACTAATTAGAAATGGTTACTATTGAACTGTATTGAATGGTGTAGAACTGTTAACTTGATAAATTAACAGGTTCATATAAATTGTTGGCATGTACTATCATAGGATTGTATATACATTGTTGAACCGTCGTATTCACAGTGCTATTGATGACATTACAGGCCAATTGCCCGTGCTGGTCTTACAGAGGTCACACCGCCAGTGGAGGAGGCCCATGCGATACCTCCAAGAGGTTTGATCGAATGGACGTGAGAACGGAATGCAAATTGAATAGATACACCTGGAAATGTTTTGAAAGGATTTTTGTTTAGTAGATTTGGAACGTAATAGGAGTCCCCCCTGTATTGTAATTGAATATACAGTGGTAGACTTATATGAAAATAGAATGTGTATGAACTTTACTGTTAATGTAAAGTACTAATGTATAGTCAATGTATATATATTCCGTAATTTTATACATTTGACAGGTATTAATGATTTGTCATCCCTTGTGGGTTTCGTTTTAACTTCGGTTAATTTGGAGTTTACGGGAGTAAGTATGAGGATCGCGACTTGGGGTTTGTCCGAAGTAATCAAATCTCGAGCCTGGGTCGTGACATACTTATTGTATGGTATCAAAACAAGGTTAGAAAAGATATGTTAGGCATGTTTAAAAAAGACTTAGCAAATCATAAGAACGAAGTGAGGAACGTTACGTTTCGTAACAAATCCTAAGTAGATTTGTGTTTATTGCTTTCACTGTATGTGATTGTTATTAATGGAAGTGTTGAGATATATATCTTACCTTCCGTATTATTTCCAGCATGGCTTCTGGATCGGGATTAGAGAAGGTGTGACAACTTCTCCTTTATCTGATGTTGATGCTAAATTTAAGGCTATAGTAGAACTGTTAGCCCGACGTAAATGAGTAGATGGCCAAGAACCATGAAGTACAGATTGCATGCAAGCCTAGTTAGCCAGAAGTAATGAGCCACTAACCAAGAGTTAAGAGACTCGGGTGGTTATGCAAGCCCAAATGGCTACTATGTTGGGAACCTAGAGCCAAGTACAGGCTCAAATGTAGAACCCATCGGTACCACCAGTTCAACAACAACGTGTTGAGAATCAAGTGGTAGTGCAGCACAAAGAAAAGGATCCTAAAATCCTTTTTGAGCAATTCCGTAAGAGAAGAGCTATTGAGTTCCAAGGAACAGAAGATGTGATACAGGCTGATGACTGGCTGGAACACATCGAAGATGTGTGCGACATAATTGTCTGCACTCACAAGCAGAGAGTCTTGCTTACCTCTACTATGTTGAGAGGGTTAGCTAAGACTTGGTGAAAAGTGTCAAAGAGACCTTCAAAGTGATGCCTGTAGAAGAGATCTGGGAAACTTTCAAGACATGGTTTCAAGGGAAGTTCGTCCCAAAACATGTGCAGCAACAAGAGGAAGTAGAGTTTCGTAATTTGAAACAAGGTTAACTGACCGTGTCTACTTACGTTAATACATTCTTGAAGCTATTTATGTATGCTACCGATTTAGTAGGTACCGAAGCTAAGAAGATCAAGGGGTTCATCGCTGGATTGAATTTAGAGTACAAGACGATTGTAGTGACTGGGCAGAAGCCTACTACAATTGGTAATACCATTGATAAACATATACCGCTGAAGAAATTCAGCGAGAGAAAGGTTCTGTGAACACCAAAAGAAATGGTGATTCAGGGTTTAAGAAAATAGGACTACCGGAGCCTACCTAGTCTGTGGTTCTATGGAACACAAAATGGTACGATGTCCGAGGGCTAGGGGAGATGATAGAGCTCCATATCGTCAGACCTGCGATTGCATTATTGACCCCGGTTTTACGCACTTTCATAGCATTTACGTTCGCATGTGATATGCAAGACCGGGTAATACAATTGTCGTATGATTTTATTGTATCTACTCCTTTAGGGAGAAAGGTAATGTGTAAGTTGTATGTTCTCCAATGTACTGTTTAAGTAAGGGAAGTATCAGTACCAGCTAATCTGGTGATACTAGGTAATGAACGATTTGATGTGATCGTTGGCATAGATTGGCTTGCGACGTACATGATTTGTTTAGACTGTTCCCGCAAAATCATCACTTTTAAAGTGGATGAGGCCAATGCCAAGGAAATGTAACACCAGGCTAATTTCAGCACTTAAGGCTAAATGAAAGATGCGTAGTGGTTGTGAAGGCTACATCGCATTCATCACAGAGAGAGACTTGTACGAGAATTGAGAAAAATTCCTGTAGTCTGGGAATTTCCATACATATTTCCAGATGAAGTGTCAGGTCTACCTCCAACTTGGAAGTGGACTTTACTATCGAACTTATGCCCGGTGTTGCACCGATTTCAAAGGCACCCATTTGAATGTATATCGATTATGGGAAGCAAAATCATGACGATTAGAAAGAAATAAACACTGCCTAGGATCAATGAGTTGGTTGGTCAACTCCCGGATGCAGCGTATTCTTTTTCGAGATTGATCTTCGATCTGGATATTATCATATTCGAGTTAAAGATCCATAATGAACTTGAAAATTTTGAAGCTTTTTAGGATTGGTAGGCTATTACAGGAGGTTCGTCAAGGACTTCTCGAAGATAGTAGCTCCACTATCGAAACTGACTCAAAGGAATATTCCATTCCAATGGAATGATGCATGTGAGTCTAATTTCCAAACTTGAAGCAGAAATTGATTTTTTTTTGCCCAATCTTGACCTTACCCGATGGAAGAGGAGGATTTGAGATGTACTCAGATGCCTCAGATATGGGATTGAAATGTGCATTGATGCGGAACGGTAGAGTCATTGCCTACGGTTCACGTCAATTGTAGGAACATGAGAAGAATTGTACTACTCATGACATAGAGCTCTTGGCTGTTGTATTCACACTGAAGCAGTGAAGGCACTACTTATATGGTGGGACTTTTGAAGTCCACTGTAATCACAAGAGCCTTCAGTAACTATTCACTAAGAAGAATGTTAACCAGAGGCAATGCCGTTGATTAGAGCTAATCAAGGACTACGACTTTTCATTCACACATGTACCTAAAAAGGGCAATGTTGTAACTGGTGCTTTGGCATTATTGGAGTGTGGGTGGAATCAAGTTGATGAATTCAAAGATATAGATAAGTCCAAAACTGTTTGTCAAGGAGGTGACTCGATTACATGGAACACAGATTTCGATTGTTTCCGATCGGGATAGTCGGTTTGTTTCCGCATTTTGGCAGTCCTTTCAAAATTCGATGGGTATTAAACTTCGGTTTAGTACTGCTTATCATCCGCAGACTGACGGACAATCAGAACAATCTGAACGGACTATCCAGATTTTAGAGGACTTGCTTCGTGCCAGTGTCGTAACCTTGGGAGTGATTGTGATGACCACTTGGCGTTGTACGAATTTGCGTACAACAATAGTTATCACTCCAGCATTGAAACTGTACAATTTGAAACTTAGTACGGTTGAAAATCGCTAGATCAAGGCAGAAAAGCTACGCTGACAATTGTCGGCGTAATCTAGTGTTTACAGTTGATGATTTAGTCTTTTAAGGACTTTACCGATGAAAGACACTACCTGATTCGGATAGAAAGGGAAACTTTCCCTGAGATTCATTGGACCTTTCAAAATCCAAGTGTTGCCAAACACCATATAGGTCGAGAATCCAATTCAAATTATTGGTACCAAGAAGGTGGTTCTGTGTACAAGAACGATTAAATGTGTCAAAGTGCTTTGAACACATCATGAGCCTAGTGAGGCTACATCGGAACTTGGTAAACAAATGGCTCAGAAGTATCCCGAGCTATTCATGCAGGTAATTTTGAATTCGTAAATTACTTAAATACTTTTCATTGATTTGTATTGCATTCGGAGGACCGAATGATTCTAAAAGTTTAGGGGAATGTTACACCCCGTCCCGAATTAATGAGGATTAAGGCTAATTAATTGAGATTTATGCTAATTAAGCATAATTAATTGAGTCAATGTTGGTTAATGACCAAAAAGAGATAAACAAGTCTCTAATGATTGAATTGAGCATAATGAAATGAATTTGAATGATATTAAGATCATTGAATTGAAAATTTGTTTGAATGAGTAAGGACAAGTGCTTCTTCGTAAATACGAATTTTCACGTATTTTTTCGAATACGGTAAAATTGGATACCATCGTGTGTATCTCGCTTAATACGATAACTTTCATTTAAGGTTAGTCAAGTGAACTTTCATCTGATTTAAAATGTAAGAGAGTGTAGGAAATTGGGCTTAAATGCAAAAGTGGGGCTTATATAAGCTAAGAGATTGAGCTCACCCAACTCATTAGAAACCCTAGAGAACTTTTCTCCATCCCTTTCTCTCCTTCTCCCATCCTTCTTGATCAAGAGTGATCTTGGGAGAGCTTAAGTGATTTTAGAGAGATGATTCATCATCTTCATCTTCTTCCTCACCTCATTCTCCATTATTGGACATTTGGAGCTTTGGAAAGAGGGCTCAACCTTCTCTTTGAGCTACAAGTAAGTGCTTGGATCCTTTTTAAGACCCTTGATGTTCTATTAGGATGGTTGTAGTGATTTCTAGCACAAAGAACTCATAGTAGTTCATCTTGTAAATTTGTTTTGGAAATAGGTTAAAAAGAGTGTTTGATTTGGGGATTTTGCTCTCAAAGCATGCTAATAAAGGGGGCTTTTGTCAAATTAATCTTCAAGGAGGCAAGTATACACATATTCTTGTGATTAGATGCTATTTGTGAATGGTTCTTTGATTTTGTTATGATTATGATCTCAACTCTAACCTTAGAGATTGGTTATATGCATGGAATTGAATTATTAAAAATGAATTGAAAGGGGTGTATGTGAATGAATTGATGTTTGACATGGGAACAAGAGATTTCACTTGATTTTCAGGTTATAAGTGAAGGGATTTGATGTAGAGAGAGGAAGAATAGAAAAAAATCACTTCAGAACCTGAAGCTGAAATTTCGCATCAGGTCCGATCGATCGGGCGTACAGACCGATCGATCGGACATACCTTAACTGGATGTGTTTTCAGGCCGATCGATCGGAGGTCCCGAAAATTTATGTTTTTGGGGGTGAACTTAATTAATTTCCTTATGAACATAAATGGATTATGTGAGCATAATTAATTTGTAAAATTAGTCTAATGACTAATTATCGTATTAATGAGAATTAATACGTGAGTTACACTTTCCGTAAGTATTGTTCATGGAATCTCAGTTCAAGATGGATTGAGTGTCCCAAAAGAGAATTTAGATTCTGAAAAGTGAACCGAACTGGAGGAAAGTTGCAGATTGAGATATGTTTTCTTCTGAATGGAAGTCTAATTTATACAAAATGGTTTTATTAATGTCTAAACCTTCATAAGTGTTAGCTAAGGTTATCCTAATACACAAATTATATATAAGTGATGTTCATCAAGAATAACACGTGTAGTGGATAACGAGTGCTTCACTCGACTGATTGGTTAGAAGTCTGAATAGGATTCGAATTGATTCCTAAGTCTAACTTGGTATTGAAGTCCTTAGCTCATTAGTGGGCTACACTGACATAATGTACTGAATTAATTGACTTGATTCCCCAGTCTAATTATATTGTAGTTTTTAAGCTCGTTATTAAGCTGCACTGAACTAAACCTCCGTGAGTGATAATTACGGGGACTCTAATGTACACATTATCTAAATGTGATGTCCATCAAGAATATCACGTACATTGGATAACCAAAGGTTACACTCGAATGGTTGGTGGGAACTAAGTAAGAATGAGTGGAATTACTAATTATCCTAATTCCCTCATTGACTCGTCACTACGTGTATTTTTTTAAATAGTATTGTTGAACTCTAGTGCAATGTCTAGGGTAATTAGTGCAATGTTTGGTCCTTTCAATTGTTTGAATGAACTTAGTAAATTAAATTGAATCCAGAAGTAGATTAAAGGTGTTGACCCTTGAGTCTAGCACTACATAACTATTTCATTAAAAATGAATTGTAAATGAGTGAACAGCTCGTTATTGAGTTGTACTGAACTAATACATTGGATAAATGAATTGAATGCAAAGTTATTAAAAATAACAATGAAATTGAATAAATGAGACGAATGAAAAGTTACTAAAGGTAACAATGAAATGACTATTCCTACTGCAGTAGATGGAACGGGTGCGTTCCGGAGCTCCGTGGTGATATCAGTGATCTCTGATCAAAACACTGGTAAGTCCCACCCATTTGATAATTTCTTGAGGCCTAGGTCATTGAATGGTGCGCCCTTCCGCCCTTAGCCAATAGAGGAAATAATTGATAAGCCATGTAATAAAGAGTACTTAATGAATAACCACAGAATGACTAACTGAAGGAGATGATAATGAATGAATGTTATACGGTTGTCATTGAAAGATTTTGACCAAATGATACCTTCCATTTGGAAGATTAATCCTTCCTTTGAGGGAAGATGGATAAATGAAAAGTAATGAACGAATGCTATTGTAGACGTAGTTGCCAAATGTTTGTGTCTATAAAGTGACTCTAATGATGTCAATGAAATGAATTGTTAGAAGTGAAATGAAGTGAATGTCATAGTAGATATCAATCTAATGATTGATTACTTGACTCGCTACTTCTGTTGGAAGACTTGAAAAGAAATGAACTGAGACAAAATGAATTATACTATGATAGTCGTAAAGTAATCATTATTACTTGACTGCACTTGTAGAACACTGTACTTGAATTGAAACGAATATTGCTACAGATGTCATAAGTAATTATCATTACTTGACTTCACTAATTAGAAATGTTTACTATTGAACTGTATTGAATGGTGTAGAACTGTTAACTTGATAAATTAACAGGCTCATATAAATTGTTAGCATGTACTATCATAGGATTGTATATACATTGTTGAACCGTCGTGTTTACAGTGCTATTGATGGCATTATAGGCCAATTGCCCGTGCTGGTCTTGCAGAGGTCACACCGCCAGTGGAGGAGGCCCATGTGATACCTCCAAGAGGTTTGATCGAATGGACATGAGATCGGAATGCAAATTGAATAAATACACTTGGATATGTTTTGAAAGGGTTTTTGTTTAGTAGATTTGGAACGTAATAGGAGCCCCTTGTATTGTAATTGAATATACAGTGGTAGACTTATATGAAAGTAGAATGTGTATGAACTTTACTGTTAATGTAAAGTACTAATGTATAGTCAATGTATATATATTCCGTAATTTTTATACATTTGATAGGTATTAATGATTTGTCATCCCTTGTAGATTTCGTTTTAACTTCGGTTAATTCGGAGTTTACGGGAGCAAGTATGAGGATCGCGACTCGGGGTTTGTCCGAAGTAATCAAATCTCGGGCCTGTGTCGTAACATGGGCCCACCCGAATACTAATCCAAATGACATCACACAACCACCCCCTACATATCACTAGATCCCATTTTTTTAATACTATTTCATAAGATTCAAACTCAACCAAATCCTAGCCATTAGATGAGTGGGATGAGTGCGAACTTCGCATGTTGAATAAAATGGCATGTCCAACTCAAATGAGTATTAAATTTGATTCAAAACCAATTCACAAAGCATAGAGGGTCTAGGTGGGCGCCATAGGTGAATCCATTCCAAGCTCAAGGTTAGCCTGCCCTATCTGAAAATTTGCATTGAGTCGTAGTACTGAGTCTAGAGTTTGATAAAAAGAGGGGAAAAAAGAGTCAACTGTTGGGTTTAAGTCTTGTATTTTGGGTTTACCGTAGTCATTCATTGGGTTAGCCAATGACATGATGCAGGGTCAAGGGTATTTTGGTCAATATACTAGGGCTTTCTTAGGGGGCTCAGAAAGCAAAGATTATATTAATGATGTAATCTGTAATCCTAGACTCTGAAAAGAGTCAAGATGTGAATCGTTGCTATCTTATTGTGGACGTATGCAGTTTGGCCGAACCGTGTAATATCCTCTCGTCTCTCTTATGTGGCATATTTGTTCGATTGAAGGTTTTGTGGTTTTGCACGCACGCTAACAATATAAACTATGCACATGGTCGACTTTACCATGAAGCAAGGAAAGCCCTTGCTTTAGGCCCTAGAAAATATGGCCTCAAAAATGTAAAATATAAGGCTCCATAGTAGCAACTGGCATCTTTTTAAATTCCAAAACAACAACTAACATCCTTTTGTTTCTCCCAAAAAAAAGGCCCCATAATAACTTTCTCTTGAGAAGATATAATCAAAATCTTCATTCCTTCTTGCCTAACCAATTCTCCATATCACCCACTATAGAAATATCTGTCCATTTCTTGTCTTCTAGCCCCCGCTCTCTTTGTATATATAGGGATGGGCTCTCCCGAGCAGCATTTGAGAGGATGGTCAGCTGGCTCTCCATTCTGGGAGAGATAGGCGAGAGAGGGAGAGAGAGAGAGAGGAGAGAGAGAGAGAGAGAGAGAGAGAGAGAGAGGCGAGAGAGATTCCGAGAGCAGGGGAGAGAGAGGTCGAGGTGAGAGAGAGCCCTGGGAGGTTTTCGCTGAGAAAGGTGAGAGAGAGAGAGAGGGGCTCGATTTAGGTATGAGAAGGGGGAAATGAAAAAAAAGAGTGGGCCCTTCGAAATCTCATTTACTTGAGAGAAACTCACCCACACGAGGGTCTAGCACGATGCAACTGACCATCCTCTCAGCTGCAGATCAGGAGAGCCAATCTCATATATATATTTGCCTCTCTCTGTGCCCACTTTAAAAATGTTTGACCAATGCTTGAAGCTTTAGCTTCCCAGAGAGTTGTGACTTATTTACTAATAGCAAAACATATGGCCCTATAATAGCAACTGCTCTTTTCAAATTCAGAACAAAAAAAAAAAAACCAACTGATTTAATTAGTAATTTTGCATCACCAAAAGTGGGAAAAAAAGGTTTTAAATAAAATACTTATAATAATATTAAAAAATAAAAAAGCCTTATTTAGGATATTTGCTCCAACTCTCAAATTGTCTTGAGCCGGCCCTGACTATGCAAGAGAAATTGGGCAGCCTGGATGGGCCAACGACCCATCTACATTTCTAAAAGGTGAGAAGATGTTAATGGTAGAAGCAAAAGCACCTGGCTCTGCTCAACTTTCTAGGAAAACTCTGGTGAATATTGATGCAGAGCACATGGCCCATGCAATAGTATATGCACCTTCTCTTTCGGCTCTCATTATAATATTGACTTGATGGGCTCTTTTTGTTGGTTGTACGTGTGGGGAAGGGTTTTGAGGTATCTGGACAGAAATCTAAGTTTCAGTTCTTTTTAAATTTATGTTAAAGAAATATACCAAATCCAACCCATGATGGACTAAGACATAGCTGTAATGTTGACTCAATTAAGATCGATTAATGTTCTGGGCCCAATGATTAAATGGGTTATTTGGGCTGAGCCAGTTACCAGTTGAATTTCTGTTTTCCTCCAGCTCAGTTGTGTTTAGCCATGGGTTTCCATAAAAAGGCTGCATTTGTGCTGGTGTGTTATTTTCATTAACTCCAAGCACAAGAAATAGAGAAAATGTACTATCATGCTAGTCATATATTTAAATGTATTTTATTTTCATGTAATGTAGCAGATAAATTTTATAATAAAAGACATTTGAAAAATTTTAATTGGATGGATTAAAGCCCTAAAAATGAATAAAGCCATCGATTCAATAAAGAAGAAGGTTGGGTTTGGATATGCACTCATGTTTTGCACCTTCACTTCTCACTCAAATTCTTGGGCAAAAGATTTTCACTTCTCATAAAGTTGTGGAAAACCCATGTTTAGCGGTTGTAAATTCTTGAGGATTTGGACCAATGATTTTTAGATTCCACATAGTCCTATAGGATTTGGAAATCCTCACTTCATGGATTTGCACACAAAAAACCAAAATCTCCTCAACTATATGCTTACCGATATCACCGTGAAATCCTGATCTATACAAATCTTCAACAAGGAATCCCTATTCTAAGGACAGTGAGAAATCCTCACATTTGTCGATTCTTCACGGATTCCTCGCCTCTTATCTGTGCAACGAGAGTATTCTCCTCCCTCGTATTTTTCTTGGCAAAATTAGCGAAAGGTCCCTATAAGTCATTGTTTCCAGCCTCCAGTCCAAGGAAATACTTTTTAAGGGCTACGGTCCACTCAGCTAGACTTTTTCTAGCTTTAGGTCCCTGAACCCACATGTTTGCATTTTTTAGGACGAAAATACCCTTTCAACTATTTTAGGCATTAATTTTAAAATTTAAAATTTTAAATCTTTAGTTCTCCTCTTTTAAAGATCGTCCAGTTAGTTGATGAGAATACATGTTCTTCACTAGAGAATACGACTCACCATACCGAGACCCAATAACCACCCATCTCAACCATCCACTGTCGCTGACAGCTTGAGATCGCGGTGGAAGACGTCGTGGGAGTGGCAGAAGCGGACGGCGGAGATGTGCTGCTGGAAGTAGCGGCAACAGAGATCCTCCGTGAGGCGGCCGCGGGAGACCTTGGAGAAGAGCTCGCCGCCGCGGATGTATTCCATGACGAAGTAGATCTTAAATATGGAGGCGAGGACCTCGAAGAGCTTGACGACGTGAGGGTGGCGGACGCGGCGCATGATGGCGATCTCGTGCTCGTTGTTGGAGGAGAGGCCGCGGCGGACGATCTGTGCCCTTGGCGTTGGCCAGAATCGGAGCTGATTTCGACGAGCTGCGGCTGGAAGATGAGCTCATCTCCGGCGTCTTTTCGTATGGTTCTGGTGAGGAGAAGGTATTTTTACCACGATGGCAACGACGACGATCGATGGTATCGTCGTCGCCGTTGCGGCGTATGTGGAATCAGGGATGAGGTGGTGGAGGAGATGTTTAAGGTTTTTGGCGGAGGAGGAAGATGAGTTTTTATTTGAAATGGAATGGAGAATAGTTGTGTTGTTTGTCCTTTTTGACAGAGGGAAATGTGAGAAATGGAAAGAAAACGAATGGTCGTGTTATCTGTCCTTTTTGACAGAGGGAAATGTGGCCTCCGTGGAGCGCATCAACCTCCTGAAACTCGCTCCTGGCGGGCATCTTGGGCGAAGATATTCTGGGAGAGATGGGTCTTGCAGCAAAGGTCGATGGAGGAGATGGGTCTTGTAAGCAGAGGTCGAGGAGATGGGTTTTGGGGTTTTCGGAGTGGGAAGAGGTGGGCGAGTAGTGATGATGGTTTCTTTTTTTTTTTATATCTGTTATGTAGTGGAGATGGAAGATGGGAATGGGGTGATGTCGACAAAGGTGGTGAACAGAGCGATTGAGATGGATAAACGGATGAAAGGGGAATTCCGTGGAGGACTGACGTCTCCCCGGTGATCGCTCTTTGGCATTATTTATCTTTTATGTCAAATTTATCTCAGTTTTTGTCAAATTTATTTGAGTTGTTGTCAAATTTATCTGAGTTTTTTTGTGAAATTTATTTACGTTTTTGTCAAGTTTATCTGAGTTTTAACAAATTTATACGAGTTTCTGTCAAATTTATCAAAATTTTGTGAAATTTATCTGAATTTTCGTCAAATTATCTGAATTCTGGACAAATCTATCGGAGCTTGTGTAAAATTTATCTGAGTTTTTGACAAATTTATCTGAGTTTTTACAAAATTTATCTGAATTTTCGTCAAATTTATCTGAGTTCTGGAATAA
Organism: Litsea cubeba; assembly: GCA_012931725.1. Classification (NCBI taxonomy): domain Eukaryota; kingdom Viridiplantae; phylum Streptophyta; class Magnoliopsida; order Laurales; family Lauraceae; genus Litsea; species Litsea cubeba. The sequence goes on from CM022951.1 coordinate 1,092,847, forward strand.
AATTATCTAAGTTCTGAATAAATCCATCTGAGTTTTTTGGCAAGTTTTTTTGAAATTTTGAAAAATATAGCCTAGTTTCTAACAAATTTAATATAGCCTAGTTTCTAACAAATTTATCTCCATTTTGAAAATCTTAATTGACTTTTTGAACGAATATTTCTGTAATTTTGGCAAATTTAGTTGCGGGTTTTACTAAGAAGGGAATTTATCTGATTTTTCGTAAAATTTATCTGAGTTTTTGTCAAATTTATCTGAGTTTTCGTCAAATTTATCTGAGTTCTAAAATTATCCTAGTTCTGAACAAATCAATCCGAGTTTTTGGCAAATTTATTTGAATTTTTGAAAAATATAGCCGAGTTTCTAACAAATTTATTTCCATTTTGAAAATCTTATTTGAGTTTTTGAACGAATATTACTGTAATTTTGGAAAATTTATTTGTATTTTCTTAGATCTATTTGTGTTTTTTAATTTTATTTGTGTTCTTTGAAATTTATTTGTATTTTTTGAAATAAATTTAACTGAGTTTTGAAAAAAATACTTGAGTTTTTGGCAAATTTTTCTGAAATTTGAAAAATTGGTTTATCTTAGTTTTGGCAAATGTATTTGCATTTTTTAAAATTTATTTGCATTTTTATTTACGTCTTTTGAAATTTATTCGCGTGTTTTGAAATTTATTTGCATTTTTTAAATTTTATTTGGATCTTTTGAGATTTATTTGAGTTTTTTTAAATTTATTTACATTTTTTTAAATTGATTTGGATCTTTTGAAATTTATTTGTGTCGTTTTAAATTTCTATGCGTTTTTATGAGATGTATTGCATTTTTTTAAAATTATTGCGTTTTTCAAAATTTATTTACGTTATTTTGAAATTTATTTGTATGTTTTTTAGAATTTATTTGAAAATATCATTAATGAGATTCCATTAATCGTGGGCAATTAAATGTTAGTTGGCCATTATTAATGGGATATCCCACCAATAATGGGTTATGATTTAAAGAAAGGGTAAACTAGACATTTCAGGTATGAGAGTGTGGGAAGGACTTTGGTTCTATGACTTTTTTTTGTGATCTAAGGCCATAAAGTGAAATGTTGAGGGACATGTCGCCGAATGCCCATTTTTTTTTCCCACAAGCAGGCCCGGCCCTGGTGGGGGGCAGTCAGTGCAACCGCCCCGGTCCCCAGTTTTCAGGGGGCCCAAAATTCCAAAAATTTTTTCCTCTCCTAACAAGAAAATCAGAAACCGTTTCCTCTCCTCAAGGCTACCCAGCATTCAAAGCCCTCAACCCCTCAACGGCTCAACCCTTCATCATTCAATTAATCAAAATCCTCATTCCTCAAGTCATTTGAATCCCATCTCAACCAAATAGCAAGCCCCAGAAAAAAAAAAAAAAAACAAGAAGAAGTAGAAGATCTGAAGAAGCACGCTGCACCCAGCAGGCAGTAGGCCCACTGGTTGATACATTTTTTGAAGAAGCACCCTGAAAGTAGCACTGTAGCAAGCCCAAAAAAAAAAAAATCAAGAAGAAGAAGAAGCAGCAGCGCTGCAGCGCCTCCACTCTCCAAGGCCGGTCCTGACCGGCGACCGCCATAACCGGTTCTGCATAGTGCACAGCCTGCACCGCCATCGCCCATCGCCAGATCTGGACCAGATCGGCAGATCATCGCCGTGCTAGCAGGCTACCCAGTCAAACCCCTCAACCCTTTTGGCCTTTTCATCAATCAAACTCTTTGATTCACCCCATCTCAAGTTCTAATTTCTCAAATCTCAACCAAACAGCAACTCAGCAAGCCCAAAAAAAAAAAAAAAACAAGAATAAGAAGAAGAACCAGCACGGCAGAACTTGACCGGCCAGTGTTTGCTACTGCTGTCGCAGTGCTGCAGCGCTGCTCGCCTGCTCCACCGCCTCCACGGCCCACGCCTGTCGCCTGACGCCTCCACGGTTCCACCGACCACCGTCCAGATTCTCAGTATCTCAGGGCCAGCACCCACCCACTGTGCGGCTGCGCCGCTGCGCCAGCCCAGTAGCGCCGCCCACAACCACATCTCTCAACTCTGTGACTCTGTCTCAGGCAAGACTCAAGAGGTAGAGGAAGGCAGGAGTGCAGGACCAAGCATCCAAGCCACCCAGACCCACCCAGGAATCACAAATCAGTAAATCACACAATTCACATTTCACACCTTTTTCACCTTTTGTTTTTCCATCAGGCACCAACACGAAGACCGAGGCAGTGGCACCCACTAGCCCAGATCAGTTGGACCTGATCCAGACTATCCAGTGATCCATTCCACAGTTTCCACTGACAAGCCATTTTCTCTGGCTCTGGCAACAAGTCAATACAGGTTAGGTGGACCCATCTGCAACTCGCCTTTGGCAATAAAATATGAATATATAGTTTTTTATATGTTTGTTTGTTTGTGGAACTGTGAATTCATATAATCACAAGAGTTAAACATTCTCTTTGCAGGAATTCTTATAAGCTCTATTTGACTGCAAATTTGGAAATATCAAGTTTGTTGTTGTTGTCTTGTTGAGGGGGATTTCTCAAATTCCAGGTTATGTTGTTCTTTGTTTATTCTTTTAAGTATTCAAATTGCATTGGTTTTACTTGTACTATTTCTGTTTTCAAGTAGCAATGTTCCCTAAGAAACAACCATCTGGAAGTGAAAAAAGAAAAAGAAAAAGGGACAGAGAAGAATTAACTAAATCTCAAACTGGAGCTCTAGATAAATTTTTTCTTAACAAAACAAATAGTTCACTTGATAACTCAACTGAAGATTTAGTCAATGAATCTGAACAACAAAATCATGTTGAAGAATTTGTAGGAATTGATAATGATTTAATCAATGAATCTGAACAACAAAATCATGTGGAAGAACTAGTAGGAACTGAGAATGATTTTAATGAACATGTAGGTGACTTAGGTGAAGAAGATGAACATGTTGAGAATGAAGAAATTGATCATCTTTGTAATAATGAAGACATTGAACCTGGGGATGTTGAACCAAGTTTTCCTTTAAACTTTTGTGATCCTAGAATTTGGGATCATCTTGATGAAAAAATGAGAGCTTTACTTGTGGAAAAAAGTCCTGCAAGAGATAATAATATCAAATTTCCTAGGGATGAAAACTTTAGACATTTTTCCTCAACGTATTACATGAGAAAGTTACCAAATGGAGAGACTCATGATAGAAAATGGCTAGTATACTCAAAGGAATTGGATAAGGTATTTTGTTTCTGCTGTAAGTTGTTTAAGACAATGTGTAGTAGAAGCCAATTAGCAAATGAAGGACTTAGAGATTGGAAACATCTTAGTGAGAGGCTTAAACAACATGAAAATAGCACTGAACACATAACTAACATGAGTTCTTGGATTGAATTACATAGTAGATTGAAAAAAAATGAAACAATTGATAAAGGCATACAAGAACAAATTAGGAGAGAAAAGGAACACTGGAAACATGTTTTGGTAAGAATAATTTCTGTTGTCAAATGTCTTGCTAAAAATAATATTGCTTTCCGTGGAACAAAAGAGAGAATTTATGAAGAAAATAAAGGTAATTATTTAGGTATATTGGAAATGGTTGCAGAATTTGATCCAATAATGCGTGAACATTTTCGACGAATTCAAAATGACAAGATTCATTATCACTATCTTAGCCATAAGATTCAAAATGAGCTGATATCTTTGCTAGCATCAAAAGTCAGAAGTGCAATCATTGAGAAAATCAAACAAGCAAAATATTTTTCAGTGATACTTGATTGCACTCCTGATTCAAGTCACAAGGAACAAATGACTTTGATAATACGGTATGTGGATGTGTCAAGGAGTCCAGTTAAAATAGAAGAGTATTTTTTAGAGTTTTTAATTGTGAAAACCACATCAGGATTAGGACTTTTCACTGAATTGCAATCTGTCCTAGAATCCCTTGGTCTCAAAATTGATGATGTAAGAGGACAGGGCTATGATAATGGCTCTAATATGAAAGGAAAAAATCAAGGTGTACAAAAAAGATTACTTGAAATAAATCCTAGAGCTTTGTTCATGCCATGTGGTTGTCATTCTCTTAATTTAACACTATGTGATATGGCAAATTATTGTGTGAAAGCGAAATCCTTTTTTGGGGTTGTTCAATGCATTTATTGTGTTTTTGCTAATTCTACAAAGCGTTGGAAGATTTTACAGGATCATATAGATGGTTTAACTCTTAAAACATTATTAACTACACGTTGGGAAAGTCGTGTAGAGAGTGTTAAAGCAATAAGATACCAATCTGACCAAATAAAAGAAGCTTTATTTAAAATAGCAGAAACTAGTGAAGATGTTAAAGCAAAAAGTGAAGCAGAAAGTTTAGCAACACATGAATTGAAAATTTTTAAGTTTTTATTAGGCATGGTTATTTGGCATGATATTCTGTTGAAAATTAACTTAGTCAGCAAAAAATTACAATCTAAAGATATGTGCATTGATGTTGCTTTAGAAAATTTGGAGGGGCTCATTTCTTTTTTGGGAATTATAGGGAAAATGGATTTGCATCTGCTATGATTGAAGCTAAAACTATTGCTTGTGATATGTGGATTGAACCCGAATTTCCTAAAAAACGTCAAAGTCATAGAAAGAAACAATTTGATGAGAATGCTAAAGAAGAGACAGTACAATCAGTTGAAGAATCATTTAGAGTCAATTATTTCATATGTGTAGTGGATATGGCTCTTTCTTCATTAAGAAGTAGATTTGAGCAAATGCAAACATATGAAGGAATTTTTGGGTTCTTGTTTAATTCAAAGAAGTTAACTTCATTGGGTGATGATGAATTGAAAAATTGTTGTGTGAAGCTTGAAACTACTTTAAGAAATGGTGAGTCTTCTGATGTTGATGCAAGTGATTTGTTTTCAGAGTTACAAGTACTGCAATTTCTTTTACCAGCAGAAGTAAACACAACACTTGAAATTGTAGAGTTTGTAAAAGATATGGACTGTTTTCCAAATGTTTTGATTGCCTATAGAATACTATTGACTGTACCTGTGACTGTAGCATCTGCAGAAAGAAGCTTTTCTAAATTAAAATTATTGAAATCTTACTTGAGGTCTACCATGTCACAAGAAAGGCTAAATGGGCTAGCAATCTTATCCATTGAAAAGGAGATGTTAGAAAATCTTGAATTTGAAAGCATAATTGAAGATTTTGCTTCTCAAAATGCAAGAAGAAAATCATTTCAATAATACTTTTTTAATTGTGATTTTGTTTTTCACCTTATCTTGTAGATGGCGATGCTGGTATGAGAAATTATTTGGGCGACGATTTGGTACTCTTACCGAAATGCTGGTATGGGAAATTTATTTATTTATGTATTAAATGTATTTATCATATGATATTATTGATTTTTAATGAAATTACTATTTTTGGGCTAAATATATAAAAACATGTTATATATATGTGCATATATTAAAAAACTATAAAAATGAATAAAGGGCCCATTTTAGTGATTCGCACCGGGCCTTTGAAAAGTCAGGACCGGCCCTGCCCACAATAGAGACGAATCCTGCATAACTATTGAGGAAAGTTAGTAAATTATTTTCCTTTTTGAGATCAGTTGAGAAAAGTTAGTAAATTATTTTCCTTTTTGAGATCAGACAATGTCGCATGAAACACCATTACAGTGGGTTGCATGGAAAATTAGAACGAATCTCCTCTTTATCGTGAAATCTCTCACCACACAAACTCAACACTATAAATGGCCTGGAATCTCAGTTTCATGAAAATTTAGGGGCAGCTGAAAAACGGAAGAATTGATTAAAGTGATTTCATGGAGCCCATGTGCATGTAAGATCACAAATTTCAGATCACAGACTTTCAGGAAAGATAGAAGTAAGCATCAAGCAGTCAATAATCCTCTATTTTTAGAATCTAGAGACACTAAAGTCAAAAGACCTGGAATTCCATAAAGAGGGTATCAAATCTTTCAAAGAACTACCCTTTCTACACTAGAGAGAATCCAATCTACCCTGATGTCAGCTCTCCTCAAACCTCTGCTTACTTTAGCCTTACTACGACACACAGCTCTTTCTCTTAAAAACCACTTCTAAAGGACTTCATGTCCCCAAGCAGAGCTTGTTGTGAATAGTATTGTAAAACAGCATTTTGAGAAAGAACCATCTGTTCCAGCTGGCTTACTGCGCTTGCATTTCCACGATTGTATCATTAGAGTAAGGTTTCTCCAAATTCTTGCTTTTGCTATTTGCTTTCAAGTTTGTAGGTGCAGAAAATAATGACCCACAATGAGAGGGAGCCTTAGAGGACTTATCCGAGAAGATGGTGATGACTGGGAATGACTGGATGCCGTCCGGAAGCCTGAAAGGGAATAGCAAACGGTCAGAGGACCCTGGCCTGGGCGGCGCAAGGCTCTCCGATGCCAAAGTCAGTGTGGGAACTGGAACAATGGAAGGAGAGGGAGAAGAGAGACAGAGTAAGGGCTCTGTGAATGGAAATGGGCGTACCTTTGATGGTGGTATGAGCCTCTATTTATAGAGTGTGGAACGTATCTTTGGGAGATATTGTGGTGTGGGTCCCATGATTGGACTGGGAAGTCACGATCAGCCCACATTGCATTAATTGTGGTCCAATCCAGCCCACTATGCATTAAATGCACGTCTTGTTGGGCCAGGTCGTGTTGGGCGCCTTTGGCGGTAGGGGTACCAGCGGATCTGCCCTCGGGCCCTGCCCTGATGTGGCTTCAGCCGCTGGATGCCGCCCTGTCAGGGATCTGGCGAAGATTGTGGGCGGCTGGATGTCGTGTCTGTCCCACTAGCTCGTGCCCCTATCCCTCCACGTGCCTGATGACGTGGGGGATGAGGGGCGCAAGTGAAGGTTCTCTCTTACTTCGGCTACTGTCCTGGCTTCTTCAGCCGAGGTGGAGTTTTCTGCCGAGATGGCACCGGGGTGGCTCAGCCGAGGTGAAGCTTTATGCTGAGATGGCATCCGGGGTGGCCCAGCCGAGGTGGAGCTCCCTGCCGAGATGACGCCCGATCGGCGTTAAGGGCCCGGAGCTGCCTGACTTCGGCCGGACCTCCTGTCCTGGTAGCCGGGGTGAGATTGGTGCCACGTGGATGGCACGCGGATGGCACGTGAGAATGCTTAGCCTCATCTGATGGCTGTGATTAGCTTAATCCTGTGGTTCTGGAAATCTCCCCACACAATTGCCCCCTAGCTTTTGACCTCTGAAGTGTGCTAGCCTTTAGGGGTCGAAAGTTAGAAGAATCCGTCCGGGGATGTGGCGATCGTCGTCTGGTGTTGCTTCAACTGCTCTGAAGCGATAAATGCTCTGCCTTGCCTGTACTGGGAAGCGAGTCGACGGCTACACGCGTCGCCTCTTCGCTGATTGCGGTGTCTGCCGGGATCCCTGTGAACGATCCAGTTGCGAGCCGAGTTTAGGCGGGGGTCTTCTTCGTCTGCGACGCCATCTTCTGCCAGCACCCGCGCTGCTCGGGAGGTGCTGGCGCTACTTCAGCTTCTGCTCCTGCTCCAGCTTCTGCTCCTGCTCCAGCTTCTGCTCCTGCTCCTGCTCCTGCTGCTGCTCCTGCTCCGAGTGCGGGAGTGCGGCGACGCTCGCCGGAGCGCCCAAGGGAGTGGTCCCCGCCTAGAAAGAAGTCCAAGGCTGGGGAGAAGGACTCGGGGGCTGAACAGCCTCCGAAGAATAAGGCCCCTGCGCGGGCCCCCGGAGCCAAGACTCCTATTGAGAGGAGCGCGCAGGTCAGCAAGCCGACCGGTGGAGCGACCCGCGAGCTGACGATCTCGGTGGGGCAAGGGTCTGGATCGGCCTTCGGACCCCGGAGTGCCCCAGCGCCATGGAGGCCGAGGATGGAGACTCAATGTCGAGGCCCGGCTGTTAGGGAATGCCGAGGTGATCGGAGCTCTCGCCAAGGTCTGTGCTCTGTCAAGAGACATGGAGACGCACGAGAGGTTCGACGATGAGAGCCTGATAGTCTCGGCGATCCAGGCTAATCTTCTGGTAAGTGTTTGCGACGCTTTTCTTCATTCTTCAAGTGTCTTGGTCGAACCTGACCCTCTGTTTCCATTTGCAGAACGTGCAGAGGCTCCTGACCGTGGTGGGAAGGAGTGATAAGAACGCGACGCGGGTCGCTCAGCTGGAGTCTGAGAGGGACAAGCTGAAGAGGGAGCTGGAAGAGTCGCGGAAATGAATAGAGGGGATGAAGAAGGCCAGCGCTGAAGAGGCTGCTCGGCTGGCATCGGCTCTGGCTGATGTCGCCGAACTTACGTCGAAGAAGGCGATGTCTGGGCGAGGAACAAGAAGACCGCCGAACTGGAGTCTGAGCTGGCCAGATTGAAGGCTGAATCTACTGCTGAGGGGACGAGGCTGCGTGGGGAAGTGCTGGCTGGGCGCGCCGAGACGACAAGGTTGAAGACGGCGAACGCCGAGCTGGAGAAGGAAAAGGCCTCTCTTCAGGCCAAGGCCCGGTCCGCCTTCCAGGATGGGGTGGATCGAGCCACTGAGCCGTACGAGAGGCAGGTGGAGGAGATCACCGCCATCCTGTTCGAGGAAGGATGCCTGGCCGCACTGAGAGGTGCGGGGCTCCTGAGCCGAGCTCCGCTTCTGCAGCCGAAAGTGCCCCAGTTGGAGCGGTGCCCCGGTTGCCAGTGATGCTTCTGCCGTGCCTCGGGGTGAGGTCTCTTCTGCCCCCGGAGCAAGTGAGGCTCTGGTGGAAGAATCTCCTGCCAGCGACACTCACAGCAAGGTCGCGGTTTCGGCCGAATCCATTGGTCCAGCAGATACGGTGATCGACCTAGTGGAGTCGCCGAAGCCACAGTAGCCGGGCTGCTCTTTATTTGTCTTTTTTCCTTGCACTGTTCTGGAACACTTGTGTTTTTATGCTGCTTTTCTGTGTTTGAGTGATGGCACAGCTCTTTTCTTTTTTGAAGACTGACTTTGGCCGAAATGGCTGGCTTTGGCCGAAATGGCTGGCCTTGCGCCGAGGTGGATCCATACCTTGGCCGAATTGCCTTGCGCCGGGTAGATCCATCGTTCCGCTGGACTCGGCTAGGCGAGAGTGAGTGCGGCTATGGCCTTCTGAGGGGTGTATGAACCCGGACTTCAGGAATCTGACCTTGGCCGAAATGGCTGACCTTGGCCGAACTGCCTTGCGCCGAGGTATGAGGGGTCTATGAACCCGGACTTTAGGAAACGGCTGAGTGTAGGGACTCCAGACCATTCCCAGGGCGGTAGACCCTTGTAGAGTGGGATGAAACCCTGATTTTAGGAATTCGGCCGAGTGTCCGAACTCGAGGCCTTTTCCAGGGCTGTTAACCCTTGAGTGTGTTCCAAATACGGGGACTTTAGGAAAGGCTGAGTGTAAGAACTCCAGGCCATTTCCAGGGCGTATGTACCCAAAGTGTGTCCAAGACACGGGGGCTTTAGGAAAGGCTGAGTGTAGGAACTCCAGGCCATTTCCAGGGCGTAGAGCCATGATTGTGTTCAAAACACGGGGCTTTAGGAAAGGCTGAGTGTAAGAACTCCAGGCCATTTCCAGGGCGTAGAGCCCTGATTGTGTCCAAGACACGGGGCTTTAGGAAAGGCTGAGTGTAGGAACTCCAGGCCATTTCCAGGGCGTAGAGCCATGATTGTGTTCAAAACACGGGGCTTTAGGAAAGGCTGAGTGTAAGGACTCCAGGCCTTTTCCAGGGCGTAGAGCCTTGATTGTGTCCAAGACACGGGGCTTTAGGAAAGGCTGAGTGTAGGAACTCCAGGCCATTTCCAGGGCGTAGAGCCTTGATTGTGTCCAAGACACGGGGCTTTAGGAAAGGCTGAGTGTAAGAACTCCAGGCCATTTCCAGGGCGTAGAGCCTCGATTGTGTCCAAGACACGGGGCTTTAGGAAAGGCTGAGCGTGAGAACTCCAGGCCATTTCCAGGGCGTAGAGCCTATGCTGCCGGAGTCGACCAGACAGATTGCCCTTGGCCGAAATGGCTGGCTTTGGCCGAGACGAGCTGCTTGTGTCGAAATGGAGTCGTCATTCCGGCTGTGGAAGCGTGAGCTCGGCAATGATCCTTGAGGGGTGTAAAAACCCAGACTTTTAGGAATCCGGCCGAGTGTCCGAACTCGAGGCCTTCTCCAGGGTCCAGGACCCGGAGCTTTAGGAAACGACCGAGTTTGGACTCGAGGCCTTTTCCAGGGCGGTAGACCCTTGTAGCCGAAGTCGATCAAAGAGAGATGACAGATTGATGACGGGGCGAAAGCTATTTCCATTGATTCAGAGATTCATTACATCTTTTAGAAATTGAATTTCTTGGGACACAGATGGATACAGAGGACGCCAGATGGATCACGTAATGATCTTCTCCGAATCCTCAGTGTCTGGAACCTGGGCTGCGCTCTGGTGAACTCGGCCCTCGCTGCCGCCAGCATCTCCTGCCTCAACGAACTCTGGAATGTGGCCCTCTTCGGCCAGCCTCTCCAGATACCACTGCAGAGAGTTGCAGTCTTCGGTCCTGTGCCCGTTGCCCCTATGGAAGGAGCAGTAGAGCTTGCTTCGGGCGCCTGAGGTGGGCTCATTCAGCATGGGCGGAGGGTACTTGAAGAACGGCTTGGACCTGATCTTGGTCAGGATGCGGTAGGTCGGCTCCTTGAAGACGACGTTGACGTTCTGACTGGCGCTGGAGGGAGGTCTGGGCTTCCAGGTGCCCCCAGACCTGGACGACGAAGGCTTCGCCGAACTGGAGACCCAGGCCTGCTCGGGCTCCTGCTTCTGGGAGGGCCTCCCGCCTCCCTGCCGAGGCTGGCTACTCTTCTGCTCGGGCTCCGGATGCCCGTCCTGATCCCGGGCTCGGATCTCATCTTCCTCCCGGGCGATGAAGCGCTTCACCCGGGACATCAACTCTGGCATGGACTCTGGGGTGTCCCCGGCCAAGTCCTTTCGCAAGTCGATGCCGGGGATCAGGGCATGCTGGAAGGCGTAGATGGCTATCCCTTCCCTCGCGCCCTCGATCTGGCTGTAGACCGCCCAGAATCGCTGGGTGAACTTGGCGAGGGTTTCGCCCTGCTTCATTCTCAGGGCGATGAGGTCCCCTTCCTTCTTGGGGACGACGGTGTAGGCTTGGAACTTCTTCAGGAAGGAGAGCTGGAGCTCCTTCCAACTGGAAACCGACTGCTCCGGGAGAGAGCAGAACCACTTCAGGGGGAGGTCACCCAAACTGGAGGAGAAGATTTTGCAGTTTAGGTGACCCTCATTCCCCCAGATGGACATCTTCTGGGAGAAGTGTCGGAGGTGTGCAGATGGGTCGGACAGTCCGTCATAGGGGACGAACCGCGGGACGGAGAACTTTCTGGGCAAGGGGGTGCGCTCGATCTCTTTTGTGAAGGGCGAGCCCCCCAGATCAGTGTGACCACAGATCTGCTTCTGGTCCCGCATGTCCAAGTTGTGCTGGAGAGCCAATCTGACACGTTTGTCAAACCGCTCTTGCTCGTCGTCCTTCTCTGGAGTCTGAGCTCTGGGCTTTCGCTTGGGATGGCTCGGGCTACGACGGCTATGAGTTCGGCCGTCGCGGCTATGGTGACTTCGGCTGTTGCTCGAGCCTTCGTCACGGATCTGGCTCCGTTTCTGGTCCAGATGATTTCTGAGGTCCTCGCGGGGAGGCTGGGCTGCCCTACTGGGGGCGTCCCTCTTTTTCCCTTGAGGCTCAGAGACCTGCCTCAGGGAGGCAGTTCGCGCTGCCCTCAGCTGCTGTTGGAGTTGCTGGAGCTCTCGGACTAACCGCTCCTGCTTCTGGAGAAGAGCGTCTTGGGCTGCGACGTCTCCTCCAGCGGCTGGAGGTCGATCGCGGCGCGTCTCGTCCACGGCAACAGCTTTATCTTTGCGGGGACGCTCGCGCCGGTGCTCGTCACGTCGGGGTGGCACGGTTTCGTCCGCTGAGAGCGAGGCCTCGACTCCCTCTTGGAAGGGGATCTCGACAAAGAGTTGGGAGCCCAGGCGGCCCTCGCCTGCGGATGTGCCTTGGACCGTTCGGGACCGTCCTTGAGGAGGGACGTCCGTTGGCGGTGGTGGCAGCTCGAGTGCTGCTCTCGAGGATTCTACGCCCTTCCTAGCTTTCGGTGGCATGGCTTCTGAGAGATGAGGTTTGGAAGGTTGGGAAGGTTTTGAGAGGTTGGGATATTACTTTCCCACAGACGGCGCCAATTGTAGGTGCAGAAAATAATGACCCATAATGAGAGGGAGCCTTAGAGGACTTATCCGAGAATATGGTGATGACTGGGAATGACTGGATGCCGTCCGGAAGCCTGAAAGGGAATAGCAAACGGTCAGAGGACCCTGGCCTGGGCGGCGCAAGGCTCTCCGATGCCAAAGTCAGTGTGGGAACTGGAACAATGGAAGGAGAGGGAGAAGAGAGACAGAGTAAGGGCTCTGTGAATGGAAATGGGCGTACCTTTGATGGTGGTATGAGCCTCTATTTATAGAGTGTGGAACGTATCTTTGGGAGATATTGTGGTGTGGGTCCCATGATTGGACTGGGAAGTCACGATCAGCCCACATTGCATTAATTGTGGTCCAATCCAGCCCACTATGCATTAAATGCACGTCTTGTTGGGCCAGGTCGTGTTGGGCGCCTTTGGCGGTAGGGGTACCAGCGGATCTGCCCTCGGGCCCTGCCCTGATGTGGCTTCAGCCGCTGGATGCCGCCCTGTCAGGGATCTGGCGAAGATTGTGGGCGGCTGGATGTCGTGTCTGTCCCACTAGCTCGTGCCCCTATCCCTCCACGTGCCTGATGACGTGGGGGATGAGGGGCGCAAGTGAAGGTTCTCTCTTGCTTCGGCTACTGTCCTGGCTTCTTCAGCCGAGGTGGAGTTTTCTGCCGAGATGACGCCGGGGTGGCTCAGCCGAGTGGAGCTTTCTGCTGAGATGGCATCCGGGGTGGCCCAGCCGAGGTGGAGCTCCCTGCCGAGATGACGCCCGATCGGCGTTAAGGGCCTGGAGCTGCCTGACTTCGGCCGGACCTCCTGTCCTGGTAGCCGGGGTGAGATTGGTGCCACGTGGATGGCACGCGGATGGCACGTGAGAATGCTTAGCCTCATCTGATGGCTGTGATTAGCTTAATCCTGTGGTTCTGGAAATCTCCCCACACAAAGTTAATTTTTTCTGCATCTTTCCTCAATGTTATAATCTAATCTGTGCACGATACAGTAGATTCATATTATTATTGGTTTCGGTTGTCCCTATTTTTCTATTTACTTTCTAGCTATTTTTGGTATTAAAAAAATCAACTTTTTCTTGAGAAAATATGACTGATTTGATGATTCTTAGGATTTACATATTAGTGTTTTTTAATTACTCTGTCTTTGTGATGTAATCAGCTTTTGTATTGGCAATGAAATTGTCCAATTTTTGAAAGATTGTGATATGTTCTTTAATGTTAGATCTGAAAATGGTTTTGCACTATTTTTTTGGACATTAATTTTAGTCATTTACATTTCCATATTCATGCTTTTTCAATACTGTTCTAGTCCAATTTATGATAACAAAATGGGCATATATATATTTGATATTTTAGTTTTTTTTTTTTCTAAATCTCTTTAGTAATGTAATAAAATGTGTACAAGTAAATGTCACTGTTCTTGTGATTATTGCTACCTCATCACCTCATTGCAACATTCCTTCATCTTTGCTATAACTTGGTGTTTGTATGTGAAAATGGATTCTTTTTACTGTGACTAGATTTTTAGAGTAATTATCGCTCAAAGCGAGACTCAAAATGATGGTGCGCGACACCAATTGGATTTCACTTATGGCTTGTCGCTTGCAATCTCCGTAAATATGTTTTTGAGTAAATAAAATTCAACTATTAAATTTTATTTTACTCTTATCTTTATTCTATTTCATGGCAAACAAAGAATTAGAGATCATTTAAGGATAGGATGGGGCACGAAAAGGGCGGCTGTAGGATGAAAATTAGATATCTGGTATTAACAAGGAATGGAACCTTAGGTGGGCCCAGCATGATTTGCTGTGCATCTTGGTCCCATGAACAATGTCTCTTATCATCAATTCAGTTTCTGGTACATTTAAACATTGCACAATTATTTGTTGGTGATTTCCAAGTTTCTACATTTTGGTTATTCCTTTCTTCCCTTCTGACTGTTTTCCTCAATTGTTTGCATGGTACAAGGGCTTATAACTATCAATGTTCGATCATAATGCATTTGAAATCTCATTTTGATGCAGGGTTGTGATGCTTCTGTTCTTTTAGACAGCCAAGGAGACAATATAGCAGAAAAGGAAGCACCACCCAATCTAAGTCTCAGAGGATTCAACATCATCGATGAGATCAAAGCGGCGCTGGAGAGGCAATGCCCAGGCATTGTCTCATGCGCAGACATACTGGCATTGGCTACGAGAGATGGCGTCGCCTTATCAGGAGGAGCATCTTATGGTCTGCCTACTGGGAGAAGAGATGGGTTTGTTTCATCCATTACAGAGGTTCATAATCCTGACCCTGCATCCTCAGTTGCTACTGCTTTGAGTGCCTTTCAATCCATTAACTTGGACATTTCAGATCTCACCACACTGTTAGGTAAATAATAAATCCACTTTCCTATTACTTGACTATTAGTCAACAGTAGTTTTATTGGGGGCCTTTTTACTTTGACTATCAGTCAACTTTCCATTTCATTGACTATCAGTCAACAGGTACACATGGGCCTTGCAATTTGCATTAACATTAACAACCCAATAAGATGTTTCCATCTTATTATTTTGCTTATGTAAATTTTGATTTTCAGGTGCACACAGTGTTGGATTTTGTCACTGCCTCTTCTTCATCGATCGATTGTATGACTTCGAAGGCACCGGCCTCCCAGATCTAGACATGGATCTCAGTACACTTGATGCACTCAGAAAGAAATGCCCCAAACTTGTTTCAACGATATCTAATATAAGTTCTGACCCAATAAGCTTTTATCAATCAGGCAACTACAACACCATTCCATCTAGACAACTCTTTTTACCACGGCGTACTAAATGGAGAAGCTGTTCTTCAGTTAGATCAAGAGCTAGCTTTCACTAGTTTAACAGATGATTTGGTAGTCACATGTGACAACAGTCCAAGACTTTTTATGCATCAATTCTCAAAGGCCATGATCAAATTGGGTAATGTGGGTGTTTTAACAGGAGAAGAAGGAGAGATTCGAACGAATTGTCGAAGAGTAAACAATAAGAATCATTGATATACTTGTAACATGAAAATTTATTTATGGTTACTGATTCTCGGTTCAACAAATAAATATTAGAAATGGAGGTTTGTTAATTTTGAGTTGCTTAATTAGATGTACTACTAAGTTGCTATTGGTAAGAATGTTTAGCATGATCAATATTTATGCTTAAACAATGCGTCTGGTGCAACAGGGAAATTAATAGTTACATGAGAAAATAAACATTGGTGGTTACTGATATTAATGATTTGAGGGTAGAGAAACCAAATGGGATAAAGGAAGAAGGGAAAACAGTATAGCATTCATCATGGTTTCCAATATCTCCACAACCGTAACCAAGAAAGAAGAATGGATGGTTTCCAATATCTCCACCTTCCCTCATCTGAGGGCTCTTCGCCTCAACCGAGGCCTCCCCTTACCTCACCCGAGAAGAAAGAAGAATGGATAATAGTGCGTACTCACTGAAAAACTAAAGAAAATAAGAAGAAGAAATTAAGGAGTGTTTGATATTTTCCTTGAGGAAAGATGTGTTTATATTTTTCCAAATCATCAAAAAGAAAAAGTAGTCAATTTGTTCTGATCTATTACATTTTATTCTCCTATTCTAATCTTAGCTTAACTCACTAATCACATCGTAGTCTAATTTATCACATCCCGCCAATCTCATAGTAATCCAATCTTGTTACAACTCCTCAGTCATTTTTTGTCATCTCATGAGATCATTTGCCAGGGATACTGCTAATATAATCATGATCAGTTGATAGAATGTTCAAATCTAAATAGAAAATTAATGACAAATCAAAACAACATTTGTGGCTCTATCAATATACTTGAAATTGATAGAATTATATATGTAGGCAATAATATATATGAGTACATTAGAAACATATGGATCTTGATGCATGCATAATATAATTTTAGGGGAGGCGATTTCGGACCTGACCCAAACCCAATCCAATAATCTAGGGCCTCGGATGATCTTTTCAAAAAAAATTTTTTTTTTTAGGTTCAGGATGAGGTTTCTAACTCAATTAATAAATGAATTGGGGCTGAGATGAATCCATTCTTGCAATTTTCCCTGTCATCTGGGACAAAACCCAATTCAACCCGACTAATTCCATTAACCATCCTATCCAATTGAAACCCCAACTTGTTAACTAGGGCTTTGATTATGCCTTTTAACTTCTAGGTTGGGTCTGGGTTTGACATGCATTTTCTAACTTTATTAATAAATGGGTCTATTTTGGGTTTAGCCTATACATTTCATGCAGTCCATGGCTTGTGTAAGATAGTATAAGGCCCGCAACCCATCTTGACTGGACCCATTTAAACAATCAGTGATTCTCATAGGTTATATAGCCTTCGTTTATCTTTTACTTAATTTCCTTTATATAAGATTGATTCGGTGTATCTTAATGCTTAAGGGCCGTTCGGTAATTTTACATGTAAAATAAAGTGTAATAATGCATCAGATCAAGAGAGAATAAAATATAGGAGCATTTGTTTGGAGGTCCCTCAACGCATGACTTTATGACAAACAGTCCACAATCTAAACTCTTGCAGCCAAATGTCGCTCTCACACATTCTCATACCTGAAATGTTTAATTTATCCTTTTTTTAAATCATATCCCATGATTGGTTGGATATCCCATTAATAATGATCAACTACCCTTTAATTGATCACGATTAATGAAATCCCATTAATGAGATTTTCAAATAAATTCTACAAACACACAAATAAATTTCAAAACACACAATAATTTCAAAAAATACAATAAATTTAGAAAAAAAGCAATAAATTTTAAAATAACGAAGATAAATTTAAAAAGATACAAATAAATTTCAAAATATCCAAATAAATTTCAGAAAATGTAAATAAATTTCAAAAGACTCAAATGAATTTCAAAAGATCCAAAGATAATTCAAAAAATGCGAATAAATTTCAAAAGCGGCAAATTAATTTCAAAAGACGCAAATAAAATTAAAAAAAATGCAAACACATTTTCCAAACCTAGGATAAATCAATTTTCCAACTTTTTAAAATTTTTTCCAAAAACTCAGTTAAATTTATTTAAAAAAATAAAAATAAATTTTAAAAGACACAAATAAAATCCAAATACACAAATAGATCTAAAAAGTGTAAATAAATTTACCAAAAACTCAGAAAGATTCGTTCAAAAACTCAGTTAAAATCTTCAAAATGGAGATAAATTTGTCTGAAACTCAAATAAATTTGCCAAAAACTCAGATAGATATGTCTAGAACTCGGGTAAATTTATTAGAAAACTCAGATAAATTAGCCTAAAACTCATATAGATTTGTCCATAACTCATATAAATTTGTTTAAGAACTTAGATAAATTTGTGCAAAACTCAAATAAATTTGATAAAAAATCAAAAACTCAGATAAACTTGATAGAAACTCATATAAACTTGTCAAAAGCTCATATAAATTTGACAGAAACTTAATAAATTTAACAAAAACTCAAATAAACGTCATAAACCAGAACATCAGCGTGTTACTGGCTGAGCTTTCTGCTCACAGGTCATACTGAATCGACCCGATCTTGAACTTGGCCTGGCGTGGCAACCAGACCTCTTCTTCCTCTTCGTTTATGGTTTCTGTAATAGAAATAGACAGGTAGAGGCAGGGATTGATCTGGTGTTTTCAAATCAAATTTCAGATAGAGAAGAAGGTTTTGTTACGATCCCAACAAGTGGCGCCGAAATCTTATGCCAATCGTCGTCGGAACTGGAGAAGGGAATCGACGCAGGTTTTGCGCTGCCATCCTGCCATGTCGCAAGTCGTCGGAAACTTTCTTCGTCGTCGTCGTCGCCTCTCGTCGGAAGTACTTAAGCATTGTTGGAGAAGACAACCGTAGGAAAAGCAAAGACAGGGAAATCCGGATTGTTGCAGCGATACAAACTTGGGTTGTTGGGATTGTACGATCTTGGAGAAGAAGACCGGAGCCGTCCCACCACGGCTGGAGCTAGTTGCCGCTGCAGACTTCCGCCGCCCGTCGCTTGCGTCGGAGAAGGGGAGGAGATAAAATCATGTAGCAGAGTATCTGTTCTATAACAGGGAATAGAAACTGAGTCGGAGAAGAGGATGTCATCTCCGGCAACCCGATTTGGTTGTTGTTCTAAATCGAACCGGAGAAGACGATCGCAGAAGGACGATGGTGTTGAGTTCTGTGCATAGAAATGACAGAGGGAGAATACAATATTTGAAATTTGAAATTTAAAACTTCAAGATCTTATGCCTAAAATGGTTGAAAGTACAAATCAGTCACGAAATATGTGATCTTGCGAACGTAAAGACCTCTGGCTGCAAAATGTCTAGCTGCGTGGAGCATAGCCCTTAAATAGAAATTGCATGGACCAGAGGCTGGATACATCCCATTTCAGGGATCTTTCACTAATTTACTCTAAATTATAATGGGGTTATGATGATATTTTATTTTTAGTTGTTTGGTAGGGATATTTTTTTAACTTTTTGTATAGAAAAGTGGAGTTTTTTTTTTTTAGTAAAGAAAGTATGGTTTTTTTTTTTTGGAAAAAGATGAAGGAAATTTTGAATTAAAGTATTATTGATATGATCCCTTGTCTGAAAAAGATGAATGATGGATAATGGGGTTATTATGGTATTTTATTTTTAGTTGTTTGATATAAAATATATTTTACTTTTTATATAGAAAAGTTGAATTTTTTGTGTCTTTTAGTAGAGAAAGTAGGTTTTTTTGACTTTTTTTTTAAAAGATAAAAGTAATTTTGAATTAAAGCGTTATTGATGTGACTCCTTGTCCGAAAAAGTTGAATGATGGGTATTGATTTTAGATTACGGATTCTTTTAGGCAAATGAGAATTTAAAGAGAGCTTTTGTGTTGCGAAGGGGGGCCTTTTTGAATGGAAGGAACTATTCTTTTTGACTTTTTGGACATGTGTCGGCAGAACGGTTTAAAGCAACCCTTGTTCTTTTTTATCTAGCACAATCTTGATATAGGAGAGATCTTTATGACTCACATAGTCACATGTATTCTTGAGGTTCTGCGCAATAAAAGACCTGCAAGATCCAATACTTATATTGTTGCTGATTTTGAGATCTGAAAATAAAATTTAAGTTTCTATAAATGCGTTTGGATGGACGGTGAATTGATGTAAAGTGAGGTGAAGCATTAAATCAAGAAAAAATAAAATATAAAATGGTTATTATGATCTTTTGTTTGTACTGACTTGATATGAAATTCTTTTGACTTTTTGTGTAAAAAAAGGATTTTTTTTTGTCATTTAGTGGAAAAAAGTTTTTTTTTCACTTTATTTTTTGAAAAGGTGGGGATTTTGAATTGGTGTACTTTTGATATTACCCCTTGATCTTTTCTTTTCTAGATAATGAAGGCTTTACTTCACTTTAAATTTACTAGTAAAGTCCCAAACACGCCCGAGCATACACATTTCTCTACATCATTGCCTGCACTAAAACATTTTATTTGCGAGCTAGTTTGGAACATAGTGAACATATTTATTGTTTGTTTGGATTTGTACGGTGATTGAATGAGCCTACGCTTTGAGATTGTGTTTTGGTAGTGCCACAAGAGTTCTCCTTTTGACTGCTATTGGACTCTTTAGATACCTTGTCAAACTTTGATTACTATTTCAAATGCGAATGGGGTTCACCTTTTGCAGACACATCCTACATCAACATATCCATTGTTTCTCGATAGGCAAAATCTAATTAGTGTAGATTATGGTTGTGTGGGGAGATTTCCAGAGCCACAGGATTAAGCTAATCACAGCCATCAGATGGGGCTAAGCATTCTCGCGTGCCATCCGCGTGCCATCTACGTGGCACCAATCTCACCCCGGCTACCAGGACAGAGGCCTTGGCCGAAGTCAAGCATCTCCGGGCCACTAGCGCCGAACTGGTCCACCCCGGGTGCCATCTCGGCGGGGAGCTCCACCTCGGCTGAAGAAGCCAGGACAGTAGCCGAAGCAAGAGAGAACCTTCACTTGAGCCCCTCATCCCCCACATCGTCAGGCACGTGGAGGGATAGGGGCACGAGCTAGTGGGACAGACACGACATCCAACCGTCCACTATCTTCACCAGATCGCTGACATGGCGGCATCCAGCGGCTAAGGCCACATCAGGGCAAGGCCCGAGGGCAGATCCGATGGTACCCCAACCGCCAAAGGCGCCCAACACAATCTGGCCCAACAAGACACGCATTTAATGCAATGTGGGCTGACCCGACTGGCATTAAATGCAGAGTGGGCCGGATTAGACTGCATTTATTACTTTGTGGGCTGATCATGACTTCCCAGTCGAATCATGGGACCCACACCAAGATATCATCTGAAAGATACGATCCAAACCTCTATAAATGGAACTCGATGCACCATGCAAGGTACGCACAATCTCATTCACAGAGCCCTTACTCTGTCTCTCTTCTCCCTCTCCTTCCATTGTTCCAGTTCCCACACTGACTTTGGCATCGGAGAGCCTTGCGCCGCCCAGGCCAGGGTCCTCTGACCGTTTGCTATTCCCTTTCAGGCTTTCGGACGGTATCCAGTTACATCCAGTCATCATCATCTTCTCGGATAAGTCCTATAAGGCACCTCCTTATTGTGGGTCATTATTTTCTGCACCTACAATTGGCGCCGTCTGTGGGAAAGTAATATCCCAACCTCTCAAAACCTTCCCAACCTTCTTAACCTCAACCTCTCAGAAGCCATGCCTCCGAAAGCTAAGAAGGGCGTAGAATCCTCAAGAGCAGCGCTCGAGCTGCCACCACCGCCAACGGACGTCCCTCCTCAAGGACGCTCCCGTACGGTGCATGGCACGACTGCAGGCGAGGGCCGCTTAGGCTCTCAGCTCTTTATCGAGTTCCCACTCCAAGAGGGACTCGAGGCCTCGACCTCGTCAGAAGAAGTCGCGCCACCCAGACGCGATGAGCGTCAGCATAAGCGTCCCCGGAAGGACAAAGCCGTGGCCGTAGGAGAGACGCGCCACGCCCAACCCCCTGGAGAGGTTCCCAAAGCTGCCCTCCTCCAGAAGCAACTCCAGAAGCAAGAACGGATGATTCGCGAGCTCCAGCAGCAGCTGAGGGCAGTGCAAACTGCCTCCTTGAGGCAGGTCTCTGAGCCTCAAGGGAAAAAGAAGGACGCCCCCAGCAGGGCAGCCCAGCCTCCCCGCGAGGACCTCAGAAATCATCTGGACCAGAAACGGAGCCATATCCGTGACGAAGGCTCGAGCAACAGCCGAAGTCACCATAGCCGCGATGGCCGAACTCATAGCCGTCGTAGCCCGAGCCATCCCAAGCGGAAGCCCCGAGCTCAGACTCCAGAGAAGGACGACGAGCAAGAGCGATTTGATAAACGTGTCAGATTGGCTCTCCAGCACAACTTGGACATGCGGGACCAGAAGCAGATCTGTGGTCACATTGATCTGGGGGGCTCGCCCTTCACAAAAGAGATCGAGCGCACCCCCTTGCCCAGGAAGTTCTCCGTCCCGCGGTTCGTCCCCTATGACGGACTGTCCGACCCATCCGCACACCTCCGACACTTCTCCCAGAAGATGTCCATCTGGGGAAACGAGGGTCACCTAAACTGCAAAATCTTCTCCTCCAGTTTGGGTGACCTCCCCCTGAAGTGGTTCTGCTCTCTCCCGGAGCAGTCGGTTTCCAGTTGGAAGGAGCTCCAGCTCTCCTTCCTGAAGAAGTTCCAAGCCTACACCGTCGTCCCCAAGAAGGAAGGGGACCTCATCGCCCTGAGAATGAAGCAGGGCGAAACCCTCGCCAAGTTCACCCAGCGATTCTGGGCGGTCTACAGCCAGATCGAGGGCGCGAGGGAAGGGATAGCTATCTACGCCTTCCAGCATGCCCTGATCCCCGGCATCGACTTGCGAAAGGACTTGGCCGGGGACACCCCAGAGTCCATGCCAGAGTTGATGTCCCGGGTGAAGCGCTTCATCGCCCAGGAGGAAGACGAGATCCGAGCCAAGGATCAGGACGGGCATCCGGAGCCCGAACAGAAGAGTGGCCAACCTCGGCAGAGAGGCGGGAGGCCCTCCCCGAAGCAGGAGCCCAAGCGGGCCTGGGTCTCCAGTTCGGCGAAGCCTTCGTCGTCCAGGTCTGGGGGCACTTTGAAGCCCAGACCTCCCTCCAGCGCCAGTCAGAGCGTCAACGTCGTCTTCAAGGAGCCGATCTACCGCACCCTGCCCAAGATCAGGTCCAAGCCGTTTTTCAAATATCCTCCGCCCTTGAAGAATGAACCCACCGAAGGCGCCCGAAGCAAGCTCTACTGCTCCTTCCATAAGGGCAACGGGCACAGAACCAGAGACTGCAGGACTCTGCAGGAGTATCTGGAGAAGCTGGCCGAAGAGGGCCACATCCCGGAGTTCATCAAGGCAGGTGATACCGGCGGCAGCGAGGGCCGAATTCACCAGAGCACGGCCCAGGCTCCAGACAGCGAGGACTCAGAGAAGATCATCAACGTGATCCATCTGGCGTCCTCAGCTCCCGCTTCCTCGTCCCGGGGAAGCTCTCAGGCCCGTGCCGAAGCCAGGCGGGCTTCGCACGGGAAAGAAATAATGAAAGCCGAACTCGCTCCGGCATCCAAGAGAGCCCGCCGCAACCGACCCGCCATCTCGTTCTCGGATCGAGATCTAGAAGGAATCCAGGTCCCTCACAACGACCCCCTGCTCCTCACCATGAAGCTGAGAGACTTCACCGTGAAGAGGATCCTCGTCGACTCCGGCAGCTCCTCCGAGGTCCTCTACTACGACTGCTTCAAGAGGATGAAGCTCTCCGAAGCAGACCTCAAGGAGGTCCGAGCACCCTTGCTAGGGTTATCCGCCACGCCAGTCTATCCCAAGGGTAGGATCACCTTGGAAACCCAAGTTGGCGGAGCCTCCGTGCTGGCCGACTTCTTGGTTGTGGACGCCCCTTCTCCCTACAATGTCATTCTGGGCAGAACGTGGCTCCACAAGCTAGAGGCAGTTCCTTCTTCCCTCCACCAAAAGCTGAAGTTCGTCCTTGAAAACAAGGAGGGCAAGATGGAAGTAATCACAGTTGAGGGAGACCAGCAGCAGGCCAGGCAGTGCATGCTGGCCGCAGTCCCAGCAGTGAAGGAGCCAGAGCGTGTCAACCTGGCCGAGTTCGAGAAAGGCCTCGATGAGATCGGCCGGGACCCTGAGAAGAAGAGCATCGAGGACCTGGCCGAGGTCAGGCTAGACCCGGCAGACCCAGACAGGTTCTTCCTGATTGGCACTCAGCTGCCAGACGAAGAAAGGGCCGAACTCTCTCGGTTCTTGATGCAGAATGTGGACGTCTTCGCTTGGAGCCCAAGCGAAATGCCTGGGGTCGACCCTGAGGTCATGTGCCACAAGCTCAATGTCGACCCCGACCACAAGCCGGTAGTGCAGAGGGCCCGCAGGACCGGGCTGCAGCAGACAGATGCGGTCGTCGAAGAGACCGACAACCTGCTAAAAGCAGGAGCCATCCGGGAAGTCCAGTACCCGGTATGGCTGGCCAACACGGTGGTGGTCAAGAAGAAAACCGGGAAGTGGAGGGTGTGCGTGGACTTCACCGACTTGAACAGGGCTTGCCCTAAGGACAGTTTTCCCCTCCCAAAGATTGACCAACTGATCGACGCCACCGCTGGTCACGACCGAATGAGCTTCCTCGACGCCTACCGAGGCTATCATCAGATCCCGCTCTACGAGCCTGACGAGGAGAAAACATCATTCATCACCCCTCGCGGCACATACTGCTATACAGTGATGCCCTTCGGGCTGAAGAACGCGGGGGCGACCTATCAACGCCTCGTCACAAAAATGTTCCAGGCCCAGCTCGGCCGATCGGTAGAGGTGTACATTGATGACATGGTCGTCAAGTCTGTGCGCTCCAGCGACCATCTGGCGGATCTCGGCCAAGTCTTCGACATCCTTCGCGCGTACAAGCTCAAGCTGAACGCTTCCAAGTGCGCCTTCGGCGTGGCCTCTGGCAAGTTCCTCGGCAGCTTGGTAACGCGGAGGGGGATAGAGGCCAATCCGGACCAGATCACTGCCATCCAGGGCATCCAGAGTCCCTCCACCACGAAAGAAGTTCAGAGGCTTACAGGAATGGCCGCAGCACTCAACCGCTTCATCAGCCGGTCGTCAGATAAGTGCAGGCCTTTCTTTCAGCTTTTAAAGAAAAATTTGAAGTTCCAGTGGACCCCTGAGTGCGACCAGGCATTGGCCGCACTCAAAACTTATCTAATGTCGCCACCATTACTCTCCACCCCAACTCGGGGGGAGATTCTGTATTTGTACCTTGCGGTCTCGGATCACGCAGTGAGCTCCGTCCTCATCAGGGAGGACGAGGGAGTTCAAAAGCCGATCTATTACACGAGCAAGACCCTGCTCGATGCCGAGACCAGGTACCTCCTACTGGAGAAGCTTGCGTTGGCTCTCGTCACCGCCTCCCGCAAGCTCTCCCATTATTTTCAATCCCACACCATTGTGGTGATCACGGAGCACCCACTCCGTTCATTGTTCAAGAAAGCTGACTTTTCAGGGCGCATATCAAAGTGGGCAGTTGAACTGGGGCAGTATGACATACAGTACCGTCCCCGAACTGCGATCAAAGCCCAGATCCTGGCAGACTTCATTGTCGAATTCGCCTCCCCCAACCCGGCTCCGACCCAGCTCGGCACGGCACTGGGGGGCACAGGGCAAGAGCCAGTAGAAACAGAGGTCCAACAGTCTCCCACCTCGGCATGGAAGATCTTTGTCGACGGGTCGTCCACCTCCAAGAGAGCTGGCGCCGGCATAGTTCTCCAATCGCCAGAGGGACTGGTCATAGAGCAGGCCTTCACCCTGGACTTCAAAGCGACTAACAATGAGGCAGAGTACGAAGCACTAATTGCAGGCTTGAACAGCGCCCAAATCCTCGGAGCCCAGCACCTGGAGATCTTCAGCGACTCTCAACTGGTAACTAGCCAGCTCGCTGGAGACTACCAGGCCAGGGACGACAGGATGGCGGCCTACTTAGCCCTCGCGAAAACACTACTCACCCAATTCCAGAAAGCCGAGGTCAGACAAATACCCCGAGATACCAACACGCATGCAGATGCGCTTGCAAACCTGGCCTCCGCTGTTGAAGCAGGAAAGAAGAGGACCATCGAGGTCGGGTCAATATCAAGGTCAAGTCTAGAACTCCATTCATCTCGGCTTGTCCTCTGTGCTGACCTCGGCCCTAGCTGGATGGATCCAATCGTCGCCTACTTGAAGGACGACCAGCTCCCCGAGGACAAGACTGAAGCCCACAAGATCAGGCTCAAGGCAGCTCGGTTTTGGCTCTCTCCCGAAGGCAAACTCTACAGGAAGTCCTTCACAGGTCCATACCTCCAATGCGTCCACCCGACCAAGGTGGACGACTTCCTGTATGAGATCCACGAAGGAATCTGCGGCAGCCATATAGGAGGCCGGTCATTGGCCTACAGAGCAATCAGCCAGGGTTACTGGTGGCCTTACATGCAGAAGGACGCCCAGGTCTACGCCAGAAAATACGAGAAATGCCAGAAGTTCTCCCACTCCCTCCATCAGCCAGCGCAGGATCTGAGTCCCCTCTCCAGCCCATGGCCCTTCGCTCAATGGGGCCTGGACATCGTGGGGCCTCTTCACCGAGCTCCAGGGAACAAGAGATGGCTGATAGTGGCTACGGACTACTTCACAAAGTGGATAGAGGCTGAACCGTTGTCTTCCATCACGGACAGGGACTCCAGGAACTTCGTTTGGAAAAACATCCTTACGAGGTTCGGCATCCCCCGGACCCTGATCTCGGATAACGGGACTCAGTTCGACTCCAAGTCATTCAAAGACTTCTGCCAAGAGCACGGCATCAGAAACCATTACTCCACCCCGGCATATCCACAGAGTAATGGCCAGGCAGAAATCTCCAACAAAGTGATCCTGGACGGCCTGAAGAAGCGACTAGACAAGGCAAAGGGCAGATGGACAGAGGAGCTTCCGAGCGTGCTGTGGGCATACAGAACAACTCCAAGGAGGTCCACCTCGGCAACACCTTTCTCTCTGGCCTACGGGATGGAGGCGGTCATTCCCTTGGAAATCGGCCTCCCTACCCTGAGGACAGAGCTGGTCGACCAAGGCCGAAATGAGACGAACCTGGCAATGGAGCTGGAGCTGGCGGACGAGCGACGAGAAGCAGCAGCCCTGAGACTGACCGACTACCAGCAGCGGTTAGCCAGGGCATACAATCAAAATGTCAAAGAAAGAAGGTTCACCACGGGAGAGCTCGTTTTAAAGAAGACCCTGCCAGCTGACAGAGAACCGAACGAGGGGAAGCTTGCCCCGAATTGGCATGGCCCGTTCAGAGTAGTCTCACTGGCGGGAAAGTCGGCCTACAAGCTCGAAGATTTGGAAGGCAAGCCACTGCCGAGACCGTGGAATGCATCCCACTTGAAGAAATTTTATTTCTAAGGATGTAATGAATCTCAGAATCAATAAAAGCAGCTTTCACGTTGTCATCAACTTGTCGTCTCCCTCTGACTGATTCCGACAGCATGGGTCCACCGCCCTGGAAAAGACCTCGAGTCCAGACTCGGTCGTTTCCTAAAGCTCCTGGCCTTGGGCCACGGAGAAGGCCTCGAGTTCACTCGGCCGGGATTGGGCCCACCGCCCTGGAAAAGACCTCGAGTCCAGACTCGGTCGTTTCCTAAAGCTCCTCGCCTTGGGCCACGGAGAAGGCCTCGAGTTCACTCGGCCGGGATTGGGCCCACCGCCCTGGAAAAGACCTCGAGTCCAGACTCGGTCGTTTCCTAAAGCTCCTGGCCTTGGGTCACGGAGAAGGCCTCGAGTTCATACACTCGGCCGGGATTGGGCCCACCGCCCTGGAAAAGACCTCGAGTCCAGACTCGGTCGTTTCCTAAAGCTCCTGGCCTTGGGCCACGGAGAAGGCCTCGAGTTCATACACTCGGCCGGGATTGGGCCCACCGCCCTGGAAAAGACCTCGAGTCCAGACTCGGTCGTTTCCTAAAGCTCCTGGCCTTGGGCCACGGAGAAGGCCTCGAGTTCATACACTCGGCCGGGATTGGGCCCACCGCCCTGGAAAAGACCTCGAGTCCAGACTCGGTCGTTTCCTAAAGCTCCTGGCCTTGGGTCACGGAGAAGGCCTCGAGTTCATACACTCGGCCGGGATTGGGCCCACCGCCCTGGAAAAGACCTCGAGTCCAGACTCGGTCGTTTCCTAAAGCTCCTGGCCTTGGGTCACGGAGAAGGCCTCGAGTTCATACACTCGGCCGGGATTGGGCCCACCGCCCTGGAAAAGACCTCGAGTCCAGACTCGGTCGTTTCCTAAAGCTCCTGGCCTTGGGTCACGGAGAAGGCCTCGAGTTCATACACTCGGCCGGGATTGGGCCCACCGCCCTGGAAAAGACCTCGAGTCCAGACTCGGTCGTTTCCTAAAGCTCCTGGCCTTGGGCCACGGAGAAGGCCTCGAGTTCATACACTCAGCCGGGATTGGGCCCACCGCCCTGGAAAAGACCTCGAGTCCAGACTCGGTCGTTTCCTAAAGCTCCGAGCCTTGGGCTCTGGAGAAGGCCTCGAGTTCGGACACTCGGCCGGATTCCTAAGATCAGGGCTTTTACACCCCTCAAAGATCATTGCCGAGCTCACGCTTCCACAGCCGAGACCAGTGGAATGATGACTCCACTTCGGCACAAGGCAGCTCGTCTCGGCCAAAGCCAGCCATTTCGGCCAAAGGCAGATCTTCGGCCAAAGGCAGATTTCCAGAAGAGAGCTGTTCCGGCACTCAAACGCAAATGCAAGCATTCCAGAACAGTGCGAAGAAAGAGGAGAACTCAAAAGCATTGTACATGGTTTGGGTGATCACAGAACTCCTTTTTTATTCATTGAAAACTGCTTGATTACAAGAGCTACAGAACAGAAAGGAAAGTACAGAAAGGAGGATCGCAGTCCTCTGAAAACAGAAAATGAAGTAAAAACTGGGAGACTCTGATCGTCACCGACTCTTCAGGCTGCAGGCTCGAAGACGCCGGATCGTCGCCTGGAGGCTCTGAGCGATCCCGGATTTCACAGAGCTCTATAATACACTTGGGCTGACCAGACCAAAGCGATCACAGAGCCCCTCCAGTCCGGAAGCCCTGGACCTCGCTGAGCTCTTCGACGCCCTCCAGTCAATGAGACCAGCCAAGCTTGAAGAAACCTCCCGGTCCAGCGGGGCCTCAATCCCGCCTTCCGTACGACGGGCGCACAGGACCGTGTCGGACGAGAATGCGCCACCGTCCCCCGCAGCGCATCCTCGCTCTGTCTGGCTAGGGACGGATGGCCATGAACCCGCGTTCAGAGAGCGCGTGGTCCACGGGGAGTTCCTTCAGAGAGTGCGCAGACCACGATAGCCTTCCCCCCTCGGGGATAGCCGTCCAACGGCGCAGGGTTCCCCCCAGATCAAATAACTTCGGACACCTCCCGGACATGGTTCCTACAACTATGTTCTTTCCTTCTCCCATGGCGAGCCTGCTCCCCCTACTTATAGGATGGAGAAAGGCTCAGTCTCCGAAAGGAGTTATGAGGGCGAAGTCTCCCACGCGTTACTGGGGATGCACGACTGTTGACCAGCGATCCCTATGGCGCCACGTGGAGACATCCGTCCGATTCCCTCGTCAGCTGTGCCACCTTACTTGCAGCTATTCAAGATCACCCAAGATACGGAAGATCAGCGCGAATACCAAAGAAAATCTCCTAAGATACAGAGGATCAGCGCGAATACCAAAGAAAATCACCTAAGGTATGGAGTATCGACGCTAGCGCCCAAGAAGACCACTCGACACTCAGTCCTAACGTTTCGTCACAAGAAGCGCTCTGCCGAACTCAAGCATCGAAGTACCAGGCTTAAAAGAGACAGAAGCACGAGTATTTGAAGAAACTTTTAATTGTATTAAAATCTCACTCGCTACAGTGTTCAGCAAATACAAACTGAAGAAAATTACAGAGCATAAAGCAAGAAAGCGAATCTCCCGAGGTCACGACCGGTCAGTTGCACGGGCTGCGGCGTCAGAGGCTTCGCCGGATGGACGGGCAGAGGTCGGCACCGGAAGCGTGTACGGAGGGGGCTCCCGAAAGGAGGGGTGGCCCTCCGAGACCCCGGCCTCCTTCAGGCCGGCAAGCCACCCTTTCGCCCAGGCCTTATCCCTCACCACTAGGACCCTTTCCTTGTAGTGGGCGGTGACCTGCACTCTGGCATCCTCGAACGCAGCATCGCACTCAGACTCGAGCTTCACCTCGGCTTCGTCCGCCCTCTTGGACTCGGCTTGAAGCAGGGCCGCGTAATCGTCTCCCATCTTCGAAATGGAGACCTCGAGCTCGGCCGCTCTAGTCCTCTCCGCCTCGGCCTCTTCCCTCGCCTGCTCAAGCTTCGCCGCGTATTCCTCTTCCACCCTGGCTAACTTCTGGCTAACAGCGTCCAGGGATTCCTGCAGGCCGTTCTTCTCCACGGTCAGCTCGGCAACGTCCATGCTGTACCTGCGGATCCTGTCAGCAACGGCCATGGACTTTTGTGCCGCCTGTCAAAGAAACGGGGTGTACGTGTTAGATCCAAAGAGCGTTAGACGCTAAATCGCTGGTTTGACGAAGGGAAATGAAGATTTACCACGACGTTGGACTGCAACATCGACAGGATCAGCTTCTGGTCGCTGTACTTATCCAGCCGCTCCATGTCCCGGGGAAGGGCGCAGGCTCGCCCTAGGGCCTCGAGGACCGGGGGATCGATCTTGTGAAGAACGCAATCCTCCATCGTCATCGGCCTCCCCGGCCCAAGCATGAAGCTCGGCTCCCATAACGGCGCCCCCTGGGGCAACGAGGCAGCAGCCGAGCTAGGGCCCGCGTCGGTCCTCGGCATCTTCAGCGGCCGAGTTTCCTCCTGCTCAACCTCAGCCGGGGGCAGGCGTACCTCTGGATCAACAGGGCTGGGGGGTGCGGGAACCTCCACCACCTCTGCAGGGGAAGCTACCCGAGCCCTCGGAGATGGATGCTCCGGGGGATTCACCGGCTCCTGGGGGGCTCGGGCGTCCTCTACTCCAAGCGCCAAAGCCTCGAGGTCCTCGAAGGACAAACGCCTGGTGTGCCTCATCTCGGAGCCTGGCGAGGGAAATCTGGCGGTTTGACTCAATTCCCTTCCTGAGACCTGGAGAAATCTCGATCCCGATGTGGAAGCTAGGGTTCCAGACGTGGCCCTAACGTCAGACGACGCCCGCGAGGGCTCTGCGACCTCCGGACCGGCCTGCTCCTGACCGACCTCGAGTCCGGCACCTTCACCCTGGATCGGCTCTACGGTGCCCCTCAAATACCCACGGTACTTCGGCCGATACCCTAGCAGCGACCAGGCCGCCCTGCCGTCATGACCGCTGTACCGCTTCACCAGGCGGAGCCAGGCCTCGTTCCTCTTCCAAATGTATCTGGCGGCCCGTTTTCTCTCCTTCAAAGCTGCAACAATCAGAAGCATAAGCGCGGCGGAACAAAAAGAAACTTTATGTAAAAAGAAAAAAGAAACGGAGGGTGTTTACTTGGAATGGTACCGAAGTGGCGAGGGACCTGGTAGCCTCTATCGGTGTCGGCCACCCCAAACTCCCAGTTCCCCGAGACATACAGAAGATCGTCTCCGGCATACTTGCTTGAATCCTCCAAGTATCGGACGAAGCCGTCCTGACTTAGCCCGGAGATAATAAGAATCTCCGGACTTGCATATGTCGTAGACGTCCTCAAGGTCGAAGACGCCGAAGTCGGTGCCCAGGACCTCATTCAACTTGGTCGTGCCCATCACGATCTTGAAGGCATTCGGCAGCAGTTGGCAGGGACAGAGACGCCACTGACTAAGGCATCTCCTGAGAAGTGGGTGAAGGGGGAATCGGACCCCGCCTTCTATCACGGCCACTAGCGGAAAAGGCATCCAGCCTCCCGAAAAGTCGCGAGGGTTGTAGCCACGGGGTTCAGCACCCCTGACTTGGACGTCAGCAGGGATCCTAAAGGCCGACCTGAAACCCTCGATCGCTGCCTCGCCCTCTAACCAGTGGCTATAAATCCCCATTCCTATCCCAGTCTAAAAACAGAGAAACCCGCAGAAGAAGAGGCAGGGCAGGAGGAACTTACGGAAGCAGAACGAAGATGCTGGACAGCAAAGAGACTCAACTTCAGCAGCGCTCCACTTCTCAGATGAAGCCCCCTCACAGTAGCTTGCCCACCTCTGATGCTCGCCTCTGATTCAGAATAGCAAACGAAGGGTAAAGCGAACCTCGATTGCCCTATATATAGCAGAGAGGCCCCCTTTCCAGAAACCCTAATTGGGCGCGCCAGGGGGCGCCTCCTGGGATTCGGCGCGAATCATTTCAAAAATTGATTACGCCCCTGACGAGACGGCGCATACGATCTCGAAGAGACAGACAACTAGCCAGGAGATGACACGTGGAGCCGTCGACCTGTCTTCAGCATTGAATAAGGGACGCCAGTTATTACCTCGATCATCCAAAGCGACTGCGAATCAGGGCCGAAAGGGGCTCTCTCCTCCAGGTAGACCCCGTCACATAGCTCCCGACCTCACGGCACTGACGTTCTACGCGAGGTCAGAAGCTAGGGGGCAATTGTGTGGGGAGATTTCCAGAGCCACAGGATTAAGCTAATCACAGCCATCAGATGGGGCTAAGCATTCTCGCGTGCCATCCGCGTGCCATCTACGTGGCACCAATCTTACCCCGGCTACCAGGACAGAGGCCTTGGCCGAAGTCAAGCATCTCCGGGCCACTAGCGCCGAACTGGTCCACCCCGGGTGCCATCTCGGCGGGGAGCTCCACCTCGGCTGAAGAAGCCAGGACAGTAGCCGAAGCAAGAGAGAACCTTCACTTGAGCCCCTCATCCCCCACGTCGTCAGGCACGTGGAGGGATAAGGGCACGAGCTAGTGGGACAGACACGACATCCAACCGTCCACTATCTTCACCAGATCGCTGACATGGCAGCATCCAGCGGCTAAGGCCACATCAGGGCAAGGCCCGAGGGCAGATCCGATGGTACCCCCAACCGCCAAAGGCGCCCAACACAATCTGGCCCAACAAGACACGCATTTAATGCAATGTGGGCTGACCCGACTGGCATTAAATGCAGAGTGGGCCGGATTAGACTGCATTTATTACTTTGTGGGCTGATCATGACTTCCCAGTCAAATCATGGGACCCACACCAAGATATCATCTGAAAGATACGATCCAAACCTCTATAAATGGAACTCGATGCACCATGCAAGGTACGCCCATTCTCATTCACAGAGCCCTTACTCTGTCTCTCTTCTCCCTCTCCTTCCATTGTTCCAGTTCCCACACTGACTTTGGCATCGGAGAGCCTTGCGCCGCCCAGGCCAGGGTCCTCTGACCGTTTGCTATTCCCTTTCAGGCTTTCGGACGGTATCCAGTTACATCCAGTCATCATCATCTTCTCGGATAAGTCCTATAAGGCACCTCCTTATTGTGGGTCATTATTTTCTGCACCTACAATGGTCGTAAATATAAGAAATATAGTTATTAAAGGTTTGAATTTTACATGTGCACCTTGGTGATGGATTTGTAGTGTAGACTTAAAGTGCTACCAAGTTCATCAAGCCTGTCGAACCGCATCTCGAATCAAACGAGTCAAAATGCAAATAAAATGAAATTGGCCAATCGAATTTTCGAATCAAGTGAAGTCTCAAGTTACAAATTACAAACTAGAAGGGAAATTGGTTGAAATGTGAACTTGCCCCTATTGACTTTTCAAAACAAGTGAAGTCTCAAGTTACAAATTTCGAAGTTGAATGAAATTTGCTTGAATTGCGGACTATATGGGACTTTTTTTCCTTTTTTGTTTCTTGCTTAGCTGACTATGAACAGCTCAACTTTAAAAGGGAAGAGGAAAAAAAAAAATCCCATGCTGGCCCGCATGAAGAGAAAAGTAGATGAGTATCAGTTCTGATACACAGCTCCACAAATTTAAAATTTGTCACTGTCTCAGCAATTTTGGATGTATGTTTCATTCTTAATTTCATGTTATCTTTCATGACGTCAACAAACACAACCACTCAATAACAAATTCTCTACAAATAGATCATTCAACTGCTTTATTCTTGAAACATCCAATGAACCAACATCCAATAATTATGGTAGAAATTCCAGCCATTCCAATCTTCTGAGTTGGACTCATCAAGGGGAAAAAAAAAAAACAAAACAAATAACAAACACTGAAATCTACTAATTCACAACAGCACAATGCTTCCTAATCTCACCAACTGTTCCTGTCTTTACTTCAATCCTACCCATCTTCTCGATGGCCAGTGCAAACTCTTGGAAGAATGTGGACAGTGGGGCATCCAGAAGCTCATTAATGATGGATTTTGAAGTACTGTCCGTGGCGAGAGCTGCATCAGATTGGAACAGACCTCGCCTCTTGAGTATAAGCCTGTAGTAACTGAGATCGAAGGTCCTGAAACTCCCAGGATCCATTTCGAAAATGGTTATGTTGTTGGTTGGGACCATGCATTTTTTCTTGAGCACTTGCGCGTATTCGCTGTCCAGAGCTGGATCCATGTCTCCTCTTCCTGTGAAGTTGAAGAGGCGGTTGTTGAATGATGGATTGCAATGAGCAATTCCAATTGTATGGCCTCCTGTGATTTGATCAAAGAATGTTAGTTTTCTGTTTGAAAAGTAGTAATGCAAGGATTGATAAAATGTTTAATTGCAGCCCAATTGCTTGTCCCTGGAAACAGGGTTGGCAGTGTCAAGGTGATGAGTTTGCACCACTTCACATAAAAATATTTAAATTTTGAGTTAGGTCGGAATCAAATCAGTTCCAATACCAACTATATATATACTTAATGGCTCCTGTTCTGGTCCACCATCTACCCGACCATACCCAACTGTTTAAAGTCCTTACATGTGGAAGCTCAAGCGGACCCATTTATTACATAGGTTGAAAATGTCGACCTGAGCCAACCTTTAATTGCCAGGTTAGGGTCGAATTGAGTTAGTGGGTCATAGGTGAATTAGTAGAGTTGCAGTTTGCCAGATCAGATAGCAAGAATTGAACTCATCCTGAGCTCACGCTTAATTGGGTTAGAAATGTCAATCAGAATATGAAAAAAAGTTGAACTCAACCCTGAATTCAAGAATGAGATTAGTGGTATAGAAAAAAAATATTTACCATTAGTTTTAGGGCCACTGAACACAATTACTGGATGGATAAAGAAAACAACAATTGTTTGGACTGATTATTTCTCACATTGATTGATTACCTGCCAATAGAACGAGATCTTTGACATCAAGTCCTTTCTGTGCAAAATTTGACTTCAGAGAACTGAAATTGAAAAATGGACCTGGGATGTCATTCAAGGCCTCTGAGGCATTTGACACTCTTCCATCTCTACGCCCTGTTGGAACCCTCCAAAAGGGCCCACCCTGTTTTTGTAAATAATAGAACAGAAATTGTTAGTGCATTTGGAAAATAAATTTTCACTTTGGCTCTCCTTTTCATAACCTAATATTTCAAAGAGAAACAAATTGATGTATTCTCAATTCTGGTTGAATTCTTACTATGGTTACAACTGAATCTCTTGCAACCAATGCAACAATATCTGCACATGAGACCACACCAGGGCACGCATCTTCTAACAAGCTCTTCACACCGTCAATGAATCCGAATCCGCGGAGTGTTAGATTTGGAACTGCGGCCTTTTCAGCAGTGTTATTTGCAGTTGAGTTTATCAGAACAGATCCATCGCAGCCCTATCAAGAAACGTTAACAAAAGAAAATCAGCATATATTTTTTTTTAATTTTATGTAGCATTTGGATGAATTGCGATCGCAACAGAAGAGAGAAACTTGCAAATTTTTTTCTTTTCTTGCGCATTATCAACACTTTATGATGATTTTTGTGAAAATGTTGCTCATAAGTAAGCATTATTTCCTACTTGGTATCAGCACTAATATGAACTCTGCCTCATTGGGGCCATCCAAATATACCTTAACATACACTATCACAAATTTTGCAATATTTTGATAATGTTCCATGATTTAGCTGAAATGCATCTTCCCGAAAATTCATGAGAAAACTGTGATACTATATATGAACAAAATAGAAAATTGGGAATAAGTTTTGAAACATTTTCTCTATTTATTTTTCATTTATTTATTATTTTAGTGATTTAAATGTTAATATATCTTTTCTAAAATTTTCCAAAAAATGGTGAGAAAAAACCTTAAACCTTAAACAATAGGCATATTTGTAACAATGCCAACATGTACCTGCAGAGGGCCTTATTTACTTGGTAGAGCCTATGTCATTGTAAAATCTGTTGACAGAGTGAAAACCAAACATTCAAGGCAAGGCAAATAGTAGTGATGCATGGATGTCATCCACAACAATCGTAATTAATAATAATGATGGCAACTGTCAGGGTCCCACTGGTTGGCTGTCGGTGCTCTCCCCCATTTGCCTAGACTAGAGTTTGATCTCTATTCCTCTCCCTTGATGTGCAAGCGGCAAGTGTATTTGTTCCCAATGTGTACTTGGGTTTAGTAGGGGACAACTACTTTGGCTGGCACCCAAAGAACAAAAAAGAAGGCAAAAAAAAAAAAAAATGGAAACATAGAATAAATATGGTGTTTCATCCAATGGTGAGTAAGAATGGAATGTTTAATCCAGGAAAGTTCCTGTTCATGGGAGAAAACTGAGTATTGGATGGTTGGATTGGTCACACAGAGGCCCGCGTTGTGTCCTAATATTGCTTATAAGAAAGGCCTCTCTCTTAACAGGAAGTCATTCACAGAAACATTACAGTATCAAACAGAAACAACAGAGAATACTAACCATCACAAAACAGTCATGGAAGTGCATTCTAAGAAGGGGAGCAGCCAAAGAAGGTGCGTTTGGAATATGCTTCTTCACATAGTCCAGAATAATCTCCTCTGCCTTTGGGCAGGTCTTGTCGTAAAACCCCATTTGCAGTTGACCTTGAACAGAGCCCAAGAAACCAAGAACACCAAGGAAGAAAATACCCACATAACCCATCTTCCCCATCCTTCTATCAGTGAAGAAATCCTCCGTCTCACTTTTTACAAGCTATGAGATTTTTCAATGAATACGAGGTCCACAGGAGGGAAGTTTTATAGGCCTAAGCCTTCAATTATTTGAAATGGTCTACAAAAGCATGAAAGGTTGATGTTTTCAAGCCAACGCGCCTCCATGTGCTTTTACTAAGCCTTTCGGGTATAGTTTGACCTGCAGAGCTACACCAGCCAATGTTATGGAGATTAGTTAGGATTCCCGGATATAAAACAAGAAAATAAAACTTTCTATATTTGTTCTTTATGAATTGTGCCCAAGGTGTCGGTTCAAAATTGATACATGTTTTCCTTGATTGGTATTTCACTATTTTGTGGATAATATTTTGATATTAGCATATATCACTAAAATTAAAAGATATTTCAAGAAAAGAAGGATGGTTTAATTTGAACTAAGGAATTGGGATGGTAATTGATCTCTTGGGCCATACTGTACACCAATCCTCAAGAGGCCGGGTTTTTCAGGATTATGAAAATTAGTATATTTTAAAAGGTATGAGAAGCATGAAAAATTCCTATATTTTGGCAACTCTACAATAGAGTCGAGTGAAGTAAAGTTGATTTTGAAAAAAGAACAAAATATAAGTGGGCTATGATGATGTTTTATTTTTAGCGGTTTGTTATGGAATCTTTTTGTCTTTTTGTATAAGAAAATAGAGTTTTTTTTTTTTTTTTGTATTTTAGTGGATAAAGGTGGTCGCTTTTTTACTTTTTTTGAAAAAATGAAGGGAGCTTTGAATTAAAGCGCTTTTGATGTGACATCTTGTCTGACAAATGGAGGCTTTACTTGACTTTTACTATGCTAGTAAAGTGCCAAACTAGCCCACAACTCTAATATTTTTTCGCTCTAGTTTTTTAGAGATATAGAAACTTATTCTTGTCACACTGTCCATTGAGGCTCACTATCAAATTATGTAAATCATATTGTTTTCTTCAGCCGTTGCATGGTGATTTATTATGTTCTCAATAAAGATTTATAATAATATTGCTTGTTTTGGAGAGGCTATGTTTGTGACATTATTAATGGGGCATTTTTAACTCTCAGAGTGTTCATTTAACTAAGGTACCTTGTTTTGGGACATTTGAGGTCAATGATTTTGGATTCAGACCTTCGACCGGGTGGGACACAATGCGGATCAGAGATGCACCAAAAAACTTCCTACAATGGATGATTCTGTGCATAAAGAAAAAACCCGAAGATATTGCACACCATTGATGTAGATGGCAATGGGCTCCTATGTACTCAATTTTCTGAGTCTGGACCAACATTGACCTGACTTTTTACCCACTCCACCTATTCAAATAACTAACTTCATGCATTATCTTCATAATATTCTTTACTGTCTTGGGTCTTAAATATTCTGGCTTGCTTAATTTTTCAGTGATTCCTCCCCCATCCACGGAGAGGTAGAACAGAGAAATGGTGCAGATAATGGCCTTTTTTATAAAGGTTAGAACAGGTTTTGGTGAATCTCTCATTGGTGTTTATTTGAAAATGTGACATCATTTACCTTAACTCTTTGTTGTTTATGTGAGGGAATCAACAATGTGTGCAGTTTGCTCCGTTGGTTGGCAACCCCACTTGTCATCCTGTCAAGGGATTGATTCCTAGATTTTCACTTTGTGGGTTTCCTCTTCCCACTTACTTCACTTTAAATTTACTAGTAAAGTCCCAAACACACCTAGCTCTTACATTTCTCTACATCATTGTATGCACTAAAACATTTTATTTACAAGTTGACTTGGAACATAGTGAGTATCTTTATTGTTTGTTTGGATTTATACAGTGATTGAATGAGCCAACACTTTGAGATTTTGGTTTGGTAGTGCCACAAGAGTTCTCAAACCATGAGCCCATATCATTGAATGACAAAAAACGGTCACAGGTTTGGCTGCTATTGGACTCTTAAGATACTTTGTCAAACTTTGATTACTATTTCAATTGGGAATGGGGTTCTACTTTTGCACACACATCCTACATCAACATATCCATTGTTCTCGATAGGCAAAATCTAATTAGAGTGGATTATGGTCGTGAATATAAGAAATATAGTTATTAAAGGTTTGAGTTTTACATGTGAACCTAGGTTTGAGTTTTACATGTAAACCTTGGTGATGGATTTGTAGTGTAGACTTAAAGTACTAACAAGTTCATCAAGCCCGCCGAACCGTAGTACTAACAAGTTCATCAAGCCCGTCGAACCGTATCTAGAATCAAATGAGTCAAAATGCAAACCTATCAGGCACCTCCTAATCTTGTGAGTTATATTTTTTGCACTTACAGGTTGAATTGTGAACTTGTTCCTATCGAGTTTTCAAATCAAGTGAAGTCTCAAGTTACAAATTACGAAGTTGAATGCAAATTGCTTGAATTGAGGACTATATGGGACTTTTTTTCCTTTTTTTTTTCTCTCGCTTAATTGACAATAAACAGCCCGACTTAAATAGGGAGGAAACGGATCCCCTGTTTCATCCAGATAGGGAATCGGGGGATTTGGATCGAAAAAGGGAAGACTGTAGAGCAAAAAAAATCCCCTGCTGGCCCGCATGAAAAGAAAAGTAGATAACTATCAGTTCTGATACACAATTCCACAAATTTTAAAATTTGTCACTGTCTAAGCAATTTTGGATGTATGTTTCATTCTTAATTTCAAGTATCTGTCATGACAGCAACAAACACAACCACACAATAACAAATTCAAAAAGATCATTCAACTGCTTTATTCTTGCAACATCCAATGAACCAACATCCAATAATTATGGTAGAAATCCTACCTGTTCAAATCTTCCTAGTTGGAATCATTAAGGGAAAAAAAAGTAAAAAAAAAAAAACACTCACACACACAATAACAAACACTGAAATCTACTAATTCACAACAGCACAATGCTTCCTAATCTCACCAACTGTTCCTGTCTTTACTCCAATCCTACCCATCTTCTGCATGGACAGTGCAAACTCTTGGAAGAATGTGGACGGTGGGGCATCCAGAAGCTCATTAATGATGGATTTTGAAGTACTATCTGTGGTGAGAGCTGCATCAGATTGGAACAGACCTCGCCTCTTGAGTAGAAGCCTGTAGTAATGGAGGTCAAAGGTCCTGAAACTCCCAGGATCCATTTCGAAAATGGTTATGTTGTTGGTTGGGACCCTGCATTTTTTCTTGAGTACTAGCCCGTATTCTCTGTCCAGAGATGGATCCATGTCTCCTCTTCCTGAGAAGTTGAAGAGGCGGTTGGCGAATGATTGATTGCAGTGAGCAATTCCAATTGTGTGGCTTCCTGTGATTTGATTAAAGAATGTTAATTATCTGTTTGAAAAGTAGTAATGCAAGGATTGATAAAATGTTTAATTGTAGCCCAATTGCTTGTCCCTGGAACAGGGTTGGCAGTGTCAAGGTGATGAGTTTGCACCACTTCACATAAAAATATTTAAATTTTGAGACAGGTCTCAATAAAATCAGTTCCAATACCAACTATATATACTTAATGGGTCCACCATTGACCTGACCGATACCCAACTGTTGTAAGTCCTTACATGTGGAAGCTCAAGCGGACCCATTTATTACTTAGGTTGAAAATGTCGACCTGAGCCAACCTTTAATTAACAGGTTAGGGTCGAATTGAGTTGGTGGGTCATAGTTGAATTAATGGGGTTGCATAACTCCGGTAAGATTGCCAGATCAAATAACAAGAATTTAATTCATCCCGAGCTCATGCTTACTCAGGTTAGAAATGTCAACCTGAATATGAAAAAGAGTTAAACGCGACCCTGAATTCGAGAATGAGATTAGTGGTATAGATATAAATCTTTACCATTAGTTTTTGGGCCACTAAACACAATTACTGGATGGATAAAGAAAACAACAATTGTTTGGACTGATTATTTTTGACATTGTTTGATTACCTGACAATAGAGTGAGATCTTTGACATCAAGTCCTTTCTTTGCAAAACTTGACTTTAGAGAACTGAAATTGAAAGTTGGAGCTGGGATGTTACGCAAGGCCTCTGTGGCATTTGACACTCTCCCATCTCTACGGCCTGTTGGAACCAACCAATATGGCCCACCCTGTTTTTGTAAATAATAGAACAGAAATTGTTAGTGCATTTGGAAAATAAATTTTCACTTTGGCTCTCCTTTACATAGCCTAATATTTCAAACAGAAGCAAATTGATGTATTCTGGTTGAATTCTTACTATGGTTACAACTGAATCTCTTGCAACCAATGCAATAATATCTGCACATGAGACCACACCAGGGCACGCATCTTCTAACAAGCTCTTCACACCGTCAATGAATCCGAATCCGCGGAGTGTTAGATTTGGAATTGCAGCCTTTTCAGCAGTGTTATTTGCAGTTGAGTTTATCAGAACAGATGCATCGCAGCCCTATCAAGAAACATTAACAAAAGAAAATCAGCATATTTTTTAATTTTGTATAGCATTTGGATAAATTGCAATCGCAACGGAAGAGCAAAACTAAAAACTTTATCCTCTTTTCTTGCATATTATCAACACTTTATGATGATTTTTGTGAAAATGTTGCTCATAAGTAGAATTATTTCCTACTTGGTATCATCACTAAGATGAACTCTGACTCACTGGGGCTATCCAAATATACCTTTACATATACTATCACAAATTTTGCAATGTTTTGATAATGTCGCAGTATTTAGCTTAATTGCATCTTCGCAAAAATATATTTGATATTTCAAAAATATTAGCAAAGTTCAAAAATTTATGAGAAAACTGTGATACTATATATGAGTAAAAGAGAAAAATGGGAAAAAGTTTTGAAGCATTATTCTATATTTATTTTGCATTAATACATCGTTTGTAGAATTTTCCAAAATATGGTGAGAAAAAACCGACTAAAACAATTGCCATATTTGTAACAATGCCTACATGTACCTTCAGAGGGTTTATAGGGCCTTATGTCATTGTAAACGTAGAGTTTGTTGACAGAGTCAAAACCAAACATTCAAGGCAAATGGTAGTGACGCATGGATGTCATCCACAATAATAGTAATAATAATGATTGCAACTGCCCAGGTCTCACTGGTTGCAGTCGGTGTGCTCTCACTCAGCTACCTAGAGTTTGATCTCTATTCCTCTCCCTTGATGTGCAAGCGACCATACGTGTGCACGTGTATTTGTTCTCAATGTGTGCTTTGGTTTACTAGGGCGCAGCTACTTTGGCTAGCTCCCAAAGAACAAAAAAAAAGGCAAAAAAATGGAAGAAGAGCATATTATAGGGTCGAGAAAATGATGGTGGAAACAAAGAATAAATATGGTGTTTCATCCAAAGGGGAGTAAGAATGGAATGTTTAATTCATGTAAGTTCCTATTCATGGGAGATAACTGAGTATGAGTTGGTTGGATTGGTCACACAGAGGCCCACAATGTGTCCTAATATTGCTTATATGAGAGGCCTCTCTCTTAACAGGAAGTCATTCACAATAACATTACAGTATCAAACAGCAATAACAGAGAATACTAACCCTCACAAAACAGTCATGGAAGTGCATTCTAAGAAGGGGTGCAGCCAAAGAAGGTGCATTTGGAATATGCTTCTTCACATAGTCCAGAACAATCTCCTCTGCCTTCGGGCAGGTCTTTTCGTAAAACCCCAATTGCAGTTGACCTTGGACAGAGCCCAAGAAACCAAAAACACCAAGGAAGATAATACCCACATAACCCATCTTCCCCATCCTTCTATCAGTGATGAAATCCTCTCTGTCTCACTTTTTGCAAGCTATGAGGTTTTTCAATGAATACAACGTCCACGGGGGAAGATTTATAGGCCTAAATGCAGAAGCCTTCAATTATTTGAAATGGTCTACGTGGTATGATGGAAGCTTGAAAGGTTGATGTTTCCAAGCCAACCTCCATGTGCTTTTTTTTTTTGGTAAATAACCTCCATGTGCTTTTACTATGCCTTTCGGGCATAGTTTGACTTGCACAGCCACACTAGCCAATCTTAGGAGATTAGTTAGGATTGCCAGATATAAGACAAGGAAATAAAACTTTCTATATTTGTTCTTTATGAATAGTGCCAAAGGTGTCGGTTCTAAATTGATACATGTTTTCCTTGATTGGTATTTCACTATTTTGTGGATAATATTGTGATATTATCATATATCACTAAAATTAAAAGATATTTCAAGAAAAGAATGATGGTTTTGAACTAAGGAATTGGGATGGTGATTGATCTTTTGGGCCAAATTGTACACCAATCCTCAAGAGAGTTTTTCAGGATTATGAAAATTAGTGTATTTTAAAAGGCACAAGAAGCATGAAAAAACCCTAAAGTTATAACTCCAATTTATTTTTTCAAGCGTGAAACTTATGTGAAAACCCCTTAAGCTGTAACTCTAGTTTTTCAGAGAGTGAAACTTACTCTTGACACGCTGTCCACTAAGACTCACTATCGAACCACACATAAATTATGTTTTTTTCTTCTAACGTTGCACGGTGATTTTTTATGTTCACAAAGAAAGATATATAATAATATCGCTTGTTTTAGAGAGCTATGTTTGTGACAATATTTATGGGGCAGTTTTAATGCTCGGAGTCTCTAAGTGTGTTCATTTAACTAAGGTACCTTGTTTTGGCACATTTGAGGTCAATGATTTTGGATTCAGATCTTTGACAGGGTGGAACACAATGTGGATCAGAGATGCACCAAAATACTTCCTACAGTGGATGATTCTGTTCATCAACAAAAGACCCGAAGATATTGTACACCATTTATGTAGAATGGCAATGGGCCCCTATGTACTCAATTTTCTGTTAAGATCAAGAATAATGGATATGGATTATCCAGGTTGCGAACGATCCTGTTTGCATCCTTATTAATGTCAATGGGCTCAGATTTAAATAAATAACCAAACGAACCAAACAAAAGAGATTTAGTATGGACCACCATTGACCTTTCTTTCCACCCACTCCACCTATTCAAATAAGTAACTTCATGTATTATCTTCTTAATAATCTTTACTGTTTTCATGGTTCTTAAATATTCTGGTTTGCTTGACTCTTCAGTGATTCCTCCCCATCCACAGAGAGGTCCAACAGAGGAATGGAATGGTACCAGATAAATGCCTTTTTTTTTTTTTTTTATAAAGGTGATAACAGTTTTTGGTGAATCTCTAATTAGTGCTTATTTGAAAATGTAATATCATTTACCTTAACTCTTTGTTGTTTATGTGAGGGAATCAACAATAAGTGCAGTTTGCTCGGTTGGTTGGCAATCCCGCATGTCATCATGCCCGGTGATGGATCCACGGATAAGCGACTCTTTCCACTTTTTGGGTTTTCTCTTCCCACTAGTGTAGGTTGT
This sequence comes from Litsea cubeba, assembly GCA_012931725.1. Classification (NCBI taxonomy): domain Eukaryota; kingdom Viridiplantae; phylum Streptophyta; class Magnoliopsida; order Laurales; family Lauraceae; genus Litsea; species Litsea cubeba. Next base: position 1,136,552 of record CM022951.1, read on the forward strand.
ACCGGGTACCAGCCCCTTGACTGGGGGCATTGCCATCATGTGTGAAGTAAATCAATGCTTCTAATTATTAATTGCTTGTCAACCTGGGGATGAGAGAGAGAGAGAGAGAGAGAGAGAGAGAGTGTGTAAGACTCTCTCTTATGCACACATTTAACAGACAAGCACCATATTTAACATATATTACAAATGTTAATTCTAGTTTGTTCGGATTAGGTGTCCGTTTTATGTCCTTAACTGATTGGACTATTGTGGACCCATGTTAGGTGGACAACCATCACACTATAGATCATTAAACATTAGATGAATGGTTATAAACGACATGTTGGCAAGTGATAACCGTTTAATGTTGGGTAATAAGGGATATAATCTGCAATCAAATTTAGATCTATTGTTTTAACTCTAGCTAGAGGCCTGACCTCAACACATGATCTCACATCAAAAGAAGGGGAACAGGTTTTATTCTCTCTCTCTCTCTCTCACACACACTTAACATACATGCACCATATTTAACATATATTTCAAATGTTGATTCTAATCTGTTAGGATTAGGTGCCCCTTTTTTTGTCCTTAACTGATTGGATTATTGTGGACCCATGTTAGGTGGACAACCATCACACTATAGATCATTAAACATTAGATGAATGGTTATAAACAACATGTGGGCAAGTTATAACCGTTTAATGTTGGGTAATAAGTGATACAATCTGCAATCAAATTTAGATCTATGGTTTTAACTCTAGCTAGAGGCCTGACCTCAACACATGATCTCACATCATAAGAAGGGGTCATACTCAACAGGTTTTTATAGTGGTACTAATTCAGTTGGGATAAATTATTTATTTTAAACTTTAGATTTATTTCCTGTTTTAAGGATTGTTAGATGCATGATGCAAATTAGTTTTAGTTAGGCGGTCTTTTCGGGGATTTGACGTATTAATTTTCCTTAAATCCTATTTCCCCAATTTCGTGACTAAAAAGCTATTAATTAATGTCACCAGAGTAATTTGACTCTGTTCCATTGTTTCTTTTTTTTTTTTTACTTTTCTGCCCTGAATCCCATGATATTATGGGATCCAGAATAGAAAAGTAAAAAAAAAAAAAAAAAAAAAAGTATACCAGAGTCAAACCATCTGGTAACATTATTAGATTTTCAGATATGAAATTGGGGATGCAAGTTTTAAGGGGGTTTGATATGTTAAATCCCCCCTTTTTTTTTCTGTTATTTGTGAAACCTTCACCGATGAGTTATTTTGTATTAAAAGTGATAGGTTGTTGAAATGAATTGTATTAAAAGTGATAGGTTGTTGAAATGAAAAAAAAAATTTTGTTGATTTTTTTATTTAAAAACTTTGCACCTGCCAAAACATCTTAGAACTTGGGGCGTATGCCTTGAAGAGGCTTTGCAAGCACTTTAATCTTACTATGTTTTGTAATGGGACATTAGCCTTGCAGAGGTTTTACCCAATTACTACAAAGGTAAGACAAGGGCTGTGTTCTTGTTGCATCATTTCACATTTGGTATCAGAGTTCACCTCAATCATATCCATACACAATCATCGTCACCTTTACCCATTCCTCTTCCGCAAAACATTAATGTTGATTCGATCGGTTACAAATTTTATTCCGAGAGGAGAAGAGCGATTGCCTTTGGATAAAGTTATGATATTCACATATGCTACATTTAATCTTAAAAATGAAAAATCCAGCAATGATTTTTTCATGATAAGCTATAAAAATCATTTGGTTGCATGTGTTCACTTTGAGCCAAGGAACTCTACCATTAAAGAAGCAGATGCATGATGTATTCTTGTTGCATTAAAGGAAGCAAGAAGAAGATGATTTTTGCATTAAAGGAAGCAAGAAGAAGATGATTTTTTTTTTTTCCAGATCAAGATATTTTTAGATGCTAAAGAAGTTATTGATTGCATAAGAGGAAAAGATAATTGGGTCATCAACCCTATTGTTCATTTTCTTCTGTTGAGTATTTTCATATTCATAAGACTTTTAATGAGGTTGCTCATGTTTTGACCAAGTACTGTTCTTCCCTCAGGTCTGTGGTTTTATTGTTGTTACCTATTGACTCATCCGAGCTAACCGAGTAAAGTATGTACTATGTAGAACGAGTCAGAAAAAATGTGAATTAACTATTTCAGTTGAGTTAGTCCAAAACATGCCTTGGGTCAAGCCGATGGCTTTCCTAGTAGAAGGAAGTTTCCTAACTTTATAGTTTGCTCTTCTTCTATTATTCTATTGTGTTAATGACAGATGTAAATGTTGGACTAAGTAAGAACTCTTCAAATATGATGAATATCAATGGGATCCACCTGACCCGGTCAAGCTTCTTGAGTCAACTTAGCAGTGTTGACAAGCTGTTGGATGTGAGTGGCCCTTCATATTTCACGTGAGGGGCTCCAACACGAAACCCCTAAATCCTATATAAAAAGTATTAGGGTATTCAACTCTGTATTTTAGAGGCAAAAGAAGTCACCTTCCTGGTTGGATGAAAAAAATCCACCTGCATGATCAGATCAAGAAAGGAAAAGTGGTTTAAACCCTAGGTCACGTCTAATTAATCTAGCTAATTCGCTGGTTTATGTCCTTGATGAGCTTATCTAAGACTAACAACAAACATTTTAAGAAAGTTTGTAGGAAATTTTCAAATTTGAGGCTCTTCTAGGGGAAAAAACTAAGTAATTAAAGCTAATAAATAAATATAAAACATAAATAATAACAATTCATTCATTTTTGAGGGGTCACTCAGTTAGCCTAGGACCAAGGTTTGGACCCGGAGCTTGTGGGTTGGAAACCGTACTACCACATTGGGGCCATAGGGAAATTTTACCCGGCTTTCTTTCTTGAGCACGTAGGGATTATTCTGGCCCAAAGAATTGGGATAGTACCCTTCATTAAAAAAAAAAAAAGTTATCCATTTTCTCATTTTGTTCTAATACTATGATAAATTTATTTCTATATTTTCATGAATACCATTATTCGAAAATATCATAATTTTATTAGAAAAATGTTATTTTAGGAAAGGTAATGTTTTCATATATTTCTCATACATAATGAAGTGGTCATGACTTTTCAAGACATGATAATTGATGGCTGGTGACAAGTGTCAACATCAGATGGCCTCTCACTAATTTGACCAAAAAAATCTCACTCATCATTTATAACGAAGTCTTACCAATTACATAATCACTAACATGATTGAAACCCTATGTTTTAATTGCCCCCGTACTTATTCTCCAAGTTCCTTCATCTCCACATATTTTTATCCTTGACTCCTAAGTTTCATATTAATTTGCGTCTCTCTCACTCTCATTGATACTTTGACTCCACGATAACTCCATACCACCTTCAACCTTTCTAAATTGTATCTGGCATGTGTCCTTTTTAACAATTCCTGGTAGGCTAATCATCTTTCTGGCATGCAAATCCACACGGCATATGACCTGTAAAAACCAACCTAGGCAGAGACAATTCCTTGTATAATGAAAGGAGTGACAAGCATGCATTACTTATAATATTAAGTCATTGACTTTGATATAGGTTCATTCACTGTATGACAAGTGCACCTCTCACACTATCCCGGAATCTATGGGTCATTTTGAATAATTCACAGTTCCATTCACGAATTGTTATTGAATTAGTCTCATGTAGTTCTCTACATTGAGTCCGATTGTGGTGGCCATCTAAAAGTGTCTATCTGAAAATCCAAGCAATTCAAAAGCATAGCGCCCCTATCTAGTGGCGCTAATCCAAATCTAACGCCAATGATCAAAGTGGCTCCTTAAGATTGCTTATCAGTAAAACATGAAGTTTTACTTTGGTTTTTCACAATGATTTGGATTTTAGATGTGGGCTCTAGTGACTGCCTAAGTATGGACATTAATGAATTAGTTCATTGAACATGTCGAACTCAAACTGCGAATTAAACAAAATGAGATACGAATCAAATAAACCTACGCCATCAAATTCATTGATCCAGAAAAGCCTGAAATTACGAATTGCGAATTTGAATGGTAATTAATCGAATTGCAAACTAGGTAACTATGGTGTATTTACCTAGAAAGAGTAAATATCCAAACCCACATTTCATGGATTCAGATAACATGATCATGTATAGTCTATTAGCTAGAATGAGTAAAACTTGCCCCCATCTTATATATAAAAAAAAGAAGAGAGTTTATTTTAAGTGGTTCTTACATTTTCAATGAATTCAAAATCAATGAAGTCAACGCACGCGGAGAATGGAGTTCCTACTATGAATCCCAAAATCAAATAAATCAAAATTTCCAGTTCCTTCTATGGGTTAAATAGTTTTACTGATTCTTCTGTCACATGTGGAAAGAAAGAGCTGCTTGCTTGGTCTGTAGAAGTAAACATGCATCATATTCTTATTTGCATGAGGATGATCCTGTCTTAGGTGCTTTTAGCCACTTTCTGACTCTTCACAAACCTGAAACGTTACGTGTGTTGGGAACCTTCAAAACGATTTAGATTACGTTTGTTCTATTGTCTCCCAGTGGGAGTGTGCCAATCACATGAATTCAATATCTGAGATTCTTCTTCTAGTTCCTGATCAAGATAAGTTTAAGAAATAAAAAAAATTGCACGTTCTTCTACAGAACTGCCCCCATCCAGTAGTTCGTAGGAATATGCGCCTCTCACGAGAGGGTCCATCGATCAGTTTAGTGGGACTGTCTCATATTAACCAGTCGAGCCAGCTTAACTCAACTAGGCTCGCTGCTCGAGCCTACCTGGTATATATGTATATGCACATCAAGCCAAGATTAAGTTTGCTTAATTACAATGGGGCTGTCAATAGACTTCTTATTATTCAGTTACTTGAAGTATTTGTTCCCAAAAAAACTTGAGTGCGAGCTTCTATTGCAGATGCAGGTTGCGTATTCATTTTCAGTCTCCCCTTAATTTATTGTCCGATAAAAGAAGAGTGTCTGATAATCATTTATGAATATTCACCTTTCTTTCTACAATTTTAACAAATTTTAGAAACACAATTTTTAGAATTCTTGTAATTTCTAGGAATTCAAATCCATGCAAACCAGCCGTCTTTAGTCATTTAAACACATTGGAAAAAAATAAAGCTTAGCTCAAGTCAAACTTGATTGGAATACTCAAACTCAATCCAAGTTCAAGCTCAGGTTAATTTGGCCGAGCTCGGCCATCGATCTCAGCTCTTTTACACTGCTATAAAGTGGTACCCACTAGGATTAGCCTATATCAATCATGTTGGGTCCACTGAGATCAAATTGAATGACCCAAAAGGACATGGCCCCAATGAATAGCCAAGGCTGTTCATAGCAACCGTGGCAGCAACTAAATCTAATTGTCAATTTTCATTGCTAATTAGGAATTTACAAATCCTGATTGAAGTGATTCACTTGTCTTCAAAATGCAACGTATAATTCATGTAAGAAAAGTCATGATCTAGATTATTATTATCATCTTCATCATCATCAACACCATGATTTCAGGTTGCCATACTAACCAGCTCATAATCCTTCAATGGGTTGATTAGAGCACGAACCTTATACAGGCTAAGATCAATATTTTATCCTTTTTACTTTATAAAACTACTCCAAAACACCCATTTTTTTTTTAAATCATGCTTACCAAATGATTAAAAACAATTTGATTCGAGTAATCTTTTTTTCTTTATCTATTGGACCCTGGCATGAGATGGACAGTCCTGACCAATTACACCGACAGTCCAAGTGTCAAGATGTGCGTCATTGCTTGTGTGATAATTTTGCATGCATCTTCTTTAATTGATGTTAGTTACAATGCAATCATCATCAGTAAGATATAGTAATTTAATAAATGTTAGATCAAGAGATTAACATCAAACTCTTCAACGACTTAAGTATTTAGAATGAATAAATTATTAAATTAACATCTCCTTTACAATTGGCATGACCAAATTGAAAAGAAAGGAGGAATACTAAACTAAGATTAGGTTAGAGAGAGGTAAGCTTAATGAGGTCTGAGGCAGCTCAATCCTGGTAGCAGGTGTCTGGATTATCTCTGTTTGTTGATATAATCTCTTATTATGTATGTAAACAAGCAATGAAGAATTAATCCAATGAACCCTGCAAGGAAATCACTATTTTATTGAGATATAAACAACACAAGATAATGTCTCCTCTGGGAAGAGCCTGGCCAAATTTCACTCCGATAAAAGCAGGGTCTTATTACCACCAACTTGATCATTTATAAAACAGGTAAAATGAAACAAATTTTATTGAAGGAAAATATAGCCTCATTTAATATATCAGGACCTTTTGATATGAAATGTTCTGTCGATCATTAATACCTCGAGCTTTTGGTATTTCTGCTTATTAACATGGTATCAAAGCTAGGGGTCGTGTGGGACAATGAAAGGAAACAAGTTTATGCTCGTGTATGGTGATCATTTGATCCACATACAGAGCCCCACATGTAAAAGCAGACATATGTGTTTGATAATCCTTTTATTTTCTTTTTGCTATTTATATTTGGAATTTGCACGTATTCATGCATTCTAACTCACACACTAATATTTTTTCGCTGAGGTAAAAAAAATAGAGAAAACTCAAAAACTAATGTCCCTAATCCGTTGAGCTATAGCTAAGGAACTCTCATTGTGCTTGATTTCATTTTGAGCTGAAAACAATATATATATATATATATATATATACATTAACACGTTTTCTTGGCCCAATTATCCTGACTTTGTCCAAGATTAAAAACATAGAATAACACGTTTTCTCAGCCCATTACCCTGAATATATATATATATATATATATATATGCCCATGAATGAGTACAAAATGGGTTTCATTTGTTTCTTGAGTTATTAAAAGATAAATGATCCTATGCATGCTATATATCCTCCTCATGGAAGTTTTCATATAGTTAAATTGGCTTCACATAAGTGTGCCCCACTTTAACTAATCCAAGCCATTCATACCACTGTCCATTAACCAAACAGTCACTCTGCCATTTCAAGTTCATTCCTAGTGATATACACCGTCGAAAATGTAGGGACAGCTAAATAGATCGATAATCCGCTTCTTTCACTTATTTTTGCAATTTTTTTCCCTTCATTGTTACATATCTATCAATTTAACAGTGAATGTTACTCTCACTGATGTAAAATTTGGGCCTCTAGTTTTTCCACTTGGGGACATGTGATATTAATTGGTTAGATCAATTAGAAAGTGGGCATATATATATATATATTTTTGGGTCATTCGGCGATGGGTCCCTGAACTTGTCACTTTATTACCTTAGGTCCACACCTTTTTTTTCATAGTGTGATAGGTCATTTTTTCAAATTTGAAGATCTAAAATATCTAATTTACTCTTTCTTCAAAATCATATCCCACGATTAGTGGGACATACTATTAATAATGGTCAACTATCATTTAATTGAGCACGATTAAAGAAATCCCATTAAAGAGATTTTCAAATAAATTTTAAAAAACACAAATAAGTTTCAAAAGAATGCAAATAACTTTCAAAAAACGTAATAATTCCAAAAACCGCAAAAAAATTCAAAAGAACGCAAATAAATTTAAAAAGAGGCAAATAAATCTTAAAAGATCCAAATAAACTTAAAAAAATGTAAATAAATTTCAAAAGACACAAATAAATTTCAAAAGATCCAAATAAAATTCAAAAAATATAAATAAATTTGAAAAGACGCAAATAAGTTTCAAAAGACGTACATAAAATTTCAAAAAAATGCAATAATTTCAAAAAACACAATAAATTTCAAAAGAACGAAGATAAATTTAAAAAGAAGCAAACAAATCTCAAAAGATCCAAATAAATTTCAAAAAATGGAAATAAATTTCAAAAGACGTAAATAAATTTCAAAAAATGTAAATAAATTTCAAAAGACATAAATAAAAACTCAAATAAATTTGCCAAAAACTCAGTTAAATTTTTCTAGAACTCAGATAAATTTTTTTTAGAACTCAGATAAATTAGCAAAAAACTCAGATAGATTTGTCTAAAACCCAAAAAAAATTATTTCAAAACTTAGATAAATTTACACAAAACTCAAATAAATTTGACAAAAATGAAAGAGCTCAGATAAATTTGACAGAAACTCATATAAATTTGTTAAAAACTCAGATAAACTTGATAAAAACTTAAATAAATTTCACAAAAACTCAGATAAATTTCATAAAAACTCTTATATATATGTGTCCAAAACGATATAACAGCCCTCCTGCCTTCCTTATCTAGCGATGGCGCAGCACCTTCGACTACATTCGGATCTCAGATTGGACTCTGGATCTTCAAGATACCGCAAAACAAAATTCAGCAGTTATTGTTTCTGGGTTTTGGGCTTCGCGAGGTGAGTCGGGTCGAACCTGACCTGAACCGACCCGAGACCTGGGACCTGGAACGGACCCAATTGGGTCGTCTTCTTCTTCCTCCCAACGCCTACAATAGGCGCTGTGCCTCATTCTGCTGTTGTCTTTCGCGGTGAACGATGGGCGGGCTTCCGGATTGGCAAGGCGACGACGACGACGAAGAGAAACCGGCAGTGATGCGGCGGCTCCGGTCTTCCTAGGCGATGATGGGAAGGCGACGATTGAACAGGCCCAGTCGTGATCGGGTTTTCAAAACAGAATCCTTGATCGTGCAATCTCCGGCGACGGCTGCGGCGACTTCGGGTTTCTCTCCGGGATCGTGCAATCCCAATAACCCTGGATTCTCTATTTCGGTGCAACGATCTGGATCTCCCTGTCTTTGATTGTGATTCGACTACTCAAGCAGCAGTCATCTTCTTCAGCAACGACCAGACTAGGGTTCGAAATCCTGTTTGTCCTCAAGCGTGGCCAACCTGATTGATCAGAACAACTCTGATCTTCGATTGCCTGATCTGTGACACTCACGAGGATCAAATCCAATCCGATCCGATCCCTGCCTTCAGAAGGTGCAACAGTAGCCAGGGAGTTTTACAGGACAATAGAAAATGGGAGAGAACGAACGAGGGAGAATGGAGGATTTGAATTTTTAAAATTCAAACTTTATCTTTCTTGCCTAAACAGTTTAAAGGGCAAATTAGTCATGAAAATTGTACACAGGGATCTCTCGCCGAAATATGTCCAACTGTATGGATTACAGGCTTTAGAGGAAAAGTTGATTGACTAGATGCCTTACAAGATTTCTATGAGGGACATTTCGCTAATTTACTCTATTTCTTTTTGGCTAATGGAGGGTTCCCAACCCTTTGGGCTGGACTATTCCCTCCGGGCCCAAAGAGATGCCGGGTAAAACCCATGTGGCCCCTAAGTGGTAGCATAAGTGGACTCAACCTTCTGTTCCTGAAGAGGGGGGAACAGGGGTGGATACCAAGACCTCTAACTCCGGAAGAGGGAGGAACCGTGGTCCTGACCACTCGACCAACCCCTTGGGGTTAGAAAGTGGGCACATAAGACTTTACAATATTTCGTTAACATAAAAAAAATTCTCATGCAAACATCTCAGTGGACCCCACTGATCATGGGACAAAGGGGAATCGAAAGATCCAAGCGGGGCCAACCTAGATGCCAAACTTCAAGTCAATCTACCTATAGTCCCTTCATCTATAGTCCTCAAATTTAACAACTTTATACCTAATAACAAAAACTGACCATCAATCCATCAGTCTAGTTCATTCAAATCTGAAAAATTCATGGGATCCAATGACTAGGGGGATTGTGTATGTGTGGTCCATTTAGATTGGTCATAAGGTGGGCCCTACTAGCAGGGGCGGAACCAGAAATTTTGTACGTTTATGGGGGAGGCACAATTTTTTTAAAAAATATATATATAAAATTTAGTAATGAAATACGTAATAACCAAATTGTTGAAGTTGTTCCGTACGTTCTTTCATTGAGTTGAAATCATCAAGTACTATTGAGTACAAATTTTTTCTACAATTCCCTTTTCAGTATATACAATTAAATAATCCATAATAAATTCATATTTTTCTTCGATTTTTCTTTGAAGAAATGAATCGATGGTTGATGATTTAACCATGATCGGCACCCCTATAAAAAACTAGAAATTGAAAATATAAAAAATTATAAAATTATTGTTAACTATAATAAATGAAAAATTGTTTGTTCTCCTTTCCTTTATTTTTCTTTCTTTTTCATTCTAAGTCTTCCCTAAAATCAGCAATTTTTTTATTTCATTTTTCTAAGGGTCAATTCAGCAATTTTTTTATTTCATTTTTCTAAGGGTCAATAACATCTTAAAAAAATTCCTAAATGATGGAGGCCAAAGCCCGATTTGAGAGAAGTTTCAAATGTATAGGAGGACAATGGCCCCTACCTCCCCCCCGATATGCCCTTGGGTATGTGAGCAAAGTTTATATGGCTTACTTAGATGTGTGCCAACCATGAAGGGTGGAAGAAATTGAAAGATCTTGATGGGAAGTAGGTATGTGCAAAACATTAATCACATCCAATCATCTTAGCCCCTTCACCTTAACAATCTCTATTTACAATTGTTGAGATCAATTACGTTATTATACATATAAAAAACGACATTGGATAGGATTGATTTTATTGTACATACCTAATCCCAATGAAAAAATTTCAACCCACCACCATTAATGGTAGGCACACATCCGGGTGAGCTCTATAAACGCTTCTCACATACTACACCATTCACTAGACCTTAACAACAGCCCTTCTACATGGCCTGATGTGAGTAGCCTGAAAAGTTGCTTGACCCCCATCTGCACCCTAGGATCTCATTTTGAAATGAGATCCTAGGGTGCAGATGGGGGTCAGGCCACCCCATCAGGCCATTTAGACTTTTTCCCTTAACAATCCACATTTACAATGATTGAGATAAAGATGGGATAGGACTGATTTTAACCACATAGTTAACTTCCATCAAAATCTTTCAATCTTTTTATACTTCAACACACATCCAAGTGGGCCCTATAAGTTTGACTCACATATTGGACCATCTCACTGGACGTATATATACACTTGATCTTAGCCAAAAGGGCGAGAAAGGTATAGACCTATGTATACACACACAAAATTAAATAACAAACAGAAATATAAAAAGAAAGATTGTCTTGGTTCATGCATTATGCTGAAGCAACTTTTATCAAGAGAACCAAAGCTCACTGAAGACACTTTCCTGTGAACTGTCACGAGCTTTGAAATTATTACAATCTTCTTAGTGGCTATATGGATGATGATGAATTGAATTTCATGGACAAAAGTTAGGAATCTCACCAAATGTGATGGTTGCATCTCTTTATGTGACTTTTGAGTTTTGAATGACCCTACAGTTAAATATTGGCAAACGTCAACTCACATGTCCTCTGATTGAACAATAGTTGTGACATGACATGAAGCAGCTCCAACTGCTATGATATGACATGAAACAGCCTGTAAAGACATGATTAGCTCGTGAGAGGAAGAGATGCGAATTGCAAAGATAGAATTTCTTGTAATTTGTAGTTGATCCATTTACAAAACGGACTGCAGTTCCATCTAAAGTAATGAGTTGGGCTCTGTTCATGTTGATTCGCGTTGCTTTGCTGAATTTGCAATATTAGAAATGAAATGTGTGAAATATACCATTCAAACATTTAGTGCTCCAACAACGATTTTTTTTTTTTTTTTTGGGGGGGGGGGGGGGGGCAAACACATGACCCCTCTAAATTGCACATGTCCACCAACTTTCAGTTAAATCCGAATTTACTGGACCGTTGGATCGACTATGTATTCATCCGAATGGACTATTGACCATTAAACTTTTAGGCTCATATGGAGATGATAAAAATCATGGTTGTGCTTGATTTTTATCCCAGGGAGTCCTTGAAACCCCCCCCCCCCCCCCCCCCCATGTGGGTCCTCAGGTGGGCCCCACCACACACTTGATCTTACCTCATCCTAAGCTTGTATATTGTCCAAGTCATGGGTTGTTCCCTATTTGGGAGCTTTACTAATGGAGTTGGGTGAAGTAAAGATTATTTTGAAGAAAGAATAAAATATAAGTAGGGTATTGCAAAAACTATAGGGGCCAACAACCCCTTTTGTGCCGCCACTGCCTACCAGGTGGTTTTCACTGTGAGGACCGTCCTCACAGAATTTGATCCCATATATATATATATATAGAGAGAGAGAGGCTCTTCTAAGCTCAAGCTTAGGATAAAATCTCGTAAACTCATGCTTGTGGGGCCCACCTTTGGTCCATCCAAATGGGCTAAACACATGACCCAAATTGCACATATCCGCCAACTTTTAAATCCGAATTTACTGGACCATTGGATCGACTATATATCGATCCGAATGGATTATTTACCATTAAACTTTTAGGCCCATACGGAAATGATAGAAATCAAGGTTGTGGCTGATTTTTTCTAGAGAGGAAGATCTATTTTTTTTTTCCAGAGAGGAAGATCCCAGGGAGTCCTTGAAAAATCCTCTTCATGTGGGTCCCCAGGTGGGCCCCACCACACACTTGAGCTTACCTTATCCTAAGCTTGAGCTTAGGAGAGCTGGCCCCATATATTGTCCAAGTCATGGTGTGAGGCCCCACCCCTTGTGGGCCCTCAATTTGGATTTGAATACTAGATTATAGCCTATTGTATCTAATTATACTAATTATGGGGTTTAGTTAAGGTAGAAAGGTATTTTCCTTGGTTTTAGTGAATTTAGTCTAATTGTGTAATTAGTAGAGTCAATAGGGTATCTTTTTTTTATTTCTAAAGTTAGTTAGTTTGTTAGAGGCCCTAACTAGAAATTAGTATTTACTATAGGGGTGTCCACTAGAGAATCTTCTAGAAACAACCCAAAGACCAAAATGCCCATAACCCTAACCCTAATCCTATTCAAACTAAAATGGTACTTTTGTCCCTAACCCAAGCCCCCAACCTATATAAACTAGAGAAAATTAGCGAAAGGTCCCTATAGTGGACTGTTTCCAGCCTCCAGTCCAAGCAAAAACTTATTAAGGCCTCTAGTCCACCCAGCTAGACTATTTGTAGCCATAGGTCCCTGTGTCCACATGATCTCATTTTTCAAGACTAATTTGCCCTTTCAACCATTTTAGGCATAAAATTTTAAAATTTAAATTTTCAAATCTTGTATTCTCCCTCGTTCTTAAATTAAATCCCTCTCTTTTCCCCAAAACAATCCGTCGTGGATTTCTCAGATGGCTCTTGTCAATCCCTCATCCCTTCCTTCCTCTGCTACGCCTCTTCCAAAACCCTAGATTTGCAGAAGATTCTCAACAGGAACTCTAGCTTATCGAAATCTCCATCTCCATCTCCATCTGCTTCGATCTTCTCCAATGGATCCTCCAAGGCGTTCGTCGTTCCCACCTGGAACTAAACCCAAATCGTCTTCTGCTTCTGGTTTCGTGTTCTGCAACCAGAACCGAGAAGCAACAACTGATCCCTCTACCGCAGCGCCATCAGCTCCTCCAACCCCCTCGCGGCCGCCGCCCTATGCGACTGCAACTCCAGATCTGGTGTGCATCAATCATCCAGGCCACACTGATCGGATCAGATCAAGGATCATCCGATTTGATATGCTGACAGGAGTAGAACCTGAAATAGAAGACGACTTCCTGCGCCATTGCCAGACTTCCTGCGTGTCGCCGGAGAAGGAGGATCGCCCCTAAAAAGTCCAATTGGCCCACTGCTCAGTCTGGACCTGAACCTCCCATCGAACCACGGACGAACGCAAATATACCAACAGCATCTGCTTCCTCCGTGTGACGTGTCTCTCTTCTTCTTCCTCCTTCTCTATCCCAAAAAACACATACATACATATATACACAGAGAGAAAGATGATGAGATAGAAGAGGGCATAACAAAAAGGCCCTCATCCATCCATGGAGATCGATTCGTCCTCATCCGCATCCAGCGACGATCGAAAGTCCAACAACACTGCAACCACCTCCATCGAATCGGCTAAAGGATCCTCATCTTCTTCCCCATCTTCGTCTTCGTCTTTTTCCGGCGCCGATCTCCAACAATTATGAGGAGGAGGAGGAGGAAGAAGAAGACGTCTGCAGGATCTGCCGCAACCCCGGCGACGCCGACAACCCCCTTCGGTACCCATGCGCCTGCAGCGGCAGCATCAAGTTCGTCCACCAGGAATGCCTCCTCCAGTGGATCAACCACAGCAACGCTCGCCAGTGCGAGGTATCTTCGTCTTTTCTAGGGTTTTGTTGTGGAATTTGCCTTTTAGGGTTTTTGTATGTATGGGGGGTGGTTTTGTTCTTGATGGAATTGAAGTTTGAATTGAAATTGGGTGTGTGTGATTTGAGCTGCTGTGAGCATTGTAGGAGATTTTGAAATGCTTCTGCTGGAGAGTTTTGGTGGGTAATTGGGGAAAAGGTTGGGCGAGTTTGTAGTCAGAATTCGTGCTTCTCTGGGAATGTGGGATTCCTTTTTTGGTGAGCTGATGATCATTTAGGTGGATAGGATTAGGAGGATTGGTTGTACTTTTCTTTGGTTTTGATAGTAGAACTTTAAACCTGGATTGATGGAAATGAGGATCAGTTGTTGATTGTGATGATTGATTTGTGTTTCTTGCTGGGGAAACACTTCTATTTCTGAATTTTTAGGGGTGCTTGTTTGCTGTGGCATTAATAGAATTCCTTGGGTGAGAATTTTGAATTTCTTCAAAGCTGTTCTTAGCAGGTTTTCCAAATCGTCCCATTTTGGAAGGTCTAAACAGTAAAGAGACATTTCAACATTCTGGATCTTTGGAATTTGGCTAATCAAATAAGGAATTCCATGGACAGCAACTGGCATCGCTTATGAATTCCCAATGCATACCAATTCCCTTCAGAATTACTGTAAACGAACCCCCACTTAGTGTCTGTTTGGATGAGGAGAAAAGGAATGTTCTTTCCACCTGTTTTCTCTACATCCAAAAGGGTACATTGAGGAACCAACGAACCATCCTTGTTAATTTTGAAGCACGTCTTTTCTTACTTAATCATCTAGTATTTTCCACATATTGTAGTCATCAGTTCTCATGCTAGTCATGCTGATGCTGTGTCTTTAATTTATTTATGTTCTGGTTTCAACAAATTGAGTATTTGACAACCAATTGATTTCTATTTTTTCGCTTATCGGTTTTCTGTCATATTTATCTGAGTGTTGTTCAAAGTTATCTGTTTTTTTTTTTCATATTATCTGAGTGTTGTTCAAAGTTATCTGTTTTTTTTTATATTTATCTGAGTGTTGTTCAAAGTTATCTGTTTTTTTTTTTTTTTCATATTTCTTTGTGTTTTTGGTAAATCTATCTGAGTTTTTTTCAAAATTTATCTGAATTTTTGGTAAATTTATCTGAGTTTTGTTCAAATTTATCTTAGTTCTTGTCAAATTTATCCGAGTGTTGTTCAAATTTATCTGTTTTCTGTCATACTTCTTTGTATTTTCGGTGAATTTGTATGAGTTTTTTTTCAAAATTTATTTGAGTTTTTTAGCAAATTTATTGACATTTTTTGGAAATCTATATGCATTTTTTAAGTTTATTTGCGTCTTTTGAAATTTATTTGTATCTTTTCAAATTTATTGCATTTTTTTGAAATTATTGCATTTTTTAAAATTTATTTTCGTTATTTTAAATTTATTTGTATTTTTTGAAATTTTATTTCGATCTTTTGAGATTTATTTGAGTCTTTTGAAATTTATTTATATTTTCTGAAATTTATTTGAATATTTTGAAACTTATTTGCATCTTTTTAAATTTATTTGCGTTATTTGATTATATATTGCTTTTTTTATAACTTATTGCATTTTTTTGAAATTATTTTATTTTTTAAAATTTATTTTCGTTATTTTGAAATTTATTTGTTTGTTTTTAGAAATT
Organism: Litsea cubeba; assembly: GCA_012931725.1. Lineage (NCBI taxonomy): Eukaryota > Viridiplantae > Streptophyta > Magnoliopsida > Laurales > Lauraceae > Litsea > Litsea cubeba. The sequence continues at coordinate 1,152,424 of CM022951.1, forward strand.
ATTTGAAAATCTGGGGATTCCATTAATCGTGGGCAATTAAATGTTAGTTGTCCATTATTAATGGGATATCCCACCAATCATGGGTTATGATTTAAAGAAAGGGTAAACTAGACATTTTAGGTATGAGAAAGTGTGGGAGGGACCTTTGCCTCTATGACTTTTTTTTGTGGATCTAAAGCCATAAAGTGACATGTTCAGGGACCTCTCGCCGAATGCCCCTATAAACTAAACCCTCCCATTACCATACGCTAGCTACTGTTCTTCTCTCTCATTTTCCTCTCGTTTCTCTCTTCCGCCCCCATTTTCCCTCCAACGATCTCTCAACTCCCTCCAATTCTCCCATCTCCCTCTCTTCCTCTCTCTAACTCTAAGAAGAAGAAGAAGTCGAACTGCTACAACAGTAACTTATATTAGGAATTCTTTCTTTCCATGTCTTTCATCTCTTTCCCTTCTTCACATCAAGTAAGTACCCACTTCTAGTTCCGTTTCATTAGAAAGTTCTCTTTCTCTTTCTAGATCCCTTCCCTTATAGCAATTCTTTGGTAGAAATGGGTGTAGGAGTAGAAATCTCTTCTGATCTAAGATTTGGGTTGGTTCTGTGACTGAGAAGACCATAGAGCTGGGATTTCCTTTTTACCGGATTGGATCTCTGTTTCCTCTCTCTTCCTCTTGCAATTGATTGGAGTATAGAATGAATGTTTAGTGTTTTTGATTCTCTGTAATTCTATTTAGATGATGTTAGGACTGTTAGATTTACCTTTGAGCATGTTTTCATGGATGATCGGCCATTGATAGATGGGTTGATCTCATTTGGAAGATCAATGGCCCACGGACTGGATGGTTGGCTGTATATTGGAGTGCTTATCTTATTTCTGGATGTTTTTGTGGAGTTTGGATGAGATTGGTTGAGTTATGGTTGAAGAAGAAGGAAACCGAAATTCTGGAGTTGCAGAACATCTTTGCGCCAGGTTGACCGAGATCAGCTCTCTCAGCATTGGCTGAACTCAGTGATGGCCGAGCTCAGCATTGGCAGAGCTCAGTGCACTGGCCGATCATAGTGTTACAGAGCTCAGTGTTGCAGAGCTCAGTTCATTGGCCGAGCTCAGTGTTGCGGAGCTCAGTGCACTGGCCAAGCTCAATGTTGCAAAGCTCAGTGCACTGGCCGAGCTCAGTGTTGCAGAGCTCAATGTTGCAAAGCTTAGTGTTCGCCGAGCTCAGTGCACGGGCCGAGCTCAGTATTGCATAGCTTAGTATTTTGGCCGAGCTCAATGTATTAGTTTGGCCGAGCTCAGTATGTTAGCCAAGCTCAGTACTTAACCGAGCTCAGTGCTTAACCGGACTCAGTGCCTAAACCGAGCTCAGTGCTTGACCGAGCTCAGTCTATGACCGAGCTAAGAGCCAGTAGACCGAGATCAGATGACCGAGCTCAAGTAATTCAGAAGAAGGAACTGGAACCTGGGACACCCTTCAACCAAAATCCTCAGTGTTCTCGGTCGACCGAGCACACTGAAATTCTGGAAAAATAAGGCACTGCCTGTATGGTGCTTGTTAATCTATTCCCAGTGTGCCGGGTCGACCGCCCAGGCCAGGAGATCGACTGAGTACACTGTGTGCAGTAACTTTCCCATATTTTAGTTTCTTATGTTTTGATCATATGTGGGGCCCATTGACCATCCAAATAGACTTCCATCACTGTGCCAACCACGAGTCAATGGTGTGGCTCAACCTTGACTCGTGTGGTCCACTAACTAGAGTCCAGGTTATATAATCTAAGATGATTCGACCTTTATATGTTACCAATGATGCTCGTAACTTCTGGAGCACCAAATACAGTATCTATTAGCATCTGATGTTTCATTTAAAGATCAAATTACCTGAGATAGACCTGAACCTGAAAGTGGACCAATTACTTAGGTTGGATTGTTGATATTTGTCATTGCTTCTTGTACTTGGAGATTTATCTCCCTCATATTATTACTGTCACTCTATTGCCCTTATTATTGTTTATACCTATTAATTAAATAGAAAATGGATGACCTGGACCTAGGACTACTTAGAGGTGACCCGGTGGTATGAATGGGTGAACATTAACCCGTGTCTGTGGCTAGGCAGGCCCTTTTATGGCCTAAGTTGGATGTGGATTACCCTAAATTGGAGAGGTTGGGTTGTATGGACTTGTGACTCATTATGAATGTAAATGGATCATATATTATTGAAAATGGAATTGATATCTCATTTGGACTGTTATAAACCAGGCCATGTATTTGGTGGGCCTTGGTATGGATCCAATGATTGGACTTGGACCTGGATTGTGATCCATGGATTGTATTGGATACTTGGACCTCTTAGGGATTTTGTTAGGACCTTGTTCACGCAAGGCAAAGCTTAGACAGAAACAGATCTATATTGTTTCCTGAGTCGGCATAGACATTCACTCCGTTGATCTAAGCTCAGCCAGTTGGACAGATCATTACTAGTATGAGCTATTGAGAATGTTGTGTGAGCTATCATGATGAGCATTGTTGGAGACGGACGGTGTGATACCGGGTCCGGTCTTAGAGTGTGTTGTGGATGTTGCTTGCGGGGCTAGATAATCCCCAACACTGGTAAGGTTTCCCCGCCGCGACTGTGTTCCGTATGGAGGGCCGCGGCATAATATCCCGCGGTATTCCAGCTCGTGTGAATGTGCCATATTGTTTAGATTAGATGTCTTATTTATTATGATTATAAATGCTTATCTTGCTCAACTGCTTAGATTCTTTATCATTGTTACTCTCTTTAACATATTTACTGTCTCTACTCATTTTGATGCATGCATCCTATATTATTTGCATACTGTGACTTGCCAGATCTTTAGATCTAATCCATTCTTAGTGCTTAGGTATAGAGGTCGAGTTCGAGAGCGATGCATACGCACTCGTAGAGGCGGCCATAGTAGGAGACTATGGATGGGGACTGGCCGATCAAGATATCGAGCCGGAGGTTGGAGAGGTGGCACATGGGGTTTGAGAGTGCATCTGTTTATTTTGGGATTTGAGTGTCTTTTGTAGTGAGATGGTAGTTTATGGAAAATATGTAATAAACCTTTGATTTTATAACTTGATATTTTAGGCTGGATGTACAGCCCATTCTTACTTGACATATTTGATGATACCATATGCTTCCGCTATCTCTGTTATTGCTTCCGCTTTACTCTTTGTGCTTCTGCAATTTAACTGTTGATATTATATTGTTCAAAAAGTTTTAAATTGGACCTCACTACGAACCTACGATCTTGGAAGTTCTAGGATTTTCCGGGAAGTAGCGCGCCAAATTCGATCCCTTGACGGATTTCTCGGTATTCGGAATTAGCGCGTTACACATCGGTTGTTCCCTGTTTGGGGGTTTTACTAATAGAGTTAGGTGAAGTAAAGATTATTTTGAATAAAGAATAAAATATAAGTAGGGTATGATGGTATTTTATTTTTAGTTGTTTATTAGGGAATCTTTTTTATTGATTATGGAGTTTTTTTTTTTTTTTTTTTTTTGTCTTCCAGTGGAAATATGAAGTGACTTTTTTTCTTTTTTTTTAAAATATGATAGGAAATTTGAATTAAAGTGTTCTTATTGGACCTTTTTTTTTTTTTAAATGGGACTTTACCTTACTTGACTCTATTAGTAGAGTTGCCAAACAAGCCGAGGTTGTTTGGGGACTTTACTAATGGAGTTGAGTGAAGTGAAGATTATTTTGAAGAAAGAATAAAATATAAGTGGTTTGTGATGGTTTTTTATGTTAGTTCTTTATTATGAAGTTTTTTTTTACGTTTTGTATTGATTGTGGAGTTTTTATGTCTTTTAGTGCAGAAATGAGGTTACTTTTTTACTTTTTTTTTAATATTGTGGGAAATTTGAATTAAAGTGCTTTTGAAGGAATTTTTTTTAAGAAATATGGACTTTACCTTACTTGACTCTATTAGTAGAGTTGGAAAACAAGCCATAATTCCAAAGATTGAACCAGTGGAGGGGATCACTACAGTGATTCATATACTGATATTGTTCCATCATTGCAGCCAAGCGGGTCATGGTTTGACGTACTGTGATCAATAAAAGACTGGGTGCCTCAAAGGGCCAAGTGCCATGAAAGGCTGGGTCATGAAAGACGATAGACCAAATGGGTCACACAAGAGGTCATGAGGGAATGACGCATGAGATTCACCCAAATTAGTGTAGCCATGAGAGGGCATGAGAGACGAAGGGCTAAATGATATAAAAGGCAGTACAAAAGTTCAATGGACCGTATGTGTCACACAAGAGTTCACAGGGCGCAACCCACAAGAATCATCTCTTAGCAGGTAAAAAAAAAAACCCATGAAATCACCTAAATTGGTGTAGCCTTGAAAGGACATGAGCTAAAGATCACATGCCAAGAGAGGAAGGTCATGAAAGACCAATGGAGACCATATAGGACATCATGAGAGAGCAACCAATGAGATTCACCCAAATTGGTGCGCCATGAAAGGCCATGAGCTCCAAAGGGTCAAGTGCCATGAAATGCAGCTGGTCACAAAAGACCAATGAACCAAATAAGTCACATAGGAGTGTTATAGTGTGGTCTCCACCGAAAGGAGAATATTAAAAAGTATTTTTACTGTCTCTACTAATGCCTTGAGGTTTTAGTAGAAATGGCTAGTTGAAAAAATTCAAGATGGTATATGAGCCAATCGGTTGCGAGTTCGAATACCAAAAGGAACGACTCGGTGCGAAAAAAAAAAAACTTTGCATGCCCCCAGAAGTGCGCCCACCGGGTTCCACATGAGGGGGAGTGTTGAAGAGTGGGCTCCACCCTCCATCCAAAGGGCAATCCACTGCCTCTACTAACAACTTAAGGCTTTGATACGAATGGCTAGGTATAAAAAACTCAAGAAGGAGGTTACAAGGGTCCAAGTACAACCCATGAGAATCACCCAAATTGGTGTCGCCATGTAAAGCCATGAGCTGCGAAGGGCTAAATTACATAAAAGGCAGGGCACTAAAGACAAATGGAGGACTGGTTCATACATGATAATAAGGATGATCATGGCCCAAGTGGGCCACAACGCTTGGGTTTTGGATCTGATTTAGACTTTTGGGCCTGCTGCTTGAAAGTTCCCTAAATAGCATCCAAGTAATTTGAATTTGAATGGAGGCTTTTCATAGTTTATGCAAAGGGTTGTTTGTGCAGCACCACAAAGTTCCTCTTCCTCGGCTTTCCAATCCAACCTCGATAGGTTGCATTTCAAAATCCTCGATTTGGCACTGATTTTTTGGCTAAAACGTAGGAATCTTAGTTTAAATCCATGTTGCACCTAAACATAAGCCGGAAGGCACTGGAAAATCCAACGCCTTGTCTCTGGTCCATTTTTGTCCAAATGGGTGTGCTACAAATGCACTCTAAGCCACCTAGGTCATAATTATCAAGCCTCCGGTCCAAGGAAAAACTTATTAAGGCCTATGGTCCACTCAGCTAAACTGTTTGCAGCCATAAGTCCCTGCATCCACATGTTCTCATTTTTTAGGACTAAATTGCCCTTCCAACCATTTTAGGCATAAATTTTTAAAATTTAGATTTTCAAATATTTCATTATCCCTCGTCGTTCTTCTCTCTCATTCTTTATCCTGGGTCGATCCTCGCATGTGTGCTGCGCCGTCTATAGTTGCAGAAGGAGATCGGTTCTGATCTCGGTGGGCCACAAAAAGGAGAAGGGCAGCGAGCGCCCTGTTCATGTTGCAGAGAAAACAGAGAGATCTCTGTTGGTTTACTATGGATCGGGTTTTATCACTTGGACTGATAGTTGCCGGAGAAGAAGAAGAAGCAAGAGGATCCAGACTTGCTATTGTTAGGATTGACCATCGCCGGAAGCAGGGAAAGGAAAAATGAAGATGATCCTGCCATCGCCTGGGAAGAAAAAACGATCAGAGGTTTGATCACTTGGACTGATAGTTGCCGGAGAAGAAGAAGAAGCACGAGGATCTGGACTTGCTATTGTTAGGATCGACCATCGCCGGAAGCAGGGAAAGAAAAAAAACGAAGGTGATCCTGCCATCGCCTGGGAAGAAAACACGATCAGAGGTGTTCTATCAATCAGGTGGGCCACGTTAGAAATCCTGGTCTGGTCGTTGCGGGAAGAAGACGACTGAAGCTTGCCTTCCGCTGCCCGTCGCCGTCCGCTGTCATCCCACCGGAGCAGGAACCAGAGATGTACACGCTGCTGTTTTCCGCCACCAAGATCGGAGTTACAGAGCGCAGATTGCTACCCCAGCCATCAATCCGTCCTCATTGTTTTCGTCGCCGGAATTACGCACACCATCACCGGTGTGGATACAAGAGATCCGTCGTTGTTGGCTTAACCGGAGAAGGAGACGAAAGCATCCTACGTTTTGTTTACAAAACAGAACGAGTTTCTGTTGCAGAAACTCAACTGGGAAGATGACCCAGTTGGGTCAGGCACCAGGCCAGGCTTAGGTTCGGGTCAGTTCTGACCCGTTTGCAGCAGGAAGCCCAGCAACCACAGTCAGGGTCATCCGGACTCCGATTTGCGCTTCGGTTCTTCCTACAGACTCACATCGACTGAAGGCAACATGATTGTTATAATCGTTTTTGACAAATATTTATCAGTCTTCATGAAATTTATCTGTCTTTTTGGTAAATTTATCTAAATTTTGTTCAAATGTATCTGAGTTTTTGTCAATTTATCTGAGTGTTGTTCGAATTTATCTGTTTTCTGTTATATTTATTTCTGTTTTTGGTAAATTTATCTGAGTTTTGTTCAAATTTATATGATTTTTTGTCAAATTTATCTGCGTGTTGTTCGAATTTATCTGTTTTCTGTTATATTTATTTCTGTTTTTGGTAAATTTATCTGAGTTTTGTTCAAATTTATATGATTTTTTGTCAAATTTATCTGCGTGGTTTTCAAATTTATCTGTTTTCAGTCATATTTATTTCTATTTTTTGTAAATTTATCTGATTTTTGTTCAAATTTATCTGAGTTTTTGTCCAATTTAACCGAGTGTTGTTCAAATTTATCTGTTTTCTGTCATACTTCTTTCTGTTTTCGTAAATTTATCTGAGTTTTTTAGCAAATTTAGTTACGTTTTTTGAAATCTATATGCGTTTTTTAAGTTTATTTGCGTCTTTTGATATTTATTTGTATATTTTTAAATTTATTGCGTTTTTTAAGATTATTGCATTTTTTAAAATCTATTTTCGTTATTTTAAATTTATTTACATTTTTTTAAATTTTATTTGGATCTTTTGAGATTTATTTGAGTCTTTTGAAATTTATTTATATTTTCTGAAAATTATTTGGATATTTTGAAACTTATTTGCATCTTTTTAAATTTATTTGCGTTATTTGATTATATATTGCCTTTTTTTTTTAAAAAACTTATTGCATTTTTCGAAATTATTTAATTTTTTAAAATTTATTTTCTTTATTTTGAATTTTATTTGTGTGTTTTTAGAATTTATTTGAAAATCTGGGGATTCCATTAATCGTGGGCAATTAAATGTTAGTTGGCCATTATTAATAGGATATCCCACCAATCATGGTATCCCACCAATCATGGGATTGGTTATGATTTGAAGAAAGGGTAAATTAGACATTTTAGGTGTGAATAAGTGTGAGAGGGACCTTTGGGTCTATGACTTTTTTTTGTGGATCTAAAGCCATAAAGTGTAATGTTGAGGGACCTGTCGCCGAATGCCCCTAAAAAATAATACAAAATTTTGTAACAATGGACCTTTGGAAGGTCAAGTCACAGCCAAATGACCTCAGAATGGATTCTGATTTTGAGTGTCTCTATCTGGCCAAGATGAATATGATTATGGATGAAGTGGGCCTTAAAGTTTGGGCTTTGGACCAGATTTGGCCATATGGACCTTTTATGGCCCACCTCCCGAAAATGCCCTAAATGGCATCCAAATTACTCGAATTTGAATGAGTGGCTTCTTATACATCTGTTAGGATAACTCGTATTGAATGGGCCATATCTAATGTATTTAGGCCTCAATCGACCTGTCAATTGAGACTATTAAATTGGGAACCTGGCCCTGCCCGGTCCATCCCGAGCCCGACAATATGGGGCATTTAAAAAGTTTTGAGCCCGGTGTGATGGGCTTGGACAATGGTTTTAAAACCCAGCTAAAATGAGACTGGGAATGGGCATAGCCGGCCCAACCCAGCCCGGCCGATCCATGACATGTATTATCATTTTCTATATGAAACAAAGAAAGATGCATTTGATTGGAAAAAAAGAATTCAATGAACTTCAAAACATAAACAGACATGTGATTCATATAGTCTTAAATTCAATTTTTATGAAGCGAACCACGCACATTAAGATTGGATTGTCAATTGTCATTTTGTTATATAAAACTTCTTGCAAGGAATGAACAATCTCCCTCAACTCTACTCCTAGTAGTGATTACTGACATATATACAAAGGCCATGACTTAATGATATCATGGTTTTCTCATTGTAATAATAATATTGTGCAACTCTTTGCATAAATATGAGGGGGAATGTGGAACTGATTCATGAAAGACTATGCTCACGGAAAGGCTCCGATCTCTCTTTTTTTAAGGTATCGAAAAGAAATTACCAATAAGGCAGTTGTAGAAAAAAAATGGAATTAGATCTTAATGACAAGTCTGTAGAAGAAGATGACACCATAGATATATTACAACAGTGAAAATTGAATTCAGCTAAGTATTCTATTTTATCTCATATGGCTCGTTATATTTTAATTGTTCATGTGTCCACAGTTACTTCAAAGTCGGCATTTAGCATTGGAGGGCGGGGATTGACCCACATATGACTTCTTTAAACTAGATACGGTAGAAGCATTAGTTTGTGCTCGGGATTGGTTCAGTCACGATCCAACTAGTGATGATGATTCTGACAATGATGGGAATGCACTAAATTTATCTTTTAAACGTATTTAAAAGAAAATTGATTTATGTTGATTTCTATCGAGTTCTTTTAGACACTACTTGACCCGCATAGGATTTTTTTATTTTCTGCTCTATCACCGGAAAATAATAATAATAATAATAATAAATTTGTCATGTTGCTTGTTGCATTGTATTGTCGGTCCCAAGCCTGTCAAAAATGAGGGTTTAAAGTCCGGTTCACACTCATATTCGATGGCAGTATAAGAATAATTGGAGAATGCTTAGCTTATATTCAAAATCGTGCTAAACTCTGGCCCGGCCCGGGCCTGCAAGAGACGGGATTTAAGCTTGTTCAATTTAGGGCCGGGATTTGACAGCTCCCGGCAGTACAGGCCATTATTCAGAATGGAATTGGACAGCCCAAGCTTTGGCCCATCCCGGCCCATTGACAGGCCTAGGCCTCAAATAGCTGACATTTATTTTTATGACCTTGAAGATGAAAGGTCTCGAGAAAATTACCAACATGACTTAGAGATTCATGGGAAACCCTCAAGTTGGTTAAAATAGGGAAATGCCAATCTAGTTGGCCATTTTTGGAGAACTTTTAGACCATAAATAACTAACATCAACTCTTATGGGTCGTTGATCGGTCTCGGTGTAGCCTCTGATAGGCCTAAATAGTTGTTTAAAATGTCAATAAGTCTCTAATTCAGATTTCTTTGGCTCTATTGACATATCCCAAAATTAACTATCTTTTATGACTTGAGCGAGTGCCTTAGGAATTTTCAGAAAGCTGCAAAGTTACCACTGGGCGAAGCATAGACTTCATGGTAGATGAAACAGAGATCTATGGGCCTAAAAAAACACTGGGTCCTTTTTAATGTATATGGATTAGGGGGCCACATTAGGAGGATATTGTATAATTTTCATGAAAAAGATGTTTAGTTTCATATCTTAAACCTTGATAGGCTATAAGAAACATAGTTAAAAAACACAAAATGCATCTAAAATCATTAGATGTACTCATTTGAAAATGGTGTTTCCAAACAATCATGATAATATGTTTCACATATTAGATGCGTAAAATGGCCTCTTATGGTTTTCGTCTTGAATTAGATTACCCTAGACTCAACTCAACCTATTATGTGTACATGTACCTGTTGGACCCAAATATATATCAGTAAATCAGCCTTTACTAGTCTAATTGCAGCTACACTCCAAACTAGACATATCAATGCTTTAGCCTGGTAATGTTTGTTCTATTTATTGGTAAAGTAAAGGTAAAAGTAAATGTCACATCAATACATCATAGCATGTGTGTTCTATTTACTGGTAATACTTATGTTTATTTTGAATGAGGTAAAGTAAAGTGAGAGGTTGAGTGGTAAAGTAGGCACTTGTTGTCTCGACTCCATGGGTTTACTTTTCCACACATTACCTCAGACCTCAGTTATAGTGGTAGAAAAATTGTGATGCCTCATAAAATTTGTGGTGGAGTTGGTGGCAGTTGGAAACTACTTTCCCTCTTAATTTCTTTAGTTAATCAAACGTGGTAAAGTAAAGGTAGTTGGCGGCCAGAGTTACTTTACCATATCAAAACTAACAAACCCAACTTCTCCAAACAAAATGCCATTACTCAAACCTGTAATACCCAAGCTAACTTATGGCCCTGAACCTCATTTACTGAGTTTTTTTTTTTATCGGTAACAGTAGTCAGTAACTTAATTATATTAAAAAAGAATAGAATACAAACAAAATGCACAAGAAGAAAAGAAAAAAAGAAATAAGAGGTACAAGAGTAATGTACCCCTTCACACCACAACTACATAATAAAACCCTCCCAAGGAAAAACTCTCTCAACACCTTGCTTGGCTAAAGCATCCGCCATCATGTTTGATGACCTACACTTATGCTGAAAGCTAACATTAATGGTAGTGGATAATACCTGGATTTCATTGAAGAGGAACTGAAACTTACATGGATAAGCCTTCTGGTTCGAAACCCAACTCACTGCATTAGAAGAATCACTCTCCACAATAAGATTGCCATGCTAGTATATCGAAAAACATCGAAGAGATTCTAGAATAGCTAAAACCCCAGCTTCATTAGAGTCACAAACCCCCACATATTTGAGAACATGATAAATAAAACGTCCCCATTGCAATTTCGAAGCACTCCTCCAATACCAGCTGGTCCAATCTGGTATTCAATATCCCTAACTCCAACATGTAATAACAAGTCTAGAATAAGAATTGGGTTTTTTTCCAATGAACAAGTTCTACGCTTCGAAGATAACAAATTCTTTTTTATTTTTTATTTTTTTCATTTTTGGTAGAAATGGAAGATAAGAGGTTGGGCATATATATGGCCTGACATGCTGGTTCCACACAGGAAAGAAGCCTAGGCCAAAATAAAAAAATGATGGAGTTCACGCATGCACTGAATGTAAAAATAGGACCAAATTAAGACCGAGGAAAGAGGTGACGTACTAGAGTTTGAACAGGTTAGAACTGTCATTTCTTACCAGTTGGATAAGGAACATTTCTCAACCTATAAGATATCGGAATTATACGGGACATGGTTGTAGCTGTCTGTAGAGTGAGTTGGCCTCAAACTTGAATTCATCTAGAAACTGGTGTACAAACTAGTTTTCTACAATCTAGGCCTGTATGCATTTTGCAGCCGGAGTTTCAATGAAACAGTGCCTTGTACTGCGTAGAAAACACAAAAATAATTGTAGTAAATGTAACATTTGGAATGAAAATATGCAACAAAAACACCTAATTGTTGATCCAATTCGAAGGTAAGAACCATAATCAACCTTTGTTGAATTGAGATAAACACAAGATCTAGGTGATGCATATATATAGAAAACATAAATACAAAAGAACATCAGAGGTCTAAGAAGGAAGAAATCTAGCTAACATATCTGGCCTACGGGCAGTAATTTACTTTTTCGTCCAGCTTGAGTTTATCACCACTCCTGCTCCCTAGTACCAGATACGCTAAGAGTGTTTAGGCTGTTAGCCACAAGGCCGCATTTGCAGCTGAGACACACAATGGACCAAAACTGCAAAACCCTCTATGAAATCCATCATGGGGTGTTTAATCGGTCAAGGAGACCTTTCCAAATGGATTAAACCAAATAACCTACTTTGAGTGAAATACATCTCTAAAAGTCTCAGTATATTCGAACCTCAGGGTCATTTGTTTGCAATCATTCGCATATGTAAATTATTTACATATGTAAGAATTATGCATCATCACAATATTTGTTTGCCATCAATCATGGATGCATAAACAAGGAGCGAAAATAGTATCCAGAATAGGTGTGAAAGTGATTCATGATGGATTTCGATGTGGGACTCCGACCTGCACCCGAAGATCTATATGCGTTCCGGCGAATGAATAGTTTTACACATCTCTTCGCATCGAACTTACCATTGGGAATGGAGAGTATCCAATCCTAGGGCTCCCTTATATCCTTATATAGACAAGTCATAATGAATATATGATTACTCAAAGACTTCTTCACCAAGAAGCTCACATCCATCTAATTCTAGTGGGAGTCTTATGTGGGGGCAGATCATATCTTCTTCTCAATGGGATCAACTAATCTTTGTTGGCCCTTTGCCGTGCTTGATTTGATGTGGGACCCACGGCATTGTGCCCACACGATTTCCTACAATTCACACCTCTCTTATAAAAAAGGGTGTCAGTACACTTGTTACTTGGTGATTGTATTCTTGTGGGACCCATCAACCACCTTCTTTTTTTCATTACAATGTGTTTGATATTTGTATTCCAAACCGTTCACTTTGTTTTATTGAACTAATAAAGCCCAATATATGAAAGTTGCTTGTCTTAAATATTCACAAATTTTGAGTAAGTTGTGAAAAGTCTCAACCTATATATCGATCTAATTTCTGAATTTTTGTGGCTCTCAATTCATAATTTGAACTATTCAACATTTTTTTGTTATTGTAAATATTAGGAAATTACTTAATTCTTCATCGATTTTGATAAATTCGTATAAAGGATCTTAAAAAATCCAAATAAATCCAAAACAGTTGGATGTACTGATTTACCCATTTGAAAATGATGATTTCGACAAATATGGTAATATTTTTCTTATTTGTACCATTCGCGTATGCTACATTTGCATACATAGCATTCATATATGTGTAAAAAAAGGCAAACAATTCCTTAAGAAATAAAAATACTGTCACTAATTAAGGAGCAAGTGGAGGCCCTTGCACATGTATGGTTGTAATTAAGGACACACCTGCTACATGCTAATAAGAAAATTGAAAATGGAGCGGGGAGGGGGGGTGGGGGAATGATAATACCAGCTAATAAATAAAACTATAATAGACAATTGAGCAACCTTTTATTATTGGCACAAAACTACATCAATGAATATTGAGAGATGAAATACAATCAAACTTAATAATCAAATATATTTTAAAGTTACATCTGCATGGTAATAATGATGATGATGATGACAACTAGCCATTAATTAATAACAGCACATTTCTTCCTTATCTCCCCTGCCTTGCCAGTGAGGACACCTATGTTACCCATTTTCACCATGGACACTCCAAAATCATTGAAGAAGCTAGGTTGTGCTGAGTTGATTTGAAGACCAATGTAAACTTTGGTTTCATCATCATCAAGAAGGGCTGCATCTGATTGAAAAAGCCCCCTCCTCTTTGACACAAGCTTATAGTAATCCGTATCAAATATTTTCGAGCTTCCTGGATCCATCTGTACAAAGGAAGTTACATCCCCTTGCTTACATTTGATTCTCAGCTGGGCAATGTAGTTCGGGTCCAAAGTTGGATCTGTGTCTCCCTTGCCCGTGAAGTTGTAGATGCGATTCGAAAAGGTCGGGCAATGCGCGATTCCGATGGTGTGGCCACCTTAATTAGGACAAGGAGTTCATATCAGACATAGTTTAAAAAATGTTTATAAGTATGAATGCATTCTAATCATTGTTTAAGAACATGGTTTCTTGTAGCCAAAGTGGAAACCTATGTTTATGTCATAAAATTGCCACCCCGAAGTATAAATGCATGCATCATTGTGAGACAAAGATGTTCTTATGTTTCAAGTGACTTAAGCAGTGGTCTTACCTGACAAGACAACAAGGTCTTTTACACTCAAACCTTTCTGACTGAACGATGCTTTCAGCTGTGTGATGTTAAAGAAAGGAGCTGGAAGGTTCACTTCTGAAGCACGAGACACAACACCATCTCTTCGGCCAGTGGGAACTTTCCAATGGGGTCCCCTCACCTGTAATATACCCACATTTGTGTAATGTTGAGGATTTTACCAGTGTCATAAGAAATGCTCTAACTTTCTATACTTGTAAATTTTCTACAATTTGAAGCAGTGCATATTCTTCTCCATGAAAATTGAAAAAAAAACAAATTGAACTATTTTTTCTTGATAGTTCTGAAAACCCTTTTCTAAGACAGAGTTGGGACTTGGGAGGGTCAGAATATTGCTTTTACACACTAGCTAACTGCATACACAACACAAGCCAAAAATATTGGGTTAAATTTTTTTTTTCAGAAGATTCTATGTATGGCTATTTGCATCCTTTTACAGTTACACAAACAACTCTCATGCAACCACCTTGACTCGCAATGAAATTGACTTTTAGCGGGGCCAGATTTTGGCGCCACTAGAAGCAATCTATAACGGCGTTTTTGGCCGGCCCCCCACTAAAAGTATATTTTCTTGTAGTGATGGTTGATGAAATCTTGGAACTAACCTGATTCAGATTCAATATTTGAGAGCATTAATTCTAAATAAATTGACTCAGATTAATATTCAACTGAGAACATTAATTCTAAATAAACTGACCCAGATTAATGGTCTTTTCATTGCTGTTGGCCTTATATTATTTCAAATGTGGTTTGATCAGAGGAAATGTTTATCATTCATTTGGAAACCCAGAAATGACTGAATGTGATCAGGTTGACTGAAACGTTTTAGATTAATAGAGTAAAAAATAAAAGGTGACATTGCAAAGTGAATTTCCATATAAGTTTTATGATTTAGAAGATGGTACCATACCATAGACACAACATCCCTTGCCACTAGGGCTACAATATCAGCGCAAGAAACAACCCCTGGACACTCATTCTCCACTGCGTCCTTTACTGCGTCAATGACATGGAAGCCACGAAGGCTTTGATTTGGGACTGCCTCTTTCTCAGCTTGATTGCCTATAGTTGAGTTTAAGAGCACAGAGCCATCACATCCCTGTCCATAATCCATATCAATCTCAATATCTCATTAGCCATTGCTTCTTCGACTAGGCAATATCTCAATGCAAATTCATGAGTCATATAGAATGAAAATGACTAACCCACATTTGTAAACTTTGTGTTTGGGAGAAAAGCAAGCAAATAGTCTTCAATACTATAAAACTAAAATAAGCTACATTATTTGCACACCAGAAAAACTAAAGAAATGATATAAGATAATTATTAGACCAACTATGACTTATAAAGTAGAATGCTGGCCAATCAGGAAGGAAAATATGTATAGATTGAGTGTGATAAAGATGAGAATGTTGAGATAGATGTATAGTAAAATTAGAAAATAGATATTGAAAATAAGCACTTTTGGAAATATTTTAGAGTAACATAAATGGGTGATAACTTAAGAGAAATTCATTTGAGATTATAAAAAAACTATTCAATGGAGGCCAACAATGGCACCATTGAAAAATATTTTTCTATCTAGGTTGATAATCCACCAACAAAAGGGGTCACATGATGAGGTTAATATTGATGAAAATAGTTACAAAAGATTTGAAGAAGTGCAATCTATTTGACTAATTGGCTCACGATAGATCATGATCGAGAAAAAAACTCAAGTAGCCGACTTCAATATAGTTAGAAAAGGGCTTGGATGGTGAAGAAGAAGATGATGATGATCTATCCAAGCTTCTAAATTATGATCTAACAACAATTATTTAAGAAGCAAATGGATTTGTATGGATAAAAAAATATACAGTATATAATTGAAGATTGGGAGGGACCAAAATATCATCCAATATTAGAAAGGTGTCCAGCCCTTGGACCCATACCCAGGTTTTTCAATTCGGGTCGGCTCAGTATTTCGGGTAATTGGAGGCCTGTATTCATACATGCTATAATGAATGAAAGGTCAAACCCATACATTCTACCTACCCTTACAAAACAGTCATGGAAATGCATCCTCAGCAAAGGTCCAGACAAAGAAGGAGCTCGTGAGATGAAGGAGGCTGTTGTCTTTTGAACTATGGCCTCCACATCAGGGCATGTCTTGCTATAAAACCCTACTTTCAGGCCCTGTGCATTTGTTGAATGGAAGCAACAAAGTGCCACAGCAAAAGAGAGAAAGAACTTGAACAGTAGCCTCAAAGCCATGCTTCAACAAGAGATGCTCAGATGCTAACACTGAAATCATTGGGGACCTCAAGCTCCTTTTATAGTTGCAATTCTAATCATTGACTTGCAAATGAAAGCCTGTCACATAGGGTTGCAGCTGAGTTTCAAGTATATATTTTAAACAAGCTGTTGGGTCCCCACAGATAAGAACACGAACGTGCAATATAGATAATCATCCTGATTGGTACAAAGGTTTGACTTTGACTTAGCTCAATCATAATCATGTTTGAGTCCCCTATGGATGGTCAGATGCCCAAAATAAACTTGTCCAAGACTTTTTGACCTCATCTCCCAAAATGTTGATGTTTTTCAAATTCTTGGGGTTTTCTTGTCATAATATTGGGAAAATTCCCTGGGAATTAAATTTTTAAATAATAAGTACTCAATAAATGTAAAATATTGTTAAAAACCAATTCCTATTGCTTTTCTGAAATGTTCCTATTCTTATTAATTTGATACTATAGTGATTTTCTTGCGATATCTTCGATTTTGACAATGCTTTGAAAATAGGGTGATATTATTAGCAATATCAACATATTGTCGCAATATTTGCAAAATATTACCATTTTGTGCCGTAGAAATCCAGAGAGTGGCAAGTCTTTTGTGCCAATGCTGTGTTTTTTCTCTTTCTGTACCATATATTTATACATGGTTGAAGGTGAGGGTCTTCTTAACTTACAAGAACCTATTTGTTTGCATTATATTACAAAGGTATTAAATACATGGAAATTTGGAGTCAAATGAGCTCCATTGAAGTGCTGCTGAAGTGATGAGGAGTAAATGATATGAGGTGTGGGGAGAAGGAAAGGCACTGATGTAGATGCAACCGTGACTTTCCTAGGATTTGAATTACTAGGGTGATGATAAGGTATTTGATTCGATTTACATAAATGGAGAAATTATTTATAATCATTTTTATGTATTTATCTTTGATCTTCATTTTTAACCACTTGTTGTATGATCGAACTCTTATGTATTCCGTTCCTTATTTATATGCAAACAGCCAGGACCTAAAAGATATAAACCAAATTCCACATCTTCACGTAGGTGACAATCCGATCAATGGTTCGCTAAATCATTAATGCCAGTGTACCAAAATTAGGGTGAGTTATAAGGACATTATCCTCATGTTAAGTCCTAGCCATTCTTATAAATCCATTACTGTGAATACATGTAAAATTCAAACCACTCAAAATCAATAAGCCAATTGTATTAACTGTATTAAAATTTCACACCAACTAAAGTATAATGCCCATCAAATTGATCAGGAATAAATTAAATGATTAGATTCCCTTGTTTTTGTTACAGTTATAAGTTTGTCAGTTTGCTGAAGAGAGTGATCTTCACTGAGATTAAATACCAGCGGAGGAGGCCCGTGCTAAGCCCGGGCTCAAAATAAAGATGTATAAGTAAATTTAAAATTTCTTCGATACATTATTAGAAATAAAATAAATTTAAATAATCATTTTTTTCATTTTAAAATCATGATTACATTATCTACAAATCAAAATTGAATTTTATAAATGTGATCAGACATAAAGTAAATGATGATTAGACTCCCCTGTTTATACTATAGTTAAAAGTTCTGCACTTCTCAATTTGGTGGACAGCCCCCCAATCTTCCGGTATGGTAGAACATGGCACAGAGCAGAGAAAGATGGATCGGTGTTTCGGGCTGTCTGACTTTTTCATGTTTTATTTGTGGAGATAGATCCGCCTTATAATTCTCCATGAGACTTTGAGAGTATTGTGCTGCTAAAGCCCTAATACTACCTGAGGCAATAAGGTTTGACTTTGGCCTTTTTCTTTCATAGAAATGTCCAGTTTAGCAGGGGAATAACAGGTAAACTGACTACTGAGCCTGCACAAAATGTGGTTTACATGCTCGCAGGCACATCGAAGTGTTTCAAAGATGGCTGATATTGATTGCAAGAATGGAAATATCTTAACAACTAGCACCAAACCCCCGGCCAAAAGTAAAAATATATTAGAAATTTAAGAATTATTTTAAAATATTATTAAGATAAAATAAATATAAAAGAAAGAAATTTATTATCTTTGAATATGTGATGAAAATAAATATAAAATGAGAAGTAAACTTACATAACATAATGCCCTCTTGAATTTAAAGACATTGACCATCTATATTACTAAAGGGATGTATACACTTCATGAGAAGTCTTGGAGGAGGACACCTGGCATGTCTTGGAGATGGACACGTGGCAGCAAAGGGATCCAAGACACGTGGCAGCAAAGGGATGTATCACCCTTCCATTCCTCCATTCCATTTCCAACCCTTCCATTCCTCCCTTCCGTTTCCAATCATACAGAAATATCTTCCTATAAATCTCCATCATTTCCTAATATTTATCCATCCACCTTACTACAAAAAGAATTTCCATTCAAGTAATATCTTCAACGATTTTGTGGATCAAATCCAAACCTTTAAATTCAAAAAATTTAATTTATATCAATCAATTAATGGGTCACAGCCCGCATCATTTGATTTTATGGACGGTTAGAATAAAGATGGTGGACCCCATTCATCTGGGTCCCACTTAAAAATATTTGGTCAATTTGTTAGGTCTATGATCATTTGATCTTTCTTAATCAATTCATGCCTCACCTAAAGAATAAAACATTTGGAAAAAAACATAAAGATCAAATTAGCAACAGAAAAAAAGGACTCACAAGTTTACTAATTAATAAATTTATTAAAAATAATTCATATCAGTATGTGCATTTGGTGGTTTCGTGGTTATCCACGGGGTTTTGCTAGTTACACAAGTATGAATGTGTGTCTATATATGGGTAGCTCTCATAAGCTAAAGCTTAAATTAGCGTAAGCTCAAGTTTGTGGTGGGGCCCACCTGACGACCCATATGGGGGTGGTGATTTGGAGATTTCAAAGACTCCTTGGGACTCTTCTCTTTACAAAAAATTAGTCTCAACCGTGGTTTCTACCATCTCCATCTAGCCCCAAAAGTTTAATGGTCAACAATCCATTCGGATCGGTACACAGTCGATCCAACGGTCCAGTAAATCCAGATCTGACCAAAAGCTAGCTAATGGACATGTACAATTTAGGGAGTTCATGTGTTTGGTCTATTTGGATGGACCAAGGGTGGGCCCCACAAACGTAAGCTCATAGAATTAAATGGAGAGGCATGGTGCCCATGCCCAAAAAATATAATGAAATATGTGATTCTTTTTTTAGTTATTATCGGAAAAGAACAAATTTTATAGAAATAAATAAGTAGTTTATATTTATTATATATATAACTTTATTAAAAAAGAAAAAATAACTTGGTGGGGTCACATGATGTAACATATAACGGTAGGCCTCATATCCTAATTCCTTCAAGGTGTGTCCAATTGGACAGTGGGACCTTGCTGATGTGTCATTCCGTACACTACAACAAATCACACCACTCCCGACTAAATTTTCCGACTAAAATACGTTAGTCGGAAAATAACAAACCATTACCGACTAAATAAACATTGGTCGGCAAAATTGAATAAATTCGCCGACTAATCTATTTTTAGTCGGCAAAATCAAATATTTTTCCTACCAAAGAATAAATTAGTCGGCGAATTTGTCCTTTTTTGGCGCCAACTCACTTCCTGGTAAGTAGTCCCGGGTACTTGATCAACTGCGACTAAGTATTTTAGTCAGAAATTTCACTTCATATTTACCGACTAAATTATTTGGTTAGCCATTGTTCCTAAGTAATTCCCGACTAAATATTTAGTCGGCAAAAATCCAGCAAATAAAACTTCTACAGCCATTGTCCGACTAATTATTTAGTTGGCCACTGTTTCTAAGTAATTCCCGACTAAATATTTAGTCTGCAAAAATCTAGCAAATAAAACTTCTACAGCCATTGGCCGACTAATTATTTAGTCGGAACTAATACACGCTTTCCCAACTAAATTACTGGTCGGGAAAATTGTTTTATTTCCCGACTAAATTAATTTTAGTCGGCAAGTTCTTTTCTCGACCTCACTTCAGCGACCAACCGCCGACCAAAAGTTTTTGGCCGGGAATACTAATCACCGACTAAAAAATCGACGTTTGCCGACTAAAGTGTTAGTCGGGAGTGGTGTGATTTGTTGTAGTGGTGGATCCTTAATGGGGTCACATGATGTAACATCTAAAGATATGCCCATATCCAAATATCTAAAGGTGTGTCCAATTGAATATTTGGTCAGTAGGCCCTTGTTGATGTGGTGTTCCAAGGAGCATTGGTGGGGTCAAATGATGTAATATTTAAAAGTGAGCCTCTTATCCAAATTCATTAAAGTGCATCAATATGTGTTTAAAGGTGGCCTTGTTTTTCTGATCTTTAACTTGAAAGAAATGTCCCACGGTATTATCAACTTCTTGGTTGAAGTGGAGAAATGATATATAGGTGTGATAAGGATAAAAGAAGTTGTTTACAGAAATTGTAGAATATATGATAAATATATGAGTTTGTTATCTTTATAAAAAATTTTAAATGAAATGGGGAGATTTAGGGAGGTGATTTGGAAAAGATAATTGAAATGGAGATTTAGGGAAGAGATTTATTTTAGATGAGTGTGGTGGCCCACTTTTTCTTATATATTTATTTGAAATGAGAGACTTTTTAGAGATGACGTGGCACCCCAAAGCACTATGTGATTTTATAAGTATTTTTTTGAAAGGAGAGACTTTTTAGGGATGATATTGTGGCCCGGGCCAAAAGTAAAAATATATTAGAAATTTAAGAATTATCTTAAAATATTATTAAGATAAAATAAGTCTAAAAGAAAAAAATTTATTATCTTTGAATATTACAGTCTTTTAACATGTGATGAAAATAAATATAAAATGAGAAGTAAACTTACATAACATAATGCCCTCTTGAATTTAAAGGCATTGACCATTACACAAGTATCTTAAAATATTATTAAGATAAAATAAGTCTAAAAGAAAGAAATTTATTATCTTTGAATATTAGAATCTTTTAACATGTGATGAAAATAAATATAAATGAGAAGTAAACTTACATAACATAATGCCCTCTTGAATTTAAAGGCATTGACCATTACACAAGTATATGAATGTGTGCCTATATAGGGGCAGCTCTTCTAAACTGAAGCTTAGGTTAAGGTAAGCTCAAGTTTGTGGTGGGGCCCACCTGGTGACACACATGGGGGCGGTGATATGGGGATTTCAAGGACTCACTGGGACCCTTCTCTTTGCAAAAAATTAGTCTAAACCGTGGCTTTTACGATCTCCATCTAGCCCTATAAGTTTAATGGTCAACAATACATTCGGATCGGTACATAGTCGATCCAACGGTCCAGTAAATCCGGATCTGACCAAAGTGGACATGTACAATTTAGGGAGGTCGTGTGTTTGATCCATTTGGATTGACCAAGGGTGGGCCCCATAAGCGTAAGCTTACATAATTAAATGGAGAGGTATGGTTCCCGGGCTCAAAAAATATCATGAAATATGCAATTCTTTTATTAGATATTATCGGAAAAGAACAGATTTTATAGAAATAAATAAGTAGTTTATATTTATTATATATATATATATAACTTTAATAAAAAAGAAAAAATAACTTGGTGGGGTCACATGATGTAACATCTAACGGTGAGCCTCATATCCTAATTCCTTCAAGGTGTGTCCAATTGGACAGTGGGACCTTGCTGATGTGTCATTCCGAGGATCCTTAGTGGGGCCACATAACATCTAAAGATATGCACATATCCAAATATCTAAAGGTGTGTCCAATACAATATTTGGTCAATAGGCCCTTGTTGATGTGGTGTTCTAAGGAGCATTTGTGGGGTCTTTAACTTGAAAGATGTGAGTTTGTTATCTTTATAAAAATTTTTGAAGGAAATGGAGAGATTTAGGGAGGTGATTAGGAAAAGATAATTGAAATGGAGATTTAGGGAGGAGATTTATTTTAGATGAGTGTGGTGACCCACTTTTTCTTATATATTTCTTTGAAATGAGAGACTTTTTAGGGATGACGTGGCACCCAAACAGCCCACCTCTCACACCCAAAGCTATATGTGATTTTATAAGTATTTTTCTGAAATGAAAGACTTTTTAGGGATGAGGTGGCACCCCTAACAGCCCACGTCTCCCTTTGCTTAAATATATATAACTTCTTCATGTGCTCCACTCCAACTCCTGAATTATATGCATCACTAATTCATAAATCAGGGTACTTTTGCACCCATCTGATCAACAGTCCGGATAGAAAAACAAGAGAAATTGTAGGTTATTGAATTATGGTTGCATTTCATATGGGATACATGTGGGTCCACCTTCAAATGATCCATAGTGCTAAAATGGTTTAGAGGCCAGCAACCCATAGTTTGTTTTCAAAGTTTTGGTGCTTACAATCGTAGAATACAAGTCAAACATTGAATTGAGTAGACTGAAATCGATGGGAGAAAGATAATACAATACAACCCTTAAACAACTCATCAATGAAGGGGGTATGTGGATGGAGTTGGCACCAGCGAGAAACAATGAATTTGTTTCTTATGGTGAATACATATAGACGTGTCTACATGGTCTAATCATTGTCGGTATAATAATAAAAAAAATTTGAGCCCTACAGACTTATAGCGTGTGTTTATTTGCATTGTAGGAATTGAATATTATAAGAATTCACATGGAGTTCGATCAAGAAATATTAGGTGGTGAAGGATATAAAGAGGAGATATACATGTAATTGTTATTTTTTTGGGATTTGAATTATTGAGAGATTTTTATGATTCACTATAATGAATGCTATTCTAATTAATTAAATTAATGCAGCGGATGTAACCAATCAAACAAAATAGAATTAGCAAATAAATTTACCAAGCAATCACCACAAGAAGGCAGACACAAATTTAACGTGGAAACTCTTTCCAAGGAGAAAAGCCACGATTTAGAAATCAAGATTTCACGAACAGTTACAAAATATACCCACAGACTCATTTACCTCAGTCTGTACCTCGACCTAAAGACCGTAGTTGTTCTTGCACAGAATCCACTAACACGACTTCCACCGTGCACCGTTCCCCTTACTTGATCTCTTCGCACCTTGTCCACCAAGATGAACTATCTTCTACAAGAAAGTAGAAGCAACAAAACCTTTAGAACAGCCTTTCAGAACAATCTCTCAATGGTTCTAGAGAATCAAAGAAATTTCTCTTAGGTATTCTAACTTCAGATCAAGAAAGAGAATTAGCTACTTATGTTGTGTCTTTGTATTAAGAGAAATACCCAATAAATGGGGCCAAATTCGTGCAAGAGACTTCTAAGAATAATCCACTTAGAATCACAAACTCTGTCTTAGAGTCCGGATAGAACTGGGTTTCAGCCACCTAGCTCGCTATAGCGAGCATGTGTCTCGCTATAGCGAGACACCATTTTGCCAACTATAACATGACAGCATCTGTCACGATTTTTATTCTTACAGTTATTAGGGTGGCTGTGTATTAATTTCCCCTCTCCCTTTGATTCATCTCCCTAAAAAGTCTAAATGGTGTCGAACATGAGGGGATCAATGAGATGATGGAAATGTTCTCTTCCCAATCATCTTATGCCTCTAGATATAGACTCGTAGCTTCAGAATATTTTGTTGATTATATTAAATATCATATGATGTAATTACTACTTTGGGATCCAAATGCGTGCTAGTTCTTGTAGTCCGGGCATGTTTCTTTAGCAGAATTAAAGGGAACTCATGTTTGAAGAATTTGTGGATTCCCTAAAAGCTTACTCATGGTGCATGGGATTTTTTAGTCCTCTTCATGTGTGGAGGATTTACAAATGCCAAAAAGAACAAAATTATTCTCCAAAAGCTTAGTTATGGTGCTTGGAAGTTTTTAACCATCTTCATGGGTGGAGGATTTATAAATGCCAAGAAGTCCAAAATTTTGTGAATTCAGAAAGGCCATTTAAATCATCTTATGCCTCTAGATATAGACTCGTAGCTTCAGAATACTTTGTTGGTTATATTAAATATCATATGAAGTAATTACTGCTTTGGGATCCAAATGCGTGCTAGTTCTTTGTAGTCCGGGCATGTTTCTTTAGCAGAATTAAAGGGAACTCATGTTTGAAGAATTTGTGGATTCCCCAAAAGCTTTACTCATGGTGCATGGGATTTTTTAGTCCTTGTTAGAATAAAAGCTGCTTGACATGTTATAAGTCAGCAAAGGCTGCCGTTTAAAAAAAAAAAAAAAAAAAGGTTGACAGACGGTTGCAGAATTCGTCCCGAGGCAGAGTGCACTCTCGCTATACACCTCGCTATAGCGAGGGTGACACGCAGAGCCTAACTGATTCCGGACTCTGTGATAAAGTCTAAGATGGACTTCTTTTCTAAGTAGATAATTACAAGGAGTCTTAAGCACGATCACAACCCAAAGAGAAAAAAAAAAAAGATCATCTCTCAAGTTTTGAATTTGTGATCAAGTTGAGAGAGATTTTCTCTAGAGATTTTTGAAGAGTTGTGCTGCCAAGTACTCTAGAGAGCAAGTTTCTTCTGCATTTCTTGTAGAAGATCATCTTCTTACGTAGAAGATTTGAGGAGTCAAGCGCTGGATCTGTTGCAATCAACGGTGTGATGTCGTTGAAGCGTGATGCGACAAAAGGTAACTTCAGTCTTTAGATAGGGGATATCTAGGGAAGAAATCTAAGTTTTTTGTAATTGCGATATTCATAGTATTTGATTAGATCCAGTACGGATCGGTGGTTTTTTACCCGGTTTGGGTTTTCCACCTTAAATTTGGTGTCCTTGTGGTGTGTACTTGTGATTTTATTTTCGCTGTGTAGATTATTGTTTTTTGCACACTAGTGGGTTGATTTATTGAGTGGACCAATCTAGAAATCTCGAACCCTAAACCCTCAATTGGTATCAGAGCGGGTTACACTAATTTGTTGTGTTTGATCATAAGAGATTTCTGTAATGATACTCAATCAATTCTTGGCAAGAACTTCTATGTCTGATGATGATAATGAAGATGGAGTGTCAGATCAAAAACAAGATTGGGAGGAAAAATATTACTCCACATTTAATAATTGTGTTAAGATATCCAAGTATGGCTACAAGATCTCTATCAAGTTTAAAGCTGCTCAAGAAGAAAACTCTACATTGAAAATTGAATTAGAGCAAGCATTTGAAAAGATTCGTCTCTTGGAAAGTCAGAAAAACTACATAGATGAAAAATTGACCACTGAGAGTCAAAAACTTGAAAAGGCTGAACAAGAAATAGTGAATCTGAAGAAAGAGATAGTGATTGTGAAATCTGAAAAAGAAGATTTGCAAGGATGACTGAAGATTACTCTGTCTGAGTTCGAAATCAAACAAGCTTCACTAAACAAGATGAACACTGGTTCGAAGACTCTTACAAATATCTTGTGTAGTCAAAAGTCTCAGTTTGACAGAAGCGGTCTCGGTTATGATCATGGTGCATCCACTTCAGATGCTAAAGGTAAAACAATTTTTGTTTCAAGTGTTGCACGTGCTACTCCACATACTGCACTTTCAAATAATGTGTCGAGTAGTATCAAGAAAAAGAATGTGTCACGCGCTGAACGCATATCCACTTGTCACCATTGTGGAAAGAAATAACACATTCGTCCCCATTGCAAGAAGCTGCAAAGTCTACCCAAGACCAAGCAATGGCGGAAGAGTTTTTCTCCACCCAAGACAACTCAAATTTGGGTTAGAAAATCTGATTTACCTAAGGAGTTTGCTCACGCTCTGCTGAAAGTTCCAACTACAAAAGTGTGAGTGGCTAATCATAAAATGCCCTGATCAAGGAGGTCAAGCTCCCACCCCCAATGCTGATATGAAGATCATAGTGAGGGGGAGTCAAAATTGAGGGGGAGCTACTGCATCCAGATTGACAGAAGCTGCATGATTATTTTTTGTTCGTCAATTATGGACAAATTCAAGGGGAGTTAAGAATGAAGCCAAGGAGAATTCTACAAGCTAAGGCAATTCAAGATTTACAGTGTTGATTTTTTTTTAAAAATTCATTGTATTTTGGGTTTTTCTTTTAGGTAGATCAATTTGTATTGTTCTACGAGGATTTGTCCAAAAATTACCAAAAGGGAGAGATTGTTAGAATATAAAAGCCTAACATGTTAAAAGTCAACTAAAGAGGTTGAAGAGAAAAAAAACGCAGAGATGGCAGAATGCACTCTCGCTATAGCGAGGGTGGCGGACGCGCAGGAGACCAGTTGATTCCGGACTCTGTGACACGCGCAGAGCCCAATTAATGATTTTGGACTCTGTGATAAAGTTTGAGATGGACTTCTTTTCTAAGTGGATAATTACAATGAGTCTTAAGCATGAATTCTGGGCTATA
Organism: Litsea cubeba; assembly: GCA_012931725.1. Taxonomy (NCBI): domain Eukaryota; kingdom Viridiplantae; phylum Streptophyta; class Magnoliopsida; order Laurales; family Lauraceae; genus Litsea; species Litsea cubeba. The sequence continues at coordinate 1,179,145 of CM022951.1, forward strand.
TATTGGGTGTTTCTCACAACCCAAAGAGGAAAAAAAAAGATCATCTCTCAAGTTTTAAATTTGTGATCAAATTGAGAGAAATTTTCTCTAGAGATTTTTGAAGAGTTGTACTGCGAAGTACTCTAGAGAGCAAGTTTCTTCTGCATTCCTCGTAGAAGATCATCTTCTTGCGTAGAAGATTTGAGGAGTCAAGCACTGGATTTGTTGCAATCAACAGTGTGATGTCGTTGAAGCGTGATGCGACACAAGGTAACTTCAGTCTTTAAATAGGAGATATCTAGGGAAGAAATCTGAGTTTCTTGTAATTGCGAGATTCATAGTGTTTGATTAGATCAAGTACGGATCGGTGGTTTTTTACCCGGTTTGGGTTTTCCACCTTAAATTTGGTGTCCTTGTGGTGTGTGCTTGTGATTTTATTTTCGCAGCGTAGATTATTATTTTTTGCACACTAGTGGGTTGATTTATTGAGTGGAGCAATCTAGAGATCTCGAACCTTAAACCCTCAGTCCTCTTCATGCGTGGAGGATTTACAAATGCCAAAAAGAACAAAATTATTCTCCAAAAGCTTAGTTATGGTGCATGGAACTTTTTAACCATTTTCATGGGTGGAGGATTTACAAATGCCAAGAAGTCCAAAAGTTTGTGAATTCAAAAAGGTCATTTAAAACTTTTTAGGTTGCTAAAATTTGCAACTCTAGCATAGTAATATAAAACTAGCATTATTAAACAAAATCCATATATTGGCAATTAAAGACCTATACATAAAAAAAATAAATATCAAGAAAAATGAATTAATGATTATTGCAAAGATTCAAAAATTCCACCTAAGGTTGACTTAAGAAATGAGCAAATTTGAGAAGTGAGAGAAATTCACAGTAAACCGGTTAGAAAATGAAAGAAAAATAAATTAAACAAAATCCTTCTCTCTTCATCAATTATCAAAAGAAAGCATCACACCTTTGAGGAATAACTAACTTTAGAAGGTTAGCAAACATATTATATGCAAATCCACATTATACACAAAAGTAATTTTTAGAAAGAAAAGACCATGTCATGCAATAGTAACCGATTGAATCTAGTTTTAAGTTGTAGGATGCAAAGAGAGTAAGAGAATAAGCATAAATGCATATAAGTTTAGTAGCAAGGGAGGTAAAGGAAAAAAGAAAAGTAGAATGTAGTTTTAAGTTGTTGCATGAGAATAAGAGTAGTTGCATCAGTGGGGAGTTACCATTAGAAGTGGAGAGAGAATGTGCAATATTTATTGAAATTATAACCGACGGTCAAAATTTAAGCCAAAACCCTTGACTTTAATATATTATAATTTTTTAAATGTCATCGAACAAGGAATCACATCATGTCTATAAATTCCGATCGAACATCAAAGATTTTAATTAGAAATTTTGGTAAAGAAAAAGGCCCTTACTTAGGTGGATGATGAATTGCGATCTTCTTCCAAATGGAGGCAAAAGGGCGCCTCACATTTGTAGTGGGACCAACAGATTTTCAAAACCAGGCAGTGTTCCAAAGGGTGCCAAATGACATTATGTTATCCTTCTTCATCTTTTGTAAATTTTCTTTGAGCTGATGCAATAGTGAATATCTTGGAAATCAATGGAGTTCTTTCTCACCGTGAGTATCCCACAGTACGTCTTTATTGTCTTTGTTTCAACGTTGAAACCTCTACCACAGTCACTACCCACAAAAAAGAAGACCCACCCGTTCATGCGGCTGAATTTAAAAGTCCATTAAAGTACTTTTGATGTGACATATTATTTATAAAATAAAAAATTTACTTCACTTTTACTATATTAATAAAGTATCAAACTAAGAACTACTATCATTTTCTATTACTTATGTCTTCATCGAGTATCAATGTACTCATTAAAAAAATAGAAAATGGAATGAAATGATAAAACTTCAAAGCAAAAGATGCTTTCATTAACGCAAATACGCAATGCATCTTCATTTTTCCCTTCTACAGTGAAATATACAAATATAACAAGTGAAACTGGGATCATGTTCAGATTGTTGGATGTCTTCGATGCTTCTATATTCCTACAATAATTCATTCAGTGGTGTTGTGGCATTTAGATTTGGTTCTACATTTTAATGAGCATAGAAGTGTTGCACAGAGCTTGATAAATGGTACTAAGAACATATTAACAAAATCAAATGAGAGTGGAAAAAAAATTGACAGCATAACTACATCCATTATGAAAATAAGGGTAGGCTCCTATCAACCACACTTGAAAACCCAAAGAATAAAGTTACCTTGAAGTCAACATTCTTATCCTACTTCCAAAAGTTTCTCATAAGAATTTTAGGTGTCGGGTTTTTTTTTTTTACATACGATGAGATGGCTTTTCTCCTCCTAATATTTATAAATGTCTCGTTTCTTTACAAGAATTTTAAGATCTTGACTACCTAAAAGGTCTCAAATGTTCTGACATAATTTTGAAATTCTATCCCCTTCACTTTCTAGTGGAATGTTTGGGAATTTCGAAATTCCCCAATGATAAAAGAATATTTAGGAATTCCACAATGTCTTGGAATTTAGAAATTCCCCAAGTAGGAATTTTCTAAATTTCAGGAAAGAAACATGCCTCCAAGTGGGGGCGTAATGGTTTGGTTAACCGTGTGTTTAACCGAATCGTGATTTACGGTTTTCAATTTTTAAAAACCATAACCATACCCTAAAAAATCATTAAAAAATGGAACCATGGTTAACCATATTAGACGGTTCAGTTACGGTTAATTGTCACTTAAAATACATATTTTTTTTAATCAGAATGGAAATACATGTTCAAAAGTCAAAACCAAATATTTTTTATAACAAATTACAAACTTACAAAATACTAATTAGCATTAAACTATTCATATAGACAAATGAAATAATAAAATGTGTTTTTCTAGCAAACACATCATGCATTGATCCCTCACTTTTCCCTCTTTCATTTTTTGTTCCAACGATTAGGGCTCGCTTTTTCATTTTTTGTTCCAATGATTAGGGCTTAAAAGTTAAATGAGGTTATTTAAGTTATAAAATTACACAATACCCCATTTCTTCTTTTTTTTTTCTTTTAAATTGAGGTCACTACACCAAAAACGGAAAGTTGGAATGGATTACCGTTCCTAATCCGTGTGTTCCTAATCCGTTCATCCGTTTCAATTTCCTATTTTTGAAACGGATTAACCGATTAGAAACGGTTTAGGAACGGATGAACGGATTAGGAACACACGAATTAGGAACGGTAATCCGTTCCAATTTCTTATTTTTGGTGTAGTGGGTGTAAGGTTTCTGTCAACCATGTATTTTGGAAAAAGGATTGACCGAATCGTATTTTACGGTTCAGTTCGATTAAATATCATAAGTAGAGACTGAAAACCGAAACCAAATAGTGAAGTATGGTTTTTTAATTTTAATAACCATAACCAAAATGGCTAAACACGATTATGAACTGTCGCTTCGGTCAGTTTGACAATTTTTTTTTTATTTTTCTTTCTACACCCCTACTTCCAAGAGTGTTCAAAAGTACCTTCCAAGTAAGGGGATCAAATTACTAAAAGTTACGGTGCAATTTTTGGAAGTTTGTATCCTGGAGGGTCGTGGAGATGTGTCAAGACCTCTTACCCATTTGTAAAGCTGCTACTTGTCAAATAGTGTCACACAGTGGGTTTTGACATGGAAATATATGGGTAGAGAGCAAGAAGGTTGTGGATGACCTTCGATGGTAACCATAAAAAAATGCCATTAGGGTAGAGGGTCGTGGATGACTTTCTTGTCCACACTTATTAGCCCAAATAGGTTTTTAGATTTTTCTTGATGTACTATTTTTTTCATGCGAACAATTGACCCCTCTACGTTATACCATGCATGGTGGATCAGATAACTACTTCGGAGTGTTTGTACGTACCTCTAAATATTTGTCAAAACTGGGCATTGGTTAACCTAAGAATCTTAAATAACATAAGGTAGGACACATTGGCCTTACTGGGGCATTCCTGGGCCATAACCTGAGGCAAATGCCCGAAAGTTTTCAAGCCATATAACAACTATTGTACAGGTAATTTTGAAGAGCCTAACATAGACACTTTGACAGCCAACATAGGCTAAACATCACGGGCGCAACATTTTGTTTATGGGCCAACACTTTTTGCAAGGTTAAGTTTTAAGTCAAATTGACATGAAATTTGGAAATACTAAAAGGGAAAGATAAGTGTCTCAACTAATTAAAGTAGGAGTTCTATACTTCTTTAGAAACCGAAGATTGAGTCCACTAGTGCTATCACCTGGAGGCCACAGGGGCTTCACTCGGCTTCTCTCTGAGCCCGGAGGGATTAGTCCAGCCCAACTCAATAATTTAGACTAAACAAAACCCAAATAGGGCATGTAGGCGCTCATCAAAATCTCTTGGTGTAAGGAATATGATCGTAGGCTTCATCTGGGGCCATACATACCTGAATTTTTCATGCCAAAAAGTACAATTGAAAACAGTGAGCCAGCCTTAAGGGCTCATTTGGTCAAAAGAATTTAAATGTATAGTTAGGGTTCCAAAGCATATCCAAATGGACTACACGAACTGTGACAAAGCTAGCTCTAAGCAAGAGAAACACAACAGTGGGCCCCATTATGCGCCAAACTTGCTTATGTGGTCTCCATGGCCCTATAAACACAGTGTGTGTGACTATTCACACAGTGAACAAAGCATGGCCCAAAACTCTTAAATCTTCCCACCCTTTTTGTGAAAGAATGATTTTTATCTTGTAGATGATTTTCTTCACCTTATCCTTGAATAATATAATATGGTGGTTTTCACAAGAAATCAACATGTTGTATTCTACTTTCTACCGTAGCCAAACACCTACATTTTAGGTGTGTACATTAGCTCATAATCTATGAGATAATATCGTATAATGTTTAGAAATATCTCGTTTCCAAACCTTAGGTCAGCAATGATGCACATCAACACTTAGTTGCATTTTCATCACGTGCTTAATCAGATGGTGGGACCCACTTCTTTTTTATATGAAACTATTCAAATGATATTTATGGAGGCCCCCCACTAACCGTTTAAGCTCGCACAGTGGTCTGGACTCAAATATAGAAGGACCGAAATGCCCTTTAGTAGAGTTTTTTTTTTTAGTGCAGCTACCTGCACACTAAATATCACTTTGCACACATCCACTTTTTTCAAAAGAAAAGAAACTTCCTAAACTACTCCTCCCTCTCCTTTCCTCTCTCTCCTTATCCCGGCAGGCCACCCCCCTCTGCCCTCTACTTTCTCGCTCTCCCTCTCCCTCTCCAATCGACCATCAAAATTGATTCTATTAATTAGGCTCTCATATTTTCCTACATGCACCTTTACTAAAGGTAATGACTAATTTATTAAAGCTCATTATCGACCACGGGTAGTGCACAATAGCCATTCAAAATATCCTTTTATTTCTCTAGATTCTCCAAAAAAAAAAAAAAAACTCGTGAGTGATACTAGGAGCTCTATTAGCAACCTTCGCCAATGATTGTGATCAAAGTTCTAGACAGTCTTTCAGCTTAATAATGAAAATAGATATGGGGATGGCAAAGCCCCTTGCCTTACTCCTCTAAATGGAATGATTCTCCTTGGAGGGGAACTATTCAAGAGAATCAAAATAAGAAACTACTGATAAATAGCTCTTGATTAGCTTGATAATGTCCTTCTAAAAACCGAATGCACTAAGTTTTTGGGTAAATTAGGCAAAAGTTCCTGAGCACGGTCTTCTAAGGCATCAAGGACAGCAACTTTTTCTTTAATGTCTCTAGTCCAGAACAGCTGGAGATATTTTGGTGAGCGGTCCCTAATATGCCACATCATATATTTTTATGACTAATTTGCCCCTTTCAACAGTTTCAGCATAACACCTTCCATCTTCTTCTCTGTTGTCCTGGAGATCCCCTTCCGTCTTCTTCTCTAGGAACGAGGGATTTCACCAGAGAGCTTTGCAAATTGAGGGATGTAGTTTTTATGAGACAATATTTTCATTCAAGGATGCTGCCCTTGATCCTTCTCAGAATTTTTCTTTAAATCCAGTACTTCTATTGGCCCTTCCAGACATCCATTTTTCATCCACCTCAGGTCCAGAATCAGCCACTCTCCTCCAAACAGAACCATTAACTATTCCTACTCACTCACCTTCTTCGAACATGTCCCATCCACCTACATCAAAACCTGGTTCCATTCCACCTATAACCCAACATCCATCACCACCGCTTGCTATTCATGATCCAATACGTGGGCCCGCCATTCCAACACCTGCACCCAATACTTCCACACCTAATCTCTCCATTTCAACACATGACCTTCATGTTGCCATCAATCCATCACATGGCCCTGACAAAGATAAATTTGCAAAACTCTGATAAAGATAAATTTGCAAAACTCAGATAATTTATCTGAGTTTTTGGCAAATTTATCTGAGTTTTCGAAAAAAACTAATCTCTCCGGACCCACTAGTGTGGTAGTGCAGTTTCGAATCTACAACCTCCGGGTGCAAACCGTGGTCCTAGGCCAACTGAGCTACCCCTTGGGGTTAATATAGTATAAGACTTCATGAGCGAAAACATAATTATTTGAGATTAATGCACTTCAGAAAGGGGTTAGGGTTTTATTGAAAACTAATTTTAGTTTATTAGCCACAACCTTGGGGATATGATCTTACAAGTTACATTACATAAATTAATTGGCCTCAGGTTGTTCACATTTTGAGGGTGATCTTTTTTGTGACTAAGAACAATAAATATTTTCTAAATATCCCATAGGAAATTATCTATAAATAAGAAATATTCATCGAAAAAAATCACATTTGGGTCCTATAGTTTTCTACATATGTTGAACAAAACCTTATAGAAAGCTATCCGGTCATGGAGATTTTAAGGAATCTAAGTAAAACACCGCTCCTCACTTCCTCCACCAGCCGAACTGAAATAAAAGAGAACTTTTTGTATATGCCCCCTTAAGGTTTATAAAATTTGTTAATAGGCCCATGTGGTTTTAGTATTTGTATATATCCTGTCTTTTCACCTTCCGGCCATGTCCCCAAATTCAGTAGTCTTAATTACAATGGGCACTCACTAAGGGATTTGTGTTGAAATTTTATAAAAATGACAACTTTGCCCTCACATCCATTAAACAGAACTGATTATGCCATTGTTTAAAAAATCTTATTATTTTATCCCAAATCCCAATGGGTTCTCTCTCAATAACTCCCATGCTCGTGAAGCCTACTCATGTATTTTGAAACTTCATCAATTCAACAATGGTTTGTGCATGGATTAGGTCAATTATAACTAATTATAACTTTTAAGGATAAGTTATGATCGATTTGAATTTCATGAAATGGGCTTCGGTATTGATAAAAATGGACTTTTCTAGGGTTACCCTCTTCTACGTACTAAATGCTATCAATGTTACACTCTTAAGAGAAAAACAAATCCAAGCATTATGCATATATAAGGAAAAAGAGATGGACAGAATTATCATTCATGTTTAATGTTGACTGTGACATATTTGCAAACAACCCACAAGCCTTTCTACATGCAATGTGCATCTAGCTTGGATCCAAGGATGAAAAGGACAGTGGATTTGTGCAGTTTCCTCAGGATTTCTTTGATGGCCTCAAAGATGACCCATTTGGGAATCACATGATTGTTACAAGAGAAGTGAGTAGAACTAACCTCCTTAATGCTTAACCAAAAAAAAAAAAAAAAAAAACTAACCTTCTTAAATTTGTGATCCATGTGCAGTGGCTGGAATCAGTATGTTACCATTAAGTAAAAAGAAGAGTTAGGTAATGTTTGTATCGTCTTAAGTTTGGGTCTTAATGTCTTGTGTCTTAAGCGCTAAGACAAGAAAACAAATAAGATTGTTTGGTGCGCTATATCAACATGTCTTAAGTGCTAAGACGACTTGTTATTTAAGACGAGATTTATCTTAATTCTACGAGCTCGAAATTCAGCTCCTGGAATTAAGACCCCAACATCTTAAGCGGTAAGACAGTTCAGAACTTTTAAAATTCCCGTAATAACCCTTACCAATATCAACGATTGCAGCCCTCAAATAATTATAATCTTAAAATAAAAAAATATTATAAAATAAAATTTAATTAAACATATAATAAAAATAAATTTAATACAAACACTTTATCATAATATAATATACATATAACATTTAAAAAAAAACGATTAAAAACATAATAATAACACTTATTAATTAAAAAATTAAATAAGTAATATTATATTGATAAAAAATAAAATGAACATATAAAAAAGCAATATAATATTCAACGACTATTAATTGAAAAAAAATCATAATATAATTTAATAAATATATATAAAAATAAATAAATAAAAAATAATATATTAACACAATTACAACTCTATAAAAATTAATAAATTAAAAAATATATATAAATATAAATGAAACAAAAATAAAATACAATTAAATAAATATATAAACAATAAAAAAATAAATAATAATCTATGATAATAAAATTAATCATTATGATAAAAACAATCATAACACAATTATAAATAATAAAATAAAAAAGAAAACACAACATAAAAAAAAGCAATTAAATGAAATAAAAATAAACAAATAATATGATAAAAATTTTAATAATAATAATTAATATAATACATTAATAACATATTATTTAATGAAAAATAAGTAATAATATAAAAACATAATAAAACTAATACAAAAAAAATTAATACACGTAATTGTAAAAATCTATAACAAAACATAAAATTACAATTAAGATAAAATTATAATCATATAAAAACATCAAAAAATAAATAATAATTATTTTTTTATAACAAAAGGTATAGAGTGTAGTGGGCATTGTCCGAGTTTAAAAAGAAACAAATTTGGAGTGTCACTAATGTTTTTTCAGGCTTGAAATCATTTTTTAAAAAAATGAAAGAAATTACCCTTAACTTAAGACATGGATAAGATGCATTACCAAATAGTCTTATTCAATTCAGATCTCATAGTGTTCGGGTGTTGCCAAACGATCTTATTACATAACAACTAATCAGATCTTAAACTCGCAGCTCTAATAAGATCTTAAACTCACAGATCTTTTTTAGATAAATAAGATGATAAAAAAAATAAGACGATCCAAACAAGCCCTTAATTTGTACCATTCTGTTCATGCATGCGCGCGGTTAATAGCCTCTTTTAGTATATAACAGTATGATTAATCAGTGCTTGTGTCGTATAATGAGAATCCGGATGCTGGGCAGTTTAGGTGCTTCAAAATTATTGAATAAAAATCAAATGAGAATCATGGCTTTTAATAGGATTTGAGATTTCATGCCATAATTCATTTATTCAATCACAATATTAAAATATAAGTTTACCCCTACAAAGGATAGTGTTGCTATTCATCAATTTATAAAAAGAAAAATTGTAATTAAGCATTTTGTATGTGTGAAACAGTACATTTTTTGTGGAATGACTGGGATTCAGGGTCCAATCCAATGTATGGAGGAACAGGTTGTTTCCATAGAAGAAAAATAATATATGGGCAAAACCATAGAATGAAGCACTTCAAGGTAAAGAGTTGATCTATTAAGCAGTTTCACCTCAAACGCTTTCTTAATTTCCTTTTTTTTTTTTTACTCTTTCTTATTTCTTGCAAGGGTACTCATTTTTAAGTATGTGTAACTAGCACAACATAGCTTTTACTTATCCTTCCATCCTCCCTTATAATGCCTGCAGTGGTTAGGATTTGGTTTTCATTTCTAAAACCTGGCCCATGGGATAAAACCCATAGTAATTTTCTTGACCAATACCTAAACAGATAAGCCAGGGCACAAGTAGGCTTAAATACCCAATTTGTAGGCTTCACTCAACATGATATATATAAAATGAAGGAACATATTACTTGATAAATATGCTATGCCCATGCTTCACTCAACATGATATACTTAAAATGAAGGAACATATTTATTTGGTGCTGGGAAAGAAAGATTTGATTAGCAGGAAATAGAACTGAAATAAAGAATGAGATCCCACCTGGACTATTAACAATTATCTTCCAAAAGACTTCACAAAATGAACCAATTAACTACAAAAAAAAATCCGTGGATGACCAACATTGCTGCGCTATTTCAACACTTCTTCCAAAACCTGAGAACACACTTGGTTTATCTGGTTACAGATTTCACAATATCCTCCGAAGTTGTATATTGCATTTCTAGCAATCTGACAGTTATTGGGCGAATCTCCATGGAGGTGCCCTAATTATTCAAACGCAAGCAGTGCTTGAATCGTAATCAATTCTTGCCCCTAACCATATGATCATTCTCTACAATATTCTATGACTAGTTGTCCCACTGCAAATGTACCTCCATATGGAAAAACATTCAATTAAAGAGCCAACAGTTCAATAGTCTTAGGACCATTAGATATAGATCTTCAACATCCAATCCTGATGTATCAAAGTGTAAACACATCCCATTGTTGGTGGATTCTAGCTTCATTATTGGTCTTCATGGAGGGATCTTCTACAGTGACATTCTCTCATCCTCCCTTAACACCACTCTAGTCTCATCTTTGAAACAGCAAGGTGAATTAATAGAGCTTCCTTAAACCACTCCAGTACAATATTTTCAGATTGGGATTCTTTTTTAATGTAAGTTATTTATAAAACAGAGCACATTATGTTCACTCTTTTACAACTTTGTTAAACTGTCAGTCAATTGAAATTTTTTTTTTTTTTTTTTGGTTTCATCTTGGTTCGTTTCTATAGTAGAATTCATAAAGCACTCACCAGATGGTTCAAACACGACAACGACGACGACGACGATGATGATGATGATGATTTAAAATCATTTAAGCTGACATATAACTGATCATAACCACTGATGTCAATGTAGGTGGGGTGGATTGATGGATCAATGACAGAAGACATACAGGGCTTAGGATCCACTCTATGGGGTGGACATCAGCCTTATGTTCCCCAGACCCACCTGCGTTTCTTGGGTCTGCACGCATGTGTGGACCCGCTTCCCTAACCTAGATGAAGCTGTGGGCCACGGGCCTACTTGATATATTAGTTGGAAATCACAGACCCTTGTTTGCCAGTCACTAAAAAGCTCAAGTTTAGACAATGCCGGGCATATGCCTTGGGAAACATGTTGGCACACGCTCCATTCCTGAGTTATGCTATTCTGCACTACCGGCATATTGTCTCCTCACTGGCAAGTCATTCTTGCCCAAGGTACTTTTCCCTTTCACTCCCACACTAATTCAGTGGTAATTCAAGTTGGTGAAGAAGACTATTCTCAGTTTCAATTTCATAATTCAAAAACTTATAAACAAACAACATAAAATTAGATTCATAAACAAATTTAATTAGAAAAAGGATTCAATCAGCTGTCACTTAAATTATGTAAATGCTTTTCATTTGCCCTAAATATGGAGCCCTCCCTTCCCTTTGTTTTAATTCTATGAATTTTGATCATCTTTCTTCTAAGGAGGGCCTTTCCCTCCTTCTAGAAGAGGTACCTTCTATAATGAGCTTCAGGAGCATAGCAGGTGTCCTATTTTAGTAGGCAATAGTTTGTATAGCAATTTTTTTTATTGAAACATTAACAATAGAGTTATGAACAAGTCAGGTCCAGCTACATTTAGATTCAGTGTCATGATATTGATTAAGATCAGAGGAAACTAATTCCAAAATCCCATACCCACATCTTACTGCCAACACAACACACTAATAGATCAGTGGTGTTAGTACGTCCCTTTCACAAGGATGCATCACGGAGAGTATCCTTTGGTCATTAGGTAGTAGTCTAACAACCCTTACCTCTCACCTAATGTAGCAAGAAAAAAAACTAAACAAAAATCGGAAATCCACATCTTACTGTAGGTCGAGTCTATCATCGAAGTTTTTTTCTTTTTTTCTTTTTTTCTTTTCTTCAGGGGTCATCAAAATCCTATTTTATATATTATTTATTGTGGGTTGCATCTAATCTTATCTAGTTCTAATACAAATCCACTTGCACCCTATTAACAAGACATGCAAATGATGCATGTAATATTAGAAAATAACTTATTGTTATGGAGAGAACTGACGAGAACTCGTATCCAAACTACTGCAACTAAGCATTATTGACAATTTACATTGAGATTTCTAACTTAGTCAACAACTTGTTGAGGTTGAGGTTATGATGGTAATAGCTGAATGAAATGGTTGTTTCAAAATCCCCATGCTAATCCAAACATGTAATACATCCCTCTTAATATAAAAACTTCTTTCAAATCTAATAGAAGGATCCTGATCCTCTAAGACGTATGCAGGAACTTATAATGGCATTTCTAAAAGTAGATACCTTGGCCTACTGAACCCACCAATTATATAGGCTTTCTGGACAAAATCTTAGGTACACTGGATGTTGATAACCATCTGAGGCTAAGGCACAAAATAGATTATCATTAATTTATAATTTAAAAAATAGCAGAGCATCTTGCTGCAGAGGATCATTAAAAAAAAATTTATCCTAACTGAAACATCAATGACACTAATTTGTGCATATGCACTCAGGTATCAGATCCATGGGTATTGATCCTGGCTATCTTTTTCGTCTTCTATAATCTCTACACTCTGTCCGAATTCCTCAGCTGTGGGCTCTCCGTCTGCACCTGGTGGAACAACCAAAGAATGCAAAGAATCACCTTCTTGACTGCTTCTCTCTTTGGCTTCTTGGGGGTTCTTCTGAAGCTGCTAGGAATTTCAGAGACCAACTTCGAAGGCGACCAAAACATCTACGACTCTATTAATGATGCAGAAGGTGGACAGTTTACCTTCGACTCATTGGCTCTCTTCTTTCCAGCCACAGCACTCGTGATAGTGGACATGGTTGCGCTCATTGGTTTGTTCATAGGGGTGTCCATTGGCTTGTAGAGGTTGTTTGTAGTAGTTGGGTGCTGCTCAGCTTCACGCCCTTTTTGAAAGGGATTTTCAAGGAAGTTATGGGATTCCCTGGGCAACCAAATGCAAAGCAGGGACCTTGGCATTTCTCTTCATGCACTTACTAGCAAAAAAAGGACCCGTGCTAAGCCCGTGTCTAAAAATATTACTAAAACTTAACTAAAAATTATAATAAAAAATTTTAATAAAGAGAATTTATTTGCTAGTTATTGGGAAAAGAAGAAACACCTAGCATTAAATGTTTAAGAAAATATGAGAAGAGGGTATTAAATGTTTAAGGAAAATACTGCCAAGTGTCAAAATATAAAAAATTTAGATTGTTGACACATGGCAGGACTTTCCATCCATTCAAGGTTAGATAGACTTTTTCAGGGTTGAAAGAAGTAGTGCTGCTATTGTACATTGTAATAACCAATGAAGGACATGAACATTGTGGTGTTTGATAGGTTTCCATATGGGTGGAGGTGCAATTATGGCCTGCTATAAATTCCATGTTGAATATTGGCTAAAAGTCTAAAACTATGAATGATTTTTTTGTAAGTAATATTTTAATATCTCAAATTTAATTATATTGGGCTCAGTTATAAAGAGGTATGAGTACATTGACTTTTTTTTATTAAAGGTAGACCTAAGAAAAATCAAAATCAAAAAAGAAAACTTTGGAGCAAAAGGATAGGTGTTCACCCAAGAAACTGATGAAAGATCCAAAAAATCTTGTATTGATAAGAAATAATTTCTATATACAATGAAATATTATATGATAGGAAACTAGATCTAACAAAGGCATATCCTATACAAGATTAGGAAGAAGAGCTTAATAAGACATAACAGGGCATTGCAGAATCAAATTAAGCCAACGACAGCTCATATTTATAGTCTTCAAACAATGCATTTAACCACTTTAAAAAAATCTGAGAAATTACAAAAATACTCTTATGTCATTTCTCAAAATTTTCTTTTAATAAATCATTAAAGAGAAATGATCAAGTCATATCCAAATAACCTAGTGGGGCCCACTTCATCTTCCTTTATGCATGATTGGTTAAAAAAGGGGATTCCCAACTACAAAAACTAGCTTCATTAATTGGTTATGACAATCAAAATCAAAATGGCCATTTTCGGGTAGAAATGAAGTTATGAGAAAAGACAAAAAAAAAAACTTTAATAAGGGGAATTTTTGTCATTTATTAGAATTTCTTGAGGGAGGGGACTTGATTGAAAAAATTGTGAAAACTTTTATACTTTTTTTAAATATTTAAATCTTCATGTACTTTTTGTGATAATGAGCCAAAAGTTTTATACCTTTTTAAAGGTTTTCCTTTTAATTTTAGTATTTCACATCATCTATGAATATAAGATTTATTGTTCGTTATCTTTCATTGTGAATTGTAGGTAACCAACATCGTCTTTTGGTTAAAAGTTGTGGCCTCATTGTCTAAATCTATTTCCAAATTTACAAGTCATTCAAGATCCTTACCAGAATCTATAGAATAATGAATTTGATCCCCCCACAGGCACACCCACAATTCAAACATACCTTAAACCATAGATTGCATTGACACAAAAAAAGAAGCCACAACAAAGAAAAAAACATTTACTTCAAACTTCTGTCCACAACACTAGCCCAACCCAATAGCATTGTTCACTCCAACCTGACATTTTTCATTCCAAAAGATGACACAACCTGCCATCTAACTTGCTTTCTAAGACATGCTTCCTAAGACATGCAGCCATGGGAACTACCAGAGGACACAAGAAATCACGACCCTTAAACCCATTCACCAAAAAATCCATTATAACCTCGACTTTTGCTTCTCCTTAAGTTGCAAATTAAATGAATCATTGTGAGACCCGGATCTCTTAGTACGTTCTTCTACAATCTGTCCTCTTAGAATCTTGTTATCGTGTTTGATTTTCTCAACTTCTTCCCGCAATTCCTCATATTTCATTTGCAGTTTTTTCAGCTCCTCTGCCAGATTTTCAAATATCTTGCTGTCAAGAACAGAAGAAGTAGGAGGATCTTCTCGCAAAATCGCATAGCTTTGTACTACAGCTGTAAAATCCCAAAAGGAAAAAAAGAAAAAAAAAAGAACATGCTGATCAAACAAAACGACGTTTAATTAACTTAAATATTCTCTATATGCGCATTTCAACACCGAGTCAAACCTCCTGGAATTTGAACTCGCGATCGGTTGGCTCTAATACCATATTAACATCTATGATGCACGGATACTTCAAAATGGGCAACATATCGTGTCGTATCGTATCCGATACTTCAATTTTTACATGTAAAATCCGTGTCCCTGTCGTGTCTATGGCGTGTCCTTGCCTAATCCGTGCCGTATATGGGCATCATAGATATTAAGTTTCCTTAGCTAACCATTCCTATTAAAACCAGAGAGGTTAGTGGAGGCAACAAAATACTTTTCAATACTCCCATTCCTTTCAAAAGAATTTGGAATCAACCAATTTGACACTCATTGATTATATATTAAATATGCATGATTACTAAACACAAGAAGGCTTATTCATTTTCATTTTCTGATTTTTTTTATTGTAGTATCTAGACATGGAGTTCGGCTGCATATCGACTCTCAGTTGTCACTCGTGATTTTGGATCTTGAATTTTGTTTTACCTTTTTTTTATCCTAACTGGCTTATGTGCAGGGTACGGCTTTTGGATTGTCTGGAATGGCCTTATACACAGAGCAAACGTTACCCCCATATGAGAAGCAGTCAAGATAATTCAAAACTCCATTTAAACAACTAGTGGTCATAAATTATCACCATCAAAGACTGATTCATTTATGAGAAACTAGAGTTCTACTTTTCCACTTATGTAAATAAATATTCTTTCTAATAAAAATAACAAGAGATCAATCCCCGACTATAGCATTGATTATGTGTGTGTAAGTACTTACCTTATCAAAAAAATAAAATAAAATTGTTCCTTCTAACACTACAACATGGATGTATGAATATCCATCATTTCAAGGCATTTGGATTACTAAAAAACAGAGTAAAAAATGTTCTTATCCTGTTTAAACTTTTTCCTGATTTTATCATTAGGAAAATATCCTCTGTTGCATATCAACTAAAAATCAGTTTTCTAAAAATTAGAATATTGTTTGAGTCATTGCTCTGCTGCAAGTTTCTTCGCATGGCTTGTAGTTTGATTGTAAAAAACATAATCTAATACTACTCTAAAGAAATGCTCTGATACCGTTACATACCACATGCTACGTAGTGTTTTGGACACATGCGTTGCGCTCGCCGCAACTGCTATTTTTTATCCTCGATCCTAATTCCTAATACCATATTTTCAAATTTTGCCTAATAATCTACTTACTCAGTACATTCCACATTTAACATAATATGTTCCCCATCTACCCTTAATCCAGTTTCTTTAGGCAGAATCATTTGATTTCCATCTTCAATGATCCATTTATTTTATTTATTGATGTTTTTGCGGGAAATTAGATTTACAAGAAAACTTAACTGTAAGGCAACTGAATTTCGAGGACTAACAAAATAACAACTGCATCGCACAGGGGGTAACAAAAGATTAAGAAAAAGTACTAAAAGATAGTTCACATCTAGAATTCATCCAACTCAAAATCACTGCCCCTCATTAGCTTTTGGTCCAATTCAATTCCAGTAAGTGGCGGACAAATATTAATTGGAGGGGGCAGAACGCCAGAACCCAAACAGGCAGTGGGTTTTGGGGGAAAACCCAGATTTTTCATTTGGATTTTGGAAGAGGACCCAAAATTTTTCATATGGGTGTTGGAAACGGACCCAGATCCAACCAGGGTGACTGCCCCCAAAAGCATACATGTTGATGTAGTGCTATCCCTGATTCCTGATAATTTAGAAAATTAAAAACAAGGCAAGTGAAATTGCATTTTTGTGCGTATGATCAATCACAAGGCAGATGCAAGTAGTGATTGGAGTCGGATTGTACTAGAGCTATTATGACTAAAGAGAGTCAGATGATTGAATGTGTGTGAGAAGAGTGCGATGAGTGGTAGAAATAGAAGAAGAAGAAGAAGAAGAAGAAGAAGAAGAGTGGACCTCGCATGCCTGAGGATCTAAGCAACTCAGGGACGGCTACCTCCCTGACGATCCTTATGATCTTCTCCTGAGTTTGAGAATCGGGTAAGTAATCCTTCACCTTGTCTGCTCCATCAACTGTAACGGCTTTGTAGACGTTGCTAGCGACGGTAAAACTCGCACGGTATGAGCTTTGGCAGGCATTTGTAACTGGGGTCAGATCGGGAGCGTTTTTCTTGAGCTTGTCCATGGCAGAACACAACAAATCCCAAATACACAGACAGAGTTACAACAGGTGCAGCTAGCTCTCTTCTTCAAAGGCTTTCACTTTCAGATTCCTCCTCCTTTCCACACCAGGGAAAAGAACATGCGTCTCTCTTTCTTTTATTTTTTTTTTTTACAATTAGACGGCCCAAAACCCGATATTTACCCAGTAAAACTATAATTATCGTACGGACGGCCCAAAACCCGATATTTACCCAGTAAAACATGAAAGAATATAAATTACCGGATGAAAGATTGTACACAAAAAACGCTCAAAATTGGACGGTTTTACCCTTTTTCCAGCGATATCGTAAGGCTGGAAGATATCGAAGGATTCGATATCCCAGGCTCTTAGGATATCGCACAGTTCGATATTTTAGGCATGTTAGATATCGCACAGTTACCTACTCACATCCTCCCACCCAAAGCTTTTCATCTTCTCATTCAACTTTTTCAGCGATGAAAAAACTTGGCTCCTAGGTAACTCATCCTCCCACCCAAAGCTTTTCATCTTCTCATTCAACTTTTTCAGCGATGAAAAAACTTGGCTCCTCCCTGTCGCTTCCAGTCTTTCTTCCCCGTAACTTTCATTAAGTCTCATCTCTCTCAAACTCTCTTGTTCCCCAAACCCTCTTTTTCTCCTGGTTTTATCTTGTGCTAAACCTCACAAACCCCATGGATTCAATAGAGCCATGGTTTCAACTTCAACTCCAGCTCCAGCCCCATTGCAGCTGCCGATTCCATCACAGCACGACCCATCTCAGCTCCACGCCACATCGCAGCCGAGGGCGTCCATCCCTCTCTCTTTTCCATCATGGAAATGAAAAGGGAGACAATGACTCTTTAACAGGATAGAGTTCTAAAATTTTGTTAATTAAGATTATTTTAAAGTTTTTTATTGTGTTTTTTAAAGGATTTCTATTGTGTGTGTTTAAGGATTTCTGAAATCCCAATAAGATTCTTGGCAACCAATGCATATATATGTTTATTATATTTTTATTCAACAAATTTCTTTTTTTTTAATTCCTGATCGTTAATAAAGCATAAATAGTGCAACCATCGAAAGAACACTACTCATTGAGGAAATGGGATAATGAGCACAAAGATGATCAAATCACTGCAATCCAACAAGTATATTAAAAAAAAAAAAACATGAGGAAGGACCCACACCGAAAAAGAGAGGGGTACTGGAAATTTATTCTCGCTATAGCAAGATCAGGTGTGAGACCTGTTCTCGCTATAGCGATAATAGTCCCTGCCTCCCTCTATTTTCCTCACTACATCCTTGTCATAGCGATAATATGCCGCGCTATAGCGAGACCACTCACTGGAAGCTAGTGAAAATATGTCTCGCTATAGCAAGAGACATTCTGTGGAAACAACTCACTATAGCGAGAATATGTATCGCTATAGCGAGACCACTCGCTGGAAGGGGGTGTATGTGAACGAGAAGGGGGGGGGGTTCTGTGAACGAGGTGTTGAGCGAATTTTTTTAAAAATGTTTTTAACAAACATATAGGAAAAAAAACCTCGTGCAGTTCAATGGAAATACCCTCGTCACTTGGAGGCCAGTGAGAAAAGTCTAGCTATAGCGAGGTGTGGTTTCGCTATAGCGAAACCCTGGCTATAGCGAGAACTAGCGACACCTCCCTCTAGGAAAAAATCTCCACGTTCCCGCACTTTAGTGCTTGATGGAATTGTTGCTTGGTTTGGACCGATCTAGTTGTCACTCACTACACCATTTCAGGGCTTTTACGGCTTCTCATTTACTGCGTGCATTGAATGCAAGCCGTAAATGATGTAATAGCACAGCGCGCATGGAATGCGAGCCGCAAAAGGGCCTTTTCTTCTCTTTATTAAGGCGTGCATTTTGCGCGCCGTGAGATCTTATCAATTACGGCGTGCATTTAGGACGCCATAAATAATTGAGCATTTGCGGCCCACATTCTCAAGCCGTAAAAATATTAGGGTATCACAGCCCACATGTTGCACGCTGTAAAAGGCCAAGCCATTCAAATTAAGTTCACGGCCTGCTTTGAGAAGCTGTAAGATTAATCAACTTTCACTGCCCACATTTTATATGCCGTAAAAGAAGAAACCCGCCAAATTAATATTCCAAATGAAGGGTGGTGAGGGAGGGGAGAATGAGACTAAACTGACCTGAAGTAAGCTGATTAGGATTCTAAAAGGAAGACTTTATGAACTTAAGCATGTAATTTGAGTCACTGCCAAACAGTACAAGTTTCGCTACAAGAAATTGCACTTTTCCCGGCGTTTTTTTTCCGGCGCAATAAAAAAACGCCGAAAAAAGTATAGCTTTTGCCGGCGCAAAAGCTTATTTCGCCGGGAAAAGTGTAGTTTTCCCGGCGACATTTCTTCGCCAGCAAAGGTCAAATTTTTCCCGGCGTTTTTTTTTTTTTATTTCGTCGGCAAAGGTCCCATTTTTCCCGACATTATTTTATTTTCGCCGGCAAAAGTCACATTTTTCCCTGCATTTTTTTGCTTTCGCTGGCAAAAGTCCTATTTTTCCCGGCGTGTGTTTATTTTCGCCAGCAAAAGTTAAATAAATTTCACCCGCCAAGTCCTCTTTTCCATTCGCACCTTCATTTAGGAAATTGGGAATTTTTTTCCCAATCACCGTCTTTGCCCCTCACAATCGCGCCTTCCTCTTTTCCTCGCTCATCCCTCTTGCCCTCGTCTCCGTGTGCACACCATCCCCGTCCCTGTCTCGCTCTCTCCAATCTTCATCTCCAACCCTCTTTTCCTCTCCCCCTGCGCAGGTTCAGAACCCTCTTCTCGAAATCTCTTTCTCAGGCACGCAAGTCTCTCTACTCCATCGCCAGACCCATCTCGACCCTCCCATCATCTTCTCCTCTCCATTTTCTGTTTTCACTTTTATTTTCTCCTTTTCTTTTAGTTTCTGCCATGGTTTCAGGTGGAGGCCGAGTGGGCTTAGACCGGAAGGAGGGAAGAAGGAGAGAGAGGGGGAGCTAGCCAGGTGGTGGCCCAAGTATGTGGGTTTTGCCATGGTTATTTTCTCTTCTTCCATTTCTTATTTTCTCTCTTTTTTCGTTAACTTCTCTGCCATGGTTTTAGGTGGAGACCGAGCAGCACATCCCCTGCCACGATTTTCAGGTGGAGGCCGAGTGGGGAGCAGGGAGAGTGACAGCAGAGTGAGGGGAGGAGGAAGAAGGGAGCTCGCCAGTTAGCCTAGTATGTGGATCCGCACTCCTTGCCATCACTACTAAAAAAGGACATTTTATATCGGTTACAAAAACTGCCTTATATCGGTTTTTAATATAACTGATATAATATCTTCAGTTAAGGTTTTTTATATCGGTTTTTATTTTTTTTATATCGGTCAATTTTTTTATATCGGTTATATAGTAACCGATATAATAATCACTATATATAATATCGGTTAGCACATATGTGATATTATAATTGCTATATTTTATATCGGTTATTATGAAACCGATATTATATAGTTTTCTAAAACCGATATTAATTATGAACCACTTTTCTTCATTTTTTCTTCCCACTTTATTTTTCCCCTCCCGCTCTCTGCCAAAACATACTTGTGCCTCCTTTTTTTCGTTCCTTTCCTGAAAACCTAAAACTTCCCACCATTCTTTCTTCTGTTCCCTACTATTCTCCCTGCGCCAACTCCATCTTCAACGAGAGACGTGCGTGGTCGATATGCAAACAGAGCCCAGCCCGGATTTTCTTTTTCTCTTTCGCTCTTACTCCAGCGACTATCAACACATAGATCTTGCGACGGAACCCTCTGCAACTTGAGATTAGACCAATGCTCTGCCTTCTCTGCAAATCAGTCAGTGAGTTCTCCACACAGAGGCTTGAATCCCTACGCCCTCCGACTGCTTCTTCTTCTCTTATTCTGTGGTCCAGACTTCTTCTTCTCTTTCTGTTATGCGTTTCTTCTCTGCTCTGCAACTTCTCATTCTCAATTCCTAAGTCAAGAGATAGCTCACAAGCAACAGGTTTCTCTCTCACCATATCTTTCTCTCTGTATGAATAGTAGATATTAAGAGTACTACATTTAGTCTTTCCGTTTTGATGTTGGGGGGTTTGTCGCTATTTTGGTTTGGGGGGTTTTGGGATTTTGATCGGACTTTAGGGCTTCTGGGGTTGGAATTTTTGGCGTTTTGGCTTCAGGTTTTGGGGGATTTTAGGGCTTTTCTCTTGGATTTTTTTATTTCTAGTTTTGTGAATTTTTTTATAGAAGAATATTAGGGATTCAAGGGGTATTATATCCAGGCTTTTGATTTTAGGTTTTAGGGCATTTGATGGAGACATCTGTTGGGGCTTTGATTTCGGGCTTTGAAGGATTTTGAACTTGGAGATTTTTATTGTGGGTTTTGTCAAATCTGATTTCGGGCTTTTGCAGTTTACATAATTTTAGGTAATTTTTATAGACTTCTTGTGGTTTGTTTAGTACTATATTTGCTTCATGCAGTTGCTCAAAACTTGTACTTTGATTTGCTATATTGGGCATATAGAATTTTAAATCATGTCATTTAGATTAAAGTTTTGAAGCAGATTGTGCTCAGGCTTTTATATGTTTATTATATACATGTATCACCCTTTTGTGTAAATATTACTTGTAAGTTTTGTATTTGTAAAAATGGGACTTTAATAGAAAAATGAACGGGACATCGGGCAAAGTAAGCATAAGTGTTGATATGTTCATAGAGAAGAGCATTTGCACCCCCAACTATTCATAGACATATTCATAGCATATTTTTTTCTCAAATCCACATGTGGCAGACAACACTTTGGTTGGAGTTCTCTGTATGCTTACTTAGAGAGAAAAAAATGGAAAAGAGATGGGTCGTTCAGATGGGTCTACGTGGAGTTCTTTGTATCCAACTTTCATCCGTCCATGTCAAGGAGTTCTGAGCGTTAGTATAGTGATTTGAAATGTGATTGTATGTGAATTGTATAGTTTTTGAGGAATTTAGGGTTTGAATGTAAGGTATAGGAATCAGATTCTTAATGATGTGTCATTTTTTTTATAGATTCTGTGGGGTTTTGACTTTGACTCTTTTTTTCTTCTTATTTGGATGATCTGATTGCTTCTTGGTAAATATCTAAATGTTTGAGATTTTCTTTTTCTTTTTTTTTTATGGTGTTTAAATTTTCTAACTTGGTGGTTTAAATTTTCTTTTTGGTTATCTTTGCCTTGTATTTATTTATTTGTTTGCTTTATTCTGTTCTTAGAATTGATTCCAAAGATTTTTTTGCTTGTTTTAATTATGTCTAAATGAGGAACATGATTCTATCTTAATTTCCAAAACTGTGTTGGGTCCTATATGGGTGTTACATAACTGTTCGATCAGTGCTTAGTCAATGGGCAATGTGAGCCACATCTCAACTGACTAGTGATTGGGTGGCTAGTGATTTTTGGATTGTCTTATCAGTGCCACTTTTGGGTTGGTGTTCATTGCCCACTGCACGGTCATTCAAATTCCAGACTACCATCCATCTCTACAGGGGACAAAGGGTGAATGGTAGATTGTGGGCAAGGCAACCCGCTGTTGTTGAGTACATGGAGTGTTGTCATTTCTGTTGATGCGTGCATTATGTTACTAAATGATTGAATTCATGGCAATTTTCATCTCATTTTTCTTTTCTTTTCTTCGTATTTTTTTTATTTTTTTCTTTTCTATTATGGATAATGTAATTTTGTTGTTTTGGTCTGTTCCTTTGGAATCTTTTTTTTTCCCTTTATTTTTTTTCCAGGCTGAGGTGGCGATAGATGAGGTTTATGCTCAGGTGTGTCTGGTTCCTGAAAGTGAGGTTAGAGATATATTTATGCTTCTCCTTTTTCTTACTGCAATTTATTTGAAATGTTCTCTTTTCATCTATTTGTGTTGGGCCTTAAAAAACTTTTTTTAATGTTTGTTTGCTAATTTGGGATAATATTAGTGAACCTTTTTTCATAGCCTGGAACATCTTTATTACTCTTGTCAAATATTAGTGAATCTCTTTTAAGTTTCTCTTCAACACATAGTGGATAGTTTGGAGCCATACGTTTGGAGGGTCAAGCACAAATGAGGGACAAATTTAATAAATTAGAAAAAGAACTTCAGGTCTTGAAAAACCAAATGAACAATTTTATTGCAATGGTTGGAAAAGGAGGAAGTATTATGGTAAGTACCTCAATAGATTTCTTTTAATTATTGTGATTCTTTTGTATTTATATGCGAAGTTTAACATATATTAATTACAGCTCAAAGATAATGCAAGTGTTCAAGATTCTGCCAATCACATGACACAAAGAAAGAGAAACGAAACTTCAAGTCCAATACAAAATTCTATTCATGAGACAACACAAAGCAAGGAAAAGGAACATGCAGTTGTTCACAATTCCATCCAGCTGAGCTCAAGTTTTTTTGTGAGTGATTCTTACCTACCATGTTTTATTTAGAGGGTGTGTTATTTTGTGTGTGTGTATGTAAGGAAGAGTAGGGAAGATCAGAGAGAATAAAAAAAAGTTGAGGGTATATGTGTTCTGTGTGTGTTACCTAGGTTATTCTTCTGCTGCATAATTATTTTCCCATCAAATCATGAGTTGGGCTTTTGGCTTGAATGTTTGTTGTTTAGGGAAAATAAGTTGGGTTTTGGGTAGTTTCTGAAATATTAACACCCTTAAATATAATGTTCTTTCTATTTGACAAGACCGATAGGGCTTAAACCTTTCTAAGAGCCTTTTTCAGTTGCTGATGGGCTTTTTTTTTTTTCGATGATGTTTAGGGATTTTTGCATTTGATTGGAAATGAAGGGAAAAGGGTTGGGGATTTTAAGGGTTTGGGTTGAAATGGTGGAGAACAGGTGAGTCATCAAGAGGGTTTGAGGCTCTGCCTCCCTCTCTCTCTATCTGATCTTTTCTTTTTCCTGAATGGTGTTTGTTTTAAAGCCCGCCTCTCTCTTATTCAGAATTTTTTTCCTGTGCAGGATAAGCCATTGAATGAGGATATTTGAAGGTTCTGTAATGTTCAATGTGATGGTTATAATATTATTTTTTTCAATATTCAATGTTGGATTTGAGAATGTTTTGTACATTTTTTGTGACTTCCATATAATGTTCATAGTTGACAAAGCATTTGAACGTGAACATTGACAAAGCATTTAAATATGAACGGTACAGACTTCTGAATGAACAAACAGAACCATATGATGTACTCTCTCTTTAATATATATATATGCTATAATTTTTTATTTTTTTATGTTTCTTGATTTTGTTTTGTTCGGATTTTGTGGGTATATTTTGTTGTTGGGTTGATTGTTGCATTGGAATGTGTTTAGAAGTGTCTTGTAAAATGTTTGTTTCCCAGGGAGATTGATTTTTTGCACATTTTCTGTAGATCAAACCCAAAATGTGGAGTTTCAAAATCACTGGACATAAAATATTTCTATAGAGTTGAAGAATTTTATACATTAATTTAACATTTTCTTTCCCAGGGAGATTGATTTTTTACACATTTTCTGCAGATCAAACCCAAAATGTGGAGTTCCAAAATCACTGCCGGACGTGTACATAAACTGCAATGGATGTGTACATATGCCGGACGTGTTCATGTCGTCATGATTTAAGATATGGAGTTTTTGGGATGATTTGGGCATATAGCTTTTGTCAATCTCTGCTTCCCCAGATTCTAGTAAGAAACATTGACGATGCTATGTTTGTAGTGTGGAAGATTTGAATGGTTGATCCTTTTCATGTATTTTTTTTTTCCTTATGATTCAATGACAACACGACAACGATGGAGTTTACTTCATGTAATGGTAGGTACCTTCGCGAATAAATCCTAATGGAAGAAGACGAAAAATGTGTGAATCTTGTAAATGAACAAATAAGAATTCCCTCATTGTTTTGGTATTGCTTTGAATGGATGATCCTTTTCATGTATTTTTTTCCCATGACCTATCTAGCTTGTATAGATTGCAAGTCCATTATTTTTGTTTTTAACTGTAGGTCCAGTGTTTATTTGCAGGTTCTGTTTACATTTTTTATTTTAGTTTATTAATTTGTATTTGTAGCAATAAAAAAATATGGATTTATTTTTTTAATTAAAAAACAATCAATTTTTTTATAAAAAAAATAATTAAGGCGCGTCTTGTGAGCCGTTAATTGAAACTCGCCAATTCTTTAATGGCCTGCATTTGCAAGTTGTAAAAACATATACTTAATTACGGCTTGCATTTGGAGCTGTTAATCAGATTGTACACAACCCATTTATAGCCCACAAATGCAAGCTGTGTAAAACATTTTTCATTTTAAGTATTCACGGCTTACTACTTATGCCATAAACTTAAGCACACCAATGCTTTAAGGGCACTCAGTTTGCGTCGTAAAAGTTTAGTATTTACGGCTTGCTTAGTAGGCCATAAATCTGGTCCAAAAGTATGTATATGCACGCTGTAATTACATCAAAATTTTTACGGCTCAACCCCCATGAGCCGTAAACTTACATTTACGGCGAGCATTGCACGCAGTAAAAGCCCTAAAATGGTGTAGTGACTCCTGCAGTCATGCTCAAACAAGAGCATGGAACTCAAGTACCAGTTGGTTAGAAATTAAAAAGGGCAAATTAAGTAGATCACAAGTTTTCAGAATACCATTTTTTAGAGGTGTGTGTTATATTTTTACACAAAATGGCAAACTATCATTAAAAAGACAAACTATCCAAACTTATCCTGTTTTTGTCAACTTTAATACACCTCAAGAGGTTGCTGGAATGCAAAACATTAAAAATTGGATCCAAGTTACTATCAAAATAAAAAGGCTTTCATTGATCATAAATGGGTCCAAGTTACTATCAAGATTACAAAACATAACATAAACAACATTACATGGTACATTCTGTGCAAATACAAATTATTTAGACTCCCCAGTTTCATCTTCTTTTTTTTTTTTTTTCTCTCTTCTAGTGTTGCATGCAATAATCTATTGTGCATCTTAATTGCAAGCTTGAGGTCTGTGATCACCAATGCCAGATTCTGCAAATCTCTGTTTATATCATTTCTGTTACATGACACTGAACCTGATTAAGGAACTTCTTCTCTCTTACCTTTATCTTTCCATATAAATGCGCCATGTTCCCCACTTCAACCCACTTCAACCTTTCCCACTAACAACAATATCTACCATGGAAAAATGGTAAAATAAGTAGACAACAGCATCACTACTAAATTTTTTGCAAGGGATTTCCAATAATTACAGAGAGTGAAAGACGAATATGATTTGTAGAAAAAGAGGTGAGATGGGCCGTGTTGTGATGGAATCGGCAGCTGCAATGGGGCTGGAACTGGAGTTGAAATAGGAAAATAGAATAATGGAGAGGAAAATAGGAAAATAGAATAATGGAGAGGTAGGAGGCAGGGGACAATTCTCGCTATAGCGAGACCTGCTCTCGCTATAACGAGAATACAGTTGTTGTTGGTGAACTACTAAAACCAAACCTACTGCTAGTACTATTGCTGTTGGTGAACTACTACCATGCAATCAACTCAATCTAAGGTAAATTACACTGGTAAAATAAGTTGATACTCCATTGAGTCCTTCGTTGAGATTCAATGATAAAGCTCCATGAAACATCCAAGGACTATTGCAAAAAGGAGGACAGCATGGTAGTCAAGGCAAATGCTGATAACTTTGTGTCTGACAAGGGTGGAATCTCAAACATATCAAAACAAACCTAAAACAAAACGGCCCCTCCCCTCCCAGCAAATTGAAGCTGTAGAAAAAAAATTCATCCACAAAACCAACCAGTCCTTAAAACATCACCCCTCCCATCCCAGCAGAAAAAAAACTTCTGAAAAAATGGGGTATCCAAAACGAAGCTGAATAAAAATCACCCCCCCTTCCCAGCAGATTAAAGCTGCAGAAAAATAGATCCAGCAGATTGAACATGAATAACTACAGCAGATGGAGATGTGGCCTTGCTAGAATCAGATGGGAGATGCAGCTGCTAGATGATTACTGGACGGAGATGGAGATGTTGCCGACGATGGAGACCAGTAGTAGTTTCCCCAGCCATGTTCGTCACAGAGATGGAGATCCAGCCTACACTGATGGAGACGAGAAGAGACGTGCCCGCCCTGTTCGATGGAGACGAAAAAAATTTCAAATGGACGAATGGGAATGGTCTTCTCTCGTTTTGGCCCTTTGGAATTAGTTTGAATTTCAAACCGGGAATGGGCGGGAGATGAGCTTTTTCCTCTTTTTACACTAAAGCAAGAGACTTCTCTCCACGTCATTACACCCCGAACTATGCGATATCCTAAGATCCTGGGATATCGAATCCTGCGATATCCTGCATAAATAGGATATCGCAGGAAAAAGGGTATTTTCGTCCCAATTTGGGCATTTTTTTGTCCGATCATCCATCCGGTAAATTTCAGTTTTTCGTCTTGCACCTGATAAATGTCAGGTTTTAATTAGGTCGTCCGTACGGTCATTTTCCCTTTTTTTTTCTCCGAGGTGGGTGAGTGTCAAATTTCATCATTGCCTAGGTAAAAACTACTGCATTCAATTAGAAATTGATTGAATATAAATGGAATACTATAAATTGTAGCATTTGATAATAGAGGATTATATGGGTAAAGGCCCTATAGGTCGTTATATCACTCATGAGGTCTCAGAATCACTGTATAGATGGGAGGGGTCCTCTTTTGTGCGTTTTGTCTTCTTCTTTTATGTCATTTAGCGATATGGTCGATATCGATCATTCTGTGGCGGTTTGCTCTCGATTTGTGGAACCTAAATAGAAATTGGGGTTTTTCTCTCTTGGTTGCTAATGCTGCTCCTAAGCGGTGGATAGGGCCAGGACTGTGAGAGAGAGAATGAGATGGAATGAGTGAGGTGCGTAGGCGAAGACGTTGGGGAAGTGAGTGAAGCTGCAGAGGAAGATGAAGGCACCGAATTGGAGGAAGATCCATTGAACGGGGAAAATGGAGGAGCAGAAGACGAAGTAGAAGACCTCGAAAGGGATGGAGAAGCAGCTGAGGGAGATGAGGAAGTCACTCGATTTCTGGCATTAGAGGATGTTGTTGAAGGTCCAGAGGGTTTGGATTTCTTCGTCTGTGTAGACGCAATGAGGGAAGGCCAAGGTCGAAGACAACAAGTTTGATAAAATGCCATTGAGAGAAAGGGAGGGAGGGGAGAAGAAAAGGAGAGAGGGGGGGAGAGATTCAATGAATCCAAACAGGTAGAGGAGAGAAACGGAGAAAATGGAAAATTAGGAATTCGATTTGTGTAGCACGACCAACGGGGAGTGAAAGGGGGCAAGGGTCCACCAGCAGATTCAACTTTTTTTTCCGCGATATGGTCGATATCGACCATTCTGTTGTGTTTAGCAAATAATGGTCGATATCGACTATATCACTAAATGACCAAAAAAAAAAAAAAGAAGACAAAAACACACCAAGAGGACCCCTCCAGTCTATACAGTGATTATGGGACCTCTTAAGTGGTATGGGATCCTATGGGGCTTTTACCTATAAAATCCTCTTGATAATAAGTCAGGTGTTTGTGGCTTTTAAATGCTTTTCTTATTCTATGTTAAAGAATTGTGAAACATGCCGATTTGGGTATTGTATTTCATTGACAAAGAATAAAATATTATCAATTATAATGTTGAGCAAGATGCAATGTTTAGCATTTTCTACAAATCTCAATAAGCCCTTACTAAGTGTTTGGCAATTTATAAGGACTCATAGAGTGTTATTAACCAAAAATGATAAACCATCCAATGTGAGAAAACTAATGGATCAAACTTTAAAAATTATGAAATCCTTTAATAGTGATTAATCATGACAGGGCACGCCGAAATATTAGTTACCACGGTCTTGCATGATTTTGAATTGTTTAGGGAACCCTTTAGTGTTAAAACCATCGTGGGACCCGTGTCGTGTTTGCAATTATAATAATTAGCCGAATAATAGGCACTACTAAGCCCCTCCTTGGCATCTCTATTTTTAGTCTCTAATTCTTTAAATCTCTAAAGCGGGTAGAACTTTTGAAAATAGAGACATTTGGCACACAGTTGCGCCATCTGAGATCGTGCGCATTTGTCAAATAGAATGAGAAAGTGTCTCACCGACATTTGTTTGAAGTAAGTGAGATCTGGTGGTCGCCCACGGATGCAATTTAGCTCAAAAGCATAGAAGATGATAATAGAAAATCTTACTCAGAAGACATGACACAATTTCAACCAAAAGCAAGTAAAACCCTCCTCCTTTTCTTCTTCCTCTCTATCTGTCATATGTGAGTGTACCTAAGATCATCATCTTCTTCGTCTCCTTCTCCTTTATCTATTTTTCCAGCTATCCATTCATCTATCATTACCATTCTCTCTTGCCCCCTTTCAATCAAGTAATGTTTGCTACATTTTCTCCATTTTTTATTCATCTCTGAATGTGTATTTGAGTTTCGTCATAGATAGGATCATCATAGACATCTATGATCTCCCATGTCTAATCAAGATTTTAGTACTTAAAACCAATCCACAATAAAACACACATCGAACTTGTTGCTGATTACAAAGTATAGGAAAATGAGAGAAAAGAATCGATATGTTCAGCTTTATGTGGCTGAACATAAACTTTTTGTTTAGCAGATACGGCTAAATAAAATTGATATGTTCAACCATAAGATGCTGAACTTTGGTAGTTTGTTCTGCACTGAAAGTACGAATGTTTCGCGGCAACATAAATTAAAAAAGTTTTATAAGCTTTGAGAAATAGTGAAAACTAAAATAAACAACACAACAACTCATCTTCTCACTGCTATTATGCTCGGAAACTACATTTTGCTTGTTAGTTTGCTCATCAATTAGACAAAAATATGATATTGAGAGTGGTGTTTTACTAATTAAGAAATAATATGTTTGACAATGGTAAGATATGAAGGGAGAGTAGAATGTGATAAATGGAGAGATGATGATTTGAAAGAAAGAATGAGATTGGAGGAAGAAGGGAATGAGAGTGAATAGATGAATGAAACGATGGAATGAGGAGGAATGAGAGTAAAGTGAAGGGTATGATGAAAGTGAAATGGGATTGTGTGCAAAGAGAAATTAGAGTTTCCGGTTTGATAGGTGGTTGTCCTTTTTGGTAATTTCATATAGGGGTGTAAATGTAATAAAAAAAAGTTTTTAAAAGTTATGTGTGTAAAGGGTGAAAAACAAGATTTAGGCTATTTTATTTAAGGCAAAGACAGGCTTCTAGACCTTTCTGAAAATGAAGCAATAAGAGGGCATTTGCCCGGTCAATGCACTGTTGCCCCAGTGGCATAGGTATTATCATGTCCCAGGGGCGGACCGCGGTCCGAGTTCGATTCCATTCCCCCAGGGCTTAGACCTGGTCCTCTGCCAATGAGGCAGACAGCAAAAAAAAAAAAAAAAGGATGGCATTTGCCTGCTGCTGCATTGGTAAGACCGAAAGTATAAGAAAAAGAGGGAAAAAAAAAAAAGAAATAAAAGGAAGAGGATTTTACCTAAAAAATCCTTCAAGACTTGTTAAAAGCCAAAAGCACCATCAATTTTTCATAAAGACCACAATAGTCCCAAAGGCCCTGTTGGGTTTTTTTTAACTTTTAGCGCTGGGATATCCCTGCTTCCTAAAAAAATCAAAACAAAAATTCATCCTCTCCCATATCAGATTGATGGAAGGAAGAACGAACCCTAACCCTAAAATGAAGAAGATGCAGATCTTCGTCAAAACCCTAACAGGCAAAACCATAACCCTAGAAGTCGAATCCTCTGACACCATCGACAATGTGAAATCCAAGATTCAGAACAAGGTGGCATTCCCCCGGCCAGCAGCGCCTGATCTTCACCGGAAAACAGTTCGAGGATGGCCGGACCCTCGCCGACTACAACATCCAGAAAGAGAGCACCCTCCACCTCGTCCTCTGCCTCCGCGGCTGCATGGCCGAGAAGAAGACCTACACCAAGCCCAAGAAGATCAAGCACGAAGAAAACGGTCAAGCTCCCCGTCCCAACTGAAACCACCTTGAGAGAGACTCTGGTCGGGGATACCCCGCTCACAGCACTAACAGAGGCAGGGATATCCCTGTTCACAGCACTAATTTGGGCAGGGATATTCCCGTCCCAACTGAAACCAGTCTTTGGACCACACAGTACTCTGGTGGGCGGGGATATCCCCGTCCAAACTGAAACCAGTCATTAAGACCCACAGTACTCTGGTGGGCGGGGATATCCCCGCTCACAGCCAAAAAAAATACACATCATAATTTGGGCGTGCATGTCTTCTTCTTCCTCACATTCTGGAATCCGATTTCTGCAACTGTAGGAGTTCTAATCTGAACCCAGATGAAAAAGACCGAAATCTCCCCTCAAAATGATGAATCCAAGCACAATAACTTTTTAATCCTTGCAGATCCTAGAAAACCCTTTTACTTTGTAATAAGAAAACCCCAAATTCCAGCTGGGAACTCTAGATTCAATCCTTAAAACCCATCTTTCGAAAATATAAGAATCTGAATGTGGAAAAAGCTCATGTTCTAAAAGATCTGCATCTCTTCGTTTTACGGTTATCGGTTTCCTTCCTTCCTCGACCTGATATGGGAGAGGAAGAGGTCAGATCTGAATTGTTTAAGGGAAGGAAATGAGAAGAAAAGAAAAAAAAACCAAATTAGGCTTTTGAGACTACTGTGGTCATTATAAGATGTATGGGTTTGGCTATTGACAAGTCTTAAAGGATCAGGACTTAAAAGGAATAGGAAAAGGAGCCATCGGCTCGGTAGGCATGGTCTCCGTTTAGGGGTCTTCATGGACCGGACTATCCCGAGCCCAAGCCTGGGCCAACCAGATTCGGCATAGGCTAGGGCCTAACGATTTAGTACATGGGCTAGGCTCGGAGTTTTATTTGGGCTCATAAAATAGATTGGCCTGGCTTGGATTCAGTGGCAGAGAGCTGAAGCCCGGCTGTGAAATAAATAATGGTATAAAAATTATTAGCCAGGAGTTGAAGCATGACATCTTACAAAGAGATTGTTGAGATAGAACAAAGACATTGTAAAAATCATTTTTTTTCTCTTTATAATGTAAACACGGGTGTGGCTCGGGCTCGGGCTCTCTCTTCTTCAAGTAGGCTAGGCTCGGGCTAGCTAGCTATGCCTCGAGTCGGGTTTGGCCTAGGCCCATATATTCCTCTCTCTTGTTTGTAGCTTCACTAGTAAAGTGAAGTGAGATGAACGGTCAAATTAAGAGATAAGATAAGAAGAGGGGTCAAATAAAAAAGTGATTCTTTTTGTCTTTTAGTGGAAGGAGAATGAAGCTTTTGGACTTTTTTTTTAAATAAAAAAATGATATTTTTTGTCAATTAGTGGTATTGAAAAGTAACGGTTTTTACTATTTTGGTAAAAATTAGTGGTGTTTTTTGAAATATTATACTTTTATTTTAGATCCATTTTGTTTTATTGTCTCTTGAAATGACCTTTACCTCACTTCACTAATAAAGTAAATTTACCAAATATTAGAGTTTCTTGATTGGAATCCACACCTCTTTCTCTTGTGGTTTTTATGGTTTTTTTTTTTATGTGAAAGAAGAAAATCAGTTGAAATTCTATATTTCGGCAATTTGAGTAGAAATCTAGGATTTCGGTCCGAAATGTTGCATGTTGGCCAAAATGAAACGGAATCCATAATAACTTTTTGTTAGGGGGTGTTCGGTTTCGGCAACTGTGATTCAGAGATGTTGTTTTTAAAATACGGATATCTCGTAGTCATATGCGCTATCTAGTCTTTTTAGATGGAACATCCTACACCTTTTAGAATCTTGATAGTCACATGGCATAACATAATAACTAAAATGGCACACATTTCCAAATACAACATAACTAAGACTAGATATCCCAGTCCATATAAGTCTAGTACAACATTAGATGTTCAGTGGATCCTGGTAGATTATCTAGAGAACCAATTCAAGCATTTACGAAGTGGAGTGAACTCTTGTAGAAGAATGAGAGCCCAATGGAGATGTATGTCAACAGTAGCCATTTAGACCAAGTGGATACTTCATCTAATGAAGCATGTAGCTACCTTGAAGTCCGCATTTTTTGTGATGGAGTTGTGAACAAAGAAGCCAGTAGACTTGGAATTGGGTGCATTGCTTAGAAATGATGGTGTAGTTATGGCAAAGCTAGCAAAATGTAAGGACGGGGACACTCCTCTCGTAGTTGAAGTTTTAGTAACTGAAGAAGCCTTGGACTTAGCGCTTCAATGTGGATGGAGAGAGGTAGGTTTTTTTAGCGATTCCATTGCACATTGATGCTATCATGAAACCTCAAAATGTGTCTCCTTGGGAAAAATATGCCCCGCTCCAGAAAGTCAAGGAAAGAAAAGAAAACTTAACAAAAGCTACGTTCGTGGCCATCAACAGGATCGTATCAATTGTCATGCTCATAATCTAACAAAATCATGTTTAAGCACAGGTGATGAAGTTTTTGTTTTCAATCCGATGTATCTACTTCTATTTTTTTTATTAAATATCATTCTTTAACCAAAAAAAAAAGAAGAAGGTTTGGCTTTAGATTAAGTTTACGTCTGCTAATCTATTCCCTGACTTGGCTCTAAGTTTGTTTATTACTACTAAAGTATGAAAAAGTATCTTAAATTAGTGGGAAAAGGTAGTGGTTCGGTAAATTTGAAGTTTACTTTTTGATTAAGTAAAAATGTGTTTTATTCCGTGAATTAAAGTAATCTGAAGTGAGATGAGAAGTCAAAAGTGGTAAAGTAACTATGTGAGTTTTATAAGACAAAGTTTTTTAGGGTGTGGTAAACTAAAAACTACAAATTATTTTTTCGTGGTTGAAAGTTTACTTTCTCACTTGTTGTCACCAACCAAATATGTAAATTACAATTTTTGGTGGATGACATTATTTTACCACAAACTTTACTTTACCACTGGGAAAACAAATATTGCCTATAATATAAGAATTCAGGTTGACATTTCCTACCCGATTAATCAATGGATTGGGTTTGGGTTTGCCTAATATCTACCCAAGTTTACCCTTTCCGTCCGATGCTAGTATGTTAGGACTATATGGGTGGCAAAAATGGCTTGGGTTGGTAGGTGTCAGAGGCTAAAATAAAGGAGGTGTTTGGTCATGCAAGGGTCAATGCTAAATAGACATTTTTATATCATTGGTTGAGATTTTTTCACATATTTCTTCAGATCCACAAGGTATTAGGCCATGAAAATTAACCACCTGAACGTGCTCAGCCTTCCAAAGAGATCTCAATGTTTGGATCTTGTGTTTGGGGCCTACATAGTCCACAAAATTATACCTAATGGCTAACTTTTCTTGCACATATCTAGATATTTGTGATGATCCAACGGGTGAAATTTGATCTCATTGTCATGTTTGATATTGTGAACATTACTAACGGTTTAGATCTTAGTTTACACACCTCTAAATAATAAAAATAATTGAAACGGTTTACTGCTCATAGCCAAATGCAATATTGAGCATAATACATCAATGGTTATTTTTATTTTGCGCATATCTCGAGATTCACAAGGATTATGTGATCAAAATTGACCACATAGCCATTTTTATCCTTCCAAATATATGCAACGGTTTTGATCTTGTATTTGGGGCCCACATATTATAACAAATTATATCTAATGGCTCACTTTTTTGGCACATATCTCAATATTGGTCATGATTCAACGGATGAAATTTG
Source organism: Litsea cubeba (assembly GCA_012931725.1). Lineage (NCBI taxonomy): Eukaryota > Viridiplantae > Streptophyta > Magnoliopsida > Laurales > Lauraceae > Litsea > Litsea cubeba. The sequence goes on from CM022951.1 coordinate 1,214,175, forward strand.
GATACATGGCCTTGTTTGACCTTGTGGACATTTTCAATGGTTTGGATCTTGATTGGCCCTCTCAGATTTGGAGAAAAGTTGAACAAACCGGATTGGCCGTGATTATGCACAAAACACTGTACCTCCGCTCTTATTTTTTCCCTCTATTTCTAAACTACCTCATCAAGGGGGCTGTGGAAAGGGGTAGAGGCTGAAAAGTGGTGCCAAACACTCTATTTTTTCAAAGCTCTATCCATTTTAGAGAAATATAGTGAAAAATTAGACCTGTCAAACATGCACTAAATTAAGCAGACCGCATAAGTTTGGCATAGGGTTTTTTTTATAACCAAATACAACTCATACAAGCTTTGAGTAAGGTGACACAGATCAAATGCAATTGAAGTTTACAGGTTTGAGACAGGTGTCTTTCCGAGTGGTAAGACACACTACATCTCACCTGGTGATGGAAAAAGACAACAATCCTCTCCACTAAATTTTATTTTTCAAATGCAAAACCCTCCACTTTTCTCTTTTGTTTTTTTTTTTTTTAAGGAAGCTCTCTATATTGAAATTAATTAAAAATCCAACAACACATCAACACTTATATATTGCTTAATCATGTCTAGTGTGGAGTGCCACCAAACCACCATATCTTCCACATATTTGGCATGCCTGACTAATTTTGAGCTACTACATTCCCATATCTTTTCATATGATTCACTTCGTAATTGTTTAAGTGATTAAGAAAATCTTTGATTTCATCAAACAGAGGACCTTGTCTTGATAGATTTGTACCGGAAGACCTTAGTGCATTCACCACCCGAAGGGAATCTCCTTCAAGAATGATATTGCTCACCCCAATGTGAAAAACCATTTGAAGGGCTCTAAGTGCTACTAATGCCTCGATATCATCGGCTCCGTCCACCCTATTTTTTATTTCGCTCATGGCCATATATAATCACATATCCTATTTCATCTCTAAGAACAACACCAACTCCAACCGTCCGTTGCTTTATGAACATAGCTTAAGGACCTTCCTCTTATTTTCACTAATCTTGCTCCAATCTTTTCATCCAAAATCTATTTCTTCAATTTTAATCTTGTGGCTTGACAAACATTATTTTGTGCACCAGGGCCGGCTTTACCATAAAGCCAATATAAGCCATTGCTTTAGGCCTAAAAAAAAGGCCCCATAATAGCAGCTAACATCTTTTGAAATTAAAAAAAAAAAAACAAACTTGCCAACTGCCATCCCTTATTTTTTCTCCTCAACATATAAGGACCCATAATAACTCTTTCTTGAGAAGAAACGATCAAGATTTTCATGTGGACCTAAAGTTTTATTTATGGTCTACTATATTTTCAAATCTGCCCCTTATATTTCTAATGCTAGGGGTCCAATTGATTTTAGCACACTATTATATTTCTAGCCGTCCATGTATATCAAATTTCAACCATACATTTAGTCATGAACTTGCTTCACAAGCCTCTCTCATTATTTTTGTGTTTCTTATTTTAATAAGGGCTCATTCAGATTTGATCCATGATGTGGTTGTAATAGATCCATAGCTTGAGATTTCATCCCTAATAATAGATCTTAAAATTTAAAATAAACAATGGGCTCCCGCCAAAGTTTATTCACTTGCCCACAGTGCATATGAGCATCGCGCATCTGGAACATCCAATACGTGAGTGACACCTCTGAAGTCCATTTTGGATGGTCCTGACTCATGATGTATAGGCGCATCGTGTGTATAGGCGCATCGTGTGTAGGTGAAAATGCTCCGAGCCCCACCAGTGCAGACTCAAGATTTTTTAAATTTTTTATTTTTTTTATGTGGGGTGGAGCCAAATAGCTAGATAGTTGGATTTTATGACATGAAATTTCCATGTGAGTTTTGGGGATGGGCCCAGAATTTTCATGTGGGTTTTGGACGTGGACTTAAGATAGGTTAGCAAAACTTGAATATAAAAGCTTAATTAGTAATTTCGCATCATAAAGAAAGCAAGAAAAATAAATCTTAAAATTTATAATAATATTAAAATATAAAAAATGCCTCATTTAGGATTGTCGCTTTAGGCTTCAAATGGTCTCGAGCCGGCCTTGTTGTGCACCAATAGATTTTTGAGTCCTACGAGTCTAGTTAACGGTTTAATTCTCAAACAATTCTGTGTGGCTCACCTTAATGACGGGGATGGAGATTAAAAGCCCCATCATGGAATAGGGTTGGCCAACAAAGAGGTATACAAAAAGAAAATGTCCCATTAGATGGTTTTCCTCTTGTATGAGAAGAAGCGGATGCTTTATTGCAGTGATGCCATTGCAATGGTGTGGTAAATCTTTCTTATGTGCATTTTAAAGGCTTTTTCCTTAAGTTCACTATGTCAAAGGGTCTGGCCTAGGCCGGGCCGAGGTAAGCCCTTATCCTACCCTCACACATGTGGGCTGGGGCCTAAGCGTGCAAAAGCCCTCAACTTTTACAGCGGGCCTATAATTTTTCAGCCCTTACCCTACCCTCAAGGGCCAAGGCCGAAAGAAATAAGATTATTTTCTTTAAAGAAATAAGTCTTTCCCATGCCACCGTCGACTTCCAACTTAATGAAAGCCCTCCTTCTTTGTCCGGGCTAGAGACTGAGACCGACAATGCAATGCAAAAGATAGCATAGCGGCGTTAAAACTTTTTTTTATTAGAAGGCTGGTGGAGGGATAAATAATTTATATAATATAAAACTTAAAGCATATAATAATAATTCTATAAATGATAATAGATATAAAACAAATAGCAATAGTTCTTTATTTAATTATTCAATCTACTTTTAGAATATCTAAAAATCATTTAATGCATTATTATCGTTGTATTACTACGAATGTATCCAATCTTGTGCACAAATTAAGACTTCTACAAACTTAGATTTTAAACAACTCCTCTACTGGTCAAGTACTCTTCTTCTTGTACTCATTGTCATTTCAAAAGTAACCGTAGAAACTAGAATTGCTAAAATGTCATAACATATTCTTTAAATAACTGGATATTTTGCTTACTGAGAATGAGCTAAAAGACTTTGAGGCTATGTTGGGCGAGTGTCTAGGGACGGACTGGCGGATTTAGGAGAAGAAACTCCAAGTGCAAAGATATGTCACAACCAAAAAGGAGATGCTGAAGAGGCATGTGGAGGAGTTCAATGCCAAGTGTCAGGCTTTTTATGACAGTTAGACTGCTTTCCTTCTCCTTCCCTCTTTGGTCATCCATTGATGTAACTGGATGTGTATATGTAATTTCTTTTGAAGGTATTATCAATGAAAGCAACAATTTTGCATGTTTGTCTTCATGGCTTTCTAATATGGAATGGATGTATGATTTTGATTTTCAAATTCAAATAACTCACTAGTCTTAATTAAAAGAAAAGTAAATCGTAATGAAGTGGGATGGAAATAGACATTAGCCAGTGTCTTGTAGGTGTTGACACACAAAAATTCATCTGCCCATACATAACATACCCCAAGGCAAAATTCTCCTTTTCATAAAAAAAAAATATAATGACATTGATGTCTGGCCGGCCACATCAAGAAACTCCCCAAACGGCTACTGTCTACAAGGCCCATTGACTGTTGCAATCCTTAGCAGACCAGCCGCTGGATGTCATGTATACTGGCCGCCGCACTTCTTTTCTCCCGGCTGCCTGTAGCCCACGATCTCTAGCCAGTTTCTTCTTCTTATGGCCGTTGAACCTGCAAAAGGGGATAAAAGGAAGACAGGGGAGAGCATCAAAACAATCTCCGATCCAGCGCAAAGAGGCCCAGAAACTGCCATTTTCAAACTCTCTCATCCTTCATCAGCAAGGCGGGAATCAGGCAGTACTGGACGCTTCTCTTTGGACCTAGGCGACAGCTTCTGAAAGGAAGCTGTCATGACCCCAAAATGGGGGTAGGATTAAGGGGTCGTGACTGGGGAATTATTATAGTCTATAGCAAAATATTTCATTTATCTCCAGGAGCTGCATTGGTGAGAGCTACAGGGTCCAATCACCGTCAAGGAATATTTAGCGGAAGCTTGTATTGTGGTACAACCCGAAGTCCGGTGCACATCGGATTCCGTATTGCATCACTAATGTCTTACTAGCAGAATCATATGGATAATAGATCCTCAAACTGGTACATCATAAGCAGAGATAGACAAGTAACATGAGAATTCATTCATGTCCTCAAGAATCACGGCCAATGAGCATGCTGAAGGAAAAGAAAATAATGTCAATATATAGACAAATTCAAAATTGACGCATGTAAATCTTTATGATCAACAAGAAAACTCAATGAATAATACCTTCGCAATAGGGTCATTGCTTAGATCTTGTTGTGCAAGAGATCTATTAGCTTCATGAAGACTTCTAACAACATCCTACAATACTAATAATAAATAATAAGAATAAAGAAAATCCCAATTCAGAATTTTTTAAAATTTTTTTAGCAGAATCTCCCCTTCATAGGAGGGCATTTAAATTTTATCTACAACTTGTTGGATACAAATACATAAAAATGTGCCTTATGATTGCACATTGTTGAATGAAGGTGTTACTGGTTGAGAAGCTTTTGAGATCCAACTCCTGATTGTTTAGGACTAGAGCATGATACTGAGCAATTGAACTTTGATTTTCATCCGTTTCATCTTAAACTCAATGTTCTATACAATCAACATTATGAGTGTAGTGGTGCATTAATATGATTTTTTGGTTCTTTCGAGCTCAAGATGAAATGCTAACACCATTCAAAGAAAAAAAAAAAGGAAAAAAAGAGATGAAATGGTCATGATGTTTTGGGCAGCCATTTGGGTTTGTAACATGGCCGATCACTTTAGTTTGTTGTTTCTGAGCTTGATTTATAAGGAAAATCTTTGTTGAGTTACACTCTTCCATTTCCCGATCTAATTGACCCAGTGCATTCTGCAGTGTGTTTTTTGGCCTGGATGGATGGTTAGGTTCATGCACAAGCATTATAGACGCTCTCTAAATTAGTTGCATTTACAGTTTTTTTTGTCTAGTTTGGAATTTTTAAGTATTCAACAGTTGATAGATATTTGCAATTAATGGGCTACAATAGCCTTGTAGTCTAACTAAAGACTTCTCAGGTTGATTGGCCTCAACTGGTAAGTGGCGGTTTTATTCATAGGGTTTTTTGAAAATGCTAATGTACGGCTAACCTTGCATTTGGTGGAAAGTTGGGTATTTGGAAGTATTTATATCATCTTCTGGTAGATGGATCATGTTATTTTGTTGTTACTGTTTGGTTTTTATGCTGTTAATTTTCTAATGTATTATTTACAGGCTTGTTCTGAAACATGCTACATTTTTTGAAGAACGAGAAATTGAAATCTATTGGAACATTTGTAAAAATGTGGAATTTCTTTTCTGATTGGTAAAAAAACTATCAGCTCGCTCACGGGTGTTTTTCGTGATATTGCATGATTTAAAAATATGGCGACTGAAGATAAAATTAGAATATAGTTTCTTCCCAGATTATCAATTAATGAAGGCAAATGGTCATCTAGGGTTACTTCTTATAAACTCCTCATTATCCCTCCAAATTAAAAATGTATTTTACTCTCAACCATATCACTTCTATAAGTCAATTTTATACATGATAAGAAATATTAAAAAGTGAAAGTACATGTTACTAGATGTACACTGTAATTTCTAGGAGGGACGTGTGGAGTTTCTAGAAATGATAGAATTAGAAATGAGCCTATAAGAGTAAGCTTTCAGACACCTTCAATAAAAGCAAGAGTTAAAAGAAGATAGTTTAGGTTTTGGGTTGCATACAGAAATTTGGAAATTGCTTCAGTAAGATGTATTGAAGAGTTAAGGGGGTGTTTGGATAACTACATAATATAATATCAATAAGTTTAAATATTGTAAGATTTTATTATTATAGAATAAAATAGTGTCATATTATTATATAGTGTCACTCATGGTGTTTGACAATTTTACAAATTTCAATATGCCTTTGAAGTGTTTGGCAACTTATAAAAAAAACTCACGAGATGATATATACTAAATAAAAAACGGAATGAGAGTAATCAATTGACCCAATGCAGGACCCACTAATTAGTAATCACATGTGTTAATAATCATGGTAGGACCCACGATTGTTAAAAAATCACATGATTAATTGTTAAAACCTTGAGATCCAAGCAATACTGTTTGATTAAGGTAGGTCTGCTAAATGTTGATAGCCATAGTGTAATACATCTAATGGTGATTTTCACAAATGAGCCTATCTATTTTATTTTATTTTTTTTGGTAAAACCTTATCTAATGTCAAGCATCATTGATGAAATTATCTATGAGAAATCATTATGAGACCCATTTGGTATTTGTAGTCATACTAACATAAGGGGAGCTATCAAATAGTGGGACCAATTTAATGATGACAAACTTCTAACTATAATCACACAATTCAATTTTGGTAATTAATTAGAAACCCAGCTAATTTTGACAGTATGGGACCCACCTAATGTTGGTAATCATGATGAAGGGTCTCTAGTGTGACATTAATAAGACCCTCATAACATTGATAATTAAAAATGGCCATGTAATTGTGATATGGTTATAGGACCCCACATTAAATTTTTAAGCATTGTGGGGCCAATGTAATATTAGGATTCATAGTTGCAATGAGGATCATTAAATGTTAAAACTTATAGTGAGCCACTATAATTAATAGTTGCCTATGAGTTCTTTCTAAATAAAAAAGATTTTGTAACAAAAGATTATCTTATACAGCATATCATTGAATAATGTAATATGAGGGTTTTTAGAAGAAAGAGAGATATTGTAATATACTTTCTAAGTTATCCAAACACCTCCTTTTTTGGTGCATAGATTATATTCTAAATTAGCATATAATATGACAAAATCTCTTGAAATATCTTGTTTCCAAACACCACCAATGGTGAGTAAAGACTTAATGTATTGTGGAATTATTGAATGTATGGCTGTATATAGGGTTAAATTTAAATGAGAATTCACAAAACATGATGATGAATCTATCATTGTTTTTCTTTTGTTTAAATAAGAATTCTCTTGTTTTTTCCAGAACAGTAAGGCTGCATTGTTTTTCTTTCAGATTTTTCGGTCCATATAGATTGGTGTTTAGTGTTTGGATGTATATAAAATGACCTTTTGAATTTCATCATATTTTCAGTATCATACTGGAGGTTGTCATACCCGAACATGCAGTCCCCAGTCTCATTATGAGATCAGGAAGCAAGCTTGCTCAGATGAGGTGATTTCCCATCTAAAATAATTTTCCTACTTATCTAGTTAGGAGCTAAAACTTATGTCCTGTTCTATGTCTTTGATGGAAACAAATGTTGGGAGCGACTGTTACACTTGTCGAAGACAGACCTGACAGCCCAAATGAGTGTAACACTAAGACATCCAGACCCATAAAAATAGAAATTGTTCGCAACATACTGATCATATAAAATGCATTTGAATAAAAAAAGAGTTTTCATCACTTTCGGGCATGTAACTGATCCATCCTTCTTGTATGAGTTCTTAAAAATACGTTCATACGAGTGATCTCCACACCCGGATTTTCTTGTCGCTGTAAATAATTGAAGCTATAAGCTTTAGTTCATTCATAAAAATCATGTGCGAATTAAAAATTATTTTAAAATTACACTTACCATATCTTTTGCCACCCTTGCCTGCCCCTTTCTTCTGGAAGTGTGAGGGCAAATCATCTTGGATCTAGCAATCCTACCCTTTTCCTTAGAAGCCTAGACCAACTCCGTCAAGTTAATGTCCACAAATGACTCCCAATCTTCCTGTCTGACGTGTGAGGGGACATGATCAGCTTTCCTCTCTGCGTCTGTGTTGTATTTTTCATAAACAGTGCGACGAAAAAATGACTTCCAGTCCCTCCAACTATCATTGACTTTCTTTAAGACCCACCGTTTTGTGGCATTCTTGCATTTACCATATCAAATTACTATCTATAAGTAATAGTGGCAATTGCCCAAAACACTCACGCAGGCGGCATCCCAGACTTGATCTTCAAAAGCATCCGGCAACTTTTTTCAGCTGGTATAGTTGGATGGAACATTTGTCCTTGTTACATTCCCCATATGTGAGCAGAACGTCGTTGAATTAGGTCCTATAGGTTGGCCATCAACGCTAAAAGCAACGTGGGTAAGAGTATCTGTTGCAGATATATGTTAATTTTAGTCAAACTATAATGAGAAATACTGAATAAGTAAAAGAATAAATGAAATTAAGCAATACGTACTCGCATGAGAACCACTTCCCGGAGCCATAGATGCTAATGCAGAGAGGAAGCTCCATGTGACATGTTTCCTGTAACCACATATATTAAAATGTACTTTTGCATGCAAATAGTATGCATTTAAAAAATTAGTGACATGCTACATGAACAATATATGATATGCACAAGGACTGGTTTTTACATGAAAATAAAATAATTATTGACATGACATGATCACCTGCAACCAAGGCTAATCTTCAGCATCACCAATGATATCGGCCTCTAGGATATCATCTTGTAATGTTGCCATTCGATCATTTTCATTCATTCTTCCCAGAAAGACTAATTGATCTTCATAACAATCCACGTCCCGATTCAATTTTTTTGGAACAGCCAACACAACATGCCACTCATCCATAGGGCGACTTTGATCTTTACCGTAGAATATTTGAGTAGCTTGAGAGGCAAGAATAAACGGTTCATCCACTTTTTTTGCATTTCTCATTAACCGACTCAGATTAACATATACCAAATTTATTTCCAGATCAACCTTATGATTGTTTGCATCTTTTGTACGCACCCAATCACAATTGAATACTACCACTTTGAAGTCACGATAATCTAGTTCTAAATTAAATTTGTTTCACAATGCCGTAGTAAGTGGCCTCTTCAGATACAAATTCCTTGTCCCGACAACCTAATCTAACTTTAGTTAGAGCATAACCTTACCATGGATTGAAACTGACTTACCTTTTCCTTTTCCTTATGAAGCCCAAGTAGTCACCTTACCACTTATGACTTCTCATCTCATTTCAGATTACTTTAACTACATGGAATCAAATATGTGTTTACTTAATCTAAAAGTATACCCCACATTTACCTAACCATAACCATTTCCCACTAATTTGAAATACTTTTTTTATACTTTAGTCGTAATGAACGAACTTAGAGTCAAGTCAATGAATTGTTTTTAGCAGACACCTAAAGCCTAACCGTCTGCTCACAGCTAGCTTCGGACAAAGACTGAATAATTCTCCACTCTAAAATGGCTAGACAGCAGATATGACTACAAGATATCTGTACTTTTAGAACAATAAAAGTTGACTCGGCTCTCATTTCTAGTTGCCAAATTTGGTTCGGTTGAACAATTTATAGTTTGACCATTGGCCAATACCAAACAAACCCCAGAGACCATTGGCCAATACCAAACAATTTCTATTTGGTTTGGTTAGGTGGAAATGGGTTTCAGTTTATTTTGGCCTGCCACGTCATCCAGAGTAGACCAGTAATAGTCTGCCACGTCATCCAGAAATTTAGATGATTTTAGAGTTTTAAAAAATTTAAATCAGATGAAAGAAAATCACCTAAATTTTTGGATGACGTGGCAGACTATTATTGGTCTACTCTGGATGACGTTGCAGGCCAAAATAAACTGAAACCCATTTCCACCTAACCAAACCAAATAGAAATTGTTTGGTATTGGCCAGTGGTCTCTGGGGTTTATTTGGTATTGGCCAATGGTTGGATGACGTGGCGAACTATGCGGACTATTATTGGTCCACTCACGGTGAAGGTGTAACAATTGCGATAGGTGATCCAGACTCCCAACATTTTGGACCAAAACTCTAGATTTCGGCCCAAATTGCCGAAATCTAGAATTTCAACCGATTTTTTTTTTCATTAAAGAAACCCAAAGAGAGAGAGAGAGAGAGAGGGGTGTGGGTTCCATGCAATATTGAGACTTGAGAGAGAAAAGAGAGATAATCTTCTTGGAGCAGCAAGCAATCAAGAAAGAAATGGGCAAATTCCCACTTATGGCCCTTTCTTTAGAAACATTATTTTTTCTTTAATTTCAAAAAAGGAAAAGAAATGCCCAAATGAGTAGGGGCAAATCACAAATGCCCTTTGTTTAATAGGGAAAAACAGTCGTGGCCCTTTTTTAATCACATACCATTTGCAATCCCTTTTAGCTCACATGAGATTTGTGAGCTCTACAATGGGGCCATCAAATTAAAAATATCTAAATCATTTTAAATAAACATCCGTTTCACTTATAAGACCATGCCAATTTTTCTTTGATAGAGGATCGATGACCATTAGATTGATCGGATACTTATTGTAAGTATGTTTAATCAATTTGATAGTGGGCCTATCTTCTAATAGAGAAACTATTGAGCAAGACCCATATACGATGAAGGCATTTATTTTCAGTGGTTAAGATTTTTAATAGGTGAGATTCACTACATACTTACGTATGTGAATTAGGTTTTCCTAGCCCTTGGCCATGACCGACCTGTATACATTGTAAGTTGGGGTAAGTAGGTCAAATGTGGGTTAGGTCGGATTTTGCGGCCTTTGCTATGAAAGAATCCACATTTGATATGCCATATCATTTACCAAAACTAGATGGCTCTCTATGGGTTTGCAGGAAAAGGAAATGGCATGGATTTAAATACTTCGGCATCTCCATGGTTTTGCAATAACGTTTAATGATAACTGTCAAAGGCTATCACCTATCCTATAAATACCAAAAAAACTACAAATTTTATAGGTATTCCATCCATCGGTTATGTGCCATCTCCACATAGCCTGTATGCGGGATGAAGCCTATACCAGTTTGACTTGTCAAGTGGAACCAGGTGTTGTTTAGTTTTTTTAGATGACCCAATTGATTATTTAATTACTTTTGGTTGAAATTGTGTCCTGTCTTCTGAGTAAGATTTTCTATTATCATCTTCTATGCTTTTGAAATAAATTGCATCCTTGGGCGACCACCAGATCTTACTTACTTCAAACAAATGTCACTGAGACACTTTCTCATTCTATTTGACAAATGCGCACGATCTATGTCATCTTGTCTCCTTAGACTTTCCTTTATTTGACTAATGCGCACTTTCATTTCAAAAGGCTTTGCCTCTACTTCTCTAAAGTGGACAGATGGCGCAACTGTGTGCCAAATGTCTCTATTTATAAAAATTCTACCAGCTTTAGAGATTTAAAGAATTAGAGACTAAAAATAGAGATGCCAAGGAGGGGCTTAGTAGTGCCTATTATTCGGCTAATTATTATAATTGCAAACATGACATGGGTCCCACAATGGTTTTAACACTAAAGGGTTCCCTAAACAATTCAAAATCATGCAAGACTGTGGTAACTAATATTTCGGCGTGCCTGTCATGATTAATCACTATTAAAGGATTTCATAATTTTTAACGTTTGATCCATTAGTTTTCTTACATTGGATGGTTTATCATTTTTGGTTAATAACACTCTATGAGTCCTTATAAATTGCCAAACACTTAGTAAGGGCTTATTGAAATTTGTAGAAAATGCTAAACATTGCAGCTTGCTCAACATTATAATTGATAATATTTTATTCTTTGTCAATGAAATACAATACCCAAATCGGCATGTTTCACAATTCTTTAACATAGAATAAGAAAAGCATTTAAAAGCCACAAACACCCGACTTATTATCAAGAGGATTTTATAGGTAAAAGCCCCATAGGACCCCATACCACTTAAGAGGTCCCATAATCACCGTATAGACTGGAGGGGTCCTCTTGGTGCGTTTTTGACTTCTTTTTTTTTTTTTTGTCATTTAGTGATATGGTCGATATTGACCATTATTTGCTAAACACAACAGAATGGTCAATATCGACCATATCGCGAAAAAAAAAGTTGAATCTGCAGGTGGACCTGCAGATCCTCCGCCCTAGCCCCCTCTCACTCCCCTTAGGTCGTGTTAGACAAATCGAATTCCTAATTTTCCATTTTCTCCCTTTCTCTCCTCTACCTGTTTGGATTCATTGAATCTCTCCCCCCCTCTCTCCTTTTTTTCTCCCCTCCCTCCCTTTCTCTCAATGGCATTTCATCAAACATGTCGTCTTCGACCTTGACCTTCCCTCATTGCGTCTACACAGACGAAGAAATCCAAACCCTCTGGACCTTCAACAACATCCTCTAATGCCAGAAATCGAGTGACTTCCTCATCTCCCTCACCTACTTCTCCATCCCTCTCGAGGTCTTCTACTTCGTCTCCTGCTCCTCTATTTTTCCCGTTCGATGGATCTTCCTCCAATTCGGTGCCTTCATCTTCCTCTGCAGCTTCACTCACTTCCCCAACGTCTTCGCCTACGCACCTCACTCATTCCATCTCATGCTCTCTCTCACAATCCTGGCCCTATCCACCGCTTAGGAGCAGCATTAGCAACCAAGAGAGAAAAACCCCAATTTCTATTTAGGTTTCACAAATCGAGAGCAAACCGCCACAAAATGATCGATATCGATCATATCGCTAAATGACATAAAATAAGAAGACAAAAACGCACAAAAGTGGACCCCTCCCATCTATACAGTGATTCTGAGAGCTCATGAGTGATAAAACGTCCTATAGGGCTTTTACCCATAAAATCCTCTATTATCAAATGCTACAATTTATAGTATTCCATTTATATTCAATCAATTTCTAATTGAATGCAGTAGTTTTTATGAAATTTGACCCCCACCCACCTCGGAGAAGAAAAAAAGGGAAAATGACTATACGGACGACCTAAAACCTGACATTTATCAGGTATAAGACGAAAAACTGAAATTTATCGGATGGAAGATCGTACACAAAAAATGCCTAAATTGGGACGAAAATACCCTTTTTTCCTGCGATATCCTATTTATGCAGGATATCGCAGGATTCAATATCCCAAGATCTTAGGATATCGCACAGTTCAGGGGTGTAATGACGTGGAGAGAAGTCTCTTGCTTTAGTGTAAAAAGAGGAAAAAGCTCATCTCCCGCCCATTCCCGGTTTGAAATTCAAACTAATTCCAAAGGGCCAAAACGAGAGAAGACCATTCCCATTCGTCCATTTGAAATTTTTTTCGTCTCCATCGTCTCCATCAGTGTAGGCTGGGCTCTCTTCTCATCTCCATCTCTATGAAGAACCTGGCTGGGGAAACTACTACTGGTCTCCATCGTCGGCAACATCTCCATCTCTGTCCAGCAATCATCTAGCAGCTGCATCTCCTATCTGATTCCAGCAAGGCCACATTTCCATCTGCTGTAGTTATTCATATTCAATCTGCTGGATCTATTTTTCTGTAGCTTTAATCTGCTGGGAAGGGGGGGTGATTTTTATTCAGCTTCGTTTTGGGTACCCCATTTTTTCAGAAGTTTTTTTTCTGCTGGGATGGGAGGGTGATGTTTTAAGGACTGGTTGATTTTTTGAATGGATTTTTTTTCTGCAGCTTCAATCTGCTGGGAGGAGAGGGGCCGTTTTTTTAGGTTTGTTTTGATATGTTTGAGATTCCACCCTTATCAGACACAAAGTTATCAGTATTTACTTTGACTACCATGTTTTCCTCCTTTTTGCAATAGTCCTTGGATGTTTCATGGAGCTTTATCGTTGAATCTCAACGAAGGACTCAATGGAGTATCAACTTATTTTACCAGTGTAATTTACCTTAGATTGAGTTGAATGTAAAGTAGTAGTTCACCAACAACAATAGTACTAGCAGTAGGTTTGGTTTTAGTAGTTCGCCAACAACAACTATATTCTAGCTATAGCGAGAACATGTCTCGCTATAGCGAGAATTGTCCCCTGCCTCCTACCTCTCCACTACCTCTCCATTATTCTATTTTCCTATTTTCCTCTCCATTATCCTATTTTCCTATTGTCAACTCCAGCTCCAGCCCCATTGCAGCTGCCGATTCCATCACAACACGACCCATCTCACCTCTTTTTCTACGAATCTTATTCGTCTTTCACTCTTTCTAATTATTGGAAATCCCTTGCAAAAAATTTAGTAGTGATGATGTTGTCTACTTATTTTACCATTTTTCCATGGAAGATATTGTTGTTAGTGGGAAAGGTTGAAGTGGGGAACATGGCGCATTTATATGGAAAGATAAAGGTCAGAGAGAAGAAGTTCCTTAATCAGGTTCAGTGTCATGTAACAGAAATGATATGAACAAAGATTTGTAGAATCTGGCATTGGTGATCACAGACCTCAAGCTTGCAATTGAGATGCACAATATATTATTGCATGCAACACTAGAAGAGAAAAAAGAGAAGATGAAACTGGAGAGTCTAAATAATTTGTATTTGCACAGAATGTACCATGTAATGTTGTTTATGTTATGTTTTGTAATCTTGATAGTAACTTGGACCCATTTATGATCAATGAAAGCCTTTTTATTTTGATAGTAACTTGGATCCAATTTTTAATTTTTTGCAATCCAGTAACCTCTTGATGTGTATTAAAGTTGACAAAAACAGGGTAAGTTTGGATAGTTTGTCTTTTTAATGATAGTTTTTCATTTTTTGTAAAAATATAACACACACCTCTGAAAAATGGTATGCTGAAAACTTGTGATCTACTTAATTTGCCCTTTTTCCTACCAACCGGTACTTGAGTTCCATGCTCTTGTTTGAGCATGACTGCAGGAGTGACAATTAGATCGGTCCAAACCAAGCAACAATTCCATCAAGCACTAAAGTGCGGGAACATGGAGATTTTTTCCTAGAGGGAGGTCTCGCTAGTTCTCGCTATAGCCTGGGTCTCGCTATAGCGACGGTCTCGCTATAGCTAGACTTTTTCTCGCTGGCCTCCAAGTGACGAGGGTATTTCCATTGAACTACATGAGGCTTTTTTTCCTATATGTTTGTTAAAAACATTTAAGGAAGAAAAATTTGCTCAAAACATCGTTCACAGAACCACCCCCCCGCTCTCGTTCACATACACCCCCTTTTCCAGAGAGTGGTCTCGCTATAGCGAGACATATTCTCGCTATAGTGAGTTTTTTCCACAGAATGTCTTTAGCTATAGTGAGACATATTTTCACTAGCTTCCAGTGAGTGGTCTCGCTATAGCGAGACATATTATCGCTATGGCAAGGATGTAGTGAGGAAAATAGCGGGAGGCAGGGACTGTTATCGTTATAGCGAGAATAAATTTCTAGCACCCCTCACTTTTTCGGTGTGGGTCCTTCCTCATGTTTTTTTTTTTAATATACTTGTTGGATTGCAATGATTTGATCATCTTTGTGCTCATTATCCCATTTCCTCAATGGGTAGTGTTTTTTCGATGGTTGCATTATTTATGCTTTATTAACGATCTGGAATTAAAAAGAAAAGAAATTTGTTGAATAAAAATATAATAAACATATATATGCATTGGTTGCAAGAATCCTATTGGAATTTCAGAAATCCTTAAACAAACACAATAGAAATCCCTTAAAAAACACAATAAAAAATTTAAAATAATCTTAATTAACATAATTTTAGAACTCTATCCTGTTAAAGAGTCATTGTCTCCCTTTTCATTTCCATGATGGAAAAGATAGAGGGATGGACACCCTCGGCTGCGATGTGGCGTGGAGCTAAGATGGGTCGTGTTGTGATGGAATCGGCAGCTGCAATGGGGCTGAAGCTGGAGCTGAAGTTGAAACCATGGCTCTATTGAATCCATGGGGTTTGTGAGGTTGAAGGTTTTGGGTTCGAGATCTCTAGATTGGTCCACTCAATAAATCAACCCACTGGTGTGCAAAAAATAATAATCTACGCAGCGGAAATAAAATCACAAGCACACACCATAAGGACACCAATTTTAAGGTGGAAAACCCAAACTGGGTAAAAAACCACCGATCCGTACTGGATCTAATCAAACACTATGAATCTCGCAATTACAAGAAACTCAGATTTCTTCCCTAGATATCCCCTATCTAAAGACTGAAGTTACCTTGTGTCGCATCACACTTCAACGACATCACACCGTTGATTGCAGCAGATCCAACGCTTGACTCCTCAAATCTTCTACGCAAGAAGATGATCTTCTACAAGGGATGCAGAAGAAACTTGCTCTCTAGAGTACTTGGCAGCACAACTCTTCAAAAATCTTTAGAGAAAATTTTTCTCAATTAGATCACAAATTCAGAACTTGAGAGATGATCTTATATCTCTTTGGGTTGTGAGAAACACCCAATATATAGCCCCTAATTCGTGCTTAAGGGCCCGTTTCTTTACAAGAATTCTTGGAATTCATGTCTGCTGGAATTTACAGAATTCGAGGTGCTAGAATTTTGAAATGCTGCTGAATCCTGATATTCCTGAATTTCCTGTTTCTTTCATACTGGAATTCCTATCTGAGAATTTCATCCAGCCTGAATTCCATAAATTCCCTGTTTCATAACTACTTGAATTTCTAAGTGGATTTCTATATATTTATGCATTATATGTATGCTTATATAAGGCTAAAATATTCATGAATATAACAACCATTATAAATCTCAACCAATATGAGCCAAAGTAACATCCACCATAATGCCAAAATTCTTAAGAAAAGATCATATCATATCATATTAACTTATAAAAACTACACCAGATCAGATATGGTATGATCTGATGCAGATCAAATCAGGCCAAGGCTGGCCATAGGGTTAATGACGAGGATCTCATGCAGTCACGATTCACAAAGGTTGGCCAAAAGAGGTTCCTTCCTCGGAATAACACATGGCCAGAGGAGATCAGTGGGGAAGAAGATTACCGGATCTCCTTTCCATCAAAACACTTTAGAAAAAAAAAAGCATGCAACAAGATGGAAGAAAAATGAAAAAATAAATCAGGTGAGGAAGAGGAGTTCAGAGGAAGAAGATTACCGGATCTGATTTTTGTGCAGTCACATAGAATGGAAGATGACAATCGACCGTTGGGAGAACCGGAGTTCTATCGGAATGCCTAGAGTTGCAAACAAAGTATCCCGGAATGGCTGGATTTCTAAATGCTAGAGTAAAGGCTAGCATTTGGGAATTCCACCTTTTTGGAATTTTAAAATGCCAGTTACCTCAAATGCTGGGAATTCCCATAAATGAACATGGAATTTCTGACTGGAATTCAGGAATTCCCAGACAGCCTGAATTCCTGTCAGAAATTCTTGAAAAGAAACAGGCCCTAAGACTCCTAATTATAATCCACTTAGAATAAAGAGTCCATCTCAAACTTTTCATAAGAGTTCGGCTCAAACTGGGCTCCAGCGCATACCCTTGCTATAGCGAGGATCATCCTCGCTATAGCGAGGCATGATTCTGCCAACGATTTCTACAGCCGTCTTTTTTCTCTTCTTAGTCCTGTCATGACTATTATTCTAACAGAGGTTTACCACAAGATAAAACCAGGAGAAAAAGAGGGTTTGGGGGATAAGAGAGTTTGAGAGAGATGAGACTTAATAAAAGTTACGGGAAAGAAAGACTGGAAGAGACAGGGAGGAGACAAGTTTTTTCATCGCTGAAAAAGTTGAGCGGGAAGATGAAAAGCTTTGGGTGGGAGGATGAGAGTAGGTAATTGTGTGATATCCTAAAGGCATAGGATATCGAACTGTGCGATATCCTAAGAGCTCCTTCCATATCCTACAGTCTTAGGATATTGCTGGAAAAAGGGTAAAATCATCCCATTTTGAGCATTTTTTGTGTTCGATCTTTTATCCGGTAAATTATATTCTTTCACCTTTTATTGAGTAAATATCGGATTTTGGGCAGTCCGTGCGGTAATTGTGAAAAAAAAAGAAAAGAAAAGAAAGAGAGACGCATGTTCTTTTCCCTGGTGCGGAAAGGAGGAGGAATCTGAAAGTGAAAGCCTTTGAAGAAGAGAGCTAGCTGCACCTGTTGTAACTCTGTCTGTGTATTTGGGATTTGTTGTGTTCTGCCATGGACAAGCTCAAGAAAAACGCTCCCGATCTGACCCCAGTTTCAAATGCCTGCCAAAGCTCATACCGTGCGACTCGTACCGTCGCTAGCAACGTCTACAAAGCCGTTACAGTTGATGGAGCAGAGAAGGTGAAGGATTACTTACCCGATTCTCAAACTCAGGAGAAGATCATAAGGATCGTCAGGGAGGTAGCCGTCCCTGAGTTGCTTAGATCCTCAGGCATGCGAGGTCCACTCTTCTTCTTCTTCTTCTATTTCTACCACTCATCGCACTCTTCTCACACACATTCAATCCTCTGACTCTCTTTAGTCATAATAGCTCTAGTACAATCCGACTCCAATCACTATTTGCATCTGCCTTGTGATTGATCATACGCACAAAAATGCAATTTCACTTGCCTTGTTTTTAATTATCTAAATTATCAGGAATCAGGGATAGCCCTACATCAACATGTATGCTTTTGGGGGCAGTCACCCTGGTTGGATCTGGGTCCGTTTCCAACACCCATATGAATATTTTGGGTCCTCTTCCAAAATCCAAATGAAAAATCTGGGTTTTTCCCCAAAACCCACTGCCTGTTTGGGTTCTGGCGTTCTGCCCCCTCCAATTAATATTTGTCCGCCACTTACTGGAATTGAATTGGACCAAAAGCTAATGAGGGGCAGTGATTTTGAGTTGGATGAATTCTAGATGTGAACTATCTTTTAGTACTTTTTTCTTAATCTTTTGTTACCCCCTGTGCGATGCAGTTGTTATTTTGTTAGTCCTCGAAATTCAGTTGCCTTACAGTTAAGTTTTCTTGTAAATCTAATTTCCCGCAAAAACATCAATAAATAAAATAAATGGATCATTGAAGATGGAAATCAAATGATTCTGCCTAAAGAAACTGGATTAAGGGTAGATGGGGAACATATTATGTTAAATGTGGAATGTACTGAGTAAGTAGATTATTAGGCAAAATTTGAAAATATGGGTATTAGGAATTAGGATCGAGGATAAAAAATAGCAGTTGCGGCGAGCGCAACGCATGTGGCCAAAACACTACGTAGCGTGCGGTATGTAACGGTATCAGAGCATTTCTTTAGAGTAGTATTAGATTATGTTTTTTACAATCAAACTACAAGCCATGCGAAGAAACTTGCAGCAGAGCAATGACTCAAACAATATTCTAATTTTTAGAAAACTGATTTTTAGTTGATATGCACCAGAGGATATTTCCCTAATAATAAAATCAGGAAAAAGTTTAAACAGGATAAGAACATTTTTTACTCTGTTTTTTAGTAATCCAAATGCCTTGAAATGATGGATATTCATACATCCATGTTGTAGTGTTAGAAGGAACGATTTTATTTTATTTTTTTTGATAAGGTGAGTACTTACAAACACATAATCAATGCTATAGTCGGGGATTGATCTCTTGTTATTTTTATTAGAAAGAATATTTATTTACATAAGTGGAAAAGTAGAACTCTAGTTTCACATAAATGAATCAGTCTTTGATGGTGATAATTTATGACCACTAGTTGTTTAAATGGAGTTTTGAATTATCTTGACTGCTTCTCATATGGGGGTAACGTTTGCTCTGTGTATAAGGCCATTCCAGACAATCCAAAAGCCGTACCCTGCACATAAGCCAGTTAGGAAAAAAAAAAGGTAAAACAAAATTCAAGATCCAAAATCACGAGTGACAACTGAGAGTCGATATGCAGCCGAACTCCATGTCTAGATACTACAATAAAAAAAATCAGAAAATGAAAATGAAAATGAATAAGCCTTCTTGTGTTTAGTAATCATGCATATTTAATATATAATCAATGAGTGTCAAATTGGGTTGATTCCAAATTCTTTTGAAAGGAGTGGGAGTATTGAAAAGTATTTTGTTTCCTCCACTAACCTCTCAGGTTTTGATAGGAATGGTTAGCTAAGGAAACTTAATATCTATGATGCCCATATGCGGCACAGATACGGTAAGGACACGCCATAGACACGACAGGGACACGGATTTTACATGTAAAAAGTGAAGTATCGGATACGATACGACATGATACGTTACCCATTTTGAAGTATCCGTGCATCATAGATGTTAATATGGTATTAGAGCCAACCGGTCGCGAGTTCAAATTCCAGGAGGTTTGACTCGGCGTTGAAATGCGCATATAGAGAATATTTAAGTTAATCAAACGTCGTTTTGTTTGATCAGCATGTTCTTTTTTTTTCTTTTTTCCCTTTTGGGATTTTACAGCTGTAGTACAAAGCTATGTGATTTTGCGAGAAGATCCTCCTACTTCTTCTGTTCTTGACAGCAAGAAATTTGAAAATCTGGCAGAGGAGCTGAAAAAACTGCAAATGAAATATGAGGACTTGCGGGAAGAAGTTGAGAAAATCAAACACGGTAACAAGATTCTAAGAGGACAGATTGTAGAAGAACGTACTAAGAGATCCGGGTCTCACAATGATTCATTTAATTTGCAACTTAAGGAGAAGCAAAAGTCGAGGTTATAATGGATTTTTTGGTGAATGGGTTTAAGGGTCGTGATTTCTTGTGTCCTCTGGTAGTTCCCATGGCTGCATGTCTTAGGAAGCATGTCTTAGAAAGCAAGTTAGATGGCAGGTTGTGTCATCTTTTGGAATGAAAAATGTCAGGTTGGAGTGAACAATGCTATTGGGTTGGGCTAGTGTTGTGGACAGAAGTTTGAAGTAAATGTTATTTTCTTTGTTGTGGCTTCTTTTTTTGTGTCAATGCAATCTATGGTTTAAGGTATGTTTGAATTGTGGGTGTGCCTGTGAGGGGATCAAATTCATTATTCTATAGATTCTGGTAAGGATCTTGAATTACTTGTAAATTTGGAAATAGATTTTGACAATGAGGCCACAGCTTTTAACCAAACGACGATGTTGGTTACCTACAATTCACAATGAAAGATAACGAACAATAAATCTTATATTCATAGATGATGTGAAATACTAAAATTAAAAGGAAAAATTTTTAAAATGTATAAAACTTTTGGCTCATTATCACAAAAAGTACATGAAGATTTAAATATTTAAAAAAAAGTATAAAAGTTTTCACAATTTTTTCAAGAAATTCTAATAAATGACAAAAATTCCCCTTATTAATTTTTTTTTTTGTCTTTTCTCATAACTTCATTTCTACCCGAAAATGGCCATTTTGATTTTGATTGTCATAACCAATTAATGAAGCTAGTTTTTGTAATTGGGAATCCCCTTGTTTAACCAATCATGCATAAATGAAGATGAAGTGGGCCCCACTAGGTTATTTGGATATGACTTGATCATTTCTCTTTAATGATTTATTAAAGGACAATTTTGAGAAATGACATAAGAGTGTTTTTGTAATTTCTCAGATTTTTTTAAAGTGGTTAAATGCATTGTTTGAAGACTATAAATATGAGCTGTCGTTGGCTTGCTTTTGATTCTACAATGCCCTGTTATGTCTTATTAAGCTCTTCTTCCTAATCTTGTATAGGATACGCCTTTGTTAGATCTAGTTTCCTATCATATAATATTTCATTGTATATAGAAATTATTTCTTATCAGTACAAGATTTTTTGGATCTTTCATCAGTTTCTTGGGTGAACACCTATCCTTTTGCTCCAAAGTTTTCTTTTTTGATTTTGATTTTTCTTAGGTCTACTCTTAATAAAAAAAAGTCAATGTACTCATACCTCTTTATAACAGAGCCCAATATAATTAAATTTTAGATATTAAAATATTACTTACAAAAAACCATTCATAGTTCTTTTAGCCAATATTCAACATGGAATTTATAGCAGGCCATAATTGCACCTCCACCCATATGGAAACCTAAAAAACATTACAATGTTCATGTCCTTCATTGGTTATTACAATGTACAATAGCAGCACTACTTCTTTCAACCCTGAAAAAGTCTATCTAACCTTGAACATAAGTGCATGAAGAGAAATGCCAAGGTCCCTGCTTTGCATTTGGTTGCCCAGGGAATCCCATAACTTCCTTGAAATTCCCTTTCAAAAAGGGCATGAAGCTGAGCAGCACCCAACTACTACAAAAAACCTCTACAAGCCCAGACTCGGAGCCACCAGCAGCCAATGGTTGCACCCCTATGAACAAACCAATGAGCGCGGCCATGTCCACTATCACGAGTGCTGTGGCTGGAAAGAAGAGAGCCAATGAGTCGAAGGTAAACTGTCGACCTTCTGCATCATTAATAGAGTTGTAGATGTTTTGGTCGCCTTCGAAGATGGTCTCTGATATTCCTAGCAGCTTCAGAAGAACCCCCAAGAAGCCAAAGAGAGAAGCAGTCAAGAAGGTGATTCTTTGCATTCTTTGGTTGTTCCGCCAGGTGCAGACGGAGAGCCCACAGCTGAGGAATTCGGACAGAGTGTAGAGATTATAGAAGACGAAAAAGATAGCCAGGATCAATACCCATGGATCTGATACCTGAGTGCATATGCACAAATTAGTGTCATTGATGTTTCAATTAGGATAAATTTTTTTTTTCTGATCCTCTGCAGCAAGATGCTCTGCTATTTTTTAAATTAAAAATTAATGATAATCTATTTTGTGCCTTGGCCTCAGATGGTTATAAACATCCAGTGTACCTAAGATTTTGTCCAGAAAGCCTATAAAATTGGTGGGTTCAGTAGTCCTGCCAGAAATGCCATTATAAGTTCCTGCATAAGTCTTAGAGGATCAGGATCCTTCTATTAGATATGAAAGAAGTTTTTATATTAAGAGGGATGTATTACATGTTTGGATCAGCATGGGGATTTTGAAACAACCATTTCAATCAGCTATTACCATCAACAAGTTGTTGACTAAGTTAGAAATCTCAATGTAAATTGTCAATAATGCTTAGTTGCAATAGTTTGGATACGAGTTCTCGTCAGTTCTCTCCATAACAATAAGTTATTTCTAATATTACATGCATATTTGCATGTCTTGTTAATAGGGTGCAAGTGGATTTGTATTAGAACTAGATAAGATTAGATGCAACCCACAATAAATAATATATAAAATAGGATTTTGATGACCCCTGAAGAAGAGAAAAAAAGGAAAAAAAAAAACCTTTGATGATAGTCTCGACCTACAGTAAGATGTGGATTTTTGTTTAGTTTTTTTTCTTGCTACATTAGGTGAGAGGTAAGGGTTGTTAGACTACTACCTAATGACCAAAGGATACTCTCCGTGATGCATCCTTGTGAAAAAGGGACGTACTAACACCACTGATCTATTAGTGTGTTGTGTTGGCAGTAAGATGTGGGTGTGGGATTTTGGAATTAGTTTCCTCTCTGATCTTAATCAATATCATGACACTGAATCTAAATGTAGCTGGACCTGACTTGTTCATAACTCTATTGTTAATGTTTCAATAAAAAAAATTGCTATACAAACTATTGCCTACTAAAATAGGAGACCTGCTATGCTCCTGAAGCTCATGATAGAAGGTAACTCTTCTAGAAGGAGGGAAAGGCCCTCCTTAGAAGAAACATGATCAAAATTCATAGAATTAGAACAAAGGGAAGGGAGGGCTCCATATTTAGGGCAAATGAAAAGCATTTACATAATTTAAGTGACAGCTGATTGAATCCTTTTTCTAATTAAATTTGTTTATGAATCTAATTTTATGTTGTTTGTTTATAAGTTTTTGAATTATGAAATTGAAACTGAGAATAGTCTTCTTCACCAACTTGAATTACCACTGAATTAGTGTGGGAGTGAAAGGGAAAAGTACCTTGGGCAAGAATGACTTGCCAGTGAGGAGACAATATGCCGGTAGTGCAGAATAGCATAACTCAGGAATGGAGCGTGTGCCAACATGTTTCCCAAGGCATATGCCCGGCATTGTCTAAACTTGAGCTTTTTAGTGACTGGCAAACAAGGGTCTGTGATTTCCAACTAATATTTCAAGTAGGCCCGTGGCCCACAGCTTCATCTGGGTTAGGGAAGCGGGTCCACACATGCGTGCAGACCCAAGAAACGCAGGTGGGTCTGGGGAACATAAGGCTGATGTCCACCCCATAGAGTGGATCCTAAGCCCTGTATGTCTTCTGTCATTGATCCATCAATCCACCCCACCTACATTGACATCAGTGGTTATGATCAGTTATATGTCCGCTTAAATGATTTTAAATCATCATCATCATCATCATCATCGTCATCGTCATCGTCTTGTTTGAACCATCTGTTGAGTGCTTTATGAATTCTACTATAGAAACGAACCAAGATGAAACCAAAAAAAAAAAATCTCAATTGACTGACAGTTTAACAAAGTTGTAAAAGAGTGAACATAATGTGCTCTGTTTTATAAACAACTTACATTAAAAAAAGAATCCCAATCTGAAAATATTGTACTGGAGTGGTTTAAGGAAGCTCTATTAATTCACCTTGCTGTTTCAAAGATGAGATTAGAGTGGTGTTAAGGGAGGATGAGAGAATGTCACTGTAGAAGATCCCTCCATGAAGACCAATAATGAAGCTAGAATCCACCAACAATGGGATGTGTTTAGACTTTGATACATCAGGATTGGATGTTGAAGATCTATATCTAATGGTCCTAAGACTATTGAACTGTTGGCTCTTTAATTGAATGTTTTTCCATATGGAGGTACATTTGCAGTGGGACAACTAGTCATAGAATATTGTAGAGAATGATCATATGGTTAGGGGCAAGAATTGATTACGATTAAAGCACTGCTTGCGTTTGAATAATTAGGGCACCTCCATGGAGATTCGCCCAAGAACTGACAGATTGCTAGAAATGCAATATACAACTTCGGAGGATATTGTGAAATCTGTAACCAGATAAACCAAGTGTGTTCTCAGGTTTTGGAAAAAGTGTTGAAATAGCGCAGCGATGTTGGTCATCCACGGATTTTTTTTGTAGTTAATTGGTTCATTTTGTGAAGTCTTTTGGAAGATAATTGTTAATAGTCCAGGTGGGATCTCATTCTTTATTTCAGTTCTATTTCCTGCTAATCATATCTTTCTTTCCCAGCACCAAATAAATATGTTCCTTCATTTTAAATATATCATGTTGAGTGAAGCATGCGCATAGCATATTTATCAAGTAATATGTTCCTTCATTTTATATATATCATGTTGAGTGAAGCCTACAAATTGGGTATTTAAGCCTACTAGTGCCCTGGCTTATCTGTTTAGCTATTGGTCAAGAAAATTACTATGGGTTTTATCCCGTGGGCCCGGTTTTAGAAATGAAAACCAAATCTTAACCACTGCAGGCATTATAAGGGAGGATGGAAGGATAAGTAAAAGCTATGTTGTGCTAGTTACACATACTTAAAAATGAATACCCTTGCAAGAGATAAGAAAGAGTAAAAAAAAAAAAGGAAATTAAGAAAGTGTTTGAGGTGAAACTGCTTAATTGATCAACTCTTTACCCTGAAGTGCTTCATTATATGGTTTTGCCCATATATTATTTTTCTTCTATGGAAACAACATGTTCCTCCATACATTGGATTGGACCCTGAATCCCAGTCATTCCACAAAAAATGTACTGTTTCACACATACAAAATGCTTAATTACAATTTTTCTTTGTATAAATTGATGAATAGCAACACTATCCTTTGTAAGGGTAAACTTATATTTTAATATTGTGATTGAATAAATGAATTATGGCATGAAATCTCAAATCCTACTAAAAGCCATGATTCTCATTTGATTTTTATTCAATAATTTTGGAGCACCTAAACTGCCCAGCATCCGGATTCTCATTATACGACACAAGCACTGATTAATCATACTGTTATGTACTAAAAGAGGCTATTAGCCGCGCGCATGCATGAACAGAATGTTACAAATTCACTTTTCTTTTTACTTAATGGTAACATACTGATTCCAGCCACTGCACATGGAGCACAAATTTAAGAAGGTTAGGTTTTTTTTTTTTGGTTAAGCATTAAGGAGGTTAGTTCTACTCACTTCTCTTGTAACAATCATGTGATTCCCAAATGGGTCATCTTTGAGGCCATCAAAGAAATCCTGAGGAAACTGCACAAATCCACTGTCCTTTTCATCCTTGGATCCAAGCAAGATGCACATTGCATGTAGAAAGGCTTGTGGGTTGTTTGCAAACATGTCACAGTCAACATTAAACATGAATGATAATTCTGTCCATCTCTTTTTCCTTATATGCATAATGCTTGGATTTGTTTTTCTCTTAAGAGTAACATTGATAGCATTTAGTAGAAGAGGGTAACCCTAGAAAAGTCCATTTTTATCAATACCGAAATCCATTTCATGAAATTCAAATCGATCATAACTTATCTTTATAAGTTATAATTAGTTATAATTGACCTAATCCATGCACAAACCATTGTTGAATTGATGAAGTTTCAAAATACATGAGTAGGCTTCATGTGCATGGGAGTTATTGAGAGAGAACCCATTGGGATTTGGGATAAAATAATAAGATTTTTTAAACAATGGCATAATCAGTTCTGTTTAATGGATGTGAGGGCAAAGCTGTCATTTTTATAAAATTTCAACACAAATCCCTTAGTGAGTGCCCATTGTAGAGTGCTGCTATTGGCACACAAAAATTTTCTTTTCAAACACAAGGATTTTTTATTTTTTCTTATTACATTTATACCCCTTTATGAAATGACTAAAGTAGCCATTATCCAACAAAAACTCAAATCAGATTTCTTTCACACACAATCTCCATTCTTCTTCCCTAAAGAGCTTCTCCCAACTCACTCTCCACTTCTCACTCTCCACTTCCTCCATCTTCCTTGGGCAAGTCATTTTCAGTCACTTGCATTTTATTTTTTCTGGGGCATCCTATCTCACTCTCCACTTCCTTCATTTTCCTTTGCAACTCATCTTTCTTTCACATTCCTCCATTTGATTGTGCAATGAAGGAAGAGATGGATGAAAACAACAATCAAATGGTGCCTTTTAATCAAAGCAGTAGTGGAAAGGTATTTTTCATTGATATTTTTTTTCATTTTTGTATCTTTTTTAATTTTTTCATCTCGCCTGAAACTTCGAACCTCCCGATATGTACGGTATTTCAGAACCGAACATATAGCATATGTTCGGACGTACAGGACCGAACATATGACATATGTTCGGACCTATACAACCGAACATAAGCTATATGTTCGGTCCTGCACTTCCGAACATATAGCATATGTTCGGTCCTGAGATTCAGAACATATGCTATATGTTCGGAATTAAATATCCGGACACTGATATTTAATTAATATATTATGCAGGTCTCTACGCAAGAAAGTCAGGTTGGATCGAACTTTGTCATGGATTATACCAGTGAGTTTATAACTCAAGAGGTAAGACCAACATATGTAGGATTTATTATTCAAGTTACATTTACTTATTACTAAATTCGTATTTAATTTGTTTATTTATTGTAGATATTTCACAGCCGCGATTCGTTGATCAGTTAGGCTCGTGGAGTAGGAAGGAAAAATGGGTTTGTTATCGTGATAAAGGTTTCAAATGCTGCTCGAGTGGGTGTCAAAGCGAGAGTACTCCTTGCTTGCGAGAGAAATGGACAATATAAACAAGAAGAGTGCCAAAAGCGAAAGAGGATCAAACAAACCGGTTCAAAGAAATGTGGATGTCCTTTCGCACTAAAGGGTAAAAAGTTAGACTTTGGAGGTCATATGTGGTGTGCATAACCATTCGGCCGCGGATACACAATGCCGAACATATCCATATAGTTCGGTTCTGAGTGACCGAACATCATGGATATGTTCGGCACTGAAGTTCCGAACATCATGAATATGTTCGGACCTGAGTTTCCGAACAAAAACGTTTTGTTCGGACCTGTGTATCCGAACGGAGGTTCAGTTACCCTACTTTGACAGTATATAATGAAAATATTTCAACCTGTACATAAAAATCAAGCACTATCCAAAGTAATTAAAGATAACATTAAATAACTAAAACACATTTGACAGCAAGTACATCCATATTCAAATTACACAAGAACATCGTCTTAAAATAACCATGTTAGTACTTGAAAAAAATATATTACAATGTTTTTTTGTTTTTCGTCAATTATAACAACTGTTTACATTTCTTCAACTGTCCCTTCCCCTCCTAGTCCTAGTGCGACTGTAAGTTTGTGAACTCATGTGGGGATGTCGAAAGGTTCGTTGAGCATCCTTAATTGAAACTCATCGTAACACATGTGCCACCTGATTCACATGGGTATATAATCCCTGCGGGTCTTCAACCCAATGGTCTTCACCTCTTCCTGTAACCTCATCAAGTATGATCAGTGCATCCGAATTACGCTGCTGATAGTCAATCATACCGCTACCACTTTGCTCATTTTCTTTGGGACGGGGCGCGAAATTAGAATGAAAGTTTTGGTGTTGTAATATCCTCCACGATACTCGTGCATCCCAATCCATATATCCGGGAACGCAATCTGAAGGACGCCTAACTGGTTGACTACGATTCAATGCAGATAGTAGGTGATTAGGCCATCCTTCCCAAACTTGATTGATATATTGATATGCGATTTGATAGTCACGGGCAGTCGGACCTCGCGTAGCACGAATAGGGGCTAATGGCGGTGGAGGAATCGTTTGAACTCTCCCAAACTGTCTGAGCACCCTATC
This sequence comes from Litsea cubeba, assembly GCA_012931725.1. Taxonomy (NCBI): domain Eukaryota; kingdom Viridiplantae; phylum Streptophyta; class Magnoliopsida; order Laurales; family Lauraceae; genus Litsea; species Litsea cubeba. Next base: position 1,242,729 of record CM022951.1, read on the forward strand.
TGGGTGATAAGGCTCAACAACATCCATACATTTGATGCACCCACAGTAGTATGCAACTTCATTGAAAGGATGATATTGTCTAACATCACGATATGGGTCCCAAGTCACCTGAAAGTAGTTAGTCCAATCGTAAGATATGAAAGTATATAATAGAAAATAAAAAGTTAATCCGATACACTATTTAAAAGAAACATCAAGTTAATTACCTGATCAGCACTCATGACATCAATTCTCTCTCGTATGCTTTGTAAAGGAGCAGACTCTCTACGAGGAAACCAACGATGAACCCGGGGCTGAATGGCTTGATAGAGTAAGTTTGGAGTCGGAGCCAAACTTTCGAAGTGTTCGGACACCCAAGCTTTTAGTAGAGTCAAATAGCCGGCTATTTGTTTCACTTCATGCCTGCTTGCTAACCCCAACTGCCTGTATAAGTATGCTAGTGCAGCAGCACCCCATGCATATGAACGTATGGCCTCTACATCCACGAGTTTTGTAAGGAAAATGATCGGCACCCGTGTGCCACTCTTGTCAGTAAACAAGGTACAACCCAATAAGTACAGAAGGTAAGCTCTTACTGCAGAGTCTATCATCTCGTCCCCATCATCGTCAGACAAACTGGAAAACCTTTCCCGTAACCACTCCAATCTAACTGATTGGCCCCGCACTTGTATCAACTCGTCAGGTGCTTCTACCGGTTCTACTCTTAGTGCATCAACGAGGAGTGCTTGAGCTTCTTCATATGACATTCTTTCATTATAAGAAACCGTCCGCCCAATCACTGGGATGCCTAGGATAGATGCAACATCATCTAAGGTAATGGTCATCTCACCAAAAGGCATATGAAAGGTGTTCGTCTCAGGTTGCCACCTTTCCACAAAACCAGATACAGTAATCTTATTGACGGAGCGGTAAGATGCAGTCACTAATGGAGCCAATCCAGACCTCGAGACTAAATCCCTAAACCTGTCAGACTCATTCAGTTGCCACAAAGGCACTTTCTGCCCATGACTTAGACATTTCAGTGGGCCTCGATCCTGCATTCAACCATTAATAAATAATTAAATAAATTAACAAATGAATAAAACTTTCATATGAACAAGTGAAACACACCTGTCCAATCCAAATGTACCCAGCTGTATGTGTATCAAAGCTGGTCAATAAGGACCTATCTTGTGGCCCCAGAGCTGGTTGATCTTCCATCTCTTGTTGTTGTTCTTCCTCTTCCTCAGATACCTCTGGGTCTTCTACACCCTCTTCTACTATCTGACGTCGCTTCCTATTTGAAGCAGTAGGTCGCACCCGAGAAGAGCTTGGCCGGTCCATTTCTAAAATACGAAAGAAACAAATTTTATTTGACTGCTAGATCTCTATATGTTCGGACCTGAGTGTCCGAACAAATTGGTTTTGTTCGGACCTGAGTGTCTGAACAAAAGTAATATGTTCGGACACTTAGGTCCGAACAAAAACAATTTGTTCGGACGTTAGTGTCCGAACATTTGCAACCCGTTCAGTCAACCAGAGCCGAACAGTCGCGATTTCTGAATCTAAAACCGCGACGATGGTGGATCAAATGCAACCCAAAACTCGTAGAAAACAGTAACATTGTTTGTCAAAACTTACATTGAATGAAAAATCTATCCTAATAACAAGTTTTCATGGAAAAATAAGTAATCTAAGATGGAAAAAAATGGTAAAGAATAGATAGGAAAGAAGAAGAAATAGTAATGTTGGAAGGATCCATTTACCTTTGGAAGAGAAGGATGTCTAGAGGAATAGGAACACCGGTGGCTCGCCGGAGAATCGCCAGAAAATGGATCCAGTCGGTGGAGTGGAAGTCCCTTTTGGTTTGTGTGTGGGAAGAACAAGAAGAAGATGTGTGTGGGAAGAAAGAAGAGGGGAATGAATATAAGGTCAGTTTAGGAACTTTTGATGTGTGTGGAAAGAAATACATTCATTTTAAATTTTAGTAATGTGTGTGGAGAGGAATTGTGTGGGAAAAGATAAATTTTGTGTGCCAATAGCAGCACTCCCGTTGTAATTAGGACTACTGATTTTGGGGACATGGCCGGAAGGTGAAAAGACAGGATATAAACAAATACTAAAGCCACAGGGGCCTATTAACAAATTTTATAAACCTTAAGTGGGTATATACAAAAAAGTCTCTTTTATTTCAGTTCGGCTGATGGAGGAAGTGAGAAGAGCGATGTTTTACTTAGATTCCTTAAAATCTCCATGGTCGGATAGCTTTCTATAAGGTTTTGTTCAACATATGTAGAAAACTATAGGACCCAAATGTGATTTTTTTCGATCAATATTTCTTATTTATAGATAATTTCCTATGGGATATTTAGAAAATATTTATTGTTCTTATTCACAAAAGATCACCCTCAAAATGTGAACGACCTGAGGCCAATTAATTTATGTAATGTAACTTGTAAGATCATATCCCCAAGGTTGTGGCTAATAAACTAAAATTAGTTTTCAATAAAACCCTAACCCCTTTCTGAAGCGCATTAATCTCAGGTAACTATGTTTTCGCTCATGAAGTCTTATACTATATTAACCCCAGGGGGTAGCTCAGTTGGCCTAGGACCACGGTTTGCACCCGGAGGTTGTAGATTCGAAACTGCACTACCACACTGGGGCTACATGGGAGTTTACCCAGCTTTCCTCTGGGTCCGGAGAGATTAGTCTAGCTCAAAGGGTTGGGAGCCCCTTGATAGCAAAAAAAAAAAAAAAAGGTCATTATATATGAAGAAGGGAGAAAATAATGGGATTGAAAAGCAAAGCATATATATGACTGAATGGAATGAGACTTTATTGAAAAAAAAAAAAAATTAGTGCATTCGGTTTTTAGAAGGACATTATCAAGCTAATCAAGAGCTATTTATCAGTAGTTTCTTATTTTGATTCTCTTGAATAGTTCCCCTCCTGGGAGAATCATTCCATTTAGAGGAGTAAGGCAAGGGGCTTTGCTATCCCCATATCTATTGATTATTAAGCTGAAAGACTGTCTAGAACTTTGATCACAATCATTGGCGAAGGTTGCTAATAGAGCTCCTAGTATCACTCACGAGTTCATTTATTTTTTATTTTTTATATTTTTGGAGAATCTAGAGAAATAAAAGGATATTTTGAATGGCTATTGTGAACTATCCGGGGTTGATAATAAGCTTTAATAAATTAGTCATTACCTTTAGTAAAGGTGCATGTAGGAAAATATGAAAGCTTAATTAATAGAATCAATTTTGATGGTCGATCGGCGAGGGAGAGGGAGAGGGAGAGGGAGAGGGTGAAAGTAGAGGGTGGAGGGGGGTGGCCGGCCGGGATAGGGAGAGAGAGGAAAGGAGAGGGAGTAGTTTAGAAAGTTTCTTTTCTTTTGAAAAAAGTGGATGTGTGCAAAGTGATATTTAGTGTGTAGGTAGCTGCACTAAAAAGAAAAAACCCTACTAAAGGGCATTTCGGTCCTTCTATATTTGAGTGGTCTGTGCGAGCTTAAACGGTTAGTGGGGGGCCTCCATAAATATCATTTGAATAGTTTCATATAAAAAAGGAGTGGGTCCCACCATCTGATTAAGCATGTGATGAAAATGCAACTAAGTGTTGATGTGCATCATTGCTGACCTAAGGTTTGGAAACGAGATATTTCTAAACATTATACGATATTATCTCATAGATTATGATCTAATCTACACACCTAAAATGTAGGTGTTTGGCTACCGTAGAAAGTAGAATACAACATGTTGATTTCTTGTGAAAACCACCATATTATATTATTCAAGGATAAGGTGAAGAAAATCATCTTTAAGGTAAAAATCTTTCTTTCACAAAAAGGGTGGGAAGATTTAAGAGTTTTGGGCCATGCTTTGTTCACTCTGTGTGAATAGTCACACACACTGTGTTTATTGGGCCATGGAGACCGCATAAGCAAGTTTGGTGCATAATGGGGCCCACTGTTGTGTTTCTCTTGCTTAGAGCTAGCTTTGTCACAGTTCGTGTAGTCCATTTGGATATGCTTTGGAACCCTAACTATACATTTAAATTCTTTTGACCAAATGAGCCCTTAAGGCTGGCTCACTGTTTTCAATTGTACTTTTTGGCATGAAAAATTCAGGTATGTATGGCCCCAGATGACGCCTACGATCATATTCCTTACACCAAGAGATTTTGATGAGCGCCTACATGCCCTATTTGGGTTTTGTTTAGTCCAAATTATTGAGTTGGGCTGGACTAATCCCTCCGGGCTCAGAGAGAAGCCGAGTGAAGCCCCTATGGCCTCCAGGTGGTAGCACTAGTGGACTCAATCTTCGATTTCTAAAGAAGTATAGAACTCCTACTTTAATTAGTTGAGACACTTATCTTTCCCTTTTAGTATTTCCAAATTTCATGTCAATTTGACTTAAAACTTAACCTTGCAAAAAGTGTTGGCCCAGAAACAAAATGTTGCGCCCGTGATGTTTAGCCTATGTTGGCTGTCAAAGTGTCTATGTTAGGCTCTTCAAAATTACCTGTACAATAGTTGTTATATGGCTTGAAAACTTTCGGGCATTTGCCTCAGGTTATGGCCCAGGAATGCCCCAGTAAGGCCAATGTGTCCTACCTTATGTTATTTAAGATTCTTAGGTTAACCAATGCCCAGTTTTGACAAATATTTAGAGGTACAAACACTCCGAAGTAGTTATCTGATCCACCATGCATGGTATAACGTAGAGGGGTCAATTGTTCGCATGAAAAAAATAGTACATCAAGAAAAATCTAAAAACCTATTTGGGCTAATAAGTGTGGACAAGAAAGTCATCCACGACCCTCTACCCTAATGGCATTTTTTTATGGTTACCATCGAAGGTCATCCACAACCTTCTTGCTCTCTACCCATATATTTCCATGTCAAAACCCACTGTGTGACACTATTTGACAAGTAGCAGCTTTACAAATGGGTAAGAGGTCTTGACACATCTCCACGACCCTCCAGGATACAAACTTCCAAAAATTGCACCGTAACTTTTAGTAATTTGATCCCCTTACTTGGAAGGTACTTTTGAACACCCTTGGAAGTAGGGGTGTAAAAAGAAAAATAAAAAAAATTGTCAAACCGACCGAAGCGACAGTTCATAATCGTATTTTACGATTTTGGTTATGGTTATTAAAATCGAAAAACCGTACTTCACGGTTTAGTTTCGGTTTTCAGTCTCGACTTATGATATTTAATCGAACTGAACCGTAAAATACGATTCGGTTAATCCTTTTTTCAAAACACACGGTTGACCGAAACCTTACACTCACTACACAAAAAATGAGAAATTGGAACGGATTACTGTTCCTAATTCGTGTGTTCCTAATCCGTTCATCCGTTCCTAAACCGTTCATAATCGGTTAATCCGTTTCAAAAATAGAAAATTGGAACGGATGAACGGATTAGGAACACACAGATTAGGAACGGTAATCCATTCCAACTTTCCGTTTTTGGTGTAGTGACCTCAATTTAAAAGGAAAAAAAAAGAAGAAATGGGGTATTATGTAATTTTATAACTTAAATAACCTCATTTAACTTTTAAGCCCTAATCATTGAAACAAAAAATGAAAAAGCGAGCCCTTATCGTTGGAACAAAAAATGAAAGAGGGAAAAGTGAGGGATCAATGCATGATGTGTTTGCTAGAAAAACGCATTTTATTATTTCATTTGTCTATATGAGTATTTTAATGCTAATTTAGTATTTTGTAAGTTTGTAATTTGTTATAAAAAATATTTGGTTTTGACTTTTGAACATGTATTTGCATTCTGATTAAAAAAAATATGTATTTTAAGTGACAATTAACCGTAACTGAACCGTCTAATATGGTTAACCATGGTTCCATTTTTTAATGATTTTTTAGGGTATGGTTATGGTTTTTAAAAACTGAAAACCGTAAATTACGGTTCGGTTAAACACACGGTTAACCAAACCATTACGCCCCCACTTGGAGGCATGTTTCTTTCCTGAAATTTAGAAAATTCCTACTTGGGGAATTTCTAAATTCCAAGACATTGTGGAATTCCTAAATATTCTTTTATCATTGGGGAATTTCGAAATTCCCAAACATTCCACTAAAAAGTGAAGGGGATAGAATTTCAAAATTATGTCAGAATATTTGAGACCTTTTAGGTAGTCAAAATCTTAAAATTCTTATAAAGAAACAAGACATTTATAAATATTAGGAGGAGAAAAGCCATCTCATCGTATGTAAAAAAAAAAACCCGACACCTAAAATTCTTATGAGAAACTTTTGGAAGTAGGATAAGAATGTTGACTTCAAGGTAACTTTATTCTTTGGGTTTTCAAGTGTGGTTGATAGGAGCCTATTGTTAGTCTATTATTGACATGAACCATAAGATCGAGAACATCATGATTATCACATGTAGTAGATGGATTAAAAATTACCTCCAAACATCTTGATGTAGAGAGCTTTCGGATCCTGCTGTCTGATGTTGATGTTGAGATCCGCCGAGAAAAACTTTAGGGAATAACTTCAGTTTCTCTCTCCTTGCCTATAAGCCTTAATGTGTTGAATTTTGTGAATGAGTCTTTGTGATGGAGGAAAGACTCTTTTTATAGGTGGAGAGAGGACCAAATATATTCCAATTAGGATTCCATTAGTTTTAATCTCAACCGTCCATCAAGGTAGAGTTTGTTATGGAATATATCTCTTTAGGAAACCTTATATGATTAAAATATAGCATGTATCCTATGAAAACGGGATTCCTATAATGACCATAATTTATGGAAAGGTAAGGACTTGTGGTCTAAGTAAAAGACCTAAAAGTAATTTCCTTACACCTACCCTTATTTTCATAATGGATGTAGTTATGCTGTCAATTTTTTTTTCCACTCGATCATTTGATTTTGTTAATATATTCTTAGTACCATTTATCAAGCTCTGTGCAACACTTCTATGCTCATTAAAATGTAGAACCAAATCTAAATGCCACAACACCACTGAATGAATTATTGTAGGAATATATAGAAGCATCGAAGACATCCAACAATCTGAACATGATCCCAGTTTCACTTGTTATATTTGTATATTTCACTGTAGAAGGGAAAAATGAAGATGCATTGCGTATTTGCGTTAATGAAAGCATCTTTTGCTTTGAAGTTTTATCATTTCATTCCATTTTCTATTTTTTTAATGAGTACATTGATACTCGATGAAGACATAAGTAATAGAAAATGATAGTAGTTCTTAGTTTGACACTTTATTAATATAGTAAAAGTGAAGTAATTTTTTCATTTTACAGATAAGATGTCACATCAAAAGCACTTTAATGGCCTTCTAAATTCAGCCGCATGAACGAGTGGGTCATCTTTTTGTGGGTAGTGACTGTGGTAGAGGTTTCAACGTTGAAACAAAGACAATAAAGACGTACTGTGGGATACTCACGGTGAGAAAGAACTCCATTGATTTCCAAGATATTCACTATTGCATCAGCTCAAAGAAAATTTACAAAAGATGAAGAAGGATAACATGATGTCATTTGGCACCCTTTGGAACACTGCCTGGTTTTGAAAATCTTTTGGTCCCACTACAAATGTGAGGCGCCCTTTTGCCTCCATTTGAAAGAAGATCGCAATTCATCATCCACCTAAGTAAGGGCCTTTTTCTTTACCAAAATTTCTAATTAAAATCTTTGATGTTCGATCGGAATTTATAGACATGATGTGATTCCTTGTTCGATGACATTTAAAAATTTATAATATATTAAAGTCAAGGGTTTTGGCTTAAATTTTGACCGTCGGTTATAATTTCAATGAATATTGCACATTCTCTCTCCACTTCTAATGGTAACTCCCCACTGATGCAACTACTCTTATTCTCATGCAACAACTTAAAACTACATTCTACTTTTCTTTTTTCCTTTACCTCCCTTGCTACTAAACTTATATGCATTTATGCTTATTCTCTTACTCTCTTTGCATCCTGCAACTTAAAACTAGATTCTTGAATCGGTTACTATTGCATGACATGGTCTTTTCTTTCTAAAAAATTACTTTTGTGTATAATGTGGATTTGCATATAATATGTTTGCTAACCTTCTAAAGTTAGTTATTCCTCAAAGGTGTGATGTTTTCTTTTGATAATTGACGAAGAGAGAAGGATTTTGTTTAATTTATTTTTCTTTCATTTTCTAACCGGTTTACGGTGAATTTCTCTCACTTCTCAAATTTGCTCATTTCTTAAGTCAACCTTAGGTGGAAATTTTGAATCTTTGCAATAATCATTAATTCATTTTTCTTGATATTTAATTTTTTATGTATAGGTCTTTAATTGCCAATATATGGATTTTGTTTAATTGTGCTAGTTCTATATTACTTTGCTAGAGTTCCAAATTTTAGCAACCTAAAAAGTTTTAAATGACCTTTTTGAATTCACAAACTTTTGGACTTCTTGGCATTTGTAAATCCTCCACCCATGAAGATGGTTAAAAAGTTCCATGCACCATAACTAAGCTTTTGGAGAATAATTTTGTTCTTTTTGGCATTTGTAAATCCTCCACACATGAAGATGACTGAGGGTTTAGGGTTCGAGATCTCTAGATTGCTCCACTCAATAAATCAACCCACTAGTGTGCAAAAAATAATAATCTACGCAGCGAAAATAAAATCACAAGCACACACCACAAGGACACCAAATTTAAGGTGAAAAACCCAAACCGGGTAAAAAACCACCGATCCGTACTGGATCTAATCAAACACTATGAATCTCGCAATTACAAGAAACTCAGATTTCTTCCCTAGATATCTCCCATTTAAAGACTGAAGTTACCTTGTGTCGCATCACGCTTCAACGACATCACACCGTTGATTGTAACAGATCCAGCGCTTGACTCCTCAAATCTTCTACGCAAGAAGATGATCTTCTATGAGGAATGCAGAAGAAACTTGCTCTCTAGAGTACTTGGCAGCACAACTCTTCAAAAATCTCTAAAGAAAATTTCTCTCAATTTGATCACAAATTCAGAACTTGAGAGATGATCTTTCTTTTTTCTCTTTGGGTTGTGAGAAACACCCAATATATAGCCCAAAATTAGTGCTTAAGACTCCTTGTAATTATCCACTTAGAAAAGAAGTCCATCTCAAACTTTATCACAGAGTCCGGAATCAACTGGGCTCTGCGCGTGTCACAGAGTCCGGAATCAACTGGTCTCCTGCGCGTCCGCCACCCTCGCTATAGCGATGTGTACTCTCGCTATAGCGAGAGTGCATTCTGCCATCTCTGCGGTTTTTTCTCTTCAGCCTCTTTAGTTGACTTTTAACATGTCAAGCTTTTATATTCTAACAATCTCCCCCTTTTGGCAATTCTTGGACAAATCCTCCTAGAACAATACAAATTGATCTACCTAAAAGAAAAACCCAAAATACAATGAATTTTTTTAAAAAATCAGCACTGTAAATCTTGAATTGCCTTAGCTTGTAGAACTCTCCCTGGCTTCATTCTTCTCCCCCCTGAATTTGTCCATAATTGACAAACAAAAAATAATCATGCAGCTTCCGTCAATCTGGATGCAGTAGCTCCCCCTCAGTTTTGACTCCCCCTCACTATGATCTTCGTATCAGCACTGGGGGTGGGAGCTTGACCTCCTTGATCAGGGCATTTTATGATTAGCCACACACACTTTTGTAGTTGGAACTTTCAGCAGAGTGTGAGCAAACTCCTTAGATAAGTCAGGTTTTCTAACCCAAATTAGAGTTGTCTTGGGTGGAGAAAAATTCTTTCGCCATTGCTTGGTCTTGGGTAGACTTTACAGCTTCTTGCAATGGGGACGAATGTATCATTTCTTTCCATAATGGTGACAAGTGGATATACGTTCAGCGCGTGACACATTCTTTTTCTTGATACTACTCGACACATTATTTGAAAGTGCAGTATGTGGAGTAGTACGTGCAACACTTGAAACAAAAATTGTTTTACCTTTAGCATTTGAAGTGGATGCACCATGATCATAACCGAGACCGCTTCTGTCAAACTGAGACTTCTGACTACACAAGATATTTGTAAGAGTCTTCGAACCAGTGTTCATCTTGTTCAGTGAAGCTTGTTTGATTTCGAACTCAGACAGAGTGATCTTTAGTCGTCCTTGCAAATCTTCTTTTTCAGATTTCACAATCACTCTCTTTCTTCAGATTCACTATTTCTTGTTCAGCCTTTTCAAGTTTTTGACTCTCAGTGGTCAAATTTTCAGCCATGCAGTTTTTCTGACTTTCCAAGAGACGAATCTTTTTAAATGCTTGCTCTAATTCAATTTTCAATGTAGAATTTTCTTCTTGAGCAGCTTTAAACTTGATAGAGATCTGGTAGCCATACTTGGACATCTTAACACAATCATTAAACGTGGAGTAATATTTTTCCTCCCAATCTTATTCTTGATCTGACACTTCATATTCATTATTATCATCAGACATAGAAGTTCTTACCAAGAATTGATTGAGTATCATTCTAGAAATCTCTTATGATCAAACACAACAAATTAGTGTAACCCGCTCTGATACCAATTGAGGGTTTAGGGTTCGAGATCTCTAGATTGCTCCACTCAATAAATCAACCCACTAGTGTGCAAAAAATAATAATCTACACAGCGAAAATAAAATCACAAGCACACACCACAAGGACACCAAATTTAAGGTGAAAAACCCAAACCGGGTAAAAAACCACCGATCCATACTGGATCTAATCAAACACTATGAATCTCGCAATTACAAGAAACTCAGATTTCTTCCCTAGATATCTCCCATTTAAAGACTGAAGTTACCTTGTGTCGCATCACGCTTCAGCGACATTACACCGTCGATTGTAACAGATCCAGCGCTTGACTCCTCAAATCTTCTACGCAAGAAGATGATCTTCTATGAGGAATGCAGAAGAAACTTGCTCTCTAGAGTACTTGGCAGCACAACTCTTCAAAAATCTCTAAAGAAAATTTCTCTCAATTTGATCACAAATTCAGAACTTGAGAGATGATCTTTCTTTTTTCTCTTTGGGTTGTGAGAAACACCCAATATATAGCCCAAAATTAGTGCTTAAGACTCCTTGTAATTATCCACTTAGAAAAGAAGTCGATCTCAAACTTTATCACAGAGTCCGGAATCAATTGGGCTCTGCGCGTGTCACAGAGTCCGGAATCAACTGGTCTCCTGCGCGTCCGCCACCCTCGCTATAGCGATGTGTACTCTCGCTATAGCGAGAGTGCATTCTGCCATCTCTGCGGTTTTTTCTCTTCAGCCTCTTTAGTTGACTTTTAACATGTCAAGCTTTTATATTCTAACAATCTCCCCCTTTTGGCAATTCTTGGACAAATCCTCCTAGAACAATACAAATTGATCTACCTAAAAGAAAAACCCAAAATACAATGAATTTTTTTAAAAAATCAGCACTGTAAATCTTGAATTGCCTTAGCTTGTAGAACTCTCCCTGGCTTCATTCTTCTCCCCCCTGAATTTGTCCATAATTGACAAACAAAAAATAATCATGCAGCTTCCGTCAATCTGGATGCAGTAGCTCCCCCTCAGTTTTGACTCCCCCTCACTATGATCTTCGTATCAGCACTGGGGGTGGGAGCTTGACCTCCTTGATCAGGGCATTTTATGATTAGCCACACACACTTTTGTAGTTGGAACTTTCAGCAGAGTGTGAGCAAACTCCTTAGGTAAATCAGATTTTCTAACCCAAATTAGAGTTGTCTTGGGTGGAGAAAAATTCTTCCGCCATTGCTTGGTCTTGGGTAGACTTTGCAGCTTCTTGCAATGGGGACGAATGTATCATTTCTTTCCATAATGGTGACAAGTGGATATACGTTCAGCGCGTGACACATTCTTTTTCTTGATACTACTCGACACATTATTTGAAAGTGCAGTATGTGGAGTAGTACGTGCAACACTTGAAACAAAAATTGTTTTACCTTTAGCATTTGAAGTGGATGCACCATGATCATAACCGAGACCGCTTCTGTCAAACTGAGACTTCTGACTACACAAGATATTTGTAAGAGTCTTCGAACCAGTGTTCATCTTGTTCAGTGAAGCTTGTTTGATTTCGAACTCAGACAGAGTGATCTTTAGTCGTCCTTGCAAATCTTCTTTTTCAGATTTCACAATCACTCTCTTTCTTCAGATTCACTATTTCTTGTTCAGCCTTTTCAAGTTTTTGACTCTCAGTGGTCAAATTTTCAGCCATGCAGTTTTTCTGACTTTCCAAGAGACGAATCTTTTTAAATGCTTGCTCTAATTCAATTTTCAATGTAGAATTTTCTTCTTGAGCAGCTTTAAACTTGATAGAGATCTGGTAGCCATACTTGGACATCTTAACACAATCATTAAACGTGGAGTAATATTTTTCCTCCCAATCTTATTCTTGATCTGACACTTCATATTCATTATTATCATCAGACATAGAAGTTCTTACCAAGAATTGATTGAGTATCATTCTAGAAATCTCTTATGATCAAACACAACAAATTAGTGTAACCCGCTCTGATACCAATTGAGGGTTTAGGGTTCGAGATCTCTAGATTGCTCCACTCAATAAATCAACCCACTAGTGTGCAAAAAATAATAATCTACACAGCGAAAATAAAATCACAAGCACACACCACAAGGACACCAAATTTAAGGTGGAAAACCCAAACCGGGTAAAAAACCACCGATCCGTACTGGATCTAATCAAACACTATGAATCTCGCAATTACAAGAAACTCAGATTTCTTCCCTAGATATCTCCCATTTAAAGACTGAAGTTACCTTGTGTCGCATCACGCTTCAGCGACATTACACCGTCGATTGTAACAGATCCAGCGCTTGACTCCTCAAATCTTCTACGCAAGAAGATGATCTTCTACGAGGAATGCAGAAGAAACTTGCTCTCTAGAGTACTTGGCAGCACAACTCTTCAAAAATCTCTAGAGAAAATTTCTCTCAATTTGATCACAAATTCAGAACTTGAGAGATGATCTTTTTTTTTTCTCTTTGGGTTGTGAGAAACACCCAATATATAGCCCAAAATTCGTGCTTAAGACTCCTTGTAATTATCTACTTAGAAAAGAAGTCCATCTCAAACTTTATCACAGAGTCCGGAATCAACTAGGCTCTGCGCATCACCCTCGCTATAGCGAGGTGTATAGCGAGAGTGCACTCTGCCTCGGGACGAATTCTGCAACCGTCTGTCAACCTTTTTTTTTTTTTTTTTTAAACGGCAGCCTTTGTTGATTTATAACATGTCAAGCAGCTTTTATTCTAACAAGGACTAAAAAATCCCATGCACCATGAGTAAGCTTTTGGGGAATCCACAAATTCTTCAAACATGAGTTCCCTTTAATTCTGCTAAGGAAACATGCCCGGACTACAAAGAACTAGCACGCATTTGGATCCCAAAGTAGTAATTACATCATATGATATTTAATATAACCAACAAAATATTCTGAAGCTACGAGTCTATATCTAGAGGCATAAGATGATTTAAATGGCCTTTCTGAATTCACAAAATTTTGGACTTCTTGGCATTTGTAAATCCTCCGCCCATGAAGATGGTTAAAAAATTCCATGCACCATAACTAAGCTTTTGGAGAATAATTTTGTTCTTTTTGGCATTTGTAAATCCTCCACACATGAAGAGGACTAAAAAATCCCGTGCACCATGAGTAAGCTTTTGGGGAATCCACAAATTCTTCAAACATGAGTTCCCTTTAATTCTGCTAAAGAAACATGCCCGGACTACAAAGAACTAGCACGCATTTGGATCCCAAAGCAGTAATTACATCATATGATATTTAATATAACCAACAAAATATTCTAAAGCTACGAGTCTATATCTAGAGGCATAAGATGATTGGGAAGAGGACATTTCCATCATCTCATTGATCCCCTCATGTTCGACACCATTTAGACTTTTTAGGGAGATGAATCAAAGGGAGAAGGGAAATTAATACACAGCCACCCTAATAACTGTAAGAATAAAAATCGTGACAGATGCTGTCATATTATAGTTGGCAAAATGGTGTCTCGCTATAGCGAGCTAGGTGGCTGAAACCTAGTTCCCCGGACTCTAAGACAGAGTTTGTGATTCTAAGTGAATTATTCTTAGAAGTCTCTTGCACGAATTTGGCCCCATTTATTGGGTATTTCTCTTAATACAAAGACACAACACAAGTAGCTAATTCTCTCTCTTGATCTGAAGTTAGAATACCTAAGAGAGATTTCTTTGATTCTCTAGAGCCATTGAGAGATTGTTCTGAAGGGCTGCTCTAAAAGGTTTTGTTGCTTCTACTTTCTTGTAGAAGATAGTTCATCTTGGTGGACAAGGTGCGAAGAGATCAAGTAAGGAGAACGGTGCACGGTGGAAGTCGAGTTAGTGGATTCTGTGCAAGAACAACTACGGTCTTTAGGTCGAGGTACAGACTGAGGTAAATGAGTCTGTGGGTATATCTTGTAATTGTTCGTGAAATTTTGATTTCTAGATCGTGGCTTTTCTCCTTGGAAAGAGTTTCCACATTAAATTTGTGTCTGCCTTCTTGTGGTGATTGCTTGATAAATTTATTTGCTAATTCTATTTTGTTTAATTGGTTACATCTGCTGCATTAATTTAATTAATTAGAATAGCATTCATTCTAGTGAATCATAAAAATCTCTCAATAATTCAAATCCCAAAAAAATAACAAACGCATGTTTATCTCCTCTTTATATCCTTCACCACCTAATATTTCTTGATCGAACTCCATGTGAATTCTTATAATATTCAATTCTTACAATGCAACCTAATATTTCTTGATCGAACTCCATGTGAATTCTTATAATATTCAATTCTTACAATGCAAATAAACACACGCTATAAGTCTGTAGGGCTCAAATTTTTTTTTTATTATTATACCGACAATGATTAGACCATGTAGACACGTCTATATGTATTCACCATAAGAAACAAATTCATTGTTTCTCGCTGGTGCCAACTCCATCCACATACCCCCTTCATTGATGAGTTGTTTAAGGGTTGTATTGTATTATCTTTCTCCCATCAATTTCAGTCTACTCAATTCAATGTTTGACTTGTATTCTACGATTGTAAGCACCAAAACTTTGAAAACAAACTATGGGTTGCTGGCCTCTAAACCATTTTAGCACTATGGATCATTTGAAGGTGGACCCACATGTATCCCATATGAAATGCAACCATAATTCAAAAACCTACAATTTCTCTTGTTTTTCTATCCGGAATGTTGATCAGATGGGTGCAAAAGTACCCTGATTTATGAATTAGTGGTGCATATAATTCAGGAGTTGGAGTGGAGCACATGAACAAGTTATATATATTTAAGTAAAGGGAGAGGTGGGCTGCTAGGGGTGCATCTCATCCCTAAAAAATCTCTCATTTCAGAAAAATACTTATAAAATCACATATAGCTTTGGGTGTAAGAGGTGAGCTGTGAGGGTGCCACGTCATCCCTAAAAAGTCTCTCATTTCAAAGAAATATATAAGAAAAAGTGGGTCACCACACTCATCTAAAATAAATCTCCTCCCTAAATCTCCATTTCAATTATCTTTTCCTAATCACCTCCCTTTTCTTCAAAAATTTTTATAAAGATAACAAACTCACATCTTTCAAGTTAAAGACTCCACAAATGCTCCTTAGAACACCACATCAACAAGGGCCTATTGACCAAATATTCTATTGGACACACCTTTAGATATTTGGATATGGGCATATCTTTAGATGTTACATCATGTGGCCCCACTAAGGATCCTCGGAATGACACATCAGCAAGATCCCACGGTCCAATTGGATACACCTTGAAGGAATTAGGATATGAGGCTCACCGTTAGATGTTACATCATGTGACCCCACCAAGTTATTTTTTCTTTTTAATTAAAGTTATATATATATAATAAATATAAACTACTTATTTATTTCTATAAAATTTGTTCTTTTCCGATAATATCTCAGAAAAGAATCACATATTTCATTATATTTTTTGAGCCTGGGCACCATACCTCTCCATTTAATTCTGTAAGCTTACGCTTGTGGGGCCCACCCTTGGTCCATCCAAATGGACCAAACACACGACATCCCTAAATTGTACATGTCCACTTTGGTTAGATCCGGATTTACTGGACCGTTGGATCGACTGTGTACCGATCCGAATGTATTGTTGACCATTAAACTTATGGGGCTAGATGGAGATGGTAAAAACCACGGTTTAGACTAATTTTCTCAAAGAGAAGGGTCCCAGTGAGTCCTTGAAATCTCCACATCGCCACCCCCATGTGGGTCACCAGGTGGGCCCCACCACAAACTTGAGCTTACCTTAACCGAATCTTTAGTTTAGGAGAGCTGCCCCTATATAGGCACACATTCATACTTGTGTAATGGTCAATGCCTTTAAATTCAAGAGGGCATTATGTTATGTAAGTTTACTTCTCATTTATATTTATTTTCATCACATGTTAAAAGATTCTAATATTCAAAGATAATAAATTTCTTTCTTTTAGACTTATTTTATCTTAATAATATTTTAAGATACTTGTGTAATGGTCAATGCCTTTAAATTCAAGAGGGCATTATGTTATGTAAGTTTACTTCTCATTTATATTTATTTTCATCACATGTTAAAAGATTTTAATATTCAAAGATAATAAATTTCTTCTTTTAGATTTATTTTATCTTAATAATATTTTAAGATAATTCTTAAATTTCTAATATATTTTTACTTTTGGCCCGGGCCACATCATCCCTAAAAAGGCTCTCCTTTCAAAAAAATACTTATAAAATCACATAGTGCTTTGGGGTGCCACGTCATCTCTAAAAAGTCTCTCATTTCAAATAAATATATAAGTAAAAGTGGGCCACCGCACTCATCTAAAACAAATCTCTTCCCTAAATCTCCATTTCAATTATCTTTTCCAAATCACCTCCGTAAATCTCTCTATTTCATTTAATATTTTTTATAAAGATAACAAACTCATATATTTATCATATATTCTACAATTTCTGTAAACAACTTCTTCCATCCTTATCACACCTATATATCATTTCTCCACTTCAACCAAGAAGTTGATAATACCGTGGGACATTTCTTTCAAGTTAAAGATCAGACAAACAAGGCCACCTTTAAACACATCATGATGCACTTTAATGAATTTGGATAAGAGGCTCACTTTTAAATATTACATCATGTGGCCCCACCAATGCTCCTTGGAACACCACATCAACAAGGGCCTACTGACCAAATATTCAATTGGACACACCTTTAGATATTTGGATATGGGCATATCTTTAGATGTTACATCATGTGACCCCACTAAGGATCCACCACTACAACAAATCACACCACTCCCGACTAACACTTTAGTCGGCAAACGTCGATTTTTTAGTCGGTGAATAGTATTCCCGACAAAAAACATTTGGTTGGCGGTTGGTCGCTGAAGTGAGGTCGAGAAATGAACTTGCCGACTAAAATTAATTTAGTCGGGAAATAAAATAATTTTCCGACCAGTAATTTAGTTGGGAAAGCGTGTATTAGTTCCGACTAAATAATTAGTCGGCCAATGGCTGTAGAAGTTTTATTTGCTGGATTTTTGCAGACTAAATATTTAGTCGGGAATTACTTAGAAACAATGACCAACTAAATAATTAGTCGGCCAATGGCTGTAGAAGTTTTATTTGCTGGATTTTTGCCGACTAAATATTTAGTCGGGAATTACTTAGAAACAATGGCTAACCAAATAATTTAGTCGGTAAATATGAAGTGAAATTTCCGACTAAAATATTTAGTCGCAGTTGATCAAGTACCCGCGATTACTTACCGGGAAGCGAGTTGGCGCCAAAAAAGGACAAATTCGCTGACTAATTTATTCTTTGGTAGGGAAAAATATTTGATTTTGCCGACTAAAAATAGATTAGTCGGCGAATTTATTCAATTTTGCCGACCAATGTTTATTTAGTCGGTAATGGTTTGTTATTTTCCGACTAACGTATTTTAGTCGGAAAATTTAGTCGGGAGTGGTGTGATTTGTTGTAGTGCACGGAATGACACATTAGCAAGGTCCCACTGTCCAATTAGACACACCTTGAAGGAATTAGGATATGAGGCCCACCGTTATATGTTACATCATGTGACCCCACGAAGTTATCTTTTTTAATAAAGTTATATATATAATAAATATAAACTACTTATTTATTTTTATAAAATTTGTTCTTTTCCGATAATATCTAAAAAAAGAATCACATATTTCATTATATTTTTTGGGCATGGGCACCATGCCTCTCCATTTAATTCTGTAAGCTTACGCTTGTGGGGCCCACCCTTGGTCCATCCAAATAGACCAAACACACGAACTCCCTAAATTGTACATGTCCATTAGCTTTTGGTCAGATCCGGATTTACTGGACCGTTGGATCGACTGTGTACCGATCCGAATGGATTGTTGACCATTAAACTTTTGGGGCTAGATGGAGATGGTAGAAACCACGGTTGAGACTAATTTTTTGTAAAGAGAAGAGTCCCAAGGAGTCTTTGAAATCTCCAAATCACCATCCCCATATGGGTCGTCAGGTGGGCCCCACCACAAACTTGAGCTTACCCTAATTTAAGCTTTAGCTTAGGAGAGCTACCCCTATATAGACACACATTCATACTTGTGTAATGGTCAATGTCTTTAAATTCAAGAGGGCATTATGTTATGTAAGTTTACTTCTCATTTTATATTTATTTTCATCACATGTCAAAAGATTCTAATATTCAAAGATAATAAATTTCTTTCTTTTATACTTATTTTATCTTAATAATATTTTAAAATAATTCTTCAATTTCTAATATATTTTTACTTTTGGCCGGAGGTTTGGTGCTAGTTGTTAAGATATTTCCATTCTTGCAATCAATATCAGCCATCTTTGAAACACTTCGATGTGCCTGCGAGCATGTAAACCACATTTTGTGCAGGCTCAGTAGTCAGTTTACCTGTTATTCCCCTGCTAAACTGGACATTTCTATGAAAGAAAAAGGCCAAAGTCAACCTTATTGCCTCAGGTAGCATTAGGGCTTTAGCAGCACAATACTCTCAAAAGTCTCATGGAGAATTATAAGGCGGATCTATCTCCACAAATAAATTAGTGAGGCCACATGAAAAAGTCAGACAGCCCGAAACACCGATCCATCTTTCTCTGCTCTGTGCCATGTTCTACCATACCGGAAGATTGGGGGGCTGTCCACCAAATTGAGAAGTGCAGAACTTTTAACTATAGTATAAACAGGGGAGTCTAATTATCATTTACTTTATGTCTGATCACATTTATAAAATTCAATTTTGATTTGTAGATAATGTAATCATGATTTTAAAATGAAAAAATTGATTATTTAAATTTATTTTATTTCTAATAATGTATCGAAGAAATTTTAAATTTACTTATACATCTTTATTTTGAGCCCGGGCTTAGCACGGGCCTCCTCCGCTGGTATTTAATCTCAGTGAAGATCACCTCTTCAGCAAACTGACAAACTTATAACTGTAACAAAAACAGGGAAATCTAATCATTTAATTTATTCCTGATCAATTTGATGGGCATTATACTTTAGTTGGTGTGAAATTTTAATACAGATAATACGATTGGCTTATTGATTTTGAGTGGTTTGAATTTTATATGTATTCACAGTAACGGATTTATAAGAATGGCTAGGACTTAACATGAGGATAATGTCCTTATAACTCACCCTAATTTTGGTACACTGGCATTAATGATTTAGTGAACCATTGATCGGATTGTCACCTACGTGAAGATGTGGAATTTGGTTTATATCTTTTAGGTCCTGGCTGTTTGCATATAAATAAGGAACGGAATACATAAGAGTTCGATCATACAACAAGTGGTTAAAAATGAAGATCAAAGATAAATACATAAAAATGATTATAAATAATTTCTCCATTTGTGTAAATCGAATCAAATACCTTATCATCACCCTAATAATTCAAATTCTAGGAAAGTCACGGTTGCATCTACATCAGTGCCTTTCCTTCTCCCCACACCTCATATCATTTACTCCTCATCACTTCAGCAGCACTTCAATGGAGCTCATTTGACTCCAAATTTCTATGTATTTAATACCTTTGTAATATAATGCAAACAAATAGGTTCTTGTAAGTTAAGCTAGAAGACCCTCACCTTCAACCATGTATAAATATATGGTACAGAAAGAGAAAAAACACAGCATTGGCACAAAAGACTTGCCACTCTCTGGATTTCTACGGCACAAAATGGTAATATTTTGCAAATATTGCGACAATATGTTGATATTGCTAATAATATCACCCTATTTTCAAAGCATTGTCAAAATCGAAGATATCGCAAGAAAATCACTATAGTATCAAATTAATAAGAATAGGAACATTTCAGAAAAGCAATAGGAATTGGTTTTTAACAATATTTTACATTTATTGAGTACTTATTATTTAAAAATTTAATTCCCAGGGAATTTTCCCAATATTATGACAAGAAAACCCCCAGAATTTGAAAAACTCTGACCATCCATAGGGGACTCAAACATGATTATGATTGAGCTAAGTCAAAGTCAAACCTTTGTACCAATCAGGATGATTATCTATATTGCACGTTCGTGTTCTTATCTGTGGGGACCTAACAGCTTGTTTAAAATATATACTTGAAACTCAGCTGCAACCCTATGTGACAGGCTTTCATTTTCAAGTCAATGATTAGAATTGCAACTATAAAAGGAGCTTGAGGTCCCCAATGATTTCAGTGTTAGCATCTGAGCATCTCTTGTTGAAGCATGGCTTTGAGGCTACTGTTCAAGTTCTTTCTCTCTTTTGCTGTGGCACTTTGTTGCTTCCATTCAACAAATGCACAGGGCCTGAAAGTAGGGTTTTATAGCAAGACATGCCCTGATGTGGAGGCCATAGTTCAAAAGACAACAGCCTCCTTCATCTCACGAGCTCCTTCTTTGTCTGGACCTTTGCTGAGGATGCATTTCCATGACTGTTTTGTAAGGGTAGGTAGAATGTATGGGTTGACCTTTCATTCATTATAGCATGTATGAATACAGGCCTCCAATTACCCGAAATACTGAGCCGACCCGAATTGAAAAACCTGGGTATGGGTCCAAGGGCTGGACACCTTTCTAATATTGGATGATATTTTGGTCCCTCCCAATCTTCAATTATATACTGTATATTTTTTTATCCATACAAATCCATTTGGTTCTTAAATAATTGTTGTTAGATCATAATTTAGAAGCTTGGATAGATCATCATCATCTTCTTCTTCACCATCCAAGCCCTTTTCTAACTATATTGAAGTCGGCTACTTGAATTTTTTTCTCGATCATGATCTATCGTGAGCCAATTAGTCAAATAGATTGCACTTCTTCAAATCTTTTGTAACTATTTTCATCAATATTAACCTCATCATGTGACCCCTTTTGTTGGTGGATTATCAACCTAGATAGAAAAATATTTTTCAATGGTGCCATTGTTGGCCTCCATTGAATATTTTTTTAATAATCTCAAATGAATTTCTCTTAAGTTATCACCCATTTATGTTACTCTAAAATATTTCCAAAAGTGCTTATTTTCAATATCTATTTTCTAATTTTACTATACATCTATCTCAACATTCTCATCTTTATCACACTCAATCTATACATATTTTCCTTCCTGATTGGCCAGCATTCTACTTTATAAGTCATAGTTGGTCTAATAATTATCTTATATCATTTCTTTAGTTTTTCTGGTGTGCAAATAATGTAGCTTATTTAGTTTTATAGTATTGAAGACTATTTGCTTGCTTTTCTCCCAAACACAAAGTTTACAAATGTGGGTTAGTCATTTTCATTCAATATGACTCATGAATTTGCATTGAGATATTGCCTACGAAGAAGCAATGGCTAATGAGATATTGAGATTGATATGGATTATGGACAGGGATGTGATGGCTCTGTGCTCTTAAACTCAACTATAGGCAATCAAGCTGAGAAAGAGGCAGTCCCAAATCAAAGCCTTCGTGGCTTCCATGTCATTGACGCAGTAAAGGACGCAGTGGAGAATGAGTGTCCAGGGGTTGTTTCTTGCGCTGATATTGTAGCCCTAGTGGCAAGGGATGTTGTGTCTATGGTATGGTACCATCTTCTAAATCATAAAACTTATATGGAAATTCACTTTGCAATGTCACCTTTTATTTTTTACTCTATTAATCTAAAACGTCTCAGTCAACCTGATCACATTCAGTCATTTCTGGGTTTCCAAATGAATGATAAACATTTCCTCTGATCAAACCACATTTGAAATAATATAAGGCCAACAGCAATGAAAAGACCATTAATCTGGGTCAGTTTATTTAGAATTAATGTTCTCAGTTGAATATTAATCTGAGTCAATTTATTTAGAATTAATGCTCTCAAATATTGAATCTGAATCAGGTTAGTTCCAAGATTTCATCAACCATCACTACAAGAAAATATACTTTTAGTGGGGGCCGGCCAAAAACGCCGTTATAGATTACTTCTAGCGGCGCCAAAATCTGGCCCCGCTAAAAGTCAATTTCATTGCGAGTCAAGGTGGTTGCATGAGAGTTGTTTGTGTAACTGTAAAAGGATGCAAATAGCCATACATAGAATCTTCTGAAAAAAAAATTTAACCCAATATTTTTGGCTTGTGTTGTGTATGCAGTTAGCTAGTGTGTAAAAGCAATATTCTGACCCTCCCAAGTCCCAACTCTGTCTTAGAAAAGGGTTTTCAGAACTATCAAGAAAAAATAGTTCAATTTGTTTTTTTCAATTTTCATGGAGAAGAATATGCACTGCTTCAAATTGTAGAAAATTTACAAGTATAGAAAGTTAGAGCATTTCTTATGACACTGGTAAAATCCTCAACATTATACAAATGTGGGTATATTACAGGTGAGGGGACCCCATTGGAAAGTTCCCACTGGCCGAAGAGATGGTGTTGTGTCTCGTGCTTCAGAAGTGAACCTTCCAGCTCCTTTCTTTAACATCACACAGCTGAAAGCATCGTTCAGTCAGAAAGGTTTGAGTGTAAAAGATCTTGTTGTCTTGTCAGTAAGACCACTGCTTAAGTCACTTGAAACATAAGAACATCTTTGTCTCACAATGATGCATGCATTTATACTTCGGGGTGGCAATTTTATGACATAAACATAGGTTTCCACTTTGGCTACAAGAAACCATCTTCTTAAACAATGATTAGAATGCATTCATACTTATAAACATTTTTTAAACTATGTCTGATATGAACTCCTTGTCCTAATTAAGGTGGCCACACCATCGGAATCGCGCATTGCCCGACCTTTTCGAATCGCATCTACAACTTCACGGGCAAGGGAGACACAGATCCAACTTTGGACCCGAACTACATTGCCCAGCTGAGAATCAAATGTAAGCAAGGGGATGTAACTTCCTTTGTACAGATGGATCCAGGAAGCTCGAAAATATTTGATACGGATTACTATAAGCTTGTGTCAAAGAGGAGGGGGCTTTTTCAATCAGATGCAGCCCTTCTTGATGATGATGAAACCAAAGTTTACATTGGTCTTCAAATCAACTCAGCACAACCTAGCTTCTTCAATGATTTTGGAGTGTCCATGGTGAAAATGGGTAACATAGGTGTCCTCACTGGCAAGGCAGGCGAGATAAGGAAGAAATGTGCTGTTATTAATTAATGGCTAGTTGTCATCATCATCATCATTATTACCATGCAGATGTAACTTTAAAATATATTTGATTATTAAGTCTGATTGTATTTCATTTCTCAATATTCATTGATGTAGTTTTGTGCCAATAATAAAAGGTTGCTCAATTTCTATTATAGTTTTATTTATTAGCTGGTATTATCATTCCCCCCCCCCCCCCCCCCCCCCCCCCCCCCATTTTCAATTTTCTTATTAGCATGTAGCAGGTGTGTCCTTAATTACAACCATACATGTGCAAGGGCCTCCACTTGCTCCTTAATTAGTGACAGTATTTTTATTTCTTAAGGAATTGTTTGCCTTTTTTTACACATATATGAATGCTATGTATGCAAATGTAGCACACGCGAATGGTACAAATAAGAAAAATATTACCATATTTGTCGAAATCACCATTTTCAAATGGGTAAATGAGTACATCCAACTGTTTTGGATTTATTTGGATTTTTTAAGATCCTTTATACGAATTTATCAAAATCGATGAAGAATTAAGTAATTTCCTAATATTTACAATAACAAAAAAATGTTGAATGGTTCAAATCATGAATTGGGAGCCACAAAAATTCAGAAATTAGATCGATAGGTTGAGACTTTTCACAACTTACTCAAAATTTGTGAATATTTAAGACAAGCAACTTTCATATATTGGGCTTTATTAGTTCAATAAAACAAAGTGAACGGTTTGGAATACAAATATCAAACACATTGTAATGAAAAAAAGAAGGTGGTTGATGGGTCCCACAAGAATACAATCACCAAGTAACAAGTGTACTGACACCTTTTTTTATAAGAGAGGTGTGAATTGTAGGAAATCGTGTGGGCACAATGCCGTGGGTCCCACATCAAATCAAGCACGGCAAAGGGCCAACAAAGATTAGTTGATCCCATTGAGAAGAAGATATGATCAAACCCCACATAAGACTCCCACTAGAATTAGATGGATGTGAGCTTCTTTGTGATCGAAGAAGTCTTTGAGTAATCATATATTCATTATGACTTGTCTATATAAGGATATAAGGGAGCCCTAGGATTGGATACTCTCCATTCCCAATGGTAAGATCGATGCGAAGAGATGTGTAAAACTATTCATTCGCCGGAACGCATATAGATCTTCGGGTGCAGGTCGGAGTCCCACATCGAAATCCATCATGAATCACTTTCACACCTATTCTGGACACTATTTTCGCTCCTTGTTTATGCATCCATGATTGATGGCAAACAAATATTGTGATGATGCATAATTCTTCCATATGTAAATAATTTACATATGCGAATGATTGCAAACAAATGACCCTAAGGTTCAAATATAGTGAGACTTTTAGAGATGTATTTCACTCAAAGTAGGTTATTTGGTTTAATCCATTTGGAAAGGTCTCCTTGACCGATTAAACACCCCATGATGGATTTCATAGAGGGTTTTGCAGTTTTGGTCCATTGTGTGTCTCAGCTGCAAATGTGGCCTTGTGGCTAACAGCCTAAACACTCTAGCGTATCTGGTACTAGGGAGCAGGAGTGGTGATAAACTCAAGCTGGACGAAAAAGTAAATTACTGCCCGTAGGCCAGATATGTTAGCTAGATTTCTTCCTTCTTAGACCTCTGATGTTCTTTTGTATTTATGTTTTCTATATATATGCATCACCTAGATCTTGTGTTTATCTCAATTCAACAATGGTTGATTATGGTTCTTACCTTCGAATTGGATCAACAATTAGGTGTTTTTGTTGCATATTTTCATTCCAAATATTTTGTGTTTTCTACGCAGTACAAGGCACTGTTTCATTGAAACTCCGGCTGCAAAATGCATACAGGCCTAGATTAATTGTAGAAAACTAGTTTGTACACCAGTTTCTAGATGAATTCAAGTTTGAGGCCAACTCACTCTACAGACAGCTACAACCATGTCCCGTATAATTCCGATATCTTATAGGTTGAGAAATGTTCCTTATCCAACTGGTAAGAAATGACAGTTCTAACCTGTTCAAACTCTAGTACGTCACCTCTTTCCTCGTGCCCTTCCCATTGGGTCTTAATTTGGTCCTATTTTTACATTCAGTGCATGCGTGAACTCCGTCATGTTTTTATTTTGGCCTAGGCTTCTTTCCTGTGTGGAACCAGCATGTCAGGCCATATATATGCCCAACCTCTTATCTTCCATTTCTACCAAAAATGAAAAAAATAAAAAAATAAAAAAGAATTTGTTATCTTCGAAGCGTAGAACTTGTTCATTGGAAAAAACCCAATTCTTATTCTAGACTTGTTATTACATGTTGGAGTTAGGGATATTGAATACCAGATTGGACCAGCTGGTATTGGAGGAGTGCTTCGAAATTGCAATGGGGACGTTTTATTTATCATGTTCTCAAATATGTGGGGGTTTGTGACTCTAATGAAGCTGGGGTTTTAGCTATTCTAGAATCTCTTCGATGTTTTTCGATATACTAGCATGACAATTTTATTGTGGAGAGTGATTCTTCTAATGCAGTGAGTTGGGTTTCGAACCAGAAGGCTTATCCATGTAAGTTTCAGTTCATTTTCAATGAAATCCAGGTATTATCCACTACCATTAATGTTAGCTTTCAGCATAAGTGTAGGTCATCAAACATGATGGCGGATGCTTTAGCCAAGCAAGGTGTTGAGAGAGTTTTCCCTTGGGAGGGTTTTATTATGTAGTTGTGGTGTGAAGGGGTACATTACTCTTGTACCTCTTGTTTCTTTTTTTCTTTTCTTCTTGTACGTTTTGTTTGTATTCTATTCTTTTTTAATATAATTAAGTTACTGACTACTGTTACCGATAAAAAAAAACTCAGTAAATGAGGTTCAGGGCCATAAGTTAGCTTGGGTATTACAGGTTTGAGTAATGGCATTTTGTTTGGAGAAGTTGGGTTTGTTAGTTTTGATATGGTAAAGTAACTCTGGCCGCCAACTACCTTTACTTTACCACGTTTGATTAACTAAAGAAATTAAGAGGGAAAGTAGTTTCCAACTGCCACTAACTCTACCACAAATTTTATGGGGCATCACAATTTTTCTACCACTATAACTGAGGTAATGTGTGGAAAAGTAAACCCATGGAGTCGAGACAACAAGTGCCTACTTTACCACTCAACCTCTCACTTTACTTTACCTCATTCAAAATAAACATAAGTATTACCAGTAAATAGAACACACATGCTATGATGTATTGATGTGACATTTACTTTTGCCTTTACTTTACCAATAAATAGAACAAACACATTGATATGTCTAGTTTGGAGTGTAGTTGCAGTTAGACTAGTAAAGGCTGATTTACTGATATATATTTGGGTCCAACAGGTACATGTACACATAATAGGTTGAGTTGAGTCTAGGGTAATCTAATTCAAGACGAAAACCATAAGAGGCCATTTTAGGCATCTAATATGTGAAACATATTATCATGATTGTTTGGAAACACCATTTTCAAATGAGTACATCTAATGATTTTAGATGCATTTTGTGTTTTTTAACTATGTTTCTTATAGCCTATCAAAGTTTAAGATATGAAACTAAACATCTTTTTCATGAAAATTATACAATATCCTCCTAATGTGGCCCCCTAATCCATATACATTAAAAAGGACCCAGTGTTTTTTTAGGCCCATAGATCTCTGTTTCATCTACCATGAAGTCTATGCTTCGCCCAGTGGTAACTTTGCAGCTTTTTGAAAATTCCTAAGGCAATCGCTCAAGTCATAAAAGATAGTTAATTTTGGGATATGTCAATAGAGCCAAAGAAATCTGAATTAGAGACTTATTGACATTTTAAACAACTATTTAGGCCTATCAGAGGCTACACCGAGACCGATCAACGACCCATAAGAGTTGATGTTAGTTATTTATGGTCTAAAAGTTCTCCAAAAATGGCCAATTAGATTGGCATTGCCCTATTTTAACCAACTTGAGGGTTTCCCATGAATCTCTAAGTCATGTTGGTAATTTTCTCGAGACCTTTCATCTTCAAGGTCATAAAAATAAATGTCAGCTATTTGAGGCCTAGGCCTGTCAATGGGCCGGGATGGGCCAAAGCTTGGGCTGTCCAATTCCATTCTGAATAATGGCATGTACTGCCGGGAGCTGTCAAATCCCAGCCCTAAATTGAACAAGCCTAAATCCCGTCTCTTGCAGGCCCGGGCCGGGCCAGAGTTTAGCACGATCTTGAATATAAGCTAAGCATTCTCCAATTATTCTTATACTGCCATCGAATATGAGTGTGAGCTGGACTTTAAACCCTCATTTTTGACAGGCTTGGGACCGACAATACAATGCAACAAGCAACATGACAAATTTATTATTATTATTATTATTTTCCTGTGATAGAGCAGAAAATAAAAAAATCCTATGCGGGTCAAGTAGTGTCTAAAAGAACTCGATAGAAATCAACATAAATCAATTTTCTTTTAAATACGTTTAAAAGATAAATTTAGTGCATTCCCATCATTGTCAGAATCATCATCACTAGTTGGATCGTGACTGAACCAATCCCGAGCACAAACTAATGCTTCTACCGTATCTAGTTTAAAGAAGTCATATGTGGTCAATCCCCGCCCTCCAATGCTAAATGCCGACTTTGAAGTAACTATGGACACATGAACAATTAAAATATAACGAGCCATATGAGATAAAATAGAATACTTAGCTGAATTCAATTTTCACTGTTGTAATATATCTATGGTGTCATCTTCTTCTACAGACTTGTCATTAAGATCTAATTTCATTTTTTCTTCTACAACTGCCTTATTGGTAATTTCTTTTCGATACCTTAAAAAAAGAGAGATCGGAGCCTTTCCGTGAGCATAGTCTTTCATGAATCAGTTCCACATTCCCCCTCATATTTATGCAAAGAGTTGCACAATATTATTATTACAATGAGAAAACCATGATATCATTAAGTCATGGCCTTTGTATATATGTCAGTAATCACTACTAGGAGTAGAGTTGAGGGAGACTGTTCATTCCTTGCAAGAAGTTTTATATAACAAAATGACAATCGACAATCCAATCTTAACGTGCGTTGTTCGCTTCATGAAAATTGAATTTAAGACTATTTGAATCACATGTCTGTCTATGTTTTGAAGTTCATTGAATTCTTTTTTTCCAATCAAATGCATCTTTCTTTGTTTCATATAGAAAATGATAATACATGTCATGGATCGGCCGGGCTGGGTTGGGCCGGCTATGCCCATTCCCAGTCTCATTTTAACTAGGTTTTAAAACCATTGTCCAAGCCCATCACACCGGGCTCAAAACTTTTTAAATGCCCCATATTCTTGGGCTCGGGATGGACCGGGCCGGGCCAGGTTCCCAATTTAATAGTCTCAATTGACAGGCCTATTGAGGCCTAAATACATTAGATATGGCCCATTGAATACGAGTTTATCCTAACAGATGTATAAGAAGAGCCCTACAGGACCGAAAATCGGTCCTCCTTGATCCAAGGGACAAGGCCCTTTTTTCAGGGACCGATTTTCGGTCCCTGAGACTTTTTCGTATAAGAAGCCACTCATTCAAATTCGAGTAATTTGGATGCCATTTAGGGCATTTTCGGGAGGTGGGCTATAAAAGGTCCATATGGCCAAATCTGGTCAAAAGCCCAAACTTTAAGGCCCACTTCAGCCATAATCATATTCATCTTGGCCAGATAGAGACACTCAAAATCAGAATCCATTCTGAGGTCATTTGGCTGTGACTTGACCTTCCAAAGGTCCATTGTTACAAAATTTTGTATTATTTATTAAGTGTTGAATCCTTTGATAATTATGACCTAGGTGGCTTAGAGTGCATTTGTAGCACACCCATTTCGACAAAAATGGACCAGAGACAAGGCGTCGGATTTTCCAGTGCCTTCCGGCTTATGTTTGGGTGCAACATGGATTTAGACTAAGATTCCTACGTTTTAGCCAAAAAATCAGTGGCAAATCGAGGATTTTGAAATGCAACCTATCGAGGTTGGATTGGAAAGCCGAGGAAGAGGAACTTTGTGGTGCTGCACAAACAACCCTTTGCATAAATTATGAAAAGCCTCCATTCAAATTCAAATTACTTGGATGCTATTTAGGGAACTTTCAAGCAGCAGGCCCAAAAGTCTAAATCAGATCCAAAACCCAAGCGTTGTGGCCCACTTGGGCCATGATCATCCTTATTATCATGTATGAACCAGTCCTCCATTTGTCTTTAGTGCCCTGCCTTTTATGTAATTTAGCCCTTCGCAGCTCAAGGCTTTACATGGCGACACCAATTTGGGTGATTCTCATGGGTTGTACTTGGACCCTTGTAACCTCCTTCTTGAGTTTTTTTCACCTAGCCATTCGTATCAAAGCCTTAAGTTGTTAGTAGAGGCAGTGGATTGCCCTTTGGATGGAGGGTGGAGCCCACTCTTCAACACTCCCCCTCATGTGGAACCCGGTGGGCGCACTTCTGGGGGCATGCAAAGTTTTTTTTTTTTTCGCACCGAGTCGTTCCTTTTGGTATTCGAACTCGCAACCGATTGGCTCATATACCATCTTGAATTTCTTCAACTAGCCATTTCTATTAAAACCTCAAGGCATTAGTAGAGACAGTAAAAATACTTTTTAATATTCTCCTTTCGGTGGAGACCACACTTTAACACTCCTATGTGACTTATTTGGTCCATTGGTCTTTTGTGACCAGCTGCATTTCATGGCACTTGACCCTTTGGAGCTCATGGCCTTTCATGGCGCACCAATTTGGGTGAATCTCATTGGTTGCTCTCTCATGATGTCCTATATGGTCTCCATTGGTCTTTCATGACCTTCCTCTCTTGGCATGTGATCTTTAGCTCATGTCCTTTCAAGGCTACACCAATTTAGGTGATTTCATGGGTTTTTTTTTTACCTGCTAAGAGATGATTCTTGTGGGTTGCGCCCTGTGAACTCTTGTGTGACACATACGGTCCATTGAACTTTTGTACTGCCTTTTATATCATTTAGCCCTTCGTCTCTCATGCCCTCTCATGGCTACACTAATTTGGGTGAATCTCATGCGTCATTCCCTCATGACCTCTTGTGTGACCCATTTGGTCTATCGTCTTTCATGACCCAGCCTTTCATGGCACTTGGCCCTTTGAGGCACCAAGTCTTTTATTGATCACAGTACGTCTAACCATGACCCGCTTGGCTGCAATGATGGAACAATATCAGTATATGAATCACTGTAGTGATCCCCTCCACTGGTTCAATCTTTGGAATTTCGGCTTGTTTTCCAACTCTACTAATAGAGTCAAGTAAGGTAAAGTCCATATTTTTTAAAAAAATATTCCTTCAAAAGCACTTTAATTCAAATTTCCCACAATATTAAAAAAAAAAGTAAAAAAGTAACCTCATTTCTGCACTAAAAGACATAAAAACTCCACAATCAATACAAAACGTAAAAAAAAACTTCATAATAAAGAACTAAAAATAAAAAACCATCATAAACCACTTATATTTTATTCTTTCTTCAAAATAATCTTCACTTCACTCAACTCCATTAGTAAAGTCCCCAAACAACCTCGGCTTGTTTGGCAACTCTACTAATAGAGTCAAGTAAGGTAAAGTCCCATTTAAAAAAAAAAAAAAGGTCCAATAAGAACACTTTAATTCAAATTTCCTATCATATTTAAAAAAAAAAAGAAAAAAAGTCACTTCATATTTCCACTAGAAGAAAAAAAAAACTCCATAATCAATAAAAAAGATTCCCTAATAAACAACTAAAAATAAAATACCATCATACCCTACTTATATTTTATTCTTTATTCAAAATAATCTTTACTTCACCCAACTCTATTAGTAAAACCCCCAAACAGGGAACAACCGATGTGTAACGCGCTAATTCCGAATACCGAGAAATCCATCAAGAGATCGAATTTGGCGTGCTACTTTCCGGAAAATTCTAGAACTTCCAAGATCGTAGGTTCGTAGTGAGGTCCAATTTAAAACTTTTTGAACAATATAATATCAACAGTTAAATTGCAGAAGCACAAAGAGTAAAGCAGAAGCAATAACAGAGATAGCGGAAGTATATGGTATCATCAAATATGTCAAGTAAGAATGGGCTGTACATCCAGCCTAAAATATCAAGTTATAAAATCAAAGGTTTATTACATATTTTCCATAAACTACCATCTCACTACAAAAGACACTCAAATCCCAAAATAAATAGATGCACTCTCAAACCCCATGTGCCACCTCTCCAACCTCCGGCTCGACATCTTGATCGGCCAGTCCCCATCCATAGTCTCCTACTATGGGCGCCTCTACGAGTGCGTATGCATCGCCCTCGAACTCGACGTCTATACCTAAGCACCAAGAATGGATTAGATCTAAAGATCTGACAAATCACAGTATGCAAGTAATATAGGATGCATGCATCAAAATGAGTAGAGACAGTAAATATGTTAAAGAGAGTAACAATGATAAAGAATCTAAGCAGTTGAGCAAGATAAGCATTTAGAATCATAATAAATAAGACATCTAATCTAAACAATATGGCACATTCACACGAGCTGGAATACCGCGGGATATTATGCCGCGGCCCTCCATACGGAACACAGTCGCGGCGGGGAAACCTTACCAGTGTTGGGGATTATCTAGCCCATTAAGCAACATCCACAACACACTCTAAGACCGGACCCAATATCACACCGTCCGTCTCCAACAATGCTCATCATCATAGCTCACACAACATTCTCAATAGCTCATACTAGTAATGATCTGTCCAACTGGCTGAGCTTAGATCAACGGAGTGAATGTCTATGCCGACTCAGGAAACAATATAGATCTGTTTCTGTCTAAGCTTTGCCTTGCGTGAACAAGGTCCTAACAAAATCCCTAAGAGGTCCAAGTATCCAATAAATCCATTGATCACAATCCAGGTCCAAGTCCAATCATTGGATCCATACCAAGACCCACCAAATACATGGCCTGGTTTATAACAGTCCAAATGAGATATCAATTCCATTTTCAATAATATATGATCCATTTACATTCATAATGAGTCACAAGTCCATACAACCCAACCTCTCCAATTTAGGGTAATCCACATCCAACTTAGGCCATAAAAGGGCCTGCCTAGCCACAGACACGGGTTAATGTTCACCCATTCATACCACCGGGTCACCTCTAAGTAGTCCTAGGTCCAGGTCATCCATTTTCTATTTAATTAACAGGTATAAACAATAATAAGAGCAATAGAGTGACAGTAATAATATGAGGGAGATAAATCTCCAAGTACAAGAAGCAATGACAAATATCAACAATCCAACCTAAGTAATTGGTCCACTTTCAGGTTCAGGTCTATCTCAGGTAATTTGATCTTTAAATGAAACATCAGATGCTAATAGATACTGTATTTGGTGCTCCAGAAGTTACGAGCATCATTGGTAACATATAAAGGTCGAATCATCTTAGATTATATAACCTGGACTCTAGTTAGTGGACCACACGAGTCAAGGTTGAGCCACACCATTGACTCGTGGTTGGCACAGTGATGGAAGTCTATTTGGATGGTCAATGGGCCCCACATATGATCAAAACGTAAGAAACTAAAATCTGGGAAAGTTACTGCACACAGTGTGCTCAGTCGATCTCCTGGCCTGGGCGGTCGACCCGGCACACTGGGAATAGATTAACAAGCACCATACAGGCAGTGCCTTATTTTTCCAGAATTTCAGTGTGCTCGGTCGACCGAGAACACTGAGGATTTTGGTTGAAGGGTGTCCCAAGTTCCAGTTCCTTCTTCTGAATTACTTGAGCTCGGTCATCTGATCTCGGTCTACTGGCTCTTAGCTCGGTCATAGACTGAGCTCGGTCAAGCACTGAGCTCGGTTTAGGCACTGAGTTCGGTTAAGCACTGAGCTCGGTTAAGTACTGAGCTTGGCTAAAATACTGAGCTCGGCCAAAACGCTGAGCTCGACCAAACACGGAGCTCGGCTAATACATTGAGCTCGGTCAATAACTGAGCTCGGCCAAAATACTAAGCTATGCAATACTGAGCTCGGCCCGTGCACTGAGCTCGGCGAACACTAAGCTTTGCAACATTGAGCTCTGCAACACTGAGCTCGGCCAGTGCACTGAGCTTTGCAACATTGAGCTTGGCCAGTGCACTGAGCTCCGCAACACTGAGCTCGGCCAATGAACTGAGCTCTGCAACACTGAGCTCTGTAACACTATGATCGGCCAGTGCACCGAGCTCTGCCAATGCTGAGCTCGGCCATCACTGAGTTCAGCCAATGCTGAGAGAGCTGATCTCAGTCAACCTAGCGCAAAGATGTTTTGTAACTCCAAAATTTCGATTTCCTTCTTCTTCAACCATAACTCAACCAATCTCATCCAAACTCCACAAAAACATCCAGAAATAAGATAAGCACTCCAATATACAGCCAACCATCCAGTCCGTGGGCCATTGATCTTCCAAATGAGATCAACCCATCTATCAATGGCCGATCATCCATGAAAACATGCTCAAAGGTAAATCTAACAGTCCTAATATCATTTAAATAGAATTACAGAGAATAAAAAACACTAAACATTCATTCTATACTCCAATCAATTGCAAGAGGAAGAGAGGAAACAGAGATCCAATCCGGTAAAAAGGAAATCCCAGCTCTATGGTCTTCTCAGTCACAGAACCAACCCAAATCTTAGATCAGAAGAGATTTCTACTCCTACACCCATTTCCACCAGAGAATTGCTATAAGGGAAGGGATCTAGAAAGAGAAAGAGAACTTTCTAATGAAACAGAACTAGAAGTGGGTACTTACTTGATGTGAAGAAGGGAAAGAGATGAAAGACATGGAAAGAAAGAATTCCTAATATAAGTTAATGTTGTAGCAGTTCGACTTCTTCTTCTTCTTAGAGTTAGAGAGAGGAAGAGAGGGAGATGGGAGAATTGGAGGGAGTTGAGAGATCGTTGGAGGGGAAATGGGGGCGGAAGAGAGAAACGAGAGGAAAATGAGAGAGAAGAACAGTAGCTTGCGTATGGTAATGGGAGGGTTTAGTTTATATAGGTTGGGGGCTTGGGTTAGGGACAAAAGTGCCATTTTAGTTTGAATAGGATTAGGGTTAGGGTTATGGGCA
Organism: Litsea cubeba; assembly: GCA_012931725.1. Lineage (NCBI taxonomy): Eukaryota > Viridiplantae > Streptophyta > Magnoliopsida > Laurales > Lauraceae > Litsea > Litsea cubeba. Next base: position 1,277,551 of record CM022951.1, read on the forward strand.
TTTTGGTCTTTGGGTTGTTTCTAGAAGATTCTCTAGTGGACACCCCCTATAGTAAATACTAATTTCTAGTTAGGGCTTCTAACAAACTAACTAACTCTAGAAATAAAAAAAAGATACCCTAGTGACTCTACTAATTACACAACTAGACTAAATTCACTAAAACCAAGGAAAATACCTTTCTACCCTTAACTAAACCCCATAATTAGTATAATTAGATACAATAGGCTATAATCTAGTATTCAAATCCAAATTGAGGGCCCACAAGGGGTGGGGCCTCACACCATGACTTGGACAATATATGGGGCCAGCTCTCCTAAGCTCAAGCTTAGGATAAGGTAAGCTCAAGTGTGTGGTGGGGCCCACCTAGGGACCCACATGAAGAGGATTTTTCAAGGACTCCCTGGGATCTTCCTCTCTGGAAAAAAAAAAAGATCTTCCCTTATAGAAAAAATCAGTCACAACCTTGATTTCTATCATTTCCGTATGGGCCCAAAAGTTTAATGGTAAATAATCCATTCGGATCGATATATAGTCGATCCAATGGTCCAGTAAATTCGGATTTAAAAGTTGGCGGATATGTGCAATTTAGAGGGGTCATGTGTTTAGCCCATTTGGATGGACCAAAGGTGGGCCCCACAAGCATGAGTTTACGAGATTTTATCCTAAGCTTGAGCTTAGAAGAGCCTCTCTCTCTCTATATATATATATATATATGGGATCAAATTCTGTGAGGACGGTCCTCACAGTGAAAACCGCCTGGTAGGCAGTGGCGGCACAAAAGGGGTTGTTGGCCCCTATAGTTTTTACAATACCCTACTTAATTTTATTCTTTCTTCAAAATAATCTTTACTTCACCCAACTCCATTAGTAAAGCTCCCAAACAGGGAACAACCCATGACTTGGACAATATACAAGCTTAGGATGAGGTAAGATCAAGTGTGTGGTGGGGCCCACTTGAGGACCCACATGGGGGGGGGGGTTTCAAGGGGGTTTCAAGGACTCCCTGGGATAAAAATCAAGCACAACCATGATTTTTATCATCTCCATATGAGCCTAAAAGTTTAATGGCCAATAGTCCATTCGGATGAATACATAGTCGTTCCAACGGTCCAGTAAATTCGGATTTAACTGAAAGTTGGTGGACATGTGCAATTTAGAGGGGTCATGTGTTTGCTCCAATTTGGATGGAACAAAGGTGCCCCCCCCCCCCCCCCCCCCAAAAAAAAAAAAAAAAAAAAAAAAAAAAAAAAAAAAATTCGTTGTTGGAGCACTAAATGTTTGAATTGTATATTTCACACATTTCATTTCTAATATTGCAAATTCAGCAAAGCAACGCGAATCAACATGAACAGAACCCAACTCATTACTTTAGATGGAACTGCAGTCCGTTTTGTAAATGGATCAACTACAAATTACAAGAATTTCAAGCTATCTTTGCAATTCTCATCTCTTCCTCTCACGAGCTAATCATGTCTTTACAGGCTGTTTCATGTCATATCATAGCAGTTGGAGCTGCTTCATGTCATGTCACAACTATTGTTCAATCAGAGGACATGTGAGTTGACGTTTGCCAATATTTAACTGTAGGGTCATTCAAAACTCAAAAGTCACATAAAGAGATGCAACCATCACATTTGGTGAGATTCTTAACTTTTGTCCATGAAATTCAATTCATCATCATCCATATAGCCACTAAGAAGATTGTAATAATTTCAAAGCTCGTGACAGTTCACAGGAAAGTGTCTTCAGTGAGCTTTGGTTCTCTTGATAAAAGTTGCTTCAGCATAATGCATGAACCAAGACAATCTTTCTTTTTATATTTGTGTTTGTTATTTAATTTTGTGTGTATATATAGGTTATACCTTTCTCGCCCTTTTGGCTAAGATCAAGTGTATATATACGTCTAGTGAGACGGTGCAATATGTGAGTCAAACTTATAGGGCCCACTTGGATGTGTGTTGAAGTATAAAAAGATTGAAAGATTTTGATGGAAGTTAACTATGTGGTTAAAATCAGTCCTATCCCATCTTTATCTCAATCATTGTAAATGTGGATTGTTAAGGGAAAAAGTCTAAATGGCCTGATAGGGGTGGCCTGAAAAGTGGCCTGACCCCCATCTGCACAATGAGATCCTAGGGTGCAGATGGGGGTCAGGCCACTTTTCAGGCCACTCACATCAGGCCATGTAGAAGGGCTGTTGTTAAGGTCTAGTGAATGGTGCAGTATGTGAGAAGCGTTTATAGAGCTCACCCGGATGTGTGCCTACCATTAATGGTGGTGGGTTGAAAATTTTTCATTGGGATTAGGTATGTACAATAAAATCAATCCTATCCAATGTCGTTTTTTATATGTATAATAACGTAATTGATCTCAACAATTGTAAATAGAGATTGTTAAGGTGAAGGGGCTAAGATGATTGGATGTGATTAATGTTTTGCACATACCTACTTCCCATCAAGATCTTTCAATTTCTTCTACCCTTCATGGTTGGCACACATCTAAGTAAGCCATATAAACTTTGCTCACATACCCAAGGGCATATCGGGGGGGGAGGTAGGGGCCATTGTCCTCCTATACATTTGAAACTTCTCTCAAATCGGGCTTTGGCCTCCATCATTTAGGAATTTTTTTAAGATGTTATTGACCCTTAGAAAAATGAAATAAAAAAATTGCTGATTTTAGGGAAGACTTAGAATGAAAAAGAAAGAAAAATAAAGGAAAGGAGAACAAACAATTTTTCATTTATTATAGTTAACAATAATTTTATAATTTTTTATATTTTTAATTTCTAGTTTTTTATAGGGGTGCCGATCATGGTTAAATCATCAACCATCGATTCATTTCTTCAAAGAAAAATCGAAGAAAAATATGAATTTATTATGGATTATTTAATTGTATATACTGAAAAGGGAATTGTAGAAAAAATTTGTACTCAATAGTACTTGATGATTTCAACTCAATGAAAGAACGTACGGAACAACTTCAACAATTTGGTTATTACGTATTTCATTACTAAATTTTATATATAGATATTTTTAAAAAAAATTTTGCCTCCCCCATAAACGTACAAAATTTCTGGTTCCGCCCCTGCTAGTAGGGCCCACCTTATGACCAATCTAAATGGACCACACATACACAATCCCCCTAGTCATTGGATCCCATGAATTTTTCAGATTTGAATGAACTAGACTGATGGATTGATGGTCAGTTTTTGTTATTAGGTATAAAGTTGTTAAATTTGAGGACTATAGATGAAGGGACTATAGGTAGATTGACTTGAAGTTTGGCATCTAGGTTGGCCCCACTTAGATATTTCGATTCCCCTTTGTCCCATGATCAGTGGGGTCCACTGAGATGTTTGCATTTTTTTTTTTATGCTAACGAAATATTGTAAAGTCTTATGTGCCCACTTTCTAACCCCAAGGGGTTGGTCGAGTGGTCAAGACCACGGTTCCTCCCTCTTCCGGAGTTAGAGGTCTTGGTATCCACCCCTGTTCCCCCCTCTTCAGGAACAGAAGGTTGAGTCCACTTATGCTACCACTTAGGGGCCACATGGGTTTTACCCGGCATCTCTTTGGGCCCGGAGGGAATAGTCCAGCCCAAAGGGTTGGGAACCCTCCATTAGCCAAAAAGAAATAGAGTAAATTAGCGAAAGGTCCCTCATAGAAATCTTGTAAGGCCTCTAGTCCATCAACTTTTCCTCTAAAGCCTGTAATCCATACAGTTGGACATATTTCGGCGAGAGATCCCTGGGTACAATTTTCATGACTAATTTGCCCTTTAAACTGTTTAGGCAAGAAAGATAAAGTTTGAATTTTAAAAATTCAAATCTTCCATTCTCCCTCGTTCGTTCTCTCCCATTTTCTATTGTCCTGTAAAACTCCCTGGCTACTGCTGCACCATCTGAAGGCAGGGATCGGATCGGATTGGATTTGATCCTCGTGAGTGTCACAGATCAGGCGATCGAAGATCAGAGTTGTTCTGATCAATCAGGTTGGCCACGCTTGAGGACAAACAGGATTTCGAACCCTAGTCTGGTCGTTGCTGAAGAAGATGACTGCTGCTTGAGTAGTCGAATCACAATCAAAGACAGGGAGATCCAGATCGTTGCACCGAAATAGAGAATCCAGGGTTATTGGGATTGCACGATCCCGGAGAGAAACCCGAAGTCGCCGCAGCCGTCGCCGGAGATTGCACGATCAAGGATTCTATTTTGAAAACCTGATCACGACTGGGCCTGTTCAATCGTCACCTTCCCATCATCGCCTAGGAAGACCGGAGCCGCCGCATCATTGCCGGTTTCTCTTCGTCGTCGTCGTCGCCTTGCCAATCCGGCAGCCCGCCCATCGTCACCGCGGAAGACAACAGCAGAATGAGGCACAGCGCCTGTTGCAGGCGTTGGGAGGAAGAAGAAGACGACCCAATTGGGTCCGTTCCAGGTCCCAGGTCTCGGGTCGGTTCAGGTCAGGTTCGACCCGACTCACCTCGCGAAGCCCAAAACCCAGAAACAGTAACTGCTGAATTTTGTTTTGCGGTATCTTGAAGATCCAGAGTCCAATCTGAGATCCGAACGTAGTCGAAGGTGCTGCGCCATCGCTAGAGAAGGAAGGCAGGAGGGCTGTTATATCGTTTTGGACAAATATATAAGAGTTTTTATGAAATTTATCTGAGTTTTTGTGAAATTTATCTAAGTTTTTATCAAGTTTATCTGAGTTTTTAACAAATTTATATGAGTTTCTGTCAAATTTATCTGAGCTCTTTCATTTTTTGTCAAATTTATTTGAGTTTTGTGTAAATTTATCTAAGTTTTGAAATAATTTTTTTTGGGTTTTAGACAAATCTATCTGAGTTTTTGGCTAATTTATCTGAGTTCTAGAAAAAATTTATCTGAGTTCTAGAAAAATCTAACTGAGTTTTTGGCAAATTTATTTGAGTTTTTATTTATGTCTTTTGAAATTTATTTGCGTCTTTTGAAATTTATTTACATTTTTTGAAATTTATTTACGTCTTTTGAAATTTATTTCCATTTTTTGAAATTTATTTGGATCTTTTGAGATTTGTTTGCTTCTTTTTAAATTTATCTTCGTTCTTTTGAAATTTATTGTGTTTTTTGAAATTATTGCATTTTTTTAAAATTTTATATACATCTTTTGAAACTTATTTGCATCTTTTCAAATTTATTTATATTTTTTGAATTTTATTTGGATCTTTTGAAATTTATTTGTGTCTTTTGAAATTTATTTACATTTTTTGAAGTTTATTTGGATCTTTTAAGATTTATTTGCCTCTTTTTAAATTTATTTGCATTCTTTTGAATTTTTTTGCGGTTTTTGGAATTATTACGTTTTTTGAAAGTTATTTGCATTCTTTTGAAACTTATTTGTGTTTTTTAAAATTTATTTGAAAATCTCTTTAATGGGATTTCTTTAATCGTGCTCAATTAAATGATAGTTGACCATTATTAATAGCATATCCCACTAATCGTGGGATGTGATTTTGAAGAAAGAGTAAATTAGATATTTTAGATCTTCAAATTTGAAAAAATGACCTATCACACTATGAAAAAAAAGTTGTGGACCTAAGGTAATAAAGTGACAAGTTCAGGGACCCGTCGCCGAATGGCCCAAAAATATATATATGCCCACTTTCTAATTGATCTAACCAATTAATATCACATGTCCCCAAGTGGAAAAACTAGAGGCCCAAATTTTACATCAGTGAGAGTAACATTCACTGTTAAATTGATAGATATGTAACAATGAAGGGAAAAAAATTGCAAAAATAAGTGAAAGAAGGGGATTATCGATCTATTTAGCTGTCCCTACATTTTCGACGGTGTATATCACTAGGAATGAACTTGAAATGGCAGAGTGACTGTTTGGTTAATGGACAGTGGTATGAATGGCTTGGATTAGTTAAAGTGGGGCACACTTATGTGAAGCCAATTTAACTATATGAAAACTTCCATGAGGAGGATATATAGGATGCATAGGATCATTTATCTTTTAAGAACTCAAGAAACAAATGAAACCCATTTTGTACTCATTCATGGGCATATATAGTCAGGGTAATGGGCTGAGAAAACGTGTTATTCTATGTTTTTAATCTTGGACAAAGTCAGGATAATTGGGCCAAGAAAACGTGTTAATGTATATATATATATATATATATATATATTGTTTTCAGCTCAAAATGAAATCAAGCACAATGAGAGTTCCTTAGTTTTTGAGTTTTCTCTATTTTTTTTACCTCAACGAAAAAATATTAGTGTGTGAGTTAGAATGCATGAATACGTGCAAATTCCAAATATAAAAAGCAATAAGAAAATAAAAGGATTATCAAACACATATGTCTGCTTTTACATGTGGGGCTCTGTATGTGGACCAAATGATCACCATACGCGAGCATAAACTTGTTTCCTTTTATTGTCCCACACGACCCCTAGTTTTGATACTATGTTAATAAGCAGAAATACCAAAAGCTCGAGCTATTAATGATCGACAGAATATTGCATATCAAAAGGTCCTGATATATTAAATATGGCTATATTTTCCTTCAATAAAAGTTATTTCATTTTACCTGTTTTATAAATGATCAAGTTGGTGGTAATAAGACCCTGCTTTTATCGGAGTGAAATTTGGCCAGGCTCTTCCCAGAGGAGACATTATCTTGTGTTGTTTATATCTCAATAAAATAGTGATTTCCTTGCAGGGTTCATTGGATTAATTCTTCATTGCTTGTTTACATACATAATAAGAGATTATATAAACACACAGAGATAATCCAGACACCTGCTACCAGGATTGAGCTGCCTCAGACCTCATTAAGCTTACCTCTCTCTAACCTAATCTTAGTTTAGTATTCCTCCTTTCTTTTCAATTTGGTCATGCCAATTGTAAAGGAGATGTTAATTTAATAATTTATTCATTCTAAATACTTAAGTCGTTGAAGAGTTTGATGTTAATCTCTTGATCTAACATCAATTAAATTACTATATCTTACTGATGATGATTGCATTGTAACTAACATCAATTAAAGAAGATGCAAAATTATCACACAAGCAATGACGCACATCTTGACACTTGGACTGTCGGTGTAATTGGTCAGGACTGTCCATCTCATGCCAGGGTCCAATAGATAAAGAAAAAAAGATTACTCGAATCAAATTGTTTTTAATCATTTGGTAAGCATGATTTAAAAAAAAATGGGTGTTTTGGAGTAGTTTTATAAAGTAAAAAGGATAAAATATTGATCTTAGCCTGTATAAGGTTCGTGCTCTAATCAACACATTGAAGGATTATCATGAGCTGGTTAGTAGTATGGCAACCTGAAATCATGGTGGTGATGATGATGACGATGATAATAATAATCTAGATCATAAGTTTTCTTACATGAATTATACGTTGCATTTTAAAGACAAGTGAGAATCACTTCAATCAGGATTTGTAAATTCCTAATTAGCAATGAAAATTGACAATTAGATTTAGTTGCTGCCACGGTTGCTATGAACAGCCTTGGCTATTCATTGAGGCCATGTACTTTTGGGTCATTCAATTTGATCTCAGTGGACCCAACATGATTGATATAGGCTAATCCTAGTGGGTACCATTTATAGCAGTCTAAAAGAGCTGAGATCGATGGCCAAGCTCGGCCAAACCTGAGCTTGAACTTGGATTGAGTTTGAGTATTCCAATCAAGTTTGACTTCAGCTAAGCTTTATTTTTTTCCAATGTGTTTAAATGACTAAAGACGGCTGGTTTGCATGGATTTGAATTCCTAGAAATTACAAGAATTCTAAAAATTGTGTTTTTAAAATTTGTTAAAATTGTAGAAAGAAAGGTGAATATTCATAAATGATTATCAGACACTCTTCTTTTATCGGACAATAAATTAAGGGGAGACTGAAAATGAATACGCAACCTGCATCTGCAATAGAAGCTCGCACTCAAGTTTTTTTGGGAACAAATACTTCAAGTAACTGAATAATAAGAAGTCTATTGACAGCCCCATTGTAATTAAGAAAACTTAATCTTGGCTTGATGTGCATATACATATATACCAGGTAGGCTCGAGCAGCGAGCCTAGTTGAGTTAAGCTGGCTCGACTGGTTAATATGAGACAGTCCCACTAAACTGATCGATGGACCCTCTCGTGAGAGGCGCATATTCCTACGAACTACTGGATGGGGCCAGTTCTGTAGAAGAACGTGCAATTTTTTTTTATTTCTTAAACTTATCTTGATCAGGAACTAGAAGAAGAATCTCAGATATTGAATTCATGTGATTGGCACACTCCCACTGGGAGACAATAGAACAAACGTAATCTAAATCGTTTTGAAGGTTCCCAACACACGTAACGTTTCAGGTTTGTGAAGAGTCAGAGAGTGGCTAAAAGCACCTAAGACAGGATCATCCTCATGCAAATAAGAATATGATGCATGTCTACTTCTACAGACCAAGCAAGCAGCTCTTGGTTTCCACATGTGACAGAAGAATCAGTAAAACTATTTAACCCATAGAAGGAACTGGAAATTTTGATTTATTTGATTTTGGGATTCATAGTAGGAACTCCATTCTCCGCGTGCGTTGACTTCATTGATTTTGAATTCATTGAAAATGTAAGAACCACTTAAAATAAACTCTCTTCTTTTTTTTATATATAAGATGGGGGCAAGTTTTACTCATTCTAGCTAATAGACTATACATGATCATGTTATCTGAATCCATGAAATGTGGGTTTGGATATTTACTCTTTCTAGGTAAATACACCATAGTTACCTAGTTTGCAATTCGATTAATTAGCATTCAAATTCGCAATTCGTAATTTCAGGCTTTTCTGGATCAATGAATTTGATGGCGTAGGTTTATTTGATTCGCATCTCATTTCGTTTAATTCGCAGTTTGAGTTCGACATGTTCAATGAACTAATTCATTAATGTCCATACTTAGGCAGTCACTAGGGCCCACATCTAAAATCCAAATCATTGTGAAAAACCAAAGTAAAACTTCATGTTTTACTGGTAAGCAATCTTAAGGAGCCACTTTGATCATTGGCGTTAGATTTGGATTAGCGCCACTAGATAGGGGCGCTATGCTTTTGAATTGCTTGGATTTTCAGGTAGACACTTTTAGATGGCCACCACAATCGGACTCAATGTAGAGAACTACATGCATGAGACTAATTCAATAACAATTCGTGAATGGAACTGTGAATTATTCAAAATGACCCATAGATTCCGGGATAGTGTGAGAGGTGCACTTGTCATACAGTGAATGAACCTATATCAAAGTCAATGACTTAATATTATAAGTAATGCATGCTTGTCACTCCTTTCATTATACAAGGAATTGTCTCTGCCTAGGTTGGTTTTTACAGGTCATATGCCGTGTGGATTTGCATGCCAGAAAGATGATTAGCCTACCAGGAATTGTTAAAAAGGACACATGCCAGATACAATTTAGAAAGGTTGAAGGTGGTATGGAGTTATCGTGGAGTCAAAGTATCAATGAGAGTGAGAGAGACGCAAATTAATATGAAACTTAGGAGTCAAGGATAAAAATATGTGGAGATGAAGGAACTTGGAGAATAAGTACGGGGGCAATTAAAACATAGGGTTTCAATCATGTTAGTGACAATGTAATTGGTAAGACTTCGTGTTATAAATGATGAGTGAGATTTTTTTGGTCAAATTAGTGAGAGGCCATCTGATGTTGACACTTGTCACCAGCCATCAATTATCATGTCTTGAAAAGTCATGACCACTTCATTATGTATGAGAAATATATGAAAACATTACCTTTCCTAAAATAACATTTTTCTAATAAAATTATGATATTTTCGAATAATGGTATTCATGAAAATATAGAAATAAATTTATCATAGTATTAGAACAAAATGAGAAAACGGATAACTTTTTTTTTTTAATGAAGGGTACTATCCCAATTCTTTGGGCCAGAATAATCCCTACGTGCTCAAGAAAGAAAGTCGGGTAAAATTTCCCTATGGACCCAATGTGGTAGTACGGTTTCCAACCCACAAGCTCCGGGTCCAAACCTTGGTCCTAGGCCAACTGAGTGACCCCTCAAAAATGAATGAATTGTTATTATTTATGTTTTATATTTATTTATTAGCTTTAATTACTTAGTTTTTTCCCCTAGAAGAGCCTCAAATTTGAAAATTTCCTACAAACTTTCTTAAAATGTTTGTTGTTAGTCTTAGATAAGCTCATCAAGGACATAAACCAGCGAATTAGCTAGATTAATTAGACGTGACCTAGGGTTTAAACCACTTTTCCTTTCTTGATCTGATCATGCAGGTGGATTTTTTTCATCCAACCAGGAAGGTGACTTCTTTTGCCTCTAAAATACAGAGTTGAATACCCTAATACTTTTTATATAGGATTTAGGGGTTTCGTGTTGGAGCCCCTCACGTGAAATATGAAGGGCCAATCACATCCAACAGCTTGTCAACACTGCTAAGTTGACTCACATCTGTCATTAACACAATAGAATAATAGAAGAAGAGCAAACTATAAAGTTAGGAAACTTCCTTCTACTAGGAAAGCCATCGGCTTGACCCAAGGCATGTTTTGGACTAACTCAACTGAAATAGTTAATTCACATTTTTTTCTGACTCGTTCAACATACTTTACTCGGTTAGCTCGGATGAGTCAATAGGTAACAACAATAAAACCACAGACCTGAGGGAAGAACAGTACTTGGTCAAAACATGAGCAACCTCATTAAAAGTCTTACGAATATGAAAATGCTCAACAGAAGAAAATGAACAATAGGGTTGATGACCCAATTATCTTTTCCTTTTTTCCTCTTATGCAATAAATAACTTCTTTAGCATCTAAAAATATCTTGATCTGGAAAAAAAAAATCATCTCCTTCTTGCTTCCTTTAATGCAACAAGAATACATCATGCATCTGCTTCTTTAATGGTAGAGTTCCTTGGCTCAAAGTGAACACATGCAACCAAATGATTTTTATAGCTTATCATGAAAAAATCATTGCTGGATTTTTCATTTTTAAGATTAAATGTAGCATATGTGAATATCATAACTTTATCCGTGAATATCATAACTTTATCCAAAGGCAATCATTCTTCTCCTCTCGGAATAAAATTTGTAACCGATCGAATCAACATTACTGTTTTGTAGAAGAGGAATGGGTAAAGGTGACGATGATTGTGTATCAATATGATAATTGAGGTGAACTCTGATACCAAATGTGAAATGATGCAACAAGAACACAGCCGGCCTTGTCTTACCTTTGTAGTAATTGGGTAAAACCTCTGCAAGGCTAATGTCCCATTACAACACATAGTAAGATTAAGGTGCTTGCAAAGCCTCTTCAAGGCTTACGCCCCAAGTTCTAAGATGTTTTGGCAGGTGCAAAGTTTATAAATGAAGAAATCAAAAAAAAAAATTTTCATTTCAACAACCTATCACATTTAATACAATTCATTTCAACAACCTATCACTTTTAATACAAAATAACTCATGGTGAAGGTTTCACAAATAATAGAAAAAAAAGGGGGGATTTGACATATCAAACCCCCTTAAAACTTGCATCCTTAATTTCATGACTGAAAATCTAATAATGTTACCAGATCGTTTGACTCTCGTATAGTTTTTGTTTTTTATTTTTTTTTTTACTTTTCTGTCTTAGATCTCATAATATCATGGGATTCAGGACAGAAAAGTAAAAAAAAGAAACAATGGACCAGAGTCAAATTACTCTGGTGACATTAATTAATAGATTTTTAGTCACAAAATTGGGAAAATAGGATTTAAAGAAAATTAATACGTCAAATCCCCGAAAAGACCGCCTAACTAAAACTAATTTGCATCATGCATCTAACAATCCTTAAAACAGGAAATAAATCTAAAGTATAAAATAAATAATTTATCCCACCTGAATTAGTACCACTATAAAAACCTGTTGAGTATGACCCCTTCTTATGATGTGAGATCATGTGTTGAGGTCAGGCCTCTAGCTAGAGTTAAAACCATAGATCTAAATTTGATTGCAGATTGTATCACTTATTACCCAACATTAAACGGTTATCACTTGCCCACATGTTGTTTATAACCATTCATCTAATGTTTAATGATCTATAGTGTGATGGTTGTCCACCTAACATGGGTCCACAATAATCCAATCAGTTAAGGACAAAAAAAGGGGCACCTAATCCTAACAAATTAGCATCAACATTTGTAATATATGTTAAATATGGTGAATGTAGGTTAAGTGTGTGTGTGTTAGAGAGAGAGAGAGAGAGAGAGAGAGAGAGAGAGAATAAAACCTGTTCCCCTTCTTTTGATGTGAGATCATGTGTTGAGGTCAGGCCTCTAGCTAGAGTTAAAACAATAGATCTAAATTTGATTGCAGATTATATCCCTTATTACCCAACATTAAACGGTATCACTTGCCAACATGTCGTTTATAACCATTCATCTAATGTTTAATGATCTATAGTGTGATGGTTGTCCACCTAACATGGGTCCACAATAGTCCAATCAGTTAAGGACATAAAACGGACACCTAATCCGAACAAACTAGAATTAACATTTGTAATATATGTTAAATATGGTGCTTGTCTGTTAAATGTGTGCATAAGAGAGAGTCTTACACACACACTCTCTCTCTCTCATCCCCAGGTTGACAAGCAATTAATAATTAGAAGCATTGATTTACTTCACACATGATGGCAATGCCCCCAGTCAAGGGGCTGGTACCCGGTACAACCTACACTAGTGGGAAGAGAAAACCCACAAAGTGGAAAGAGTCGCTTATCCGTGGATCCATCACCGGGCATGATGACATGCGGGATTGCCAACCAACCGAGCAAACTGCACTTATTGTTGATTCCCTCACATAAACAACAAGGAGTTAAGGTAAATGATATTACATTTTCAAATAAGCACTAATTAGAGATTCACCAAAAACTGTTATCACCTTTATAAAAAAAAAGGCAATTATCTGGTACCATTAATATTCCATTCCTCTGTTGGACCTCTCTGTGGATGGGGAGGAATCACTGAAGAGTCAAGCAAACCAGAATATTTAAGAACCATGAAAACAGTAAAGATTATTAAGAAGATAATACATGAAGTTACTTATTTGAATAGGTGGAGTGGGTGGAAAGAAAGGTCAATGGTGGTCCATACTAAATCTCTTTTGTTTGGTTCGTTTGGTTATTTATTTAAATCTGAGCCCATTGACATTAATAAGGATGCAAACAGGATCGTTCGCAACCTGGATAATCCATATCCATTATTCTTGATCTTACCAGAGAATTGAGTACATAGGGGCCCATTGCCATTCTACATAAATGGTGTACAATATCTTCGGGTCTTTTCTTGATGAACAGAATCATCCACTGTAGGAAGTATTTTGGTGCATCTCTGATCCACATTGTGTTCCACCCTGTCAAAGATCTGAATCCAAAATCATTGACCTCCAATGTGCCAAAACAAGGTACCTTAGTTAAATGAACACTCTTAGAGACTCCGAGCATTAAAACTGCCCCATAAATATTGTCACAAACATAGCTCTCTAAAACAAGCGATATTATTATATATCTTTTTTTGGGAACATAAAAATTCACCGTGCAACGTTAGAAGAAAAAAACATAATTTATGTGTGGTTCGATAGTGAGTCTTAGTGGACAGCGTGTCAAGAGTAAGTTTCACTCTCTAAAAAACTAGAATTACAGCTTAAGGGGTTTTCACATAAGTTTCACGCTCGAAAAAACAAATTGGAGTTATAACTTTAGGGTTTTTTCATGCTTCTTGTGCCTTTTAAAATACACTAATTTTCATAATCCTGAAAAACTCTCTTGAGGATTGGTGTACAATTTGGCCCAAAAGATCAATCACCATCCCAATTCCTTTGTTCAAAACCAACCTTCTTTTCTTGAAATATCTTTTAATTTTAGTGATATATGATAATATCACAATATTATCCACAAAATAGTGAAATACCAATCAAGGAAAACATGTATCAATTTAGAACCGACATCTTTGGCACTATTCATAAAGAACAAATATAGAAAGTTTTATTTCCTTGTCTTATATCTGGCAATCCTAACTAATCTCCTAAGATTGGCTAGTGTGGCTGTGCAAGTCAAACTATGCCCGAAAGGCATAGTAAAAGCACATGGAGGTTATTTACCAAAAAAAAAAAAAAAAGCACATGGAGGTTGGCTTGGAAACATCAACCTTTCATGCTTCCATCATACCACGTAGACCATTTCAAATAATTGAAGGCTTCTGCATTTAGGCCTATAAATCTTCCCCCCTGTGGACGTTGTATTCATTGAAAAACCTCATAGCTTGCAAAAAGTGAGACAGAGAGGATTTCATCACTGATAGAAGGCTGGGGAAGATGGGTTATGTGGGTATTATCTTCCTTGGTGTTTTTGGTTTCTTGGGCTCTGTCCAAGGTCAACTGCAATTGGGGTTTTACGAGAAGACCTGCCCGAAGGCAGAGGAGATTGTTCTGGACTATGTGAAGAAGCATATTCCAAATGCACCTTCTTTGGCTGCACCCCTTCTTAGAATGCACTTCCATGACTGTTTTGTGAGGGTTCGTATTCTCTGATATTGCTGTTTGATACTGTAATGTTATTGTGAATAACTTCCTGTTAAGAGAGAGGCCGGCCTCTCATATCGACAATATTAGGACACATTGCGGGCCTCTGTGTGACCAATCCAACCAACTCATACTCAGTTATCTCCCATGAACAAGAACTTACATGGCTTAAACATTCCATTCTTACTCTCCATTGGATGAAACACCATATTTATTCTATGTTTCCACCATCATTTTCTCTAACATATAATATGCTCTTCTTCCATTTTTTTGCCATTTTTTTTTTTTTTTTCTTTGGGAGCTAGCCAAAGTAGCTGCCCCGTAGTAAACCAAAGCACACATTGCGAACAAATACACGTGTGCACACGTAGGGAAGTTGACCGTTTGCACATCAAGGGAGAGGAATAGAGATCAAACTTTTTAGGTAGCTGTGTGAGAGCACACCGACTGCCAACCAGTGAGACCCTGGGCAGTTGCAATCATTATTATTACTACTATTGTGGATGACATCCATGCGTCACTACCATTTGCCTTGAATGTTTGGTTTTGACTCTGTCAACAAACTCTACGTTTACAATGACATAAGGCCCTATAAACCCTCTCAAGGTACATCATACATGTAGGCATTGTTACAAATATGGCAATTGTTTTAGTCGGTTTAGGCTTTTTCTCACCATATTTTGGAAAACTCTACAAACGATGTATTAATGCAAAATAAATATAGAATAATGCTTCAAAAAATTTTCCCATTTTTCTCTTTTACTCATATATAGTATCACAGTTTTCTCATAAATTTTTGAACTTTGCTAATATTTTTGAAATATCAAATATATTTTTGCGAAGATGCAATTAAGCTAAATACTGCGACATTATCAAAACATTGCAAAATTTGTGATAGTATATGTAAAGGTTGGATAGCCCCAGTGAGGCAGAGTTCATCTTAGTGATGATACCAAGTAGGAAATAATTCTACTTATGAGCAACATTTTCACAAAAATCATCATAAAGTGTTGATAATATGCAAGAAAAGAGGATAAAGTTTTTAGTTTTGCTCTTCCGTTGCGATTGCAATTTATCCAAATGCTATACAAAATTAAAAAAAATATGCTGATTTTCTTTTGTTAATGTTTCTTGATAGGGCTGCGATGCATCTGTTCTGTTAAACTCAACTGCAAATAACACTGCTGAAAAGGCTGCAATTCCAAATCTAACACTCCGCGGATTCGGATTCATTGACGGTGTGAAGAGCTTGTTAGAAGATGCGTGCCCTGGTGTGGTCTCATGTGCAGATATTGTTGCATTGGTTGCAAGAGATTCAGTTGTAACCATAGTAAGAATTCAACCAGAATACATCAATTTGCTTCTGTTTGAAATATTAGGCTATGTAAAGGAGAGCCAAAGTGAAAATTTATTTTCCAAATGCACTAACAATTTCTGTTCTATTATTTACAAAAACAGGGTGGGCCATATTGGTTGGTTCCAACAGGCCGTAGAGATGGGAGAGTGTCAAATGCCACAGAGGCCTTGCGTAACATCCCAGCTCCAACTTTCAATTTCAGTTCTCTAAAGTCAAGTTTTGCAAAGAAAGGACTTGATGTCAAAGATCTCACTCTATTGTCAGGTAATCAATCAATGTGAAAAATAATCAGTCCAAACAATTGTTGTTTTCTTTATCCATCCAGTAATTGTGTTTAGTGGCCCAAAAACTAATGGTAAAGATTTATATCTATACCACTAATCTCATTCTCGAATTCAGGGTCGCGTTTAACTCTTTTTCATATTCAGGTTGACATTTCTAACCTGAGTAAGCATGAGCTCGGGATGAATTAAATTCTTGTTATTTGATCTGGCAATCTTACCGGAGTTATGCAACCCCATTAATTCAACTATGACCCACCAACTCAATTCGACCCTAACCTGTTAATTAAAGGTTGGCTCAGGTCGACATTTTCAACCTAAGTAATAAATGGGTCCGCTTGAGCTTCCACATGTAAGGACTTACAACAGTTGGGTATCGGTCAGGTCAATGGTGGACCCAGAACGGGACCCATTAAGTATATATAGTTGGTATTGGAACTGATTTTATTGAGACCTGTCTCAAAATTTAAATATTTTTATGTGAAGTGGTGCAAACTCATCACCTTGACACTGCCAACCCTGTTCCAGGGACAAGCCATTGGGCTACAATTAAACATTTTATCAATCCTTGCATTACTACTTTTCAAACAGATAATTAACATTCTTTAATCAAATCACAGGAAGCCACACAATTGGAATTGCTCACTGCAATCAATCATTCGCCAACCGCCTCTTCAACTTCTCAGGAAGAGGAGACATGGATCCATCTCTGGACAGAGAATACGGGCTAGTACTCAAGAAAAAATGCAGGGTCCCAACCAACAACATAACCATTTTCGAAATGGATCCTGGGAGTTTCAGGACCTTTGACCTCCATTACTACAGGCTTCTACTCAAGAGGCGAGGTCTGTTCCAATCTGATGCAGCTCTCACCACAGATAGTACTTCAAAATCCATCATTAATGAGCTTCTGGATGCCCCACCGTCCACATTCTTCCAAGAGTTTGCACTGTCCATGCAGAAGATGGGTAGGATTGGAGTAAAGACAGGAACAGTTGGTGAGATTAGGAAGCATTGTGCTGTTGTGAATTAGTAGATTTCAGTGTTTGTTATTGTGTGTGTGAGTGTTTTTTTTTTACTTTTTTTTCCCTTAATGATTCCAACTAGGAAGATTTGAACAGGTAGGATTTCTACCATAATTATTGGATGTTGGTTCATTGGATGTTGCAAGAATAAAGCAGTTGAATGATCTTTTTGAATTTGTTATTGTGTGGTTGTGTTTGTTGCTGTCATGACAGATACTTGAAATTAAGAATGAAACATACATCCAAAATTGCTTAGACAGTGACAAATTTTAAAATTTGTGGAATTGTGTATCAGAACTGATAGTTATCTACTTTTCTTTTCATGCGGGCCAGCAGGGGATTTTTTTTGCTCTACAGTCGTCCCTTTTTCGATCCAAATCCCCCGATTCCCCTATCTGGATGAAACAGGGGATCCGTTTCCTCCCGATTTAAGTCGGACTGTTTATTGTCAATTAAGCGAGAGAAAAAAAAAGGAAAAAAGTCCCATATAGTCCTCAATTCAAGCAATTTGCATTCAACTTCGTAATTTGTAACTTGAGACTTCACTTGATTTGAAAACTCAATAGGAACAAGTTCATAATTCAACCTGTAAGTGCAAAAAATATAACTTACAAGATTAGGAGGTGCCTGATAGGTTTGCATTTTGACTCATTTGATTCTAGATACGGTTCGACGGGCTTGATGAACTTGTTAGTACTACGGTTCGGCGGGCTTGATGAACTTGTTAGTACTTTAAGTCTACACTACAAATCCATCACCAAGGTTTACATGTAAAACTCAAACCTAGGTTCACATGTAAAACTCAAACCTTTAATAACTATATTTCTTATATTCACGACCATAATCCACTCTAATTAGATTTTGCCTATCGAGAACAATGGATATGTTGATGTAGGATGTGTGTGCAAAAGTAGAACCCCATTCCCAATTGAAATAGTAATCAAAGTTTGACAAAGTATCTTAAGAGTCCAATAGCAGCCAAACCTGTGACCGTTTTTTTGTCATTCAATGATATGGGCTCATGGTTTGAGAACTCTTGTGGCACTACCAAACCAAAATCTCAAAGTGTTGGCTCATTCAATCACTGTATAAATCCAAACAAACAATAAAGATACTCACTATGTTCCAAGTCAACTTGTAAATAAAATGTTTTAGTGCATACAATGATGTAGAGAAATGTAAGGGCTAGGTGTGTTTGGGACTTTACTAGTAAATTTAAAGTGAAGCAAGTGGGAAGAGGAAACCCACAAAGTGAAAATCTAGGAATCAATCCCTTGACAGGATGACAAGTGGGGTTGCCAACCAACGGAGCAAACTGCACACATTGTTGATTCCCTCACATAAACAACAAAGAGTTAAGGTAAATGATGTCACATTTTCAAATAAACACCAATGAGAGATTCACCAAAACCTGTTCTAACCTTTATAAAAAAGGCCATTATCTGCACCATTTCTCTGTTCTACCTCTCCGTGGATGGGGGAGGAATCACTGAAAAATTAAGCAAGCCAGAATATTTAAGACCCAAGACAGTAAAGAATATTATGAAGATAATGCATGAAGTTAGTTATTTGAATAGGTGGAGTGGGTAAAAAGTCAGGTCAATGTTGGTCCAGACTCAGAAAATTGAGTACATAGGAGCCCATTGCCATCTACATCAATGGTGTGCAATATCTTCGGGTTTTTTCTTTATGCACAGAATCATCCATTGTAGGAAGTTTTTTGGTGCATCTCTGATCCGCATTGTGTCCCACCCGGTCGAAGGTCTGAATCCAAAATCATTGACCTCAAATGTCCCAAAACAAGGTACCTTAGTTAAATGAACACTCTGAGAGTTAAAAATGCCCCATTAATAATGTCACAAACATAGCCTCTCCAAAACAAGCAATATTATAACAAATCTTTATTGAGAACATAATAAATCACCATGCAACGTCTGAAGAAAACAATATGATTTACATAATTTGATAGTGAGCCTCAATGGACAGTGTGACAAGAATAAGTTTCTATATCTCTAAAAAACTAGAGCGAAAAAATATTAGAGTTGTGGGCTAGTTTGGCACTTTACTAGCATAGTAAAAGTCAAGTAAAGCCTCCATTTGTCAGACAAGATGTCACATCAAAAGCGCTTTAATTCAAAGCTCCCTTCATCTTTTTCAAAAAAAGTAAAAAAGCGACCACCTTTATCCACTAAAATACAAAAAAAAAAAAAAAAAAAAAAAAAAAAAAAAAAACTCTATTTTCTCATACAAAAAGACAAAAAGATTCCATAACAAACAGCTAAAAATAAAACATCATCATAGCCCACTTATATTTGTTCTTTATTCAAAATCAACTTTACTTCACTCGACTCTATTGTAGAGTTGCCAAAATATAGGAATTTTTCATGCTTCTCATACCTTTTAAAATATACTAATTTTCATAATCCTGAAAAACCCGGCCTCTTGAGGATTGGTGTACAGTATGGCCCAAGAGATCAATTACCATCCCAATTCCTTAGTTCAAATTAAACCATCCTTCTTTTCTTGAAATATCTTTTAATTTAGTGATATATGCTAATATCAAATATTATCCACAAAATAGTGAAATACCAATCAAGGAAAACATGTATCAATTTTGAACCGACACCTTGGGCACAATTCATAAAGAACAAATATAGAAAGTTTTTATTTTCTTGTTTTATATCCGGGAATCCTAACTAATCTCCATAACATTGGCTGGTGTAGCTCTGCAGGTCAAACTATACCCGAAAGGCTTAGTAAAAGCACATGGAGGCGCGTTGGCTTGAAAACATCAACCTTTCATGCTTCCATCATACCATGTAGACCATTTCAAATAATTGAAGGCTTAGGCCTATAAAACTTCCCTCCTGTGGACCTCGTATTCATTGAAAAATCTCATAGCTTGTAAAAAGTGAGACGGAGGATTTCTTCACTGATAGAAGGATGGGGAAGATGGGTTATGTGGGTATTTTCTTCCTTGGTGTTCTTGGTTTCTTGGGCTCTGTTCAAGGTCAACTGCAAATGGGGTTTTACGACAAGACCTGCCCAAAGGCAGAGGAGATTATTCTGGACTATGTGAAGAAGCATATTCCAAACGCACCTTCTTTGGCTGCTCCCCTTCTTAGAATGCACTTCCATGACTGTTTTGTGATGGTTAGTATTCTCTGTTGTTTCTGTTGATACTGTAATGTTTCTGTGAATGACTTCCTGTTAAGAGAGAGGCCTTTCTTATAAGCAATATTAGGACACAACGCGGGCCTCTGTGTGACCAATCCAACCATCCAATACTCAGTTTTCTCCCATGAACAGGAACTTTCCTGGATTAAACATTCCATTCTTACTCACCATTGGATGAAACACCATATTTATTCTATGTTTCCATTTTTATTTTATTATTTTTTTTTTTTTGCCTTCTTTTTTGTTCTTTGGGTGCCAGCCAAAGTAGCTGTCCCCTACTAAACCCAAGTACACATTGGGAACAAAACACTTGCCGCTTGCACATCAAGGGAGAGGGATAGAGATCAAACTCTAGTCTAGGCAAATGGGTGAGAGCACCGACAGCCAACCAGTGGGACCCTGACAGTTGCCATCATTATTATTAATTACGATTGTTGTGGATGACATCCATGCATCACTACTATTTGCCTTGCCTTGAATATTTGGTTTTCACTCTGTTAATAGATTTTACAATGACATAGGCTCTACCGAGAAAATAAGGCCCTCTGCAGGTACATGTTGGCATTGTTACAAATATGCCTATTGTTTAAGGTTTAAGGTTTTTTCTCACCATTTTTTGGAAAATTTTAGAAAAGATATATTAACATTTAAATCACTAAAATAATAAATAAATGAAAAATAAATAGAGAAAATGTTTCAAAACTTATTCCCAATTTTCTATTTTGTTCATATATAGTATCACAGTTTTCTCATGAATTTTCGGGAAGATGCATTTCAGCTAAATCATGGAACATTATTAAAATATTGCAAAATTTGTGATAGTGTATGTTAAGGTATATTTGGATGGCCCCAATGAGGCGGAGTTCATATTAGTGCTGATACCAAGTAGGAAATAATGCTTACTTAGGAGCAACATTTTCACAAAAATCATCATAAAGTGTTGATAATGAGCAAGAAAAGAAAAAAATTTGCAAGTTTCTCTCTTCTGTTGCGATCGCAATTCATCCAAATGCTACATAAATTTTAAAAAAAATGCTGATTTTCTTTGGTTAATGTTTCTTGATAGGGCTGCGATGGTTCTGTTCTGATAAACTCAACTGCAAATAACACTGCTGAAAAGGCTGCAGTTCCAAATCTAACACTCCGCGGATTCGGATTCATTGACGGTGTGAAGAGCTTGTTAGAAGATGCGTGCCCTGGTGTGGTCTCATGTGCAGATATTGTTGCATTGGTTGCAAGAGATTCAGTTGTAACCATAGTAAGAATTCAACCAGAATTGAGAATACATCAATTTGTTTCTCTTTGAAATATTAGGTTATGAAAAGGAGAGCCAAAGTGAAAATTTATTTTCCAAATGCACTAACAATTTCTGTTCTATTATTTACAAAAACAGGGTGGGCCCTTTTGGAGGGTTCCAACAGGGCGTAGAGATGGAAGAGTGTCAAATGCCTCAGAGGCCTTGAATGACATCCCAGGTCCATTTTTCAATTTCAGTTCTCTGAAGTCAAATTTTGCACAGAAAGGACTTGATGTCAAAGATCTCGTTCTATTGGCAGGTAATCAATCAATGTGAGAAATAATCAGTCCAAACAATTGTTGTTTTCTTTATCCATCCAGTAATTGTGTTCAGTGGCCCTAAAACTAATGGTAAATATTTTTTTTCTATACCACTAATCTCATTCTTGAATTCAGAGTTGATTTCAACTCTTTTTCATTTTCTGATTGACATTTCTAACCCAATAAAGCGTGAGCTCAGGATGAGTTTAATTCTTGCTATCTGATCTGGCAAACTGCAACCCTACTAATTCAACTGACCCACTAACTCAATTCGACCCTAACCTGGTAATTAAAGGTTGGCTCAGGTCGACATTTCAACCTATGTAATAAATGGGTCCGCTTGAGCTTCCACATGTAAGGACTTAAAACAGTTGGGTATGGTCGGGTAGATGGTGGACCAGAACAGGAGTCATTAAGTATATATAGTTGGTATTGGAACTGACTTGATTCCGACCTAACTCAAAATTTAAATATTTTTATGTGAAGTGGTGCAAACTCATCACCTTGACACTGCCAACCCTGTTTCCAGGGACAAGCAATTGGGCTGCAATTAAACATTTTATCAATCCTTGCATTACTACTTTTCAAACAGAAAACTAACATTCTTTGATCAAATCACAGGAGGCCATACAATTGGAATTGCTCATTGCAATCCATCATTCAACAACCGCCTCTTCAACTTCACAGGAAGAGGAGACATGGATCCAGCTCTGGACAGCGAATACGCGCAAGTGCTCAAGAAAAAATGCATGGTCCCAACCAACAACATAACCATTTTCGAAATGGATCCTGGGAGTTTCAGGACCTTCGATCTCAGTTACTACAGGCTTATACTCAAGAGGCGAGGTCTGTTCCAATCTGATGCAGCTCTCGCCACGGACAGTACTTCAAAATCCATCATTAATGAGCTTCTGGATGCCCCACTGTCCACATTCTTCCAAGAGTTTGCACTGGCCATCGAGAAGATGGGTAGGATTGAAGTAAAGACAGGAACAGTTGGTGAGATTAGGAAGCATTGTGCTGTTGTGAATTAGTAGATTTCAGTGTTTGTTATTGTTTTGTTTTTTTTTTCCCCCTTAATGAGTCCAACTCAGAAGATTGGAATGGCTGGAATTTCTACCATAATTATTGGATGTTGGTTCATTGGATGTTTCAAGAATAAAGCAGTTGAATGATCTATTTGTAGAGAATTTGTTATTGAGTGGTTGTGTTTGTTGACGTCATGAAAGATAACATGAAATTAAGAATGAAACATACATCCAAAATTGCTGAGACAGTGACAAATTTAAAATTTGTGGAGCTGTGTATCAGAACTGATACTTATCTACTTTTCTCTTCATGCGGGCCAGCATGGGATTTTTTTTCCTCTTCCCTTTTAAAGTTGAGCTGTTCATAGTCAGCTAAGCAAGAAACGAAAAAGGAAAAAAAGTCCATATAGTCCGCAATTCAAGCAAATTTCATTCAACTTCGTAATTTGTAACTTGAGACTTCAATTGTTTTGAAAAGTCAATAGGGGCAAGTTCACATTTCAACCAATTTCCATTCTAGTTTGTAATTTGTAACTTGTAACTTGAGACTTCACTTGATTCGAAAATTCCATGGGCCAATTTCATTTGATTTGCATTTTGACTCGTTTGATTCGAGATGCGGTTCGACGGGCTTGATGAACTTGGTAGCACTTTAAGTCTACACTACAAATCCATCACCAAGGTGCACATGTAAAATTCAAACCTTTAATAACTATATTTCTTATATTTACGACCATAATCTACTCTAATTAGATTTTGCCTATCGAGAACAATGGATATGTTGATGTAGGATGTGTCTGCAAAAGGAGAACCCCATTCGCAATTGAAATAGTAATCAAAGTTTGACAAGGTATCTAAAGAGTCCAATAGCAGTCAAAAGGAGAACTCTTGTGGCACTACCAAAACACAATCTCAAAGCGTAGGCTCATTCAATCACCGTACAAATCCAAACAAACAATAAATATGTTCACTATGTTCCAAACTAGCTCGCAAATAAAATGTTTTAGTGCAGGCAATGATGTAGAGAAATGTGTATGCTCGGGCGTGTTTGGGACTTTACTAGTAAATTTAAAGTGAAGTAAAGCCTTCATTATCTAGAAAAGAAAAGATCAAGGGGTAATATCAAAAGTACACCAATTCAAAATTCCCACCTTTTCAAAAAATAAAGTGAAAAAAAAACTTTTTTCCACTAAATGACAAAAAAAAATCCTTTTTTTACACAAAAAGTCAAAAGAATTTCATATCAAGTCAGTACAAACAAAAGATCATAATAACCATTTTATATTTTATTTTTTCTTGATTTAATGCTTCACCTCACTTTACATCAATTCACCGTCCATCCAAACGCATTTATAGAAACTTAAATTTTATTTTCAGATCTCAAAATCAGCAACAATATAAGTATTGGATCTTGCAGGTCTTTTATTGCGCAGAACCTCAAGAATACATGTGACTATGTGAGTCATAAAGATCTCTCCTATATCAAGATTGTGCTAGATAAAAAAGAACAAGGGTTGCTTTAAACCGTTCCGCCGACACATGTCCAAAAAGTCAAAAAGAATAGTTCCTTCAATTCAAAAAGGCCCCCTTCACAACACAAAAGTTCTCTTTAAATTCTCATTTGCCTAAAAGAATCCGTAATCTAAAATCAATACCCATCATCCAACTTTTCGGACAAGGAGTCACATCAATAACGCTTTAATTCAAAATTTCTTCCATTTTTTTTTAAAGTAAAAACAACCTACTTTCTCTACTAAAAGACACAAAAAATCTCACTTTTCTATATAAAAAGTAAAATAGATTTCATATCAAACAACTAAAAATAAAATACCATAATAACCCCATTATCCATCATTCATCTTTTCAGACAAGGGATCATATCAATAACACTTTAATTCAAAATTCCCTTCATCTTTTTCCAAAAAAAAAAAAAAAAACCATACTTTCTTACTAAAAAAAAAAAAAAAACTCCACTTTTCAATACAAAACGTCAAAAAAATTCCCTACCAAACAACTAAAAAAAAATATCATCATAACCCCATTATAATTTAGAGTAAATTAGCGAAAGATCCCTGAAATGGGATGTATCCAGCCTCTAGTCCATGCAATTTCTATTTAAGGGCTATGCTCCATGCAGCTAGACATTTTGCAGCCAGAGGTCTTTACGTTCGCAAGATCACATATTTTGTGACTGATTTGTCATTTCAACCGTTTATGCATAAAATTTTGAAATTTTAAATTTTCAAATATTGTATTCTCCCTCTGTCATTTCTATGCACAGAACTCAACACCATCGTCCTTCTGCGATCGTCTTCTCCGGTTCGATTTAGAACAACAACCAAATCGGGTTGCCGGAGATGACATCCTCTTCTCCGACTCAGTTTCTATTCCCTGTTATAGAACAGATACTCTGCTACATGATTTTATCTCCTCCCCTTCTCCGACGCCAGCGATGGGCGGCGGAAGTCTGCAGCGGCAACTAGCTCCAGCCGCGGTGGGACGGCTCCGGTCTTCTTCTCCAGGACCGTGCGATCTCAAGAACCCAAGTTTGTATCACTGCAACAATCCGGATTTCCCTGTCTTTGCTTTTCCTACGGTTGTCTTCTCCGACAATGCTTAAGTACTTCTGACGAGAGGCGACGACGATGACGAAGAAAGTTTCCGACGACTTGCGACATGGCAGGATGGCAGCGCAAAACCTGCGTCGATTCCCTTCTCCAGTTCCGACGACGATTGGCATAAGATTTCGGCGCCACTTGTTGGGATCGTAACAAAACCTTCTTCTCTATCTGAAATTTGATTTGAAAACACCAGATCAATCCCTGCCTCTACCTGTCTATTTCTATTACAGAAACCATAAACGAAGAGGAAGAATAGGTCTGGTTGCCACGCCAGGCCAAGTTCAAGTTCAGGTCAATTCAGCCTGACCCGTGAGCAGAAAGCTCAGCAAGTAACACACTGATGTTCTGGTTTATGACGTTTATTTGAGTTTTTGTTAAATTTATCTAAGTTTATGTCCAATTTATATGAGCTTTTAACAAGTTTATATGAGTTTCTATCAAGTTTATCTGAGTTTTTGATTTTTTATCAAATTTATTTGAGTTTTTGCGCAAATTTTTTCTAAGTTCTGAAACAAATTTATTTGAGTTTTAGACAAATCTATATGAGTTTTGGGCTAATTTATCTGATTCTTGTAATAAACTTATCTGAGTACTAGACAAATCTATCTGAGTTTTTGATAAATTTATTTGAGTTTCAGACAAATTTATCTCCATTTTGAAGATTTTAACTGAGTTTTTTAACGAATATTTCTGAGTTTTTGGTAAATTTATTTACACTTTTTAGATCTATTTGTGTATTTGGATTTTATTTGTGTCTTTTAAAATTTATTTTTATTTTTTTAAATAAATTTAACTGAGTTTTTGGAAAAAATTTTAAAAAGTTGGAAAATTGATTTATCCTAGGTTTGGAAAATGTGTTTGCATTTTTTTAATTTTATTTGCGTCTTTTGAAATTAATTTGCCGCTTTTGAAATTTATTCGCATTTTTTGAATTAGCTTTGGATCTTTTGAAATTCATTTGAGTCTTTTGAAATTTATTTACATTTTCTGAAAGTTATTTGGATATTTTGAAATTTATTTGCATCTTTTTAAATTTATCTTCGTTATTTTAAAATTTATTATTATTTTTAAATTTATTGTATTTTTGAAATTATTGTGTGTTTTGAAATTTATTTGTGTGTTTGTAGAATTTATTTGAAAATCTCATTAATGGGATTTCATTAATCGTGATCAATTAAAGGGTAGTTGATCATTATTAATGGGATATCCAACCAATCATGGGATATGATTTAAAGAAAATGTAAATTAGACATTTCAGGTATGAGAATGTGTGAGAGGGACCTTTGGCTGCATGAGTTTAGATTGTGGACTGTTTGTCATAAAGTTATGCGTTGAGGGACCTCCAAGCAAATGCTCCTATATTTTATTCTTTCTTGATCTGATGCTTTATTACACTTTATTTTACATGTAAAATTACCGAACGGCCCTTAAGCATTAAGATACACCGAATCAATCTTATATAAAGGAAATTAAGTAAAAGATAAACGAAGGCTATATAACCTATGAGAATCACTGATTGTTTAAATGGGTCCAGTCAAGATGGGTTGCGGGCCTTATACTATCTTACACAAGCCATGGACTGCATGAAATGTATAGGCTAAACCCAAAATAGACCCATTTATTAATAAAGTTAGAAAATGCATGTCAAACCCAGACCCAACCTAGAAGTTAAAAGGCATAATCAAAGCCCTAGTTAACAAGTTGGGGTTTCAATTGGATAGGACGGTTAATGGAATTAGTCGGGTTGAATTGGTTCTTGTCCCAGATGACATGGAAAATTGCAAGAATGGATTCATCTCAGCCCCAATTCATTTATTAATTGAGTTAGAAACCTCATCCTGAACCTAAAAAAAAAAATTTTGAAAAGATCATCCGAGGCCCTAGATTATTGGATTGGGTTTGGGTCAGGTCCGAAATCGCCTCCCCTAAAATTATATTATGCATGCATCAAGATCCATATGTTTCTAATGTCATATGTATTATTGCCTACATATTGTTATAAGATATGGATCTTGGGTGGATGCCCACTTGTGATAAGATAGGGTTAGAATTAGGGTTCCTCCTTTTTAGTTTACTTTGCCTATAAATAGGCTCTCTCCCTATGTATTTAGACACAGTTAATGAGATATCAGAAAGGCTCTCTCTTCTCACTCTAATCTTCTTTCTCTTGGTCTCTCTCTTTTATAACACGTTATCAGCACGAAGCTCTAAGAGAAGGAAGAAAACCAGGTCTTCTTGCCCAAAAAGAAGAAATCATTCCCTGCGTGGATTTTCATCGCAAACTCCTTCCCTGCGCGGATTTTCATCGCGGATTCCCTGTGCAGATTCCTTCCTAGCGCGGATTCCCATCCCAGATTCCTTCCCAGTGCGGATTTCCATCGCAGATTCCCTGGGCGGATTCCTTCCCAGCGCGGATTTCCATCGCAAAATCCTTCCCAGCGTGGATTTCAGAAAAGAGTAATATTTTTCTTTAAATACAGTAAGTAGTATCCAAACCATAGTTCAAATCCAACATATTAGAATACATAAAATTAATTTATGATATTTATTTTACTGTCATTATAGTGTTTGGTTACTATTCATTATCTTGCACGATTTTTTATTTAAATTTATTAATGCTATAAATTGATTATAAAAAAAAAAGAAAAAGAAAAAAGAAAGAGAACCAGAAGTTCTAAAAGTGAACCTGAAGTTCACATATTCATGGACCAGTAGAAGTTGGAATAATGATATGAACCTGAAGATTCGTATCAATAAATCAAAACCTGAAGTTTTTGATTCAACAATCCATATAAATTATAAAGCCATGAAATTAAACCTGAAGTTTTTGATAGAACTAGAAGTTCTGATCACTTGTTAGAACCAGACGTTCTACCCCAAACCTGAAGATTTGACAGAACCTGAAGTTCTAATTTCATGTATTATGAACCTGAAGTTCTAAATCAAGTCTGAAGTCTTGACAGAACCAGCAGTTCTGATTCTCAAATATGAGAACATGTTAAATTTTTATTTTTCCATGTTTAAATTCCTTTCTTAATTACTTTTGATGTTAATATTTTATTTATTTATTTCATGTCCTAATGAATGGTTTAATTATTTCAATTTTATCATATGATTGCATAGTTATATTGTTTTATTATTTTGTTTAAGGTATGGATCATGGAACTAAGGACAATCTTTGTTTGGTAGATAGTGCCACAACACACACCATTCTGAAAAATCAGAAATTTTTCTCAGAATTGATGTTTATTCCACGAAAGGTATCAACCATAGCTGGGCCTGTGCAAATAATTGAAGGCTCCGGAAGAGCCCACATAATGTTACCTAATGGTACCCACTTATTCATTAAAGATGCTTTGTTCTCAAATAGTTCCCGAAGAAACTTGATTAGTTTCAAAGACATCAGAATGAATGGGTACCACATTGAGACTGTAAGTGAAGGTAACAAGGAATTCTTATGCATTGTTACTAGTATTGGAAGCCAGAAGCAAATACTAGAAAAATTAAGTGCACTCTCCTCAGGGTTATATTACATGACAATCTTAAATGTTGAATCACATTCGGTTATGAGCAAAACAACAAAGTTAAGCCCGAAGCTTAAACTAAGCCCGAAGCTTAGTGATCCGAAGACTTTACAGCTCTGGCATGATAGGTTAGGTCACCCTGGGGCTACTATGTTGAGAAAAATTGTAGATAACTCCTTTGGGCATTCTTTAGAGAACCATCAATTGACCCTCCCTAGTGGGTACTTATGTACACCGTGTTCACAAGGAAAATTGATCACCCGACCTTCTTTTGCTAAAGTTGCATACGAATCCCCATCCTTTCTGCAAAGGATACAAGGTGACATTTGTGGACCCATAAATCCCCCTAGTGGACCTTTTAGATATTTTATGGTTTTGATTGATGCCTCCACCCGTTGGTCTGATGTTTGCCTACTTTCAACTAGGAACATAGCATTTGCCCGTCTATTAACTCAAATAATCAAACTTAGGGCTCATTTCCCTGATTCTCCCATTAAGTCTATAAGACTTGACAATGCAGGAGAATTTACATCACAGGTTTTTGATGATTTTTGTTCATCTATAGGAATTGTTGTCGAACATCCTGTCCCCCATGTCCACACCCAGAATGGCTTAGCTGAATCCATGATTAAGCGCATCCAACTCATTTCTAGGACTCTGCTGATGCAATCCAAATTGTCAGTTAGTGCATGGGGACATGCTGTGTTGCATGCTTCAATGTTAATTCGACTTCGACCCACAGCCTATCATCAATTTTCTCCTGCACAACTTACATCCGGACATCAACCCAATATCTCTCACTTGCGCAAGTTTGGTTGTGCAGTTCAAGTCCCAATCCCACCTCCTAAGCGTACTAAGATGGGACCACAACGTAGATTGGGAATCTATGTAGGTTATGACTCTCCCTCAATTATTCGATATCTAGAACCAATGACAGGAGATGTCTTCACTGCTCGTTTTCCAGATTGTCAATTCGATGAGACAATATTCCCATCGTTAAGGGAGATAACATAGTTCCTGTAGAACGACCTGTTCCTGAAGAACGGCGAGAATTAACATGGAATACTTCCACTCTGTCTCATTTGGATCCACGAACTTCACAATGTGAAAATGAAGTCCGGAGAATTGTGCACTTACAAGAAATTGCAAACAGATTACCTGATGCATTTAACGATGCAGCAAAGGTGACAAAATCACATGTGCCCGCTATGAATACACCTGCCAGGATTAATGTCCCTGTAGGACAAAGTCAAAATACAACCGCAAAAGAATCTGCAATACGCCAGAAGCGTGGCAGACCTATAGGTTCAAAGGACTCAGCTCCGCGGAAAAGGAGAAATGAGCAATCATCATCATGTCCTCCCGAAGAGGCACGTATCACTCTTGAAGAGGTTCCTCCCGAAGAGGCACGTAACGCTCCTGAAGAGGTTATGACAAAATCCGTTCTCTCTAGAATAATGGAAGTCCCTGGTGAGACTTTGGAAGCCCCTGAAGAGGCACCGGTACCGGATAATGAAGAGATCTCTATATTTTACAATTATTCAAAGAGAGATGGAATAGAAATGATATTGTCATCGATGACGCATTTGCATATGCGATAGCTACACAAATATCAAAGGTAAATGATGATGATGATTGGGACACAGAACCACGTTCTATAAATGAATGTCGACAAAGAAATGATTGGCCAAAATGGGAAAGTGCCATCAAAGCAGAATTAGAGTCTCTCAATAAACGTGGTGTGTTCGGACCTATAGTACAAACCCCAAAAGATGTTAACCGTGTAGGTTACAAGTGGGTGTTTGTAAGAAAACGGAATGAAATGAATGAAATTACCAGATATAAGGCACGATTAGTGGCACAAGGTTTCCTGCAGAAACCTGGGATTGATTATGAGGAAACATACTCCCATGTCATAGATACAACAACTTTCAGATATCTGATAAGTTTAGCAGTTTCTCAAAATCTAGAAATGCGACTCATGGATGTTGTAACTGCTTACTTATATGAGGACTTAGACACTAGAATTCACATGAAAATCCCGGAAGGATTTCCTTTGCCTGAAGCAAAGCCAAGGAGTACATACTCAATTCAATTGAGGCGATCATTGTACGGCCTGAAGCAATCCGGAAGAATGTGGTACAATCGTCTTAGTGAATACTTGTCTAAAAAGGGGTATGCAAACGATCCTATTTGCCCGTGTCTATTTATAAAGAAATTCATGAAGGGATTTGCAATATTAGCAGTTTATGTGGATGATATCAATTTGGTAGGGACTCCAGAAGAGCTCGAAGAAACTGCTGATTGTTTAAAGAAAGAATTTGAAATGAAAGACCTTGGAAAAACAAGATTCTGTCTCAGGTTGCAAATCGAGAGAAATTCTAATGGGATGTTGGTCCATCAATCTAATTATACCGAGAAGGTTTTAAAACGATTTGGTATGGACAAAGCACACCCATTAAGCACACCCATGGTCGTCCGGTCTCTTGATACACAGAAAGATCCATACCGTCCTATTGAAAAAAATGAAAAAGTTTTGGGTCAAGAAGTACCATACTTAAGTGCTATTGGAGCCCTGATGTACTTAGCACAATGCACTAGACCGGATATTGCATTTTCTGTGAATCTACTTGCCAGATATAGCTCCGCACCAACTCAAAGGCACTGGGTTGGTATTAAACATATCCTACGATATTTGCGTGGAACAACTGATTTAGGAATATTTTATTCTTATAATCCTATAGATTCCAGTTTTACAGGATATGCAGATTCAGGTTATCTCTCTGATCCTCATAAGGGTCGATCACAGACAGGTTATGTGTTTCTAAATGGTAATGCCGCCATTTCTTGGCGTTCTACTAAACAGACTCTGGTAGCTACCTCCTCTAACCATGCTGAGATTTTGGCTCTTTATGAAGCCAGTAGGGAATGTGTATGGCTAAGATCCTTGATTCAGCATGTTCGTAGTTCTTGTCAATTACCTTCTATTGCAGGTATCCCAAATGTTATCTATGAAGATAATGAAGCATGCATAAAACAAATTCGAGAAGGTTTTATTAAAGGAGACAAGACTAAGCATATAGCACCAAAGTTCTTCTTCACTCATGAACTTCAGAAGAACAATGAAATTGAAGTCAAACAAGTTTGTTCGAGTAACAACCTGGCTGATCTATTTACCAAATCTTTGCCAAAATCAGTATTCCAGAAGTTTGTATATGAGATTGGCATGCGAAGAGTTCATCATCAAACTATGTAAATGGTTGCAATCATCAGGGGGAGCAGTTTATCAGGGAGCATCCTGAAGTATGCTTCCCAGGACATTTGTGCGCTGTACTCTTTTTCCTTTCCTAGGTTTTATCCCACTGGGTTTTCCTAGTTAAGGTTTTAACGAGGCAGCATTATGCACGTCCAACACCATTTCAATGATCTTGAAGAATGTTGTACTCTTTTTCCCTTCGCTTTGGTTTTTCCCACTGGGTTTTCCTTAGCAAGGTTTTTAATGAGGCAACTGTCATTAAATGGTGGTCATCCAAGGGGGAGTGTTATAAGATATGGATCTTGGGTGGATGCCCACTTGTGATAAGATAGGGTTAGAATTAGGGTTCCTCCTTTTTAGTTTACTTTGCCTATAAATAGGCTCTCTCCCTATGTATTTAGACACAGTTAATGAGATATCAGAAAGGCTCTCTCTTCTCCCTCTAATCTTCTTTCTCTTGGTCTCTCTCTTTTATAACACATATATAATTCTATCAAGTCCAAGTATATTGATAGAGCCACAAATGTTGTTTTCATTTGTCATTTTCCATTTAGATTTGAACATTCTATCAAGTGATCATGATTATATTAGCAGTATCCCTGGCAAATGATCTCATGAGATGACAAAAAATGACTGAGGAGTTGTAACAAGATTAGATTACTATGAGATTGGTGGGATGTGATAAATTAGACCTACCATGTGATTAGTGAGTTAATCTAAGATTAGAACAGGAGAATAAATGTAATAGATCAGAACGAATTGACTACTTTTACCTTTTGTTTTGGAAAACTATAAACAATTCTCTCCTGTAGGAAAAGATCAAACACTCTTAAATTTCTTCTTATTTTCTTTAGTTTTTCAGTGAGTACGCACTATTATCCATTCTTCTTTCTTCTCGGGTGAGGGAAGGAGACTTCGGGTGAGGTAAGGGGAGGCCTCGGTTGAGGCGAAGAGCCCTCAGATGAGGGAAGGTGGAGATATTGGAAACCATCCATTCTTCTTTCTTGGTTACGGTTGTGGAGATATTGGAAACCATGATGAATGCTATACTGTTTTTCCTTTTTCCTTATGACGAGTCAGACCCAATTGATCCGAATCTGATGGTGAGTCGGGTCCAGGTGATCCGATCCAAGCCCAAGTGACCCATTCCAGGATGATAGGTCAGGCCAAAGAACTCGATCCGTCAGTTCCGTTGAGATCCAATTCCATCCGCTGAAGCCCAGGTGCAAGCCCTCGAAGAGACCAAATCAGGGCAGCCACGTTGCTTCGGAAACAGTTCCGCTCCTACCAGGTCCTGCGGAGAGATATCTCACCTGCCCCGTCCAGCGCAAGGGCAGTTCCTCACCTGCTTTGTCCAGCGCGAGGGCAGTTCGAGGGTTCCAAGGGGTGAACGTTGCAGAGGAGCCTCCCCGTCTGTTAGGGTAGACTATAAATCAAGAGCCCCACCAGCACTTGGGGGCAACTAAGATCTTCCCATTCACTTCTACTCTTGTATTCCTCTAGTTTGTAATCCGAAATCATTGAGGAAGTAAAACACCACAGGCAATCTCTGCCTTTCTGCAGTGGACGTAGGTCATTTTGACCGAACCACTATAATCCCTTCTCTCTCTTCTTTAATTATTGCATTTAAGCATTTATTACTTGACCGGTGTTGTCGGAAACCTATTTTGACATCATCACCTTTATCCCATTTGGTTTCTCTACCCTCAAATCATTAATATCAGTAACCACAAATGTTTACTTTCTCATGTAACTATTAATTTCCTTGTTGCACCAAACGCATTGTTTAAGCATAAATATTGATCATGCTAAACATTCTTACCGATAGCAACTTAGTAGTACATCTAATTAAGCAACTCAAAATTAACAAACCTCCATTTCTAATATTTATTTGTTGAACTGAGAATCAGTAACCATAAATAAATTTTCTTGTTTAAGTATATCAATGATTCTTATTGTTTACTCTTCGACAATTCGTTCGAATCTCTCCTTCTTCTCCTGTTAAAACACCCACATTACCCAATTTGATCATGGCCTTTGAGAATTGATTCATAAAAAGTCTTGGACTGTTGCCATATCTGACTACCAAATCATCTGTTAAACTAGTGAAAGCTAGCTCTTGATCTAACTGAAGAACAGCTTCTCCATTGAGTACGCCGTCGTAAAAAGAGTTGTCTAGTTGGAATGGTGTTGTAGTTGCCTGATTGATAAAAGCTTTTGGATCAGAACTTATATTAGATATCGTCGAAACAGGTTTGGGGCATTTCTTTCTGAGTGCATCAAGTGTACTGAGATCCATGTCTGGATCTGGGAGGCCGATTGTTAGGACAGTGGACCACTACAAACTCCACATTGATATGATATTGTCCACTTTGGGCCTAAGTCCTCATGGATTTGTTCTTGGGTTCTACCCAAAGGCCTCATACCAATGGAGTACTTAGTCCAACTTATATGCCCATGATCTTTTCCAATTCTAGCCGATGTGGGACTTTGGTTGCACATCCCCAACACATGTGACCCAGTTATTTTTTTTATGTCATGTGAGTGCTTTGAAAGAGTCTCGAGTCCTATCAATTGGTATCAGAGCGAGTTAGGATTTTCCTAGGGTTAGGGTTGCACGCAGATCAAAGCAGAAGGTGATTGCAACCCACCGTGATCAGACGATCACCAAGGCGGGCCAGGCGGATCAGTAGTTCCAGAAACGGAACCAGCACTGGGCCGCACCCTTCGTCCTCAAGATTTGCAGAGTTTTTTGTGTTTCAGAACAAATTTGCAAAAACAAAGGAGAAGAAACAGATTCGCGCCAACACCGTCAGTTTGCCGGATCTCCGCCGTTCATCGTCGCCGGAACAGAGAAGAGCATCGTCGCCCACCGTTTCCTCCCTGAAATTGCTACCTAACAGCAGTTTGAATCCTGTCCTATAGAAGGTGGGCCACGCAGATCACCACTGTTCAGGCCGCGGATCACAAGAAGGATCCGGATTCGCCCATCGCCGGAACTGGAAGAGGGGCACGCCGCAGTTGTCGCCTGAAACCAGCCGGCGCAACCGCGATCTCCGGCCATTAACCGTCGCTGAAGGAGAACAACAGTCAGCAACGTTTTTTTTTTTTTTTTTTTTGCACAGGTTCTGGTTACAGAAACCAGAACCCGTCAGAGGAGGAAGAAAGACCTAGATTTGGCAGTTCGGGTCAATTCTAACCCGTGCGCAGGAAGCCCAGCCCAGCAGTTACAGTCCAGGTCAGTTCTGACCTGGCCCAGCTCGCGCACAGGAGAAGCCCAGCACAGCAGCCAGCAGCGCTGACGTCAGCAGCATGTTAGCAGTTCGGTCAAACCACAAAGTTGACCAGATTGACGGCCAGAATTCATTCTCAGTTTTCGGAGCCATCCAGACTCCAATTTGAGCTCCGTTTCTTCCTACAGATTCGCGTCGACGAGATCTACAAAATTAACGGAACGGATTGACCGTTTGAAGTTCTGAAAAAGGGGCAAATTTCAGACATAATGGCAAACAAGGCTACAGCAGTAGGTATCAAATTTGAAATTCATAAATTTGATGGCAAAATTAATTTTGGCTTGTGGCAAAGGAGAATGAAAAATATCTTGATTCAACAAGGAATCAAAGTAGCATTGCTTGGCAAGGAAAAGAAGCCCATAAAGATAGATGATGATAAGTGGGCGGATATCGATGAAAGAGCCTGAGCTCTATTGAGCAGTACCTCTCTGACGAAGTTATGTTCAACGTGGAAGAGGAATCTGCAAAGGACCTATGGGAAAAGCTCGAGAAGCTGTACATGGGTAAGAATCTGACAAACAAGCTACACCTGAAGAAACAGTTGTATGGGTTGAAGATGGAAGAAGGATGTGATCTGATGGAGCACATGAACACTTTCAATAGGATGATCAGTGATTTGTTGAGGCTCGATGTGAAATTCAATGATGAAGACAGGTCACTGTTATTGTTAAATTCTCTGTCTGACCCATATGAGCACTTTGTGACTACCCTGCTATATGGAAAGGAGACACTCAATTTTGAGGAGGTTACTCAAGATATCATCTCTAATGCTGCCAGAAGAAAGCCTAGCAAAGGTAATTCACATGCAGAGGGACTTCTAGTAAAGGAAGGCTCGCATAACCGTGGCAGGTCCAAGGACAGGG
This sequence comes from Litsea cubeba, assembly GCA_012931725.1. Classification (NCBI taxonomy): domain Eukaryota; kingdom Viridiplantae; phylum Streptophyta; class Magnoliopsida; order Laurales; family Lauraceae; genus Litsea; species Litsea cubeba. The sequence continues at coordinate 1,314,136 of CM022951.1, forward strand.
GTAAGTAAAAAAGAAACAACTCTAGATCAAAGTCCAAAAGCAAGAAAGATTCAGAATGCTTTCATTGCGGGAAGAAAGGGCACTGGAAGAAAGATTGCCGGCATTACAAGGCGAGCAAAGATGGGAAGAATAAAGCTGGGGACAAATCAGATAGCAGTGACTCCGCCGGCGTTGCCTCAGAAAAGGAAGTGGAACTCCTATCGGTATCGCAAGGTAACAATCTATCTGAAACATGGATTTTAGATTCCGGTTGTACATATCATATGTGTCCTAATCGTGATTGGTTTGATACTTATGAGCCATATGATGGTGGTAGTGTTCTAATGGGTAATGATGCGGCATGTAAAACCATTGGAATGGGAACCATAAAAATCAGAATGGCAGTGGAGTTATTAGAACTTTGGGTGGTGTGAGACATGTTTCCTCACTCAAGAAGAATTTGATTTCCTTAGGCACACTAGAATCCAAAGGTTGTTCATTTAGTACAAAGGATGGCTTGCTTAAAGTGAGTAAAGGTATTCTGGTATTAATGAAAGGTACCAGAGTGGGTAACAACCTTTATAAATTGATGGGAAACACAGTTGTAGGTGGAGCTGCAGTCTCCACGGAAGACAAAAACAGCGTTGATGAGTCTCAGTTATGGCATATGAGTGAGAAGGGCATGTTAGAACTTCATAAAAGACAGTTGTTGAAGGGTGTGAAAACATGCAAGCTGGATTTTACAAATTCTGTGTTTATGGCAAGCAAACGAAAGTGTCTTTTAAAATTGCAGGAAAAGATTGTAGAAGTAAATGCATTCTTGACTATATTCACTCAGATGTGTGGGGACCATCCCCAATTAAGTCAAAAGGTGGAGCTGAATACTTTGTGACTTTTATTGACGATTTTTCAAGGAAAGTCTGGGTTTACTTCATGAAACACAAGTCCGAGGCCTTCGAAAAATTCAAAGAATGGAAGGCAGAAGTTGAAAATCAAACGGGAAGAAAAGTCAAGTATCTGAGATCAGATAATGGGGGTGAATACAAAAGTCAAATTTTTCTACAATTTTTCAAGGATGAAGGCATCACAAGACACTTTACAGTTCCAAAGACTCCTCAGCAAAATGGAGTTTCGGAAAGAATGAATAGGACTCTTTTGGAAAGAGCAAGGAGCATGAGACTACATGCAGGGTTGACTAAAAGCTTTTGGGCAGAAGTAGTTAACCACGCATGTTTGTGGTTAATCGGTCACCATCAGTAGCATTGGATTGCAAAGTTGCAGAAGAAGTCTGGACAGGTAAAGAAGTTGATTATTCCACACTCAAGTTATTCGGATGTCCAGCATACGCACACATTCCCAATGATGAGAGATCCAAGCTAGATTCCAAGTCACTCAAATGCATATTCCTCGGATTCGAGAAGGGAGTGAAAGGGGACAAGCTATGGGATCCAGTAAACATGAAAAGATCATCAGCAGAGATGTAGTGTTTGATGAAAAGTCTATGATGAATAGGGAACAAGATGGTGAAGTCAAAGGGCACAGTGCTGAGAAGGCAGTTGTTGAAATAATTCCTCTTACAGATAATAAAGGCAAGAAATCAGTGCAGATTCAAACAGTGTCCAATACATCTGGTGGAGAGGAAGAAATAGAGGTTCAGCAGGAACCCATAAGTCTAGCACAGGGAAGAGCAAAGAGAAGCATCAAACCGCCTCAAAGGTTTGGATGGGATGAGGATGAAGTCCATTTTGCTCTTATCACCAGTAGTGGTGATCCAACCACACTCCAAGAAGCTATGAACAGCAGTGATAGGGAGGGTTGGATGGGTGCTAAGATGGATGAGATAGAATCTTTCGAAAAGAACTCCGTCTGGGAGTTAGTTCCAAAACCCAAAGATAGAAAATCAGTTGGCTGCAAATGGGTGTTTCGAAAGAAGGAAGTCCCACATGAAAACGAAACACCAAGGTTCAAGGCACGTTTAGTAGCAAAGGGGTACTCACAGAAAGAAGGGGTTGACTATGATGAGATCTTTTCCCCAGTTGTGAAGCACACATCTATCAGGGTGTTGCTGGCATTAGTAGCACAGTTCAATATGGAGCTTGAACAATTAGATGTAAAGACAGCTTTCCTTCATGGTGACTCGGAGGAAACAATTTACATGGAGCAACCTGAAGGATTTAGAGAAGTCGGAAAAGAATACTATGTCTGCAAATTGAAGAGATCATTGTACGGGCTGAAGAAATCACCAAGGCAATGGTACAAGCGCTTCGACTCCTACATGTTGCAAATTGGCTACTATCGATGTGAGTATGATCATTGTGTTTACTTTAAAGTGTATGATGATAATTCATTTATTATGTTGCTACTCTATGTGGATGATATGCTTATTGCCTTAAGAACATGTCAAAAATAGAAGAACTGAAATCTCAGTTGAAAAAGGAGTTTGACATGAAAGACCTTGGGTCGGCCACAAAAATGTTGGGTATGAAAATAAGGAGGGACAGAAAGGCTGGAAAGCTGTGGTTATCACAAAAGAAATACATCTCAAAAGTACTTGAGAAGTTTAATATACAGAATGCCAAGCCCGTGTCTACTCTACTTGCAGGTCATTTCAATTTAAGTGCCAATCAATGTCCAAGTACGGACGATGAAATTGAAGATATGTCCAAGATACTGTATGCTAATGCGGTGGATGTTTGATGTATGCCATGGTTTGCACAAGACCAGATATTGCTCAAGCAGTCAGTGTAGTGAGTAAGTACACGGCGAATCTAGGGAAAGAGCATTGGAATGCAGTAAAGTGGATTCTAAGATACTTAAAAGTCACCAAAGACTTGGGAATATTGTTTGAAAGAAAACAGGGACCAGAAAGTGTAGTGGGATATGTAGATTCTGATTTTGCAGGGGATCTGGACAAAAGAAGATCCACCACAGGCTATGTTTACACATTAGCAAGCGAACCGATAAGCTGGAGATCGGTGCTTCAGTCTACAACAGCATTATCCACTACAGAGGCAGAATACATGGCACTTGCAGAGGCTTCTAAGGAAGCAATTTGGTTGAGAGGTTTGGTGAATGAAATCGGGATTAAGCAAGAATCAATCTCAATACACTGTGATAGTCAAAGCGCCATATGTTTGGCGAAGAATCAGGTATATCATGCCAGGACAAAGCACATTGTTGTTATGCATCACAGAATTCGAGATTGGGTTGTTACAGTTGAGATCTCCGTTGAGAAGATTCACACAGATGAAAATGCAGCTGATATTCTCACTAAGCCAGTCACTACAGAGAAGTTCAGGCATTGCTTAGACTTGTTCAATCTCTCCTCTTGTTAGAGATTGAAGGTGCACTTCATCTTCAGTGAGGTGCAAATATGGTGGGAGAGCTTTCCCACACAATACAGGTGTTATAAACACAGCACAACAAGTCTTCAAAAGGTCGGACATTTTTCGCCAAGGTGGAGATTGTTGGATTTGGCTCAAAAGGTCCATTGGGCCTTGATGGATAGTTTACTTAGGCCCTAAGTAAACTAAGGCAAGTTCTTTATATATACTCTCTAGGGTTATTCTTTGTTAGTTACATCTAATATCAGAAAGTAAGCAAGGGAGAACAAAAGAGAGCATTGTAAGGGGAGAGACTGTGAGAGCAAGATTGAGATCTATGGGGGAGAGAGTAAGCTAAGTGTTAGAGGTATATCCTTCTAACGAGTTGCCCAATTTCCTGCATAGTGAAATTGAGCGGAACGCTCATAGTCCCGTGGACGTAGGCAATTGCCGAACCACGTAAATCTCTTTTGTCTTGTGTGCTTGTGATTGATTGAGCGTGCTTTATCCTAGTTTATTTCCTAACAGGTACCTTCAAAGTCATACAATCGATCGATGAAGAAGAGGCAGTGACAAAATCCAACACTGTGTGCACCTGAAAATCAAAATTTAACAAACTACTACATAAAATTCACATAAGCAAAATAATAAGATGGAAACATCTTATTGGGTTGTTAATGTTAATGCAAATTGCAAGGCCCATGTGTACCTGTTGACTGATAGTCAATGAAATGGAAAGTTGACTGATAGTCAAAGTAAAAAGGCCCCCAATAAAACTACTGTTGACTAATAGTCAAGTAATAGGAAAGTGGATTTATTATTTACCTAACAGTGTGGTGAGATCTGAAATGTCCAAGTTAATGGATTGAAAGGCACTCAAAGCAGTAGCAACTGAGGATGCAGGGTCAGGAATATGAACCTCTGTAATGGATGAAACAAACCCATCTCTTCTCCCAGTAGGTAGGCCATAAGATGCTCCTCCTGATAAGGCGACGCCATCTCTCGTAGCCAATGCCAGTATGTCTGCGCATGAGACAATGCCTGGGCATTGCCTCTCCAGCGCCGCTTTGATCTCATCGATGATGTCGAATCCTCTGAGACTTAGAATGGGTGGTGCTTCCTTTTCTGCTATATTGTCTCCTTGGCTGTCTAAAAGAACAGAAGCATCACAACCCTGCATCAAAATGAGATTTCAAATGCATTATGATCGAACATTGATAGTTATAAGCCCTTGTACCATGCAAACAATTGAGGAAAACAGTCAAAAGGGAAGAAAGGAATAACCAAAATGTAGAAACTTGGAAATCACCAACAAATAATTGTGCAATGTTTAAATGTACCAGAAACTGAATTGATGATGAGAGACATTGTTCATGAGACCAAGATGCACGGCAAATCATGCTGGGCCCACCTAAGGTTCCATTCCTTCTTAATACCCGATATCTAATTTTCATCCTACAGCCGCCCTTTTCGTGCCCCATCCTACCCTTAAATGATCTCTAATTGTTTGTGTGTGGGGAGATTTTCAAAGCTCCAGGATTACGCTAATCACGGACATCAGATGGGACTAAGCATTCTCACAGGCCTCACGTGCCATCCGCGTGGCACCAGACTCACCTCGGCTACCAGGGCAGAGGCCTCAGCCGAAGTCAGACAGGTCCTGACCACTAGCGCCGAGCTCGGCTACCCAGGTGCCCACCTCGGCTAAAAGCCTGACCTCGGCCAAAGGAGCCGGGACGAAAGCCGAAGCAAGGGAGAATCTCCACTCGCACCCCTCGCCCGCCACGCCATCGGACACGTGGAGGAATAGGTGCGCGAGCCAGTGAGACACATGCGACATCCAACCGTCGACAATCTTCGCCAGATCACTGACAGGGCGGCATCCAGCGGCTGAAGCCAAATCAGGGCAAGGCCCGAGGGTGGATCCGATGGTACCTCTACGGCCAAAGGCGTCCAACACGATCTGGCCCAACATGACGCATATTAAATGCGATGTGGGCTGATCCGACTGGCATTAAATGCAAAGTGGGCTGGAATGGACCGCATTTATTGCTTTGTGGGCTGATGATGACTTCCCTATCAAATCATGGGACCCACGCCAAAATATCATCCAAGATATCGTCCAAGTTCTCTATAAATAGAACCCCATTTTCACATGCAAGGTACGCAACCCATACTTGAGAGTCGTTACTCTGCCTCTCTTCTTCCTCTCCTTCCTTTGTTCCAGTTCACTTACTGACTTAGGCATCGGAGAGCCTTGCGCCGCTCAGGCCAGGGTCCTCTGACCGTTTGCTCTTCCCTTTCAGGCTTTCAGGCAGCAGGTCATCTTCTTCATTTGGATAAGTCCTATAAGGCACCCCGATTATTGTGGGTCATAATTTTTCTACACCTACAATTGGCGCCGTCTGTGGGAAAGTACTATCCCAACCTTCCCAACCTTCTCAATCTTCCTAAAAACCATGCCTCCGAAAGCTAAGAAGGGCGGAGAGTCCCTGAGAGCAAGACTCGAGCGTCCGGGTCCGTCGACAGACGTCCCTCCTCAGGGACGGTCTGGAGCAGAGCATGGCGCGTCTGCAGGCGAGGAGCGCGTAGGCTCGCGACCCTTCGTCGAGATTCCCTTCCAAGAGGGAGTCGAGACCTCGTGCTCTGACGATGAAGTCGCTCCTCCCCAACGGGACGAGCGTCGACGTGAGCGCCCTCTCAAAGGCAAAGCTGCGGCAATGGAGGAGCCACGCCGTGTGCAACCCCCTGATGCTGGAGGAGACATCGCTGCTCAAAACGCTCTCCTCCAGGAGCAGGATCGAATAATCCACCAGCTCCAGCAGCAGCTGAGAGCGGTGCAAAATGCCTCTCTAAGGCAGCCCTTAGAGCCCCAAGGCGAGAATAGAGTTGTCCAGAGCAAGGTAATCCAGCCCTCCCACGAGGATCTGAGAGCCTTCTTAGATCAGAAGCGCAGCCATGCCCACGATGAGGGCTCAAACAACACCCATAGCCATCGTGGCCACGACGGACGAGCCCATGGCCACCATAGCCGAGGCTATTCGAAGCGAAAGCCAAGAGCACTGACGCCAGAGAAGGACGACGAGCAGGAGCGGCTCGACAAGCGCATCAAGCTGGCTCTTCAGCATAACCTGGAGATGCGGGACCAGCAAGAAATCTGTGGCCCCACCGATCTGGGGGCCTCCCCTTTCACGCGGGACATCGAGAGAACTCCCTTGCCCAAGAAGTTCTCAGTCCCGCGGTTCGTCCCCTATGACGGATTGTCTGACCCATCCGCTCACCTCCGTCACTTCTCCCAAAAGATGTCCATCTGGGGGAACGAGGGCCACGTCAACTACAAGATCTTCTCCTCCAGTTTGAGTGACCTCCCTCTGAAGTGGTTTTGCGCTCTACCAGAGAAGTCTATCTCGAGTTGGAGAGAGCTCCAGCTCTCTTTCCTGAAGAAGTTCCAAGCCTACAGCGTCGTCCCCAAGACCGATAATGATATCCTCGCTTTAAAGATGAAGCAGGGCGAGACCTTCACCCAGTTCGCCCAGCGGTTCTGGACGATTTACAGCCAAATCGAGGATACCAGAGAAGAGGTGGCGATTTTCGCCTTCCGGAATGCCCTGTTACCAGGGCACGAGCTGCGGAAAGATCTAGTTGGAGACCCCGCTCCCTCAATGTCGGTCTTGATCTCCCGGATAAAACGCTATATCACCTGGGAGGAGGACGAAATCCGGGCTCGGGAGTATGAAGGCCGGGAGGACGCAGGCCCGGAACCCAAGGAAAGGAGCAGCTAGCCCCAGCAGCGGGGGTAAGAAACCATTCCAAAAGCAAGAGCCAAAGCAAGCTTAGGTCTCCAGTTCGGCGAAGGCCACAGCGTCCAGGTCAGGGGGCAGCAGGAGGGCCAGACCTTCCTCCAATGCCTACCAGGCTATGAACATCGTCTTCAAAGAGCCGATCCACCAGGTTATGAACAAGGTAAAGACCCAGCCATTCTTCAAGTGGCCTCATCCCTTGCCAGGCGATCCCTCCACCCATGACCAAACCAAGTTTTGTGCCTACCATAAGGGTAACGGGCACAGGACCGAGGAGTGCAGGACTCTGAAGTTTCACCTGGAGAGGCTCGCCAAGGAAGGCCACCTTATGGAGTTCGTGAAGGTAGGAGACGTCGGCAGCGGTGGCGGCAGCCGAGCTCATTAGAGCGCGGCTAAGGATCCATACAGCGAAGACTCTGAAAAGATCATCAATGTGATCCACCTGGCGCCCTCAGCTCCCTCTCCCTCAGCTCGAGACAGCCCTCAGGCTCGTGCCGAAGCCAGGCGGGCCTCGCACGGGAAGGAGGTGATGAGAGCCGAGCTCGGACCAGCGACCAAGAGAGCGTGCCGCGACCGACCAGCCATCTCATTCTCGGACAAAGATCTGGAGGGAATCCAACTTCCTCACAACGACCATCTACTCTTGACCATGAAGCTGAAAGACTTCACTGTGAAGAGGGTTCTCGTCGACTCCAGCAGCTCTTCTGAGGTCCTCTACTATGAGTGCTTCAAGAAAATGAAACTCTCAGAAGCTGACCTCACGGAGGTCCGTGTGCCCTTGCTAGGGTTATCCGCCAAACCAGTCTACCCCAAGGGAAAAATCACCCTAGAAACTCGAGTGGGCGAAGCCTCCGTGACGGCCGACTTTCTGGTAGTGGACGCCCCTTCTCCCTACTACGTTATCTTAGGCAGAACGTGGCTCCACAAGTTGGAAGCAGTCCCCTCCTCCCTCCACCAAAAGCTGAAGTTCGTACTCGAAGACAAGGAGGGCTAGATGGAGGTGGTCACAGTGGAAGGAGATCAGCAGCTAGCCGGCAGTGCATGCTGGCCGTGGTCCCCGGAGAGAAGGAGCCAGAGCGAGTCAGCCTGGCGGAGTTTGAAAATGGTCTAGATGAGATCGGCCGGGACCCTGACAAGAAAAGTATAGAGGACCTAGCCGAAGTCAGGCTCGACTCAGCAGACCCTGACAGATTTTTCCTGATCGGCACTCAGCTGCCAGACGAAGAGAGAGCCGAGCTCTCAAGGTTTCCAATGCAGAACGTGGATGTCTTCGCCTGGACCCCGAGCGAAATGCCTGGGGTCGACCCCGAGGTCATGAGCCACAAGCGCAATGTGGATCCCAGCCAAAAGCCAGTGGTGCAGAGAGCCCGAAGGATGGGGTTACAGCAGACAGATGCGGTAGTCGAAGAGGTCGACAAGTTGCTGGAGGCAGGCGCAATCCGGGAGGTCCAGTACCCGGTCTGGCTGGCCAATACGGTGGTGGTTAAGAAGAAGACTGGCAAATGGAGGGTGTGTGTGGACTTCACCGATCTCAACAGGGCCTGCCCTAAGGATAGTTTCCCCCTTCCAAAGATTGATCAGATGATCGACGCCACCGCTGGCCATGACCGAATGAGCTTCCTCGACGCCTACAGAGGCTACCATCAGATTCCGATGTATGAGCCAGACGAGGAGAAAATCGTGTTCATAACCCCCCGCGGCACTTATTGCTGCAAGGTGATGCCCTTCAGGCTGAAGAACGCAGGGGCAACATATCAGCGCCTCGTGACAAAGATGTTCCAGGCTCAGCTCGGCAAGACTGTGGAAGTCTACATTGACGATATGGTCGTCAAGTCCAAGCACTCCAGCGACCATCTGGTGGATCTGACCCAAGTCTTCAGTATCCTTCGAAAGGTTCAAGCTCAAACTGAATGCTTCCAAGTGCACCTTCGGCGTAGCTTCTTGCAAGTTCCTCGGAAGCCTGGTAACGCGGAGAGGAATAGAGGCCAACGTAGACCAGATTACTGCAATCTTGGGCATACAGAGCCCATCTACTACAAAGAAGGTCCAGAAGCTCACAGGCATGGCTGCAGCACTCAATCGCTTCATCAGCCGATCATCAGATAAGTGCCGGCCTTTCTTTCAGCTTCTGAGAAAACACTGAAAATTCCAATGGACCCCTGAGTGCGACCAAGCATTAGAAGCACTCAAAACTTATTTGTCTTCACCACCCTTACTCTCTACCCCAACTCAATGCGAGATTTTGTATCTATATCTTCGGTCTTGGATCATGCGGTGAGCTCCGTCCTCATCAAAGAGGATGAAGGAGTCCAAAAGCCGATTTACTATACAAGCAAGATCCTGCTTGACGCCGAGACCAGATACCTTTTGTTGGAGAAGCTCGCACTGGCACTCGTCAGCGCCTCCCGCAAGCTCTCCCATTACTTTCAATCCCACACCATTGTGGTGATCACGGAGCATCCACTCCGTTCTATATTCAAAAAAGCTGACTTTTCAGGGCGAATCTCGAAATGGGCGGTCGAACTGGGGCAGTATGACATTCAGTACTGTCCCCGGACTGTGATCAAAGCCCAGATTCTAGCAGACTTCATTGTAGAGTTCGTCTCGCAAAAGCTCGGCTCGACCCAGCCCGGCACGGAACTGGGGGTCATCTGGCATGAGCCTGAAGTTACCGAGGTCGAACAAGCTCCCGCCTCGGCATGGAAGGTCTTTGTTGACGGTTCGTCCACCTCCAAGAGAGCTGGCACCGGCATAGTCCTCCAATCGCCAGAGGGACTGGTCATAGAGCAAGCCTTCACCTTGGACTTCAAAGCAACAAAAAATGAAGCGGAGTATGAAGCACTGATAGCAGGGCTGAATAGCACCCAAATCCTCGGAGCCCAGCACCTTGTGATCTTCAGCTATTCGCAACTGGTAACTAGCCAGCTCGTTGGAGACTACCAGGCCAGGGACGACAGGATGGCGGCCTACTTAGCCCTCGCGAAAAAACTACTCTCTCATTTCCAGACAGCCGAGGTCAAGCAGATCTCCAGAGATACAAACACGCACGCTGATGCGCTTGCAAACCTGGCCTCCGCTGTCGAAGCAGGAAAGAAAAGGACTGTCGAGGTTGGATCGATATCAAGATCAAGCCTAGAGCTCCACTCACCTCGGCAAATCCTTTGTGTTGATCTCGGCCAGAGCTGGATAGATCCAATCATCTCTTACTAAAAGGACGACCAGCTCCCCAAAGACAAGACCGAAGCCCACCGAATCAGACTCAAGGCAGCTCGATTCTGGCTATCTCCCGAAGGCAAACTCTACAGAAAATCCTTCACGGGTCCCTACCTCCAATTCGTCCATCTGAGCAAAGTGGACAACTTCCTGTATGAGATCCATGAAGGAATCTGTGGCAGTCACATCGAAGGTCGATCACTGGCCTACAGAGCTATAAGCCAAAGTTACTGGTGGCCCTACATGCAGAAGGATGCGCAGGTATACGTCAGGAAATGTGAGAAATGCCAAAAGTTCTCCCACTCTCTTCATCAGCTAGCGCAAGACCTGAGTCCCCTCTCTAGTCCATGGCCCTTTGCTCAATGGGGACTGGACATTGTGGGGCCTCTCCACCGAGCTCCAGGGAACAAGAGATGGCTGATAGTTGCTACGGACTACTTCACAAAGTGGATAGAAGCTGAACCGCTGTCCTCCATCACTGATAGGGATTCCAGGAACTTCGTGTGGAAGAACATCATAACGAGGTTCGGCATCCCCAGGACCCTGATTTCGGACAACGGGACTCAGTTTGACTCCAAATCCTTCAGAGACGTATACCAAGAGCATGGCATCAGAAACCATTACTCCACTCCGGCGTATCCACAGAGCAATGGTCAGGCCGAAATTTCTAACAAGATAATCCTGAATGGCCTGGAGAAGCGGTTAGACAAGGCAAAAGAGAGATGGGTAGAAGAGCTTCCCAGCGTGTTGTGGGCATACAAAATGACTCCAAGGCGCTCCACCTTGGCGACACCTTTCTCTCTAGCCTATGGGATGGAGGCGGTCATTCCCTTGGAAATTGGCCTCACCACCCTGAGGACAGAGTTGGTCGACTAGGGCCGAAACGAGACAAACTTGGCAGTGGAGCTGGACCTAGCGGACGAGCGCCGAGAAGAAGCAGCCCTACGATTGACTGACTATCAGCAACGGCTAGCCAGAGGATTCAATGAAAAAGTCAGAGAAAGAAGTTTCTCCGTAGGAAATCTGGTTCTGAAGAAGACCTTGCCAGCTGACAAAGATCCGAATGAAGGAAAACTGGCCCCGAACTGGCACGGTCCGTTCAGGGTGGTCTCATTGGCAGGATGATCCTCCTACAAGCTCGAAGACTTAGAAGGCAAGCCGTTGCCGAGACCATGGAATGCATCCCACTTGAAGAAATTCTATTTTTAAAGATGTAACATGAGTCTCAGAATCAATGAAAGCAGCATTTGCCATGTCATCAAGCTGTGTCACCTCGCCTTGTCTGAGTTCGGCAGTTTTGGGTCCCTGACCCTAGAAGAGACTTTGGATTCATACATCCAGTCACTTCCTAAATTTTGGGTCCCTGACCCTGGAAAAGGCTTCAGATTCATACATCCGGTCGTTTCCTAAAGTTTGGGTCCCTAACCCTGGAAAAGGCTTCGGATTCATACATCCGGTCATTTCCTAAAGTTTGGGTCCCTGACCCTGGAAAAGGCTTCAGATTCATACATCCGGTCGTTTCCTAAAGTTTGGGTCCCTGACCCTGGAAGAGGCTTCGAATTCATACATCCAGTCGCTTCCTAAATTCCGGGTTTATACACCCCTCGAGATCGTTCCCGGATTCAGGCTCGCGCAGCCGAGACCCTCGAGACTCTGGGTTCGTCTCGGCAAATGACAGACCGTCTCGGCCAATGGTGGTCCATTTCGGCCAACGACAGTCTTCGAAAAAGAAAGAGCAGTGCAAGCACTGGAGTGCAGAAAAGCAGCACAAAAATACAAATATCGCAAAACAGTACAAGAAAAGCAAAGAAGAATGCAAAAACACAGAAGTACTGTACGCAGGTTATGTGATCAGAAAACTTGTTCTTTTTATTTATTGTAATTACTTCATTACAAGGGTTACAGAAAAGGAAACAAAGTACAGAAAGGAGGCTCGCAGTCCTCTAAAAACAAAAAAGAAATGAAGACTGGGAGGCTCTGATCTTCACTGACTCTTCAGTCCGGTCTTCAGCGTCCTGAGCTCTTCAACGCCCTTTAGATTGCAAGCTTGAAGACTCTGAATCTCACTGAGCTCTACAATACCCTTTGGTTGGTTAGACCAAAGTTTGCAAACAAGAGCTCCCTCAGCCCGAGGACCTCTTGATCTTGCCCGCCGCTCGGAGGTCTTGATATCCCGCATGAAGATCTGCGGCATGATTCCACGCAAAGCCCTTTGGGATGAAAACAAGACCCCCAAACACGCGGGGCGCCACCAACCCACAGCTGCAAAGATTCCCATGCAGCCGCATCAGAGAAGGTTAGCCGTGGACCCGCGTTCAGAGAGCGCGGAGTCGACGAGGATCGTCTTCAGAGAGCGCGCAGACTACGACAGACTGTCCCCCCCCGGAGGAAGCCGTCTTCTGGCGCAAAGGTTCCACCCGGGTCAAATGTTCCTAAGGTTCTACCAAACATGGCTGCCAGGTTGGCTAACAGAAAGAGGCAGGTTCCCATGTCAGAAGGTAAAATGTCAGGGTTCTTTTCTCTCCCATGGCGGGCTCGCTACTCCTATTTATAGGAAGAAGAAGGGCCTGGTCTTTAAAGGAAATTATGAGGTGAGGTCTCCCATGCCCGACGTGAGGTGCACGTCTTCCTACATGCTGACCAGCGGTTCCGATGGCGACATGTGGAGCCATCCGCTCGTTTTCCTCATTGGCCATACCGCCACACTTACTGCTATTTATGGTCTTCAGAATACGGAGAATCAACACAGATAACTACGAAGATCGTTCGGTACTCTCTCCAACTCAAGGCTCACACGTCACGTCACATTAAAGGCACTCAACCGGACTCAAAGAGCCGAACTCAAAAAAGTAAAGGAGCTCTATTTTTCATTAAAGACAAAGGATGTTACAGGGCTAAAAGTTACACTCAAAAGAGAGAAAGTGAAATTTTACAAAGAGCAAGAAAGATAACTACTGCGGCTTCGGCGACTCCACCAGTATGATCACCGACTCTGATGAACCAGCGGTCTCAGCTACGACCGCAGCCTTGTCTGGTGCATCACCAGCAGGAGGGGCAGAAGGGACGTCGCCTTGAGGCGCGACTGGGGCATCACTAGCAGACGGAGCAGTTGGAGCACCATCCGAGACAGGATCAGCTGCAGGGGCATGGACTGGGGCACTCTCACCCAAGGGTGCGGAGCTCGGCTCAGGGACCGGGTGGTCCTCGGGAACCCCTGCACGCCTCAGTGCGGCCAAGCACCCTTCCTCGAACAGAATAGAGGTGATCTCATCCACCTGCTTCTCATACTCCTCAGTGGCCTGGTCCACCCCCTTCTGAAAGGAAGACTGAGCCTCGGACAGCAGAGAAGCCTTGAGACCGGCGTTCTCCTTCCTTAGCTCAGCATTCTTTTTCTTCAGCTTCTCGATTTCGGCACGCCCGACCAGCACTTCGCCGCGCTGCCTCGTCGACTCAGCCGCCGATTCGGACCTCGTTCTGGCCAGCTCCGACTCCAGCTCAGCAATCCTCTTGGTCTTCGTCCAGATATCACCCTTTAGCTGATGGGTCTTCGACGTAAGATCAGTGACGCTGACCAGAGCTACTTCCAGCTGTGCGGTCGCCTCGGCACTAATCTTCTTCAGTTCCTCCAGCTCCTTCTTCAGCTTTTCCCTCTCAGACTCCAGCTGGGTGACCTTCGCAACGTTCTTGTCGCTCCTTTCCATCACCACAAGGAGCCTCTGCACGTTTTGTAAAAAGAAAGGTAAGTCAGACGTAAGCAGCCGAACTAACGCACTTGAAGGAAGGCGTTGAAGATACTTACCAAGAGGCCAGCTTGGATCGCCGAGATCAGCAGACTTTCACTGTCATACTTCGCGTGCACTTCCATGTCACGCGGCAAGGCGCAAGCCTTTGCAAGGTCTCCAATGACGTCGGAGTTCCCCAGCACCCGGTCCTCGACGTTTAGAGGTTTCCCGGGCTGCGTCTCCATCTTGTGTCTCCATGCCGCTGGGGCAGTTCGGGATCCGGAAGCCGATCCGGACCCTTGCCCTACCGAGACGGTGAGCTCGCGAGCTGCCCCGCCAGTCACCTTGCTCGCCGGTGCACTCTTCTCAGGCGGAGCCTTACCCCCGGGAGCTCGCGCAGGTGTCTTACCCTTCGGAGGCTGTTCAGCCCCTGAGTCCTTCTCACCCGCCTTGGACCTCTTCCTAGGCAGGGACCCCTCCCTCGGGCGATCCGGTGAGCGTCTCCGCGCTCCCTCGCTCAGTGCGGTGGCAGGAGCAGAAGTGACAGCAGCACCCCCCGAGCCCGAAGCCACGCGGGTGTTGGTAGACGATGGTGTCGCAGAAGAAGAGGATCCACGCCTGACCTTGGCCGCCAGATCCTTGGTCCCAGGCACTCTCGAGCCTCCCTCCATTCCTTCTTCCTGGTCGGACAAGTAGGCTTCTACTATCTCCCTTAAGTTCGGCGACCCCGAGCTAGAAGAGGTGGATGCCTCAGCGCCAGACGCAGCTCGGCTCGCGACAGGGTCGATCAAAGGAACCCCGGCAGGCACGGCCAAGGTGACAGGAGGATGATCAGGCTGCGGCTCGTCCTCCGAAGTCGCTCCGATTCTCTTGTAGTGGCCGCGGTACCTCGGCGTATACCCCAGCAGCTTCCAGGCCGATCTGGTCTCGTGCCCCTTGTATCTCTCGACCTTCTTGTGGTCGTCAACGTTCTTCCTCCAGCCTTCGCACACAGCCCGACGTTTCCTCGTGCGCAGTTCTGCGCCACAAGCAACATGAATTTCAGTTCGGTGACATAAAGGTCGAGTAAAATAAACAGAGTAAAGAAGCAGTATTTACTTGGGACGGCCGCGAGGCGGCGAGGCACCATCAGTCTCCTGTCCTCACCAGCGCCGAATTCTCAGTCCCCCGACACGCAGAAGAGGTCTTCCTCGGCGTTCTTACTGGAATCCTCCAAGGCCAGGACGAAGCCTCTTCGGCGCTGCTTCACCCGGAGATAATAATTGTCTCCCCCAGCCTTGCAGATGTCATAGACGTCCTCGATGTCATGGACACCCAGGTTGGTCCCCAAGATCTCGTTCAGTTTTGCCGTGCCCATGATGACTTTGAAGCCATTGGGCATCAGCTGGCACGGGGTAATCGACCAGACGCTAAGGCAGGCCCTAAGTAGGGGATGCAGAGGAAATCTAACCCCGCCCTCAATCACGGAGATCAGAGGGAACGGCATCTAGCCGCAAGACTAGCCGCGCGCGGCATAGTCGATGGGATCTGTCGGCCTGAGGCGAACTACCTCCGGGATATTGTAAGCAGCCCTAAACCTAGCTATGCCCTCGTCTGTATCTAACCGAAACCTAGGGGTGCCCATGTCTAAAAGAAGAAGATAGCAGAAAGAAACCCTAAAGGTGGAGAAACCCTAAAAAACCAGACAGGGGCGCGAAGTTACTTACAGAAACAGGAGGGCGAGTCAAGAACAGGTCTGGGCGCGTCCTACGGTTGTCCTCGCTAGAGAGATCTTGAAGAGTAGAGCAGAAATCGAAGGCAAGGGCAAAGGAAATCAGGAAAAAAAAAAGAAAGGAGACGACCCTATTATTAGAAAGGAAACCCTCTTTGGGCGCCACTTTCGAATTCGAAGAGACGGATTTCGCAATCCGCGCATGTTCCATCAATGAGACAGCGCAATCAGTGAGGAAGCTACACGTGTAGCCGTCGGTTCGCTTCCCAGGATGGACAAGACGAAGCATTTATTGCCTCAAAAAAGTTAAAGCGACATCAAGCAATGATCGCTGCATCTCCAGACGGGTTCTCTAGCTTCTGACCCCTAAAGGCTAGGACGCTTAAGAGGTCAGAAGCTAGGGGCAATTGTGTGGGGAGATTTTCAAAGCTCCAGGATTGCTCTAATCACGGCCATCAGATGGGACTAAGCATTGTCACGTGCCATCCGCGTGCCATCCGCGTGGCACCAGACTCACCTCGGCTACCAGGGCTGAGGCCTCAGCCGAAATCAGACAGGTCCTGGCCACTAGCGCCGAGCTCGGCTACCTAGGTGCCCACCTCGGCTAAAAGCTTGACCTCGGCCAAAGGAGCCGAGACGAAAGCCGAAGCAAGGGAGAATCTCCACTCGCACCCCTCGCCCACCACGCCATCGGACACGTGGAGGAATAGGGGCGCGAGCCAGTGAGACAGATGTGACATCCAACCGTCCACAATCTTCGCCAGATCACTGACAGGGCGGCATCCAGCGGCTGAAGCCAAATCAGGGCAAGGCCTGAGGGTGGATCCGATGGTACCTCTACCGCCAAAGGCCTTCAACACGATCTGGCCCAACATGACGCACATTAAATGCGATGTGGGCTGATCCGACTGGCATTAAATGCAAAGTGGGCTGGAATGGACCGCATTTATTGCTTTGAGTGCTGATGATGACTTCCCTATCAAATCATGGGACTCACGCCAAAATATCATCCAAGATATCGTCCAAGTTATCTATAAATAGAACCTCATTTTCACATGCAAGGTACGCAACCCATACTTGAGAGTCGTTACTCTGCCTCTCTTCTTCCTCTCCTTCCTTTGTTCCAGTTCACTTACTGACTTAGGCATCGGAGAGCCTTGCGCCGCTCAGGCCAGGGTCCTCTGACCGTTTGCTCTTCCCTTTCAGGCTTTCAGGCAGCAGGTCATCTTCTTCATTTGGATAAGTCCTGTAAGGCACCCCGATTATTGTGGGTCATAATTTTTCTGCACCTACAGTTGTTTGCCATGAATAGAATAAAGATAGAGTAAAATATAATTTATTGGTTGTAATTTATTTACTCAAAAACATATTTACGGAGATTGCAAGTGACAAGCCATAAGGTGAAATCCAATTGGTGCCGCGCACCATCATTTTGAGTCTCGCTTTGAGCGATCATTACTCTAAAAATCTATTCACAGTAAAAAGAATCCATTTTCACATACAAACACCAAGTTATAGCAATGATGAAGGAATGTTGCAATGAGTTGATGAGGTAGCAATAATCACAAGATCAGTGACATTTACTTGTACACATTTTATTACATTCCTAAAGAGATTTAAAAAATATATATATCAAAAATATATAATTTTGTTAGCATAAATTGGACTAGAACAGTATTGAAAAAGCATGAATATGGAAATGTAAATGACTAAAATTAATGCCCAAAAAACTAGTGTAAAAGCACATATCACAATCTTTCAAAAATTGGACAATTTCATTGCCAATACAAAAGCTGATTACATCACAAAGACAGAGTAATTAAAAAATACTAATATGTAAATGCTAAGAATCATCAAATCAGTCATAGTTTGTCAAGAAATAGTTGGTTTTTTTAATTCCAAAAATGGCTAGAAAGAAAAGAAAAAAAAAATAGGGACAACCAAAACCAACAATAATATGAGTCTACTGGATCATATAAATATTAGACTATAACATTGAGGAAAGATGTATGAAAAATTAACTTGAAAGCAAATAGAAACAGCAACAATTTGGAGAAACCCTACTCTGATAATACAATCGTGGAAATGCAAGCGCAGCAAACCAGCAGGAACAGATGGGCCTTTCTCAAAATGCTGTTTTACAATACTATTCACAACAAACTCTGCTTGGGGGCATGAAGTCCTGTAGAAGTGGATTTTAAGAGAAAGAGCTGTGTGTAGTAGTAGTAAAGCTAGAGTAAGCAGAGGTTTAAGGAGAGCTGACATCAGGGTAGATTGGATTCTCTCTAGTGTAGAAAGGGTAGTTCAATGAAAGATTTGATACCCTCTTTATGGAATTCCAGGTCTTTTGACTTTAGTGTCTCTAGATTCTAAAACTAGAGGATTATTGATTGCCTGATGCTTACTTCTATCTTTCCTGAAAGTCTGTGATCTGAAATTTGTAATCTTACATGCAATTGGGCTCCATGAAATCACTTCAATCAATTCTTCCGTTTTTCAGCTGCCCCTAAATTTTCATGAAACTGAGATTCCAGGCCATTTATAGTGTTGAGTTTGTGTGGTGAGAGATTTCACGATAAAGAGGAGATTCGTTCTAATTTTCCATGCAACCCACTGTAATGGTGTTTCATGCGAAATTGTTTGCTCTAAAAAAAAAAGAATTTACTAACTTTCCTCAATAGAGAGGGTTAGTAATACAGGATTCGTCACTCTTGTGGGAAAAAAAACATATGAGGGAGGAGAATCCTCTCCTTGTACAGACAAGCCTTTAGATTAGTAAGAGGTGAGGAATCCATGAAGAATTGACAAATGTGAGGATTTCTCACTGCCCCTAGAATAGGGATTCCTTGTTGAAGATTTGTATAGATCAGGATTTCACGGTGATATCGGTAAGCATATAGTTGAGGAGATTTTGGTTTTTTGTGTGCAAATCCATGAAGTGAGGATTTCCAAATCCTATAGGACTATGTGGAATCTAAAAATCATTGGTCCAAATCCTCAAGAATTTACAACCGCTAAACATGGGTTTTCCACAACTTTATGAGAAGTGAAAATCTTTTGCCCAAGAATTTGAGTGAGAAGAGAAGGTGGAAAAAATGAGTGCGGATCCAACCCAACCTTTTTTTTTATTGAATCGATGACTTTATTCATTTTAGGGCTTTAATCCATCCAAGTAAAAATTCTCAAATGTCTTTTATTATATAATTTATCTGCTACTTTACATGAAAATAAATTACATTTAAATATAGAGTCCTGCTACATGGACTAATTCATGGACAGAACCATGGACTAACTCCATGGTTCTCATCCAAATATTGGATGTTCTCATCCAATATTTGGATGAGAACCATAAATGACTAGCATGATAGTACATTTTCTCTATTTCTTGTGCTTGGAGTTAATGAAAATAACACACCAGCACAAATGCAGCCTTTTTATGGAAACCCATGTGGCCAAACACAGCTGAACTGGAGGAACACATAAATTCAACTGGTAACTGGCTCAGCCCAAATAACCCATTTAATCATTGGGCCCAGAACATTAATCGATCTTAATTGAGTCAACATTACAGCTATGTCTTAGTCCATCATGGGTTGGATTTGGTATATTTCTTTAAGATAAATTTAAAAAGATCTTATACTTAGATTTGTGTCCAGAAACTTCAAAAGAATCAAAACCCTTCCCCACACGTACAACCAACAAAAAGAGCCCATCAAGTCAATATTATAATGAGAGCCGAAAGAGAAGGTGCATATACTATTGCATGGGCCATGTGCTCTGCATCAATATTCACCAGAGTTTTCCTAGAAAGTTGAGCAGAGCCAGGTGCTTTTGCTTCTACCATTAACATCTTCTCACCTTTTAGAAATGTGGATGGATCGTTGGCCCAGTGTACGTCCAGGCTGCCCAATTTCTCTGGCATTGTCAGGCGGCTAAAGACAATTTGAGAGCCGGAGCAAATATCCTAAATAAGGCTTTTTTATTTTTTAATATTATTATAAGTATTTTATTTAAAACCTTTTTTTCCCACTTTTGGTGATGCAAAATTACTAATTAAATCAGTTGGTTTTTTTTTTTTTTTTTCGGAATTTGAAAAGAGCAGTTGCTATTATAGGGCCATATGTTTTGCTATTAGTAAATAAGTCACAACTCTCTGGGAAGCTAAAGCTTCAAGCATTGGTCAAACATTTTTAAAGTGGGCACAGAGAGAGGCAAATATATATATGAGATTGGCTCTCCTCATCTGCAGCTGAGAGGATGGTCAGCTGCATCGTGCTAGACCCTCGTGTGGGTGAGTTTCTCTCAAGTCAATGAGATTTCGAAGGGCCCACTCTTTTTTTTTTCATTTCCCCCTTCTCAGACCTAAATCGAGCCTCTCTCTCTCTCTCTCTCTCTCTCTCTCTCTCTCTCTCAGCGAAAACCTCCCAGGGCTCTCTCTCGCCTCGATCTCTCTCTCCCCTGCTCTCGGAAGCTCTCTCTTGCCTCTCTCTCTCTCTCCCTCTCTCGCCTATCTCTCCCAGAATGGAGAGCCAGCTGACCATCCTCTCAAATGCTGCTCAGGAGAGCCCATCCCTATATATACAAAGAGAGCGGGGGCTAGAAGACAAGAAATGGACAGATATTTCTATAGTGGGTGATATGGAGAATTGGTTAGGCAAGAAGGAATGAAGATTTTGATTATATCTTCTCAAGAGAAAGTTATTATGGGGCCTTTTTTTGGGAGAAACAAAAGGATGTCAGTTGTTGTTTTAGAATTTAAAAAGATGCCAGTTGCTACTATGGAGCCTTATATTTTACATTTTTGAGGCCATATTTTCTAGGGCCTAAAGCAAGGGCTTTCCTTGCTTCATGGTAAAGTCGACCATGTGCATAGTTTATATTGTTAGCGTGCGTGCAAACCACAAAACCTTCAATCGAACAAATATGCCACATAAGAGAGACGAGAGGATATTACATGGTTCGGCCAAACTGCATACGTCCACAATAAGATAGCAACGATTCACATCTTGACTCTTTTCAGAGTCTAGGATTACAGATTACATCATTAATATAATCTTTGCTTTCTGAGCCCCCTAAGAAAGCCCTAGTATATTGACCAAAATACCCTTGACCCTGCATCATGTCATTGGCTAACCCAATGAATGACTACGGTAAACCCAAAATACAAGACATAAACCCAACAGTTGACTCTTTTTTCCCCTCTTTTTTATCAAACTCTAGACTCAGTACTACGACTCAATGCAAATTTTCAGATAGGGCAGGCTAACCTTGAGCTTGGAATGGATTCACCTATGGCGCCCACCTAGACCCTCTATGCTTTGTGAATTGGTTTTGAATCAAATTTAATACTCATTTGAGTTGGACATGCCAATTTATTCAACATGCGAAGTTCGCACTCATCCCACTCATCTAATGGCTAAGATTTGGTTGACTTTGAATCTTACGAAATAGTATTAAAAAAAAAATGGGATCTAGTGATATTTAGGGGGTGGTTGTGTGATGTCCATTTGGATTAGTATTCGGGTGGGCCCACTAGGAGGTGTACACTGGATCATTCAACTGTACGTATGTGGTATGTGAGTTTTATACAATTGAGAACCTTTCGCACATAACAATGGTGCAGTTAAAGTCTGCGGGGCCAACTTAGGGCCATCCCAATCATGGAAAGAATAGGGTCTTGTAAAATATCAACATGATGATTCATGAGATCATTCTAACCACCCTCAGGTAGGGCCGGCAAAATGTGGCCCGACCCGATGATCCGACCCTAACCTGACTCGTTTTTGGCCCGCCAAACCTGGCCCGCCATATATACGGGTCGGCCACGGGTCAGGATTTGCTGGCCCGTTTAGAAACAGGTCGGGTTAGGGTCGGCCCGCCTAACCCGGTTGACCCGTTTAACTTAACTATGAGGCTCTTAGCCTCTTACGGTCTCTTACCCAGTTGAGAAATATGTAGAGTTTTTCCATTTCAAATCATAATGAGTTTCCTTGATCTTAGCAAAAAAGAGATCTAGAAGGATATGCAATCTTACTAAGAAATATATAGAGTCTTTTCCTTTTCTATTTATTATTTTTTAAGATAAAACAATTCACAGAGTAGTGAGTAGGTGTAGTGGTTTAGTTGTATTTTGAAAGACAATGGGTCTTGAGTTTGAATCTCGTCAACCTTTATTTTTTTATAAGGCTCAAAATTCATTAAAAAGATGACCGACTCGGGTTGGGTCAGGCCGGGCTGACCTGACCTATATTTATTACGGGTTAGGCGGGTTAGCCCGACCCGAAGTTTAATGGGCGTGGGCTGCAAACCTGCAACCCGTTTTAAAAAGGGATAAATACAGAATACCTACCTTAACTTTGGTCATATTTCAGACTACCTCCCTGCACTTTAGTCTTTTGTACTAAACCTACACTCACGGATTCTATTAGTATTAATGGTGTAGGTCGTATAAATGGTGTCTGTTGGATACTGGCGGCAAATTACTCGCCTAAAAAGACTTATTTGCCCCTGGCTTTTCCAAATAAATCAAATCTCATGCCCCACTGCCGGGTTCTCGTTCCCTCCAAGAACTTCTCCAGCACTAGCAGGCTCAGATCCACAGAGCTCTTCCCAAAATTGAGATGGCACCGGATGAAGATTGTCTCCTCGAAGTCAGCCGCGCCCTGAATTACTCTGGCTGGCATGGTCTGCACAACACCATCCTTGTTTTCCTTCTTCCAGACGCAGACGGAGAGGTGGAGGCCGTTCATTGATGCAGGGAGGCCTCGGATAGAGACCACCTCAACAGAGAGCAGGCAGCTCAGGCGCTGCATTCCAATGTGGGAAATCGCGCGAATTGGTTTCCAATTCCATATCCAATGTGTGCCTTCTCTCTTCTCCAATGTGTGCCTTCCCTCTTCTCCCTCCATATGTCATTCCATTCCGTCTGTTTCTCTCCCTATGCTTCAGACCCTTCGTATTTGATTCTCACACAAACCCTACAAAACTCCAAACATGCGTCTGATCATTAGCATTAGCAGTAAGAAGAAGAAGAAGAAGAACATGAAACCCTAGAATTTCTTTTGTGAGATTGCATAGAGCCGGATCGATCGATCTCTCCTCTAATGGCGGGAGTTTCAGATCTGGATTTGGGAAGAGAAGAAAACAATGTGGAGCTCAGCTTAAGGCTTTTGATCGGAGGAAGCAGCTTTCGAAAGAGACCGGTATGGATCTCCGCTTCAGAAATCGGCGGAATCGAGGCTCCTAGACTGTGACCTCCTTAAATAAAGACCAACTTTTATTGCCAAAATCACATGGCTGCAATCATTCAACTGGTGTGAACCTTTGCCCATTCAACGCACAATGCACTCTTTCACCATTAGTCTCTTCCTCACTCTCTCCCGTAGGATGGCTCTTGTCCACCGGCACTTGGCATCCAGCTAATGGCAGATTGGAGATGAAAAGGTATTAGAGTGGACTAGGAGAGAGAAACAAAATTGGTCACAATCAGATCAACCCTTCCCTTGAATTAAGGCTCTCAAATTTTGACAATCAAATAGCCCTTATAAAATGGTTTTCTTTTCTCTTCTTCTTCATTTTTGCAATTAAATCCAACTAAGTATGAATAGGATGAGTGTAAGCATTGTTGAGTGCCAATTCAACCATGGAGGACGAGGAGGAGATTGATCATAGGTGGGCCTCATAGGCCAGAGCTCTTTTCACTCAAAAGATGAGCAAATCTGATATCTGTGTGTTACCAGAGAACTAAAAAAGACTAGGTTAAAAATTACTTTCTATGGAAAGAAATGCATGTGGTCGATCCTGCTCTGGTGTTTGAGGCGAAGGGATCGAGCGGTGGGGATTTCCTCGATCCGAAGTCAAAGAGGGAAATGCATGCGCTTCGGAGACAGGAGGCGAGGAAGAAGATGGGAGAGAAGCAGATGAAGAAGAAGAACGACAATCGCAATGGCTCAGATCGCATCGTCTCCCTCCTAGGCTTCTGCACCGACCACCACCGCCGCCGCCTCCTCCTCCTCGTGTACGAGCTGATGTCGAACAACAGCCTGCAGGACGCGCTCATCGACCGGAAGTGCCCGGAGTTCGCGATCTGGACCCGGCGTCTCTCAATCGCCCTCGACATTGCTCAAGGGCTCGAGTTCCTCAAGAAATAAGAAATCAATGAGAGTTCGCCCCCCCAAATGCCGAGGAGGGGGAGTGCGGAGTGGAGGAGGCCGGTGATGGAGCACTGGACCGGTAGGGTTTTGAAGAATCCTAACCATTGCGACTTCTTTCTCCCAAAATTGCCAGAACCCTAACCGCAATCCAAAAAGGGCGAAAATGATGGAAAAGGGCAAGACATGAGTTATATACAAAGGGTTAATTTTGTCATTTCATCTTTTCCGTCATGGGCGTCTATATTTACATTGTGATTTAAAATACAAGTAGGTTTAGTACAAAATACCAAACTATATGGGGGTAGTCTGAAATACGTGCAAAGTACAGGTAGGTATTCTGTATTTATTCCTTTTAAAAATGGGTCGGTCACGGGTTGGGGGTCTCATGGGCAGATCCATCTATATCTCGACCCGAATAAGCCCGACCCGGCCCGTTTGCTAGCCCTACCCTCAGGCCCCGTTTCTTTCTTGGTTGTCTGGGAATTCCGAGATTCTTGTTAGAAATTCCATGTTTCTTTAGTGGAATTTCTGGCATTTAGGACTTCCAGCATTTGCAAATGTTAAAAACATGGTATTTCCAAATCCCATATCTCCATCGGGCATTCCAAAAACCTACCATGGCAGGAATTCTGATGACTCTTGCGTTTTAACTCCGACACCCAAACAGTCACAAGGGATCTTGATTTTCAGGCCACGGCAAGGAGAAAGGAGGTCTATTTCTGCTGATTCCTGTAGATTATTACTGTGATTTTCTTTCCTCTTTTTGTCATCCTATTTTGATATCTTTTTTTTAAGAGGGTTTGGAATTTAGAGATGGAGATGGAGAACAGTGACAGAGACCAGAACCGGATCTGGTTTTTTTTTTCCACCTCTATTTCCTATGACCAGAACCAGATCCGAGGTTTTTTTTTTTTCCTGCTACATTTCCTATGACCAGAACCAGATCTGTTTATTTTTTCCCCTTCTCCATTTCCTATAAAAAATCTCTAGAGACCAACACTCTGTTTTTCTTTCCTTTCCTTTTTGTCTATTTTCTAGCATGTTGAGGATTCAGATCTAGGATAATGGAGGAAATCTATAATATGAGTCAAACCAATGCAGTATAGAATGGAGCAAATTTCTGAAAGAGAACTGTAAGAAGCGTAAGTGAGGGCTGTGGTTGTTCTATGCATATGGATGATGCCTACTTCTTTGATACGAATGTGTTGAGATGTTTTGTAGTAAAAATCTAATGTAACATGGAAGTTTTATTAATGGTTTTTAATATGATTTTAGTGGATTTAAGGGTAGGTTGTATAGGAGGTAAAGTGTTTGATGAAATGCCTTAGTTAAAAACTAGTTAGTACTCCACAGCTTGTTGATTACAATAATAATTAGCAATACAAATAGGTCATTTGTTAGCAACACCCAATCCTTAGTAAAAAAAAATCATGGTTTTTTTTTTTAATTTCCTGCCTGATGATGTATGTGTTTGATTTTTTTTATTTATATTTCTAGTTTGAGACCTGGGGTTTGATGATTGCATAATGATGTGGAAGATGGATTTGATGTGTGTTGTTGATACTTGGTACTACTGTGTTGTCCGATGCAACAACTTTGATCTTTGGCTAAACAACTGCTAAATGGAGGTTTTATTGTTAGGCAAAAGTCATATAAATGTAAATCCATTGACCGATAAACATTGTCCTGAGATTTGATGTAGTAGGGATCAATGTGCATGGGTTTTGGATGATAACAGTTGTTTAAAGGTTCTCATAGTATCAGAAGAGAATGTGTTTTGTAAGTGAATGAACCACATTATATTGTTGACTGATTTATGAGAATGAGCTTTTACTAAAAAAAATTTTAAATAACTGAAACCCCATTAAATTGTTGATTGTTTGATATTGAATTGTTGACTGGTTTGTGTATTCTTGAGGGTTGAACTATGTTTTGGACTGGGTGTGGAATTGGGTTATTTACATACTAGTCTAGTCAGAACTTCTTTATAATTATGAAACATGGAATTCAGAAAATTCAGAAATTCAGGAATTCTCAGGCAGGAATTCATATATAAAAGCAACAGGGAATTCAAAAATAATAGAATTCAATAACATTTTAGAATTTCAGCATTTGGAAATGCCAGACAGCCATCAGACATGAATTTCAAGAATTCTAGTAAGTTATAGATTGTTCAAGGAGGTGGTAGTATGAGAGGCCATCTCTCTCTCTCTCTCTCTCTCTCTCTCTCTCTCTCTCTCTCTCTCTCTCTCTCTCTCATAGAATGTTCAAGAAGGTAGTAGCGTGAGACACTTTCTCTCCTACTTTTAAACTATTACCTCTACGCAAGGGCTACTTGGTCTTCCCATGAATGTGGACCGGCTAATTGCCACCAGTCCTTTAGTGGATCTGTACAAGAGAACAGTTATTACTTGAATACGTAGGGCACATTTGGCAAACAAACAGGATTACTTGGTTGAGCTAGAACCAAGCTATCTTCAAAGAAGACTTTTCAGGAAAGTTCTAAGTTTGGCAAATAGAAAGGAATCCTACCATGGGAAGTATGTGTGATCTAATGGTTATAAGTCTTTTGCAAATTTCTCATCATTCATGAAAAATCAAGACCTGAACTCCCCCCTCCCTAGCTTGTTTTCATTCTCTAGAAAATTTGAACAATTCAGATCATGCAAATGGAACCCACATTAATATAAAAAAATTGATGTTTTAGGTTATGAACCAAATACCTCAAGATCCACGATGGATCTATAACTTAGCTGTGTTTTTTCTTCTAAAAATGATGCATGATTTGGATTACAATTTTGGGGCCCACAAGATTCAAAAACCTAAAAGAAAAATAGACTAGCAAAAAATCTTGATTTTTTACATTATGGCAGATCAATGGTTAGAAGTATTTTGCCATTTTCTCATGATCTATGATGAATTACATTACCAAATCTAAACTCATAGTTGGTTTAGGCCTTTTGAAGAGACCAGATGGTTCGGATTTTGCATAAGTGGCACATAGAAGTCCAAAACTTGTGGTCCAATGGTCTAGACTTCTATGAGCCTCATACGCTAATATTTGACCTACGAGCCATTTTAGGGCTTTTTGATGAACAGTTCAGATCTTGATTGGGGGAACCAGAGAAACTAAATATGAAAAGAACTAGTATCCTTTATACTAATGCTCATTTCAATGTTCATCTGCCTTTCTTTCGTCACACAGATTTAGGGAATCATGTAGGGGAGGGGGGGAGGTCCGATCTCACACATACTAGAAAATTGTAAACCCATGACTCGTCACCGCAATTTTTTATGCATTACCAAACGTGGATTTTCCACAGAAGCATTGAAAATCATGAGAAGCCCTCAATGATGACGGTTGCCAAAACATGCCCTTAGGTACTATATGTTGTAGGTCCTACAATATTTCACTTTGTGTGTGTAATGTCACTTTGAGATAAGGAGCCTCTAGAGAAATGAAGAAAAAATAATTAGCGATCACTGTAAGCAGATTGGGACTAGAAAGAGAAATGAACTGAACAAAACTCTTTTATCTCCATCAATGATTAAAAGAAACATCATACATACCTTGGAAGAATAACATACTTTAAGAAATCTAGCAAACATATCATATAAAAATCTGCATTATATTCAAAAAGTGAGTTTTTAGAAAGAAAATAAAATAAGAAAAGACCATGAGAATGACTAGAAAATGAGTAAAAGTATGATACAAAGGAGTAAGAGAACAAATGAAAAGAAATTGAGTAGAAATGGAGGTGCTGCATTAAAGGAAGAAGGAGAATGAAGAATTAAAAAGCAGATTTAGGTGGTTGCATGAGATAGAAGTGAGTGGTTGTATGAGTGAGCTAGGTTTTCCAGAAAGGAAGAATGAGAATGGAAAATTAGAAAGCAAACTTAGGTGGTTGCATTAGATAGAAGTGAGTGATTGCATGAGATGAGAGATAAGAAAGGAGTTGCATAAGTGGGAAGTTACTATTTTAAGTGGGAAGATGACATAATGTGTTCATGGAATAACTGAAATGCCCAAATTACAATTGATGGTCAAAATTAGTGTTAAAAGGCTTCTCTTTAATATATTATAATTAGGTTTTGAGCATTTTTTAGGCTATTTGGAAATCTAAAAATGAAATGATTGAAAATATTAATATGAGTCAAATCTAATATCCAAGCATGAATTTGGGGCCGAAGAAGATTTTCTTCTAACATGGCTTGGGTCGAATACAAAAAAGGTAAGGTTCATATCTTTTTGGGAGTTGTGTTTAAGGCCTCAGGTGAGAAAGGTACATTTATTTGGGTAAGTCTTGGGGGTTAACTGGGTTATATTTTGGGTTTTGAGGGTGTTTTTGTTATTGTGTATAAGGTCTTTATTTCTTTTTGGTAAAATACGAGGTCTTTCTTAGGGCTTAGAGACGGGATATATAATGATGTGTTGTAACCCTCACTTTGGATTGAGAGAGAGGAGAGAAGGAATAGACTAACAACTCTTACTCTATCCCGTGGATATAAACACCATTTCCAAACCATGTAACCATGTATGAGTTTCATTTATGTGTTGGAGAGAGAGAGAGAGAGAGAGAGAGAGAGAGAGATCGCCGAAGGGCTTGGATTTTAAGAAATGAAAGGATATGGGAGTAAAGTATCTAGTTGCAGAAAAAATCCACGAGAAGGGACAAATCTGACGACTTATCACTACAAGGGCAAAGGTCATTTGGTTGATGCGAGAAGGGAAGAAGAGTATGATCAAGACTTGCTTGGGTCCATTTTCCAATGGGAGAGACAAGGAGGAGTCAATGCGGTAGGAGCATAGTCACACATTTATTTCGAACTAGAGAGAGGAAGAGATGTTATTCCCCTTTCAGTCACTCCACTACTAAGAAACAAATTAGGTGGATGGCAGAATGATAGTTGCCCTGCACAAATCTTGAAGAGCTGCCCCTCCCACCACCTACACGAACAAAAGGGTGGACTTGGATAGAAACAATGAGGGAGAATCAAATCGCTGAAGTCTCGCTGTTGTTTACATGAAAAGAAACCTGACAGAAAGGTTGAGGTTGTGGTTAAGGTACAAATCTCCACAATACGTGCTTGCAAAAAGCAGATTGGAAAGAAATCACCGGATCTTCTCGCCATTCTCGTAGAAGATAAAGGATAATGAGAAGGCATTGACTGATTCCCCATAATCGAGAGTTTAGATTTACGGATTCAGTATGACTCGATCGTTGATCTATTGCCATCACCCTCATCGTTAGCAGCCGTTGCGCCAACAATTAGAACTACCGACCGACTGTAGCATCTCATCGCCATATAAATGATATGCAACGCCTCAGGAATGGCGTAGCAACATTGGTCGCCATTTCTATAAAAGGAAGCCTTTGTCCTACATCTCTGGAAGTGCGTTTCATGTCAAGTCAAGGTTCGGACTAGGTTTGAGTGCACTTGTGTTGCTCACAACTCAAGAAGCCTGGCTTGACCGTAGCATATACTGCAAAGTGCTAACACCAGCAATATATGTTAGCAAAAGCAGTACAAAGGGCATATTTGCCCAAATCGATCAATTGGGATCGTTTCACATATTTCAGAGTCTCTTATACTTAAATTCGTGATTTAAGTTTGTAAATGCACTCATAGCAACGAGACATACATAGTGATAGGAACATATTAGCAGATTGATGAGTAGAAATGGGGAGATTTAGATTCATAGTGACAGTGGCAGATTCAAACATCATGTGCCACTTTAAAGTCTTGATGGGAAAAATGACTTCAAGATATGGCAGGGAAGAGACAAGGACTCCTCGACACAACAAGATTTAGTAAAAATTTTGTATGTGTCATAGAAAAATCATACAAATGATCCCGACAAATGGGCAGACATAGAAGAGAGGGCGATGAGTTTCATACGACTCAACCTCACGGATAAAATGTTACTTGATGTCATGGAAGAAGAAACAACTCTAGGACTTTGGGTGAAGCTCAAAAGATAATACATGATGGCTGGTTCGAGTCATGGAATGTGAAGATTTATGTCGAAGGGATTGAGAATGAGCGAATGTGCTAAAATGAATGTAAAACACCAGTTCTTATGCTATTACTGTAAGAAAGAAAGACATCTGAAAAGGAATTGAAGAAAGCAAAAGGAGGACTTGGAGAGAGAAAGACAAAAGACTTAGAATCACGAGTGAGTGAGTCAAGATTCTTGGACTTAGACAAGAGAGAATCACTTTTGGTCACCACGGGTATGACTCATTTTTGTGGTTCATGGTTTATTTGTTTTGGTTCTTCCTAACTTATGTGTTTGAGTAAAGGTTAGTTTGACCATCATAAACCCTATGTTGATAGATCTGTTCATATGGGAAACAATGTAGAATTGGCTAGCATTGGGATAGAAATATTAAAGATCAAAACATATATGGAATCGCTGGGACCCTAAAATATTTAATGCATGTTTCAGATTTACAAAGAAATCTTATTTCTTAGGGAGCTTTAGACTCCAAGGGCATAAGTGCACTGTAGCAAGTGGAGTTCTAAAGGTGAATAACAGAGCAATGGTCATCATGGAGGGTGAGATTTTCAGAACTCACCACAAGTTGATAAGGGTTGTAGTTCCAGGCATGGTTCAAAATCTCGGCTGATACCGGTACGTATCGGCCGATACGTACCGGTATCGGCCGACACCGAACCGATATCTCGCTGAGATATCGGTATCGGCGATACCGGATTATATATCGCCAAATATCGCGAGATATCAGCCGATATTTTGAAAAGACAAAATGATCGGCCGGGGGATACCCCCGGACCCCCTCTGCGAAGCGCATGTTTTAGATAAGTGGCAATCTAAATTCAAGAAGACAAAATGATCTACTTGACCATGATAGCTAGGACTCTTTTGATTGTCTTTCTTTTTTTTTGTGCTTGGATGTCAATTATTATCATAAACTACTAGATATGATATTAAACCTATTTAATTATGGTTGGAATGATATAGTAGTAAAGATTGTGTAATATGCTAATTCATGAACGAAAAGGTTTTATATTGAGTTAGATTCGATGTTACTCACTTATTTTTCCCTAGATCTAGTATTTTAAAGTGTAGATCTAAATTTTTTTATTTCCAAAATTTGAGGCTTTTCTTGAAATCAATTACATTTTTTCACATTAGTGTTCAAATGCATTATAATGTGTTAGTTTAAAATAGATCTATACTTTTGGAACAAAAAAGTATGAGTTTTTGCCAAAAATTGTGGTTGCATTATGTCAGATTTATGATATTTCATCCTATTGATCATGAGCATCAATAATGGTTGCATTATATAAAATACTGGAGAATAAAGCAAACAACGATACAGACAGGACTCATAACTTAAGGTGACCGAGATTTTGATTTATTGTTGTTACTAATGGAAAAAAATATTGTTTTCCAACATTTTCTAATATTCTGGATTTTTTGAATATTTTTGCGGATTTCTTTGGATTAAAAAAAAATTCACACCGCGTCGACCGCGACGGACCGATATCCGCGACGATATCCGCGACGTATCGGTTTTTCGGCCCGGCCGATACCGCGACTGATACCGAGATTTTAAACCATGGTTCCAGGTGGAGCAGTGAAATTGGTATTCGTTGATAGAGGGGGAAACTAAATGGTTCAGGTGGAGCCAGTTGCGACGAAATCATTGAAATATGGAATGAGGGAGTCTTCCAAAATACCATGTGGTGATAATCTAGGAAGCCATAAATGGCAACGATTTCCTCGAAAAAAGAAAGGTATTTGGGTTCCGATTTGTCATGAATTATAGGACCAGACTTGTTGTCGGAAAGATGACAATTACATAATCGATGGAAAGAGCACCAAGATGGAGACAACAAAAAAAAGCATTCACAAGGTGCCAGTGTGATCTATATTTGGAAAGAAATTCTTATTTGTCATGTCGGATGGAAGTGAAAGCTAATTATGTTACGAGGAAAATGCATGCAAAGATTACAACAAATGGAGGCCACTTTAGCATATCAAGATGGGGGTGTTTAGATCGAAGGAAGCAACTGCGAAGAAACTCAAGTCCCATTTGTACTAGATCGACACCAAACAATGTTGAGATTGTTGGTGCACCCTAAGCTAGGGGCTGCACCCAGTAATAATGGGTGTTGGCACGTACCTTCCAGCAAGGTACGAGAGGAAGACATTACTGGTTTCAAGGTGGTTCGATGATTGACAGAATCCAAGCTAAGATGAGGATTAGTGGGGTATTAACTGTGGATGTAGGCACCATTAAAAAAACACTGTGATTGCTTGATGGTTGTAGGCAATCTATGATATACATATGTGATTGCTTGATGGTTTGTTTGTTTGTGCATCGTGGAGCTTTTCGATTGTAGATATTTTCCGCTATGCCACCCAACAACATTTAGTTGTGTTACATTTTATAATAATAAACTTTGTGGTGTAGGTGCCTCAAAAGTGTGTTACATTTATTACATTATATAGTAATAAACTCATTTACTTTAGCGTCTTTAAATGTGTCAACTAGGCAAGTCAATATGACTTGACTTTTGAAAAATATAACCTTGATGTATTATTATCAGCTCTCATAAGTGACCCAATGACCATTATGTAAGGTTTAGGTTCATGAGAGGTAGGTTGTGTAAAGTCGATTTTTGTCTTGGAAGGTTACTGCTAAGTCGGCTTGATCGAACAAATTTTTCAGCAACATCTTCTTCTCTTTGCTGATGGCTTTCGAGCAGGGATCCTGCTAAGAACCAAAAGAATGTGAATTTTCGATCAGGGGTTCCGATCGAAAACCCTCCGAATATCAAGTTAGCAAAGAATATAATCCCTTCTCTCTTCCTCAGTTTCTTTATTTTTATTAGATGTGTTTGTCTTAGCAAAATCATACCTCTCTCTCCCATTTTGTCGTCTTTTATCCCACTGATCTGGACTCGTCTTCTCCCCCTTGGGCACACGTTCTCCCATCATTCCTCTTCTCAATCACGGCAAGTGTTATCCTCAATTAAGAGAAACTATTCCCTTAATTTCGAACTCCCTCCATCTTCTCAATGCCAGCTGTCCCATCTGACATGAATCAACTATCTTCTTGTGGCTAGGACGCTGGGTCGACCTTAGGCTGGCAGGTCGAGTCGAGCTGGCGCTTTGGATCAGGCAGGTTGAGTTGAGCTGACGCTTTGGGTCAGGCAGGTTGAGTCAAGCTGGCAGTTCGGATATGCCTCCACCCAAACCTGGCCCAAAACTCATTTCAAAATCCAACCCACAATTGCCCCCCAAGCCCTCTATCTTCTTTCTCCATTTTCATAGGAGAAAGGGGGCTTGAGTAAACGTAGGGGACACGTGGCTTTCCCGGGCTCGTCAGCCTGTCCATCAGTCACCAAGACGTTCTTCACATCACGTCTTTCGCGATTTTTAAAATCCCTTGTTGATCTTTTTTCCTTCTTTGTTCTTCCTCTTCCTGAATCGTCGCTTCTCCTGCTTCTGAATCGTCGCTGCCTCTGTCTTCGAATCGTCGCTTCCTCTGTTTCTGAATCGTCGCCTCTTCCCTTTAAATCCTTCTCCGAAGGTTCCGGTCTTCATTCTTCCATCTCTCAACCCTTTTCCTTCCTTTTCGTCTACTGTAAGTTCCAACCTCCCCCTTTTCTACATACATTTTTTTTTTTTGAAAAATGGGTAATCTAAAGGGGCTAATCAGCACTCCGGAAGGATTGGCTGAGTTTAGAAGCAAATACAACATCCCTCCGGATGTCCATATACACGCGCCACTGCTCGGAGAATCCTTGGATGGGGGATCCCAGAAGGAAATCCCCTTTTCCACTATTGCCATTGTGGAGGGCGGCATCCGATTCCCCATGGATCCTTTACTTATTCTCTTTCTTTCTATCACAAATCTCTTTCCCCTCCAGTGTGCTCCCAATGTATTCCGAATTGTCATGGGGGTCGCTGCATTGAAGAGATTACTGGGGACAAACCTCAGTACTACCCTCGTCCCACTGAACAACCAAAAATCAGTATATTATCTGAAGTCTAGAGTTCTGAATAGGTTTCTTGTCCATTATCTCCCGAACTCGAACAAGCCTAGCAAAGGAGATTTCCTAATTGTGAGTGGAAATTGGGAGGCGCCGACCACCTGGGAAGGGGTTAGGTGAAGTGTTCCTCATTTCTCAAGCTCCCCAGGTTGGCCTCCCTTCTACTTCATATCCCATCTGTTTTGTCTTACACATATTTTTACTTGCTTTTCTTCTTATCCTTTCTTTACAGATCCGAAGATCAACCAAGTCCCTAAATCTATTCTTCGAGCTGAGGACCTGAAGAAGGCGCTAGCATATCGGGGACCACCCGAGCTAAAGGGTTGAGGTCGCGCTACTCATATCTTGCTTCAGTATGAGCACTCTTACGACAGCTTTCTGGCCGTTCCTGCTTGGCATGAATCTCTAGAGTCAGATCGTCGACCATCTCGGAGGAAAGTCCCCCCCCCAACCACTTAAATTGAGTAGTTCCTTCAGCGCTCAGTCTTCTGCCTCTCCGCGCTCTTCTGGTCAGTCTCCGGTTGCCGAACAATCTGCCCCCAGTTCAAAGTGCACCCCTCGCACAAAGAGGTCGGCGCGACTCGGAACATCTTCTGGCGCTTCCTCATCGTCATATTCTAAGGATCCCCCTGTCCTGAATATTTCAGACGGTTCTTCCTCTTCCTCAGGACCTGATAACTCTTCTCTTGCAATGACTAAGCGTAAAGTGAAGAATCTTCTTGATGACCTTGGTAGTCTTCCTATCCCTGGAGCCAACAGGACTCCCTTAACCCCCTTTTCCGTGCTCGGAAAAAGGCCTCTTGCTGACTCCCCTTCCGGCCGTGGTTCGAAAAAGGCCAAAGATAAGCTTTCAGCAAAATCTTCTGGCGATTCCGACCTTCTTCCCATGTGGCTAGAGGATTCCTTGCCCCCTACGGCTCCGCAGCCCAGCCCTTCTTTAGGACGAAAGGGCTCATCGGGCTCCTTTCGCGAAGCGTATCCTACTTTAGGTGAAGGAATAGCGGGCTCATCATCGCTGGCATTTCAGCTTGGCAAATCTGTGCTTCAACTTTCTGACATGAATTTGCTCGGCCCCCTTTCCAACCAGGATCTCATTTCCACAGGAGTTCAGCATTGTCTGCTTATAAATGTGTTTTATTTCCTTGGTTTATTATTTATTTCCTTGCCTCATATCTTTCCTTCTTCTCTTTGTAGTGTCTTCAAAGATGGTTCAATGCCTCGAGTCGTTTGGAGAAGTGTCAGAGTCAGATTGAAAGGTTAGAGACTGAGCTTGCTGCTGCCAAGGCTGCTCGGCACCTCGCAGAATCCAACGTGAAGGTTGCTAAGGCTAAGGCGGATGTTGCCCTGAGCCACTTGTCTGTAACTGAAAAGGAACTTGAGGTCCTCCGCTTCAAATTATCTGAAAAGGACGCGGAAATAAAGGAGATTGTGAAAACGTCGAAGGATGCTGCATTGGAAGACGTAGAGGCGGCCTACCTAGAGCAGGTTGAGCAAATGAAACTTCTCATATTCAAACGAGGTTATGAGGTCTTAGTGCTGTCGGGGTGCCAGACGATTCTCCTTTCTAGGCCAAGTATGTTGCTCTGCCAGAGGATGCACCCCCTCAGCCTTCACCTCCCGATGTTCCTGAAGAGATCCAAGCTAAGGTGGTTGGCTCTCCTGTGGTTGGGGGCGAAGGAACTTCGGCTTCAGCCGAGCTTACTACCGAGGAATCTCCTGCTCGGACTGAGCTCATCCCACCTGCTTATGATGCCCCTTAGATATGTCCAGCTGTTTCGTTGATAAAAAATTACTTTTAGTATTGTATGGCAATGTTGCCAACCAATTTGCCCGAGCTGTGGGCATGAAAAACTCCTTGTGTTTTTCTTCCATTTTGCATTTGGGAATACTTGTTTGCCAGAATGTGGGCTGTTTCTTGAAATGAAATGTCATTCGTTTTGACAAAGTTTCGTGCGTTTGTAATGCCATTATCGGTTCTTTCCGGACTCTTATTTGGCCTAATGCTCACATTGTCATACCTAGCTATTAGTTAAAAGGAGATAAATGCAGCACACCTAGTTTGGGTCTTTCCCAGTTAGGTTTTTATACTTCGATACGAAGTAGTGGGTTCTAAGTTGCCCTTTAATTTCCAGGCCTGGGCCCTATTTCTTGGGAGGTTGGTCCTAATAAGGTATGCTCTGTCCTGGGTCCTCAAATGGATTTTTAGTCGGGCCTCTTCCTTGGCACAAGAAGTTTGGCGAAGTAATAATAAAATGCAATATAAATAAGATGCAAGGTACCTGATTTCTTTGGCACAAATATTTCAAATAAGACTTTAATTTCTTGGCACAAGATAATTTTAATCAGAGATACAATGCTCAGAAATAGAATTTTTTCAAATTTGCTATGTTCCATGGCCTTGCCAGTGCTTTTCCATCAAGTTTTTCTAAATTATAAGCTCTTGTTCCGCCAACCGAAGTAACTCTGTATGGTCTTCCCAAGTCGGCCCGAGCTTGCCGTGGCTAGGATCTTTGGTATTTGGGAGCACTTTCCTTAAAACCAAATCTCCGACCTTAAATGTTCGTATGCGAACTTTCTTCTGATAACTCCGAGCTAGCTGTTGCTGGTAAGCAGCCAATTTGATTAGTGCTTGGTCTCTTCGCTCTTCGATCATGTCTAGCTGCCCGATAATTCTGTCTTTATTCCATTAATGGTCATAAGCCTCCATTCTCATGGTCGGCAATCCAATTTCTAGAGGTATCACAGCCTCCATTCCATATGCAAGAGAGAAAGGGGTTTCTCCAGTTGATTTCCTCGGAGTCGTCCTGTAAGCCCATAGGACACTGGGGAGTTTATTCTCCCATCTTTTTTTTGCTTCGTCCAACCTCTTCTTTATTCCGTCCACTAAGGTTTTATTGGAGCTTTCTGCTTGGCCATTACTTTATGGATAAACAGGGGTTGAGAAATGATGCATGAGGCTATATTGTTCGCACAGGCTCCTAAGCACCTTCCTTTTGAATTACTTTCCATTATCGGTAACCAATGCCCTTGATATTCCGAATCTGGTAATGATATTTTTCCATACGAACTACTTTGCATCGCTTTCCCGAATCCGAGCTAGGGGCTCGTCTTCTACCCATTTGGTAAAGTAATCTGTGACAAATATTAAGAATTGACAGTTACCTACTGATCTCGGCATGGAACCGACAATATCGATTCCCCACTTGTCGAACGGCCATGGGCTTATTATTGAGTTTAATAGCTCAGCAGGCTGATGAGTTTCTCTGCCGAAGCATTGACATCTCCCACATTTTTGTACGAATTGTAAATCATCTTTCTGCATATAAGGCCACCAATAACCTTGTGACATAGCTCAGTGTGCTAGACTCCATCCTCCAATTTGCCCACCACATGATCCTTCATGGATTTCCCATAACAGGTCTTCAACCTTGTCCGGGCTACACATTGTAAGTACGGACCTGAGTATGATCGTCGGTATAGCCTGTTTTCCAATGGCAACCAAAATCTAGCCGCCTTCCTTCCGACCTTCCAGCTTTCTACTCCATCCTCTAGCAAAGATCCTTCTTTTAAGTAATGAGCTATTGATGTCATCCAATTCGGACCATCTGACTCCTGCTCGATATACATGATTCTTAGCTTAGATTTTACCACCGTAGCAAGACTGGCCAAACTGTCAGCATGTGTATCTCGAGCAATTTACTTAATTTTGACATCACCGACCTCTTGGATTAGGTGTTGTGCTTCTCCGACGTATTCAACCATCCAATCATCGCAAGCTGCGTATTCCCCAGTTAATTGATTAGCAACTAACTGTGAATCACAATGAACTGTAAGTTTCTTGATTCCAAGCTCTTTTGCTGTTCTGAGTCCTGACAGGAGGGCCTCATATCCCGCCTCATTATTTGATGCAGTAAAGTCGAGGGTCACAGCTCTTTCAATTATTGCTCCTTTTGGTGTGATGAATACCATGCTAGCCCCCGAACCTCGGGAGTTGAATGCGCCATCCACATACAGCTGCCATTCTTCGTTGGTCACCAAGCTATCTTCTCTCTGCTTCAGCTCTTCCTTTTGTGTGAATTCAGTAATGAATTTAGCCACTACCTATCTTTTTATAACACTCCTCGGGACTATCTTGATATCGTGCTCACCGAGCTCTATCGCCCTTTTCACCATTCTCCCAGATTGGTCAGCCTTCTACAAGATGGCTCGTAGCGGATGCTCAGTCAAGACCTTGATTTTGTGGGCTTAGAAGCAGTGCCTGAGCTTCCACGCTGCACTTACCAATGCTAGGGCAAGCTTCTCCACTGGTAAGTATCTTATCTCGGCATCTAACAAGGTTTTGCTGACAAAATATATGGGTAGGTGCTGTTTTCCTTGATCTCTCATCAAGGCTGCACTGACCGCATGCTCGGATATTGCCAGATGCAGTATCAGCTCTTCTCCTGGGCTAGGAATAGAAAGAACAGGGGGGGGAGCTTAGATATTGTTTGATCCATGCTAGGGCCTCATCACATTACTCATCCCATATCTTTGCTGCCTTCTTTTTTAGTGCAACGAACATTGGTCGACATTTATCTGAACTTCTAGATAAAAATAATTCAAGGCTGCAAGCAGACCTGTCAGCCTCTGCACCTCCTTTCTCAAGCTGGGTCACTCTATCTTCTGCACTGCCAGAATTTGGTCGGGAC
Source organism: Litsea cubeba (assembly GCA_012931725.1). Lineage (NCBI taxonomy): Eukaryota > Viridiplantae > Streptophyta > Magnoliopsida > Laurales > Lauraceae > Litsea > Litsea cubeba. Next base: position 1,352,754 of record CM022951.1, read on the forward strand.
TTGCTTCGATTCCTCTCTGGGTTATAATATATCCTAGGAATTTTCCAGAGCTGACACCAAATGAACATTTCGAAGCGTTCAGCCTAAGCTTGTACTTCGTAGGATATTGAAGACCGAGCTCAAATCCTGTTCATGTGTAAGTTTTTGTTTGCTCTTGACTACCATGTCATCAACGTAAGCTTCTACCGTTTTCCCGATCAGATCTTGGAATATTTTTGCTACCAGCCTTTGGTATGTTGCCCCTGCATTGGATTCTTTTGTGACAATAGGTGCCTTTTAATTTTATGAATGTTGTTTTTTCCTAGTCGGAAACCTCCATTGCGATCTGGTGGTACCCTCGGTACACATCCAAAAAGCTCATTCGTTCATGACTTGCTGTGGAGTGCACTAATTGATCAATTTTTGGTAAAGGGAAGCTATCTTTGGGACAGGCTTTGTTCAGATTGGTAAAGTCCACACACACCCTCCATTTTTTGTCTTTCTTTGGCACGACCACCGTATTGGATAGCCATTCCGGGTAATTGACTTCTCGGATTGCATTTGCATCTAATAGCTTGTCAACCTCTTCACAAACCACTACTCGGCGCTCGAGTACGAGTTCTCTCTATTTCTGTATCACTGGCTTTACCCTTGGATCTGCGCCCAGCTTATGTATGATGACCTCGAGATTGACTCCTAGCATCTCGTATGGAGTCCAAATAAAAACATCGAAACTTTGATTAAGGAACCGAGTCAAGATCTCTTGTTTTTCCTTGGTCATTGACGCCCTAATCATCCAGTATTTTTCTGGATTTCCGCCATGCACTGCAATCCTTTTCAACACTTCCATTGCTGGGTTGGTCAGGTCGGCGCATAATTCTTCATTCTCTGTCCGACCTAAGTTTGATTGTTATTTGATGTCAGATTTTCTGACCGGACCTGGGTCTTCATCATCTGTCTTCTTCATTTTTCCTTTTATTGCCGCGATCAGACAGCTTCTGGAAGCCACCTGGTCTCCTCTGATCTCCATGGTCCCCTTTATTGTTGGGAATCATAACCTTTGGTGATAAGTTGACGGTACTGCCCTCATACGATGAATCCAGGTTTGCCCCATGATGGCATTATAGAGAGATAGCACATCTACCACTAAAAATTCCACATATAGGCGAACAGGATCTGCGCCAACCTTTACTGTTATTACACCGATGGGGTGTACTGCTTGGCCACTGAACCCAAAGAGGGGTATTGAGGTCGGCTTTAGATCTGAGCGCTTCAGACCGAACCTATCAAATAACTCGGCATACATTATTTCCGAGGAGCTTCCTGGATCTATGAGCATTCTTCGAACATCATACTCCTGTATTCGTAGAGTTAATACGAGGGCGTCATTGTGGGGCGGAACCACATCTCGTAGATCCTCGTCAGAGAATGAAATCTCTAACTTACCCCTCCCACACTTGCTGACCAAGCTCGGTTCGACACTCATCTGATATACCTCCTTCCCGGCATGGCCTGCTCCAAAGTCACGGGCTGGGCCGGCACGGCCCACCCCAGCTGCCGGCCCGCAATGGGGCGGGCTGGAGCGGGCCAGGTGTGTCTCCATATTTTTTTTTCTTCTCAATATTAAAAAAAATTAGAAAACAAGCACGGAGAATGACAAAGATATTTAAGTGGTTCGGTTAAACTCGACCTACTCAACTAAGAAGAGAGAACCATTTGGATCTTAACTTCTTGAAGGTTTCTAAATAGGATTACCTTCAAAACTTTAGAATCTTTTTAGAAAATAAAAATAAAAAAAGAATGAAAAAACATTTACAAATTACAATGAAGGAAAAACCGAAAAAGTAAAAATCAGATGTGTAGTCCATTAATGTATTCTACCGGATCAAAATCTTTCATTGATGTCAACTCTTGCTTCCTCTTATCTGCCAAATACCAGTCTTGTAGGCAAACACAACACTCCACCGTTTCTTCAGTTAGATTTTCTCTAGTCATCTACTACACGTCCACCTGCACTAAAAGCCTGTTCTAATGCTACAGAAGACATAGGAATAGTCAATATATCACGAGTCATGGTGGCCAACACCAGATAAACGCTTTCTTGTTCTTTCATCAGGCTAAAAGGTCAAAACTAGATGCATCCTGCACCCGTATTACACCGACATTAAGATACGATGATAACTCCGTCACAGTGTTACTTGAGCTTGAGCTGGATGCCATGCCCGTGGACAGGGAAGAATACCATACATCCCACTCACCAACACCTGTTTGCTGGACTTCTAAATGGCCCATACTAAGCCCAGTTGTACCTATTTGCTCACAATAAAATTGAAAAAGTACTTGTAAATTTGCCCTTATATTTGAATAAATATTTAAATATATATAATTCATATTTTTATTTATTCCATCAATAAAAATTGTACACCACTTAATTTTAACCTAGGTTCAAATACAGCAGCTAAATAAAAATGTCATTGGAGCCTCTTTCCAATATTTATTATTTATTAAATTTCTCTTCCATACCTCTGATAGTGCTACTAAGTAAAAAATGATCTCTAAATCTATTGAATTGTAAAGTAATTTTAAAAAGCTTCATTAAAGCTTCATTAGATATGGGATAATATATCCCGAAAAAAAAATAATGTTGAAGTATAAAAAGCTTCTAATAAATCTCTTATATGGGCACATAACTCCCAATGTTTATCACTAATCATCAAATCTTGTGCATGAAAAGCACAAAATCCATTCAAAATAGTTTTCCAAGAAAGTGCCTTGTTTAACAAATCATACATAGAATTCCATCTATGTTCTACCTCTTTAGGCATTTTAATAGCTGCTACGCCTTGCCTCGCACATATTTGGGCATACAATTACCTTCTTTGTGAGGAGCAGAAAACAAATCTAGCAATGTCTTTAATAGCATCTGTATAACTTACAATATGTTTTAAACCAACCTTTGCAATAAGATTTAAGATGTGACATACACATCTATTTTGAAAGATAGAACTATCTATCAAAGTTGCAAGTGGTATCTGCATTCTCATTAATTCAATAGCCACTGTATTATTACTGCCATAATCTAAAGTTACAGATAAAACTTTTTTTCTTAATATTATATTCATATAGTTTTTTCAAAATAAATGTACTTATTCTAGTTCCATTGTATGGCCATTTAAGACAGCTAAAACTAAGTATACATTTATTAATAATCCATTTTGCATCTATATTATGTGCAGTAATATAAAGAAAACTATCACCACCTTTAGAAGTCCACATATCTGTGGTTATGGCTATCCTACCAGGAATTTCTGCCAGATAATTTTTTATATTTATTTTCTCTTCCTGCGAGAGTCTAATAACATCATTTCTGGCTGTATTTTTTGAAATACTGTGAAATTGTGGTTGACAGTATTGCTGGACCCATTGTTCAAAAAACTTAGTTTCAACAAAAGTTTATGGTAATTCGGATAACACAATCATTTTAACAAGATCTTGTCTAGCACTTTGTGCATTAAAAGAAAAAGATCCAAACTGCTACTACTACTACCACCACCGGTAGTAAAAATTTGGGTTTGTGAACAAGGCCTCCCTGTCCCTGCCTCCTCTGGCTTATGTAAGGCTAAACATGTTTTCCTATGTCTTGTCAAATGGTCGGTACCCCCTTTTGACTCGGCACTATAAATCTTACTACACAATTTGCATTTTGCCTTTTCAATTTTCTTTCCATTTTCAATGGCATCAAACCTTGTAATTATATCCCAAAGTGCTGAAGTTCTATTCCTCTTGTTCGGTTTACGGGAAGGGGGTGGTAAATCACCTACTTCATCTTGTGATTCAATAAAATTTTCTTCTACCTCTAAATTAACGGAATAAGATTCTGTGGGAAATCTTCAAGCCTTATTTCAAAAAAAATAAATTTATAAATAATAACAGTAATGGCTAATAGCCTTCTTTTGTGATAATTGATTATAAGAAAGGCGAGAAAATGAGAGTTAATATAATATAATATAAACTTATATATATGGAATATCAAATTTAAATAATATAAATACCTCTAAATCTTTGAAGGCCCCTTTAATCTCATCTCTTGATGACTTGATCTTTGGCCCTCCAAAAACTTCTTAAAGTGAATGGAGAAAGAGTTGAAACTTGAATGCTTTGAGAGAGAGAGAGTTAGAGAATGAGAGAGTTATGTAAATTGGTGATGTATGAGTGTGAAAATTGGTGACGAATGAGAATGGGAGGGTTAGGGTATTTATAGACTTAGTAAAATGGAAAATGACACAAAATACCCCTTATATGACCGTTTTATAGCTGTTGGAGGGTAAAATGAACTTTTTTCAAAAATATAGCTGTTATGGACTGAGCTGGCGGGCCTGGCGGGTTGGGCGGGCTGGTGGGCCGATCCTGGCGGGCCGTAGGGCCAGCCCACGTGCCAGGCGGGCCGGACCAAAAGGGCCAACGCACCTCTTCCCAGCAAGGCCAGCGTCACGGGCCGTGCCATGCCACGACCCGTTGACTGGTACGCACGGCCCAACCCATTTGACATCCCTACTTCAACTGTGCAGCCATCTTTCTTTGCATCCTGAAAGATTGAGTCGTTACTTCTGCTGGAGTGATTGGTCCATGCACCATATTTATTAACCCAACAGGTCCCTCTTCACCTGCAGAATTTATAATTTCCTTCTGAACTGAGTTTTCCCAGTTCTTCTTTGAGTGTGTAGCTTCTACATATTCCTTCAGATGACCTTCCTTGACTAGGTCTTCCAGATGTTGTTTGAGCATTCGACAATTTTCTGTTAAATGGCCATTCTCTCGGTGGTAAGAGCACCAAAGGTTGGGGTTCCGGCGTCCAGGGTCGCTGATCATCTTCGGGGGCCTTTTAAAGAAGGGTCTCTCTTTGATCTGTGTGAGGATCCGGTATATTGGATCTTTGAAAATTGTATATATCCCCTCATAAGCTGCCCTTGTGGGTTCTGCACAACCCACTCTCCTGTCAGCAAAACCTCCCCGAACTCCCTTCGTCTCTTCTTCTTGGATCCCTCATCTATTGTGCATGTCCACCTTGGCTCGGGTGCTTCCATGCCCTCTTCCAATTTGACGAGCTCTTCGATTCTTTCCATTAGGTCTCCCTGCGTGGTCGGGGATTGCTTGCTCAGTAATTGGCAGAGCTGACTTTCTTTTGGCAGCCCTAGCTTGAATGTAGCCACTGCCACTTGTTCATTACTTGCCTCCACCTCATTATAGAGGCGCCAATAGCGAGCACTATACTCCTTCAATCTCTCCAAATTTTGTTTTTTAAGTGATAGCAACGCTCCAACATCCTTCGGTTGCTTGGAATTCGTGACAAAACGGGTAACAAACAATCCTGCAAGCTCCCGGAAGCTATGTATCGATCTTGGTTTAAGACGGAAAAACCATTTCAAAGCTAGATACCTCAAGCTTGAGGGGAAGACCCTATACATCAGTGATTCGTTCCCGATCCAAAGTGCCATGGAATGTAGGTAATGCCGGACGTGGTCGGCAGGATCAGAAATGCCATCATAGGTCTTCAGCTTTGGGGTTGAGAATCGCCGAGGTGGGTCAGCCTTTTCTATTTCCTTTGAAAAAGGAGATATGAAGTTCTATGCATTTCCTATGTACCTTGCTCGGAACATGGTTTCCTGATGGGGCCTCTGATTTACTAGTGCCCTCTCGATAAGGACTTGCACTTCTTCCTCGCCAAGCGTCTGCGGAGCTGTCTTTCTTCTTGGAACTGCTCCACTTTTAGTGCCCGTGTTTGGATTTCGGAATCTTCCTCTCTTCATGGCAAGGAGCTCGAAGTTCTACTTCCTTCATCTCCAGCTCTGTGTTTAGGTCGGGTTTGCCTAGACTTTGATTCAAAATAGTGACTTCTGGGCCCCTGTACGTCGATACTGCTTCGGCACTCTATTCGCCAAATTTCATGGGCTACTACCGAACCTCTCCGAGTGTTTTTCGAACTTGGGGGGCGTCCGTGCGCCTCCTTTGCTATCTCCATTTCCATCAACAAGCAATCGATCTTTTCCTTTTGTTGCTTCATTCCCTGTGTCAGGTCCCGAGCAACTTCTCTGCAAGACTGCTCCAGACGGATATATGCGTCCCGGGGTGAAGCTCCTTTTTGGTGATCATGATCCTGCCTTTGGTGGGATTCTTTATGCAATTTACCCACAGATGGTGAGTTTATGGCTCGACTTGGGTCGGTGCGGTGTACTTCTGACTGGATCCGTACTTTTTTGCCTTGAAGGGGGCGGTCCGATCACTATCTGTGTATGGAACATATTCATCATCTTGGTTACGGGGGTGGTTGACTACAGGATCTTTTCCCGGGCATCTTCGTCGCCCCCTTGGGTTGCCTCTATTTGAGATGGAGATCGTCTATCCTGATGCTGTGATCCCGGACCAAGCTCTTGGTCTGCCATGTTTTTCAGCAAGATGAAGCGTTAATGGGCAGTTTCCCGCCTTCTCTTCCCACAGACGGCTCCAATTGTAAAGTTAATTTTTGTCTTGGAAGGTTGCGGCTAAGTCGGCTTGACCGAACAAATTTCTCAGCAACATCTTCTTCTCTTTGTTGATGGCTTCCGAGCAGGGATCCTGTTAAGAACCAAAAGAATGTGAGAATTCGATCGGGAGTTCCGAATGTGAGAATTCGATCGGGAGTTCCGATCGAAAACCCTCCGAAGATCAAGTTAGCAAAGAATATAATGCCTTCTCTCTTCCTCAATTTCTTTATTTTTATCAGATGTGTTTGTCTTACCAAAAACATACCTCTCTCCCCATTTTTGTCGTCTTGTATCCCACTTATCTGGACTCTTCTTCTCCCCCAAGGGCACGCGTTCTCCCTTCATTCCTCTTCTCAATCATGGTAGGTGTTATCCTCAATTAAGAGAAACTCTTCCCTTAATTTCGGACTCCCTCCATCTTCTCAATGCCAGCTGTCCCATCTGACATGAATCAACTATCTTCTTGTGGCTGGGTCGACCTCAAGCTGACAGGTCGAGTCGAGCTGGCGCTTTGGGTCAGGCAGGTTGAGTCGAGCTGACTCTTTGGGTCAGGCAGGTTGAGTCAGGCTGGCAGTTCGGATCTGCCTCCACCCAAACCTGGCCCACCTGGCCCACCTGGCCCAAAACTCATTTCAAAATCCCCCCCACAGGTTGCATCACTATAATGCGTTGCGAGGGATGACAATGAGATCTCGAACTCATCACCTATTTAAGGACAAAAAAGTGATTTTTAGCGGTGGAAGAAAAGGCCTTTAGCGGCGGGTTTTTTCCACTGCTACTATAAAAGTCACTTTTTCTAAAAATCACTTTTTTGTTAATTTGATGCATTGATAGGGCCATTCATGTCTGTTACTCTGTTTTGCTCCACGGGGGCCATATCATTTCAAAAACATTGATCTGACCTGCTGGGATCGATCTACTGGTTATATATGGAGATTAAGAAGATGATGGTCAACACCCTTGTGTCAGACAAGTCATATAGTTTTAGTGGCATAACAAACCAGCACAATTGTTCACACCCAACACAATCTACATCTACAGGTAAGGGACACAGACTTCAGCCATCCAAACAGTCCATCTGGTGGGCCCTGCAATGGATTATGATGAAACAAAGTTATCCTTTTCATACAATGATCCGTCCCTTTCATCTGCTAAATCTCCAGTTTTTCTTTTCTCTTTAGTTTCTTTTTTAAATTGGAAGGAACTACCCTTTATTAAGCTTTTTTCCTACCATAAATATTCTTTCCTTCTTTCTTTCTTTTATTCAGTTTGGCAGAAGAAACTATTCTTTGCTTTCTCCATTTTAAAAACTACATTCCCCAGGCATCCCTTCGTCTTCCTTCAACCTGCCCAGCTCGGATTCCTGATTCTCTGAGGTGGAGATTTAAGAATTTGAGTTCTGAGTCCATCAGTAGGGCTCACCTTCTAATTGCTCATAATATTATTACATGAAAATTATACTCCAACCAGGGTTTTTTTTTTCTCGGATTAAAGTAAGAATAGAAAGGAGTGATATGTATTGTTTAACATGTCTTCAATCTGACCACAAGGGGTTTTGTTGGGCTGTCATCCCGCTCAGAATATCCTATGAAAGAGGTTAGAACTTTTTTTCTATTGCAGAAAGCATGTCATATTTTTTGTTTTCAATGCTGAAACTTCAGCTAGCGCACCGAACACATCTTATAAATATTTTTCTTCTTAAAAGTGTCTTATGCTCGGCATATTTTCATGTCTGATAAATAATAACATGCATCTTTTCTGTAGCAGACTTGAAAAAGAAACAGTACTCATTTAAAGAACATCGTTTCCTTTTTTATTTAAAAAAAAAAAGAGCGAAGAGGGTTGGAGGGTCAACATAATTATATTTTATATGAGATTCGTAAGATCGTCACTGTGGATAGCACTCCCCCTCCCACAACTCCACTCAGGGATCAATTTAGTCCATCAAATTTTTAATAAATTTTCAATCAAGTGCTCTTATTTTCTTTTGTTGGAGCAACTGTGATAACAAATTCTTTTTTTTAAAGGAAATAACAATATTGTAGTTGCAAAACTCAAAGAAAAACAAAATATTAGTGTATTAAAATCAGCTTGGGCAATGCAATGTCTTTGGCACGAGTATTTTCTCAATCATCTCCATAACTTCAGTAAAAATAGGGTTACGAATATAGAATGGGGCGGGGCATAAATTTTTGTGTATTTTTCTTGTAAATACGAATCGATTTCTTCGAGCAAGATCTCACAAAATTGTAGGAAGAGAATGCTCGTAGTGACTATATTCATTATTGAATAAACTCATAGTAGAATGGCTAAACTCGTACGTCTACAGAAATCATTCCTTCATAGACTAACAAGTCTTACTCTATCCCATGGATATGAACACCATTTCCAAACCATGTAATTTGTTGTGTCCATGTGTGAGCTTCATCTATGTGTTGGAGAGAGAGAGAGGGCTTTGATTTCAAGAAATGAAAGGATACGGGTGGAAGGTATCTAGTTGCAGAAAAAATCCACGAGAAGGGACAAATCTGACGACTTATCACTGCAAGGGCAAAGGTCATTTGGTTGATGCGAGAAGGGAAGAAAAGTATGATCAAGACTTGCTTGGGTCCATTTTCCCATGGGAGAGACAAGAAGTCAATGTGGTAGGAGCATAGTCACACATTTATTTCGAACCAGAGAGAAAGGAAGAGATCTTCTTCCCCTTTCAGTCACTCCACTACTAAGAAACAAAGGTGGATGACAGAACGATAATTTCCTTGCACAAATCTTGAAGAGCTGCCCCCCTCGCCACCTACACGAACAAAAGGGTGGGCTTCGACAGAAACAATGAGGGAGAGAATCGAAGGGTCTCGATGTTGTTTACATGAAAAGAAACCTGAGAGAAAGGTTGAGTTTGTGGTTGAGGTACAAATCTCCACAATAAGTGCTTGCAAAAAGCAGATTGAAAAGAAATCACCCGATCTTCTCGCCATTGTCATAGAAGATAAAGGATAAAGAGATGGCATTGACTAATTTCCCATAATCGAGAGTTTAGATTTGCGAATTCAATATGGCTCGATCGTTGATCTATTGCCATCACCCTCATCGTTAGCTGCCGTTGCGCCAACAATTAGAACTACCCGACCGGCGGTAGCATCTCATCACCATACAATTAAATGATATGCAACGCCTCAGGAATGGCGTAGCAACAATGGTCGCCATTTCTATAAAAGGAATTAAGCCTTTGTCCTACATCTCTGGAAGTGTGTTTCAAGTCAAGTCTTGGTTCGGACTAGGTTTGAGTGCACTTGTGTTGCTCACAGCTCAAGAAGCCTGGCTTGACCGTAGCATATACTGCAAAGTGCTCACATCGGCAATATATGTTAGCAAAAGCAGTACAAAGGGAAGATTTGCCCAAATTGATCAATTGGGATTGTTTCACATATTTCAGAGCCTCTTATACTTAAATTTGTGATTTAGTTTTTTCTATGCACTCATAGCAATGAGATCTACATAGTGATAGGAACATATTGGCAGTTTGACGAGTAGAAATGGGGGGATTTAGATTCACAATGACAGATGTGCCACTTTAAAGTCTTGATGGTAAAACTGACTTGAAGACATGGTAAAGGAAAAGACAAGTACTCCTTGACACAGCAAGATTTAGTAAAGATTTTGTATGTGTCGTCGAAAAATCATACAAATGACCCCGACGAATGGGTAGACATAGAAGAAAGGGCAATGAGTTTCATACGACTCAACCTCACGGAAAAAATGTTACATGATGTCATGGAAGAAGAAATTGCTCTAGGACTTTGGGTGAAGCTCAAAAGATCATACACGATGGTCGATTCGAGTCATGGAATGTGAAGATTCATGTCCAAGGGATCGGGAATGAGTGAATGTGCTAAAATGAATGGAAAACACCAGTTCTTATGCTATTACTGTAAGAAAGAAAGAAACTTGAAAAGGAGTTGCAAAAAGCAAAAGGAGGACTTGGAGAGAAACACAAAAGACTCAGAATCAGGACTGAGTGAGCGAGGATTCTCGGATTCATACAATAGAAAATCACTTTTGGTCACCACAGGTATGAATCAGGTTTCTGATTCATGGTTTATTGATTTTGGTTCTTCCTATCTTATGTGTTTGAGTAAAGGTTAGTTTGACCATCATAAACCCTATGTTATTAGATCTGTTCATATGGGAAACAATGCGGAATTGGCAAGCGTTGGGATAGAAATATTAAAAATCAAAATGTATATGGAATCGTTCAAACCCTAACATATGCGATGCATGTTTCAGATTTACAAAGAAATCATTTTTCTTAGGGAGCTTTTGGCTCCAAGGGCTATAAGTGCACTGTAGCAAGTGGAGTTCTAAAGGTAAATAACAGAGCAATGGTCATCATGGAGGGTGAGATTATCAGAGCTCTCTACAAGTTGATAAGGGCTGTAGTTCCAAGTGGAGCATTGAAATTGGTATCAGTTGACAGTCGGGGAAACTAAATGGTTCAGGTGGAGCCAGTTGCGATGAAATCATTGAAATATGGAATGAGGGAGTCTTACAAAATACCATGTAGCGATAATCTAGGAAGCCATGAATGGCGATGATTTCCTCAAAAAAAAAAGAAAGGTATTTGGGTTCCGATTTGTCCTGAATTAAAGGACAGAGACTTGTTGCCAAAAAGATGACAATTGCAGGATCGATGGAAAGAACACCAAGATGGAGACAACGAAAAAGCATTCACAAGGTGCCAGTGAGATCCATATTTGGGAAGAAACACTTATTTGTCTTGTCTGATGGAAGTGAAAGCTCATTATGTTACGAGAGAAATGCATGCAAAGATGAAAACAAATGGAGGCCACTTTGGAAGACCAAGATGGGGGTGTTTAGATCAAAGGAAGCAACTGCGTAGAAACTCAAGTTCCGTTTGGACTTGATCAACACCGAACGATATTGAGATAGTTGGTGCACCCTGAGCTAGGGGCTGCACCCGGTCATGATGGGTGTTAGCATGTACCTTCTAGCGACATACGGGAGGAAGGCATTACTGGTTTCAAGGTGGCTCGACGATTGACAAAATCCAAGCCAAGATGAGGATTATTGGGATATATATTGTGAATGTAGGTACCATTAACAAACAATGTGATTGCTTGATGGTTGTGGCAATCTATGATGTACATATGTGATTGCTTGATGGTTTGTTTGTTTGTGCATCGTGGAGTATTTCGACTGTAGGTATTTTCCGCTAACAACATTTAGTTGTGTTACAGTTTATAGTAATAAAAATTGTGGTGTGGGTTTTGAGAAAAAAAAAAAAATTTGTGGTGTAGGTGCCTCAAAAGGGTGTTACATTTATTACATTATATAGTAGTAAACTCATTTACTTCATCATCTTTAAATTTGTATACTAGACAAGTCAATATGACTTGAGTTTTGAAAAATATAACCTTGATGTATTATTATCAGCTCTCATAAGTGACCCAATGACCATTATGTAAGGTTTGGGTTCATGAGAGGTAGGCTGCATCACTATAATGCGTTGTGAGGGATGACAATAAGATCCGGAACTCATCACCTATTTAACGATAAAAAAAAAGTAATTTTTAGCAGCGGAAAAAAAAGGCCTTTAAAGGTGATTTTTTTCCATGGCTAAAAGTAAAGCCTTTAGCGGCGTTTTTTTTCAACGGCTATAAAAGTCATTTTTTTTCTCAAAATCACTGTTTTTGGTAATTTGATGCATTGAGAGGGCCCTTCATGTCTGTTTTGCTCCACGGGGGCCATATCATTTCAAAAACAATGATCTGACCTGCTGTGCTCGATCTACTGGTTATATATGGAGATTAAGAAGATGATGGTCAACACCCTTGTGTCAGACAAGTCATATATAGTTTTAGTGGCATAAGAAACCAGCACAATTGTTCACACCCAACACAATCTACATCTACAGGTAAGGGACACAGACTTCAGCCATCCAAACAGTCCATCTGGTGGGCCCTGCAACGGATTATGATGAAACAAAGCTATCCTTTTCATACAATGATCCGTCCCTTTCATCTGCTAAATCTCCAGTTTCTTTTCTCTTTAGGTTCTTTTTTAAATTGGAAGGAACTACCCTTTATTAAGCTTTTTTCCTACCATAAATATTCTTTCCTTCTTTCGTTCTTTTATTCATGAGTTCGGCAGAAGAAACTATTCTTTGCTTTCTCCATTTTAAAAACTACATTCCCCAGGCATCCCTTCGTCTTCCCTCAACCTGCCCAGCTCGGATTCCTGAATCTCTAAGTGGAGATTGAAGAATTTGAGTTCTGAGTCCATCAGGAGCTCACCTTCTAATTGCTCAGAATATTACTACATGAAAATTTTACTACAACCAGGGTTTTTTTCTTTTTTTTTTCTCGGATTAAGGTAAGAATAGAAAGGAGTGAAAGGTTCTTTTTTTACTTTTATACTCTTTTTATTTTCACACTTTATTTTTACTCCTCCACACATCACACATGTAAACAAACACGAGCCCAACACTGTAAAATTTAAAGTGGGGACTACATATGTACCACGAACTACTTAAAATGATGATCCCAACTTGGCATCCAAAGATAACCCAACATTAAGAAACGTATTATTTGACTAATCATATCTATTAGATGTAATCAATTAAAAAATTATATTCGTTAATGATAGGAAATCTTGGGACTATAAGAATGGATAAAAGTACGTGATAAGATTAAATACAAAGAAGTAAAACCTATTCGAGTATTTGACTCAGAATAAAATTCATGTAGACTGACAAACCTTGTTGAGACAAGGCTTTAATGATGACCAATTTTAAAGGGCATTTTTTTTTTTTGGTTATATACCAGCCTAAGGTTTACAGGATTTGTAAATAGGCCCTGCTTTTTCATTCTAATACCTTTGTCCCAAAATCAGTAGCCTTTCACCCACCACTAATTCTTAGAGTGATATGACAATTTTGCCCATATATTTTATCCCTATATATGATTAATTTCAAAAGCTTAGACTTATTTTTTTCCTTAAAGCGTGTAATTAACAATTGCATTTAGTGGGAAAGAAAAACCCTACATAAATCCATATTTATCAATAATCAAGGGTTCATTCCATTAAATCCAAATCTATCATAATGATAATCAAACACTTAAACTTAAAATTAGTTATGATTTATCCAATCCATGATGACCCACCGTTAGATTGATGAAAGACTCAAAATACATGATTAGAACTCATGTGCACGAGAAACTTATTGAGAGAAACCGTTGGAACTTCCTGAAACACAAACCTCACGGTGGTTGTCCATTTTCGTTAGGAATATCGCTTTTGGAGACAAAAAAAAATATAAAAATAAAAAAAGCAGGGGCATATTACAAATATTAAAACCTTTGAAGCATATTTACAAATCCTGAAAACCCTTAGTGGGGTATATATATATAAAATTCGTAATTTCATACAGATAAATTAAGAGAACCTCCAAAGACAATGGTTAAAATATAAACTCTATAAATGCTCCCCACCCTCAACCTTCCTTCTACTATTCCCCCTCCCTTCTCTCATTTACAAAAGATCCCTCCACCCCCTAAACAATTTCTAAAATGCCGTCCAACACCCAACACCCTGGCCAAATCCGGCAACCACCACCCCACCAGCCCCAGCCCCACCGCACTCGCTACTATGCGCGCCGCGTGAAGGAAAGCTTCACCACCCGACTCTCCAAGTTCATATGCACCATCATCCTCAGCCTCCTCCTCGTCATCGGCCTCGTCGCCTTCATCGTCTGGCTCAGCCTTCGCCCCCACCGCCCCCGGTTCCACGTCAACTCCTTCTCCATCGCCGGCCTCCTCGGCCAAGACAACGGATTCCAGAACGCCGCCATCACCTTCAACGTAACTGCCCGAAACCCGAACAACAACGTCGACTTCTACTACGACGACATGAGCGGCAGCGTCTTCTACCTCGACCAGCAGGTCGCGTCTATAACGACGTTACTGCTAAAGTTCCACCAGCAGAGCAAGAACACCACCTACGTTACGGCGTCTTCACGGGGGTGTCGCTGGCCATCAATGGGGACACTTTCAAGCAGGGCTTGGCCGCCGGGAAGGTTGTGTTCCGGTTGGAGCTGACGACAGGGATCCGTTTCAGGATTGCCAGGTGGACCACCAAGCACCATCGGATGCACGTCAGCTGTGACGTGGGCGTGGGGCCGGACGGTCTGATATTGTCCACGTACAAGGGTAGGAGATGCTCTATTTACTTCACTTAACGAGAATAACTGTGAGAAAACTTGTATGCAGCTAGAGCAGGGTTGGTTTTCTGGTTGAAGTGTAGGGCCAAGCAGATTGTGTGCCACCAGATGGACGTTTCTGATTGGCTGACATTTGCTGACACGTGTGATGATCGGTTGTGATTAACCCAATCATATGGGTCAAGTCAATATTGCTACTGACTTATTGGATTATACATTATTGTTTGTTTGTGAATTGTGATTGCCTGATGTGAACTGTTTATTAAAAAGGTGTGTATTCTGTATGATTTGTATTCCTTGTTTTTTTTTTTTTTCAATTTATATTTGTGCAAGTTAGTATTCATGCTCCTGACTTGAATAGGGATCCCACAAATTTACTACTACAGTTAAATAAAAGTCAAGCTCAGTAAGTATTTTCCTGTTAGCCCGGATAAAGAATGAGGATTGCGTTAGATAGGTTGACAGCCAACGTAAAATTTTGTCACAACCCAAACAAGAACTTTGATGATAAGTTAAATAAATGCGGACCACATAAAGGGGTAATTGAACCTGATAGGGCTGAAGCGTTTTTCAAGTGCTATATATGAGATTTTGGCCATATTTGCGATGTACCCAACTCTCGTAATTAGCGGATTACTTGGATTATTTTTAATACCTGAGGCTCATAAGTATCTTCGTAAACTCGGGTAATTTGAGTTTATCCGCCTACAAGTGGGAGTCGTTTTTTTAATGATTGATTAATTAATTATAGGTAACCAGAGTCAGAAGGATTTAAATCTATACAGTGAAGGGCAACTGAGCTTTCAATGATTCAAATGGGATGAGGGTATGGTGGAATTTTGGCCTTCTAGGATTTCTTAGTGCTGATAAAGGGCAGGGCATCCCTGAAATCTCCCAATTCTTTGTTTGACAGAGGAAATCCCAAAAATCAACTAAAGTGACTAAATAATTACCTCGAGAATGCACCAAACTATAATTCTATTGGTAAGATTACTGACAATAATTCCAGTGTTTTTCAAAGCCTCCAAACAAGAAATCCTTGTTCTTGCTATGAAACAGACCCTGGGTCATCTTAAGATAAAAATCTGGTATGCAGATGATTAAGTGCAAAATAACCTTAAAGAGTTAAATCTCTCTTAAAGTCACATACATAGTACTCAATAGGCATTATTTTGAAAATCAAAACTTTACCTCAAATCACTCAAGAGGATAAACTAAATTGTATCGTGCTTTGAATCACAAATCATAGGATTCTTTATTTCATCATCATCGTCATCAAAGTTTTGCCCACTATGTTGGGGCCAGCTGCATGAAGTCTATTTCTCCATTCCAATCTATTTTTTATTTTATTATTATAAAAATGAAAAATAAGAAAAAAGAAAAAGAAAACGAGAAGTTATTCACAAACCATCCGTTTCCATCTCATCAACATAGTTACAATGACAAATAGGATTGATACATATAATATTAGTAAATTATATGTGTAAATAGCTGAATATGTTTAAGATGTCATGTTACAAGGAAATATTAGACAAGTTGCAATAGTTGTTCTATTGTTCTCTTTAAATAAATAAAAATATAAGAACAATCAAAACCCTTAGTTTACATGTTAGGATGCCTCTTAAAAGTTAAAAAATGTCTATGGAGAGAAAAAAGCGAAAATAATTTTTAAGAAAATTAATACAGAACAAAACCCCATATGTACAGTCAAATGCTTGTTTCCCTATTCATCTCTGAAAGGTTTCTCCAAAAACCACAAAAAAAAAAAAATTTAAGATATGTCGTTAACCACTAGATAACCTTTCCTCTTCGCTGTGGCTATTCTCCCTTAAGCCGAATTGATTGAGTCGTAAGATTCATTGAAACAATTATTGAATCGTTAAATTCATATAGGGAATCTTAAGATTCACGTATAAGTGAGATTCGCTCCATACATATAAATCCTTCTCCTAGGGATTCTACATGTAATTGCAAGATTCGGAATATGAATAGTAGGGTTTTGACAACAATGCTCATAGGAATAGGATACATTCTTTTGAACTGAATTATCATTGCTCAAAGATCACGCCAGGATTTTGATCACATGCAACCAGGTCTACCTCAATTATCACTGTTCTAGTAAAAACGTTACATAATTTCCCCTACACTGTATGTAACCTCATATCTGATGTATTCACTGACAATATTGTACAGGATTAATAAAGGAAAACAAGGAAAATAATGTGAGAAAAGTGGATTGAACAAGAGTGGAGAAATGCCAACCCTTCATTAGTAAATACTTTGAGGAAAGTAGGTTAGAACCGTTTGCGATCATTCTTCATTTCTCCTCTAGGCGCTTCAACACTGACTCAGCAAAGCACTGCTGCCTGAAAACATAATGCAAGTAGTTTTCACATAAATGTAAGGCATAACAGTGCTTTTGATGGCTATTTTAGGGAAATGTATGTCAATGTCAGGACTAATTTCTAGTTATTAATGTTATTAATATACAACTCAAGTAGAGTTCACAAGATGTACACACACATCACGACTAGGCTGAGGCTTATCCAGAATAAGTGCTGTTTTTTTTTTATTTATCAGGACCATCCTGTGGGCCCAAACATTGAGTACACCTATTAGTCGTGTTGTCTGCCTTACAATTGCTGTTAATCAAGGTGCCAAAGCGAAACCATATCGTCAAGCATCCAGATTAGCATAGACACGGGTCCAGACCTGGCCCAGTCAACAGACTTACAGAGTTGGTCAAATGTTGCCCGGAAGAGGCTGGGCACTGGCCTGAGACAGCCCGACCTAGTTTCAGCCATACCAACAAGTAATAAATCATGGAAAACAATGTAAAGAAGATGACCAACATACTTCCGTTCTGTATGCTTTGGACTAGGGCGGGAGTATTTCAGATACCCGTCCCAAGGGACCATCTTAAGACCAGCACGAACAGAGATAAGGTTCCTGACCCTGCAAAACAAGCATTTTATCTTGATACCAGATAAATCCTAATTTCAAAATATAGAACAAGACAAATGGCTTTCTTATCTATTACCAATTAAATACCAAGAAAAATGCTCAGCTAACACTCAGACTGCTTGATAGCAAAGGAAAGAGAAACAGCAGCTTTCTCATGTATCTGAACTCTGAAGCCATATTTGGCTTATATCCTGAGCTCTTTGATGAAATCAATCGGCACCTGAATACTTTGAAAAATGATAGTTGAAAATGATTCTCATCTTTATGAGACTTCAACAGGCTTCCATCTAATTATAGGGATACAACAGTTTCTAGACTTGAAATGCTGAGGAAATTGGATTTCTCTTCCCTTGCAACAAAACCCTCATAGTATCATGTAGATATATAAAGGACAGTAGAAAATACAATTTACCTCTCTGCAAATTCTATGGGGCTCTCTCCAGGTTTCAAGTTTTGTGGTTCCAAGTACCACACATCACAAACAACAGCCCATGATGTCATAAGACGGAGTAAATGCATTGTAAAAGATTGTCTGCAAAGTTGATAGTAAAGGAAAAAAATGAATACAAGGAGCACAAAACAACTGTGGCAATCAATTCGAATATGTATTTAGCTGATGTAGCACGATTAACTGAACATCAATTTAACATATATCATTCAAGTATACCAGCATTAGCCTACATCATCGACCCTGGTGATAAGATGTATCATGCATTGAAACAGGAACTGACTAGGTAACATTGAACATTGCAGGGTATAACTGGAGCAAATGTATATACAGGGAAAGTCAAATCTCTCCAATCGCATGCTCTAGAGATCACATTTCAACATGACACCAAAGCTACTAGGTCTAAGATAGAAAAGGCCCTTAGTTTACACTGAGATGCACATGTACTTGGATAGGTCCAGCATATAATGACATGATAAAAATGTTTGCACTTGTAGATTTGTTTTCACCAAGCCCCTGTATCTTCCGAGGCTCATATAAAAAGTTCTTATGTTTCATGTGCCTTATTGATGCATAGCAGACTGCATCCATTGGTGGCAATCAAGCAGAAAGAGTATCCAACCAGGGATTTAACTGAGCCCATAGGACCCAGACACGCTTCTAGGGATCCTAGGAGTAAATAAGCCCTGATCTCTCTCCCTGCTGTATGTGAATGAGAATGAGTGTCCAAGACACATTGGCGGGTAGATGAAAAAAATTATGATTAAGATCATTTGTAGAGACGTATTTGTCCATATGTTTATTGTTTATGCTCCTTTCCTTCCATGCTCATGTACAGTACTATCTAGGGTGAATCAACCTATACAATCTATGATACCCAGATACGGCAGGAATATGGCAGGGACATGCCATAGAGACCATAGGGACACGGATTTCACACGTAAAAATTGAAGTATCGGATACAATATGACACAATACATTGCCCATTTTGAAGTATCCGTGCATCATAGTATACAAAATCTCCTTTTTCCCTCTCCTCCTTTGTTTTCGCTCTTTCCTTCGCCCTCATATTTAAAGGGTCGGGATCAATTCTAGTCAAGATTTGTTTTCTCTAACAGTAGCTGCAATAAGGATGATTTATCTTCAAAAGGTGTCAAATACGATATATTTTTACAGGGCTACCCATAGGTAACATGCAATATGGAATGGGATATGATCAATAACTTTATTGATATAAACAAATACTTGAAGCACAGGTATAAGATGCTTAAATATGAAACGGTTTCCATTAAGGCAATCTTACTTCTTACTGTTCCAGAATGCATCAACAAAGATTTTATTGTACTTGATTGCAATTGGGCAAACAGTACAGCCAAGTTCAAATGCACCCTGAAAATATAAAAACATAATTATTAACAGGAACCACCATAATGAGATTTTAGTTAGAAATGATCATCAATTGGAAAGTATAAAAGATCAGAGAACCTATTTCCTGGAAGTAATTAATTTCCAAGGGGTTGGAAAACCAACTTATAAAAGAGAACTCAAGTAAGAAGGCCAATCAAATCCAGAATCTAAGCATAGTAAGTAGATGTAGATAGCCACTGCACTTAAAATAACCAACGGAGGTGCAGACGAAGAGAAAAATTGAGTAATCTTTGTAAATAGTATTACCCAAAAGGAGCCAAACTCAACCATTTTCAAGGGTCCTTCATTGGTTATTTGCATGCAGTTCATTTTACTTTTTAAAGCATAATTAAAGGAAGAACAACATATAAACCTTCTTGAACATGACTGTATAGTGGTTGTTCACGCAGGTTCCCTCAGGAAATATGAGAAGAGGATTGTTGTCGAGATCTCGAATGTGTTCCCGCAACCTGAAATTTACATGCCCAACATAATTCATATGGAAAAATATGCTATGAAAATTACAGCCTTTTTCATGCCAACAAACCAAACAATTACTTTCTAGCCACAATTTCTCGATCCTTGGCCTCTGACCGATTAAACCATATGCATCCAACACTCTCCAAAATGGTGCTTTGTAAAAGCCCTACAACAGAGACATAAATAAGTAAAAAGAGACAATTATCTACAGATCCATACCTCTTCTAGGGTCCATACATGGTGGCCCAAGTTTGGTCGTCCAGACTGTAACTCTGATGGCACACCATGGACAAGGGTTTCAAAATATCTTCTAGATTGTCAAGACTTTTTCCTGGACAGATAAATTTCTGATATTAAGCATTCATTGTAGGCCCGTTGAATGTTAGTTTTGGCTCTTCCAAGATATAATTGGATATCTCCCACGTATGGTGGGGGTAATCACATCACTGATCTAAGGTCATAAAACAGCAGGCGTCACAAGAGTTTTGAGGCTCAGAAATTGCATCAGTGCAGGACCCTACAAATTCTTTTAAACAGATAATTTGGAATTATGGGTAAATTGAAATAAAGTGGTACTCCTCTAAATGTCAGGAAAAAGGAACTCATGGGAGAACATACATTCCTAGATATTCAACGAGGAAAATGAGCGAAGCCTTACCAACCCATCCAGGATGCTTTTGCATAATGACTGCAAAAGCAGTCATCTGTTCCAAAATAATGAAATCGATCATGGAAGTATGATTGGCGACAAATACCTGTTTCAAGTAAGGGAATGAGTAAGCATTTAAATAAAGGAGATCATCGACTCAGATCTTGATGCAGAAGCAGATTGCCTGGATTGGATGGATCATGTGATTGATCAGGCCCTTGATTAATTGGATTGATTTCATCGATCAAATGGCCTTTTGATCCATCTCAATCAAGGCCGAATCAAGAAAAGGGGCTTAAAATCTAACTTTGGTTGCTCAAGATGGACCTAAATGGGTCCCAAATTTGAATTAAATATACAGAATTCTATGAGGATTTAAATCAGTCTTTAATGGGTCGGATTGGACATCCAATAAAGCCCATAAAGGTCCAATGGTTGCAAACAGTCCATCTATCTCAAGCCCACGCGTCGAGGCCTTCCATGACATTGCAATGAGATTTAAGTTTCTTGCTTCCAATTGTCAATGACCTATAAAGCCCACGACCCATGACCCAAGCCCATCTTATTGTAGACTAGTCAAACTTGTACGACACTACATACTAAAATAGGAGATTTGATAGATTGATACTAGTCAATATTGTACAGCACTATACTAAAATAGGAGATTTGATAGATTGTAATTGTATCCCAAATTGGGCATCTCTTATCTATAAATACAATGGTGGATCCTCAAGGTAGGACAACCAATTCCATTCAATCTAGTTTTGTATTTTGTTTCTGTGTACATATCATGGACAGTTCCATGTACAAAACAAGAGTTCCATGATATCTACAGAGAAACAAAATACAAAACAAGATTGAATGGAATTGGTTGTCCTACCTTGAGGATCCACCATTGTATTTATAGATCAGAGATGCCCAATTTGGGCTACAATTACAATCTATCAAATCTCCTATTTTAGTATGTAGTGCTGTACAAGATTGACCAGTATCAATCTATCAAATCTCCTATTTTAGTAAGTAGTGTTGTACAAGTTTGACTAGTCTACAATAAGATGGGCTTTGCAGATGGGTCGTGGGTCGTGGGCTTTATAGGTCATTGACACCAATCCTTAGTTTACTTAGAATCACTTCTTAATTAAAATTGCTATGGATTCTACAATTTAGGATGTTGTTAAGCATAAAGATTAGAGATTGAGAGATTTTCTCTCAAAAGAATAGCAAGAATCTTAGAAAATCTTTTTTCCAAGTCATTCCTCGCAAATTTTCTTCAGATTCCCTTGGGTCGTTTCAAGATATCCTATTCCTATTAGTATTAGGATTAAATGGAAAGGCCTAATTTGTCTATATTTAGGGTTTTCAAGTCCATTGATACACATGTAAGGATACGTTCCATGCTGGTTGTGTTATTATTCATTCGTTTTAATAAAAACTAGCAAAACCCCGTGGATAACCACGAAACCACCAAATGCACAGACTGATATTGAATTATTTTTAATAAATTTATTAATTAGTAAACTTGTGGGTCCTTTTTTTTATTGCTAATTTGATCTTTATGTTTTTTTCCAAATGTTTTATTCTTTAGGTGAGGCATGAATTGATTAAGAAAGATCAAATGATCATAGACCTAACAAATTGACCTAACATATTTAAGTGGGACCAAGATGAATGGGGTCCATCATCTCTATTCTAACCATTCATAAAATCATATGATGCGGGCTGGGACCCATTAATTGATTGATAAAGATCAAATGATTAAATGATCATAGACCTCTCAAATTAACCAAACCTAACCTATATAAGTGGGACCCCCAAAATGAATGGGGTCCACTATCTATATTCTAGCCGTCCATAAAACCATATCATTCAAGATGGGACCCATGAATTGATTAAGAAAGATCAAATGATCGTAGACCTAACAAATTGACCTAATGTATTTAAGTGAGACCCAGATGAATGGGGTCCACCATCTTTATTCTAACCGTCCATAAAATCAAATGATGAGGGCCGGGACTCATTAATTGATTGATAAAGATCAAATGATCATAGACCTCTAAAATTGACCAAACCTAGCCTATTTAAGTGGGACCCCCAAGATGAATGGGGTCCACCATCTATATTCTAACCGTCCATAAAACCATATGATGCGGGCTGGGACGCATCAATTGCTTGATAAAGATCAAAGGATCAAATGATCATAGACCTCACAAATTGACCAAACCTAACCTATTTAAGTGGAACCCCCAGATGAATGGGGTCCACCATCTCTATTCTAACCGTCCATAAAACCATATTATGCGGGATGGGACTCATGAATTGATTAAGAAAGATCAAAGGATCAAATGATCATAGACCTAACAAATTGACCAAATATTTTTAAGTGTGACCCAGATGAATGGGGTCCACCATCTTTATTCTAACCGTCCATAAAATTAAATGATGCGGGCCGGGACCCATGAATTGATTGATAAAGATCAAATGATCATAGGCTTCTCAAATTGACCAAACCTAACCTATTTAAGTGGGACCCCAAAGATGAATGGGGTCCACCATCTATATTCTAACCATCCATGAAACAATATGATGCGGGATGGACCCATGAATTGCTTGATAAAGATCAAAGGATCAAATAATATAGACCTCACAAATTGACCAAACATAACCTATTTAAGTGGAACCCCCCAGATGAATGGGGTCCACCATCTCTATTCTAACTGTCCAAAAAACCATATTATGCGGGATGGGACCCATGAATTGATTTAAAAAGATCAAAGGATCAAATCATCGTAGACCTAACAAATTGACCAAAAATTTTTAAGTGGGACTCAGATGAATGTGGTCCACCATCTTTATTCTAACCGTCCATAAAATCAAATGATGCGGGTCGGGACCCATGAATTGATTGATAAAGATCAAATGATCAAATGATCATAGACCTCACAAATTGACCAAACATAACCTATTTAAGTGGAACCCCCCAGATGAATGGGGTCCACCATCTCTATTCTAACCATCCATAAAATCATATTATGCGGGCCGGGACCCATGAATTGATTTAAAAAGATCAAAGGATCAAATGATCGTAGACCTAAAAAATTGACCAAATATTTTTAAGTGGGACCCAAATGAATGGGTCCACCATCTTTATTCTAACCGTCTATAAAATCAAATGATGCGGGCCGGGACCCATGAATTGATTGATAAAGATCAAATGATCAAATGATCATAGACCTCTCAAATTGACCAAACCTAACCTATTTAAGTGGGACCCCCAAGATGAATGGGGCCCACCATCTATATTCTAACCGTCCATGAAATAATCTGATGCGGGCTGGGACCCATGAATTGCTTGATAATGATCAAACTATTAAATGATCATAGACCTCACAAATTGACCAAACATAACCTATTTAAGTGGAACCCCCCAGATGAATGGGGTCCACCATCTTTATTCTAACCGTCCATAAAACCATATTATGCGGGATGAGACCCATGAATTGATTTAAAAAGATCAAAGGATCAAATGATCGTAGACCTAACAAATTGATCAAATATGTTTAAGTGGGACCCAGATGAATGGGGTCCACCATCTCTATTCTAACCGTCCATAAAATCATATGATGCGGGCCGGGACTAATGAATTGATTGATAAAGTTCAAATGATCATAGACCTCATAAAATGAACAAACCTAATTTATTTAAGTGGGACCCAAAGATGAATGGAGTCCACCATCTATATTCTAACCGTTCATAAAACCATATGATGCGGGCTGGGACCCATGAATTGCTTGATAAAGGTCAAAGGATCAAATGATCATAGACCTCACAAATTGACCAAACCTAACCTATTTAAGTGGAACCCCCCAAATGAATGGGGTCCACCATCTCTATTCTAACCGTCCATAAAATCATATTATGCGGGATGGGACCCATGAATTGATTAAGAAAGATCAAATGATCATAGACCTAACAAATTGACCAAATATTTTTAAGTGGGACCCAGATGAATGGAGTCCACCATCTTTATTCTAACCGTCCATAAAATCAAATGATGCGGGCCGGGACCCATGAATTGATTGATATAAATTTAGCACATCTGGTGTGTTGGCTTATTTAGGGATCTCTTGGAGAGATTTTAGGCTTTTGAGTGGAAGATGATTCTTCATGGAGAGATTTTAGGTCTTTTGAGTGTGTAATAGATATAGAGATTTTAGGGATAAGGGCAACTCTGGAAATGGCATTGCAAAAAGCTTAAGGTTGCGCCAAGTGTCTTTATGTGAGGATGAGTACATCCCTTTAGTAATATAGATTTAAGATCTTGAAAGGTGGAGCACTGGGCATAGTTGTCAAATTCGTTTCGATTCGGACGAAATGTCCGAGTTATTTCGTTTCGAAACCAAAATCGAACCGAACATCTCACCTGAAGATGTTCGGTTCAGATTTCGTTAAAATTCGCCGAAATATAGGGTTTCGTTCAGAAAACCCTAAATTCGGACGAACAATATCCGAATCAACTGATTCGTCCGAATTAGGGGGAAGACCGTTAAAGAAGAAAAAAATTGAATGAATGTAGGAGGAGAAAAAAAAACAGAGAGAAGAGAAGAGAAACAAAAAAAAAAAAAAAATCTGCGTACCTGCACCGACGTCGCCACAGCCGACTCCCATCTCCATCGTCCGCCACCATCATCCGCAAAGACCTCCACCATCATCGTCGCATCCGCAAAGACCTCCTCACCTCCACCATCATCGTCGCCTGCCCTCTTCTCCCTCTCATGTTTCTCTTCTCATGTCCGATCTCTCCCTCTCTTTCCATTTCTTCTTCATTTTTTCTTTCCATTGCTGTCGTCTGGGTTTGCTGTGAAAAGGGGGTTTCGAGAAGGGGGTTTCGAGAAGAGGGTTTTATTAACAACGGTTGTGATGGACTGATGGTGCACAATGTGAGGCCCACTGTTTTCTTTTTTCTTTTTCTGTTTTGGCTAAAGGAAAGGCATCACGTTCCCTGGCCACTTCTTTTGGCTAAAGAAAAGGCATAACATGAGGGCAATGAGTGTTCTAATTGACTGATGATATGGCTCAAATAACGTGCTACTATCCAACCCTTGGCCCACTTTTTTTGCAATTTCCATTTAGTCAATAATGTGGTGGCTGGTGCATATCCTCTTTCTGTGAATATTTTTTGCACTTGATTTGATGTTATTAAATATTTCATTAAACAATTTTTTTATGAGTTACAGAATGTGAGGCCCACTTATTAAATATTCCATTAAATAATTTTTTTTATGAGTTACAGAATGTGAGGTCCAATTGACTATTTATCTTTAACCTGATGATGTGGCCCAATTTATTGCAATAAACATTGAAATGTCTCTCAATTGACTATTACTATTGCACCTGAGGTCCACTTGTGATTCTCCATCCATGTATTGACAAACATGGCTATTTGCTAAAATTTTATAATTGCTTCATGACACCTATTAATAATTTTTAATATATATATATAATTTTCTTATATTTTCCGAAACAAATTTCCGAATTGGAAAGCGAAATGTCCGAATAACCCGAGATGTTTCATTTTGGAAACAAACCGAAACGGCATCCGAAACGAACTTGACAACTATGGCACTGGGTCCCACTTGTGATAAATCTATGTGTTTGAAGGGTCGTACCTAGAAGGTAGCTGGATTTTATGGAGAAAGCAAACTTGGAATTGACAGTGATCAATGTCCATCAATGGTGTGGTTATGTCATAAATTAAGTTTTATCAGTTAAAATAAAATCAAATCAAATCAATTCAGTCCAATTATAAACGTACACCACTTTATGAAACATTTGTTTAAAAAGGAAGCTGGATGGAAATTTTTCATAAATTGAAGATAATGGACAACCATTCATATTTAACAGCGTGAAAGTTCAATTAAATTATACGAGGGTGAGATTCCCTGTACTGATAGTAGTGATCTTTTGTGGACGGCATCATCAATTTGACTGAGAGAAGTATTAGGTGTGGAGAGGACTCTAGAGACTTCAACTTTCACTTTTAGGATAATTATGGTTGGTAATAGGGATCTCATTGATAGAGTTTAGGATAATTATGGAGAGGTTTTAGGATAATTATGGTTGGTAATAGGGATCTCATTGAGAGATTTTAGGATAATTATTATTGGTAATAGGGATCTCATTGAGAGAGTTTAGGATAATTCAAATTCTAATCAAGCAATTTCTATTTTGGTTGGTAATAGGATCTCATTGAGAGATTTTAGGATAATTATTATTGGTAATAGGGATCTCATTGAGATAGTTTATGATAATTCAAATTCTAATCAAGCAATTTCTATTTTCTAGCAGAACACCATTTTAGGCTGGCTGCTGCCACGTGTCCCTCTCCAAGACATGACAGGTGTCCTCCTCCAGGAATTCTCATGAACTGTATACATCCCTTTAGTAATATAGATTCCACTTTCATGCACTTTTCTTCTTTCTCTATTGGGTGAGTGTTTCCCATTGGAATGAAGATATCCACTGTGAATTCTCATGATCAACAATAAACGGATCTCTACTTTTCTCGTTGTTTGAGGGGGTTTTCTATTTGAGTGAAGAATAAGGTATCTTAGGCTCATAATCAATCGGATTTGGCTTCCCTTGACAACATCATATCTACAACGAATAGATACTTCAATTAACAACCAGAATAGACTATTTTCAAAAATTATATAAAATTATATTTAGTATGAAAATCACTCAAATACATTATAGCTTAAAAGGGAATCTATGTTGCACTTAATATTAACTTATTGGTTGCATCTATTCCCATTCAGCCGAATTGCTCGAATCATAAGATTCGATGAAACGAATATCAAATTGTAAGATTCTTCACACATGAATCCTAAGATCATCTATAAATAGGATTCGTTATATAGATACGAATCGCTTTCCTTAAGATTCAGAATACGAAATGTAGGATTCAGATAACTATGGTTGCATGGATTGTTTTAAAATGAAGTATGTACCCGTGTCCAACACTTCTCAGAAACAACAACATATAGGATTCTCTAATGCATTCTTCTATTACAAATTTAATTATTCTTTACATAGTTGATAAACAAGTTTACTTCTTTTGAAATATAACTAAAATTGGAAAATAGTTGATTATTTAGAGAAGGACTAGTACATATATTCTTATTGATGTTGTTTTCCCATATCATTTGTATCTAAAAATTAACATTTAGTGAGAACTCAAGAGCTAAATCAGCTTATGGACAGCCCTATTGTGACTGTAGGAATTTGACAACTGTTTATTGTAATTCTGATCAAGGGAACTCTGGTTACATAGAAGACAGAAACAAACGATAATGGTGAGAACTGAGAACAAACATTGAGGTGAAGTATAAGCCAATAGCCCAAATATGTGAGCTTGTGTGGCTAAAACATCTTTTGAAAGAGTTCACAACTTCCAATAAATAGTTCAGTTCTAATTCACTGTGATGACCAAGCAGCTATTCATGTAGCCTGAAAGTAATCTCCATGAGCACACCAAGTATAGTGAGGCACTGAGGCTAACTGACATTTGTTTTTTATCAGAGAGAATGTAAGGTATATATTTGATATATTTGGACACCATTTTTCAATTAGACCATGCTTGCAGTTATCTTCAGAAAATCCCTTCCTAAAGATTAGAAGTGACACATTGCGGACAATTTAGGCATGATTATATCTATGCCTCAACTCGAGGGGGAGCATTCGGAAGTACATTTCATTTCATGTCTCTTTAAGCCCCATATCGTAAATTCTTTCTTTCTTATTTCATCTTTTTCCCGTTTAACCTTCCACTTATAGTCTGATTTTCGTCCATCAGTAACAACAGATTTAAAGTACACCCAAGCCAATTAAGATGAGTTTTTTTATTTGTAACATGAAATGCACCCACAACATCATGATTGTGACAATGAGCACCTTCAAACAGTGGTACGGGCTCTTGATAGTACTAACTGATTAGTGTGATAATGCCCAAAATTTCTTCTATCATGCAAAACTACAAAAATATGCTTTAACAAAATCCCATCAAATGGTTTGTTATAGTTGAATTGATACTGATTTTATGATACCATTTTTACGAGATATCTATAAAGGAATGCTATAAAAGACCTTACTTTAAAAAGGTGTTAATTTAGATTTATGATAAACTTAGCAATATAAAGGATGCTATAAAGGACCTTACTATACAAAGGTATTGATTTAGATTTATGATAAATTTAACAAGCTTGAAAAATTACTTCATTTGAAGTGACAATCACGAAACTAATGTAAATAATTTCATAGATTTTGGGAAATGAAAAGAGCTGGAGCTATTAGGTAGTGTTCTTTTAAGCATTTCCCTTTCATTCATGGACATAAAAACAGACCATAAGCATGCCTTTTTTGTTCTTTTTTTTTTTCTTTTTTCCTTTTTTTAGGTGATCGAAAGAGTGCAATTAGGCCTTAAATTCGAAAAAAAAAATATCTGAAACGATCATGGGAGTTCAAGAGGACACTAAATCAAGGAAAGAGTGGAGGAAGATCCACCAGGTTGTGAAATGGGAGGACTTCTATAAAGGAATGCTATAAAAGACCTTACTTTAAAAAGGTGTTGATTTAGATTTATGATAAATTTAACAAGCTTGAAAACTACTTCATTTGAAACAATCACGAGAATTGTGTAAAGTATTAGGTAGTGTTCTTCTAAGCATTGCCCTTTCATTCATGGACATAAAAACAGATCATAAGCATGCCTTTTTTGTTCTTTTCTTTTTTATTCTTTTTTCCTCCCTCCCTCCTCTCTCTCTCTCTCTTTTGAGGTGACTGAAAGAGTGCAATTAGGCCTTAAATTTGAAAATAAAAAAACTGCAAAGATCATGGGAGTTCAAGAGGACACTTATTCAAGGAAAGAGAGGAAGATCAACCAGGTTGTGAGATGGGAGGGCTTCATAATAGTATTTGTTGACAAACTGCCGGACAATGTTTCTATAGAAAGGGTGAGATCAGTGTTTTCCCCATATGAGAAAATGATGGATGTCTTAATCCTTAGAACAAATCAACACGAAAGCTATTGATGCCCTCCATAGAACAAGTCAAAAGGGATAGAAGAAGATGTTATGACTTTGTCCAATATTGGGATAGGGAGATGGCCAGGAAAGCTACTGATGCTCTCCATAGCAGTAGCTTCCAAGGTCGGATGCTGGTAGTGAAATTAACTACCTTCGGTGTCACAGAAGAGATATCATATAGGACATGTAAAAGCGGATAGAGCTGCCATGAGCGGGATGCACAAAGCCACCCACAATCAGCCACAGAGATCTGGTATGGCTAAAATATTCTCAGGTAATCAAGGCAGCAGTCTCATTCGCTCTCAGGTAGGGGGGAGTTCCTATGCTGAAGTGGTTTGAAAGGTAGAAGAAACAAAAGATACAAGCATGGTTGAAAAGAGCATTATCAAAGAAAATACAAGCTGATTATCTAACAGCCTAGCAGCGAGTTGTTAGATGGGAAGGTGCCATACATCTTGTCCAAGGTTTGTGAGAAGCCTATGATCTGAATGATGTGAGGATAATAGCCAGGTAAGGAAATGAGTTGCTCTTACTATCCATCAGCAGCCTTGAAGACACACTTTGGTCTAGAGCAGTTTTGAAATAGAATTCTCAGACTACTTCATCTAATAGGAGAGGTGATAACCAGGTGTTTTCAAGCCTCTTTGTTCTGTTTAGGTGAGGTGTATGGGGGTGTTTCTTCATGGCTGGAGTGGGGATACTTTCAGAAAATTTTGTGGTAGATTTGGGCAAGTGCTACGGGTTGCATAGGAAACTATTGTGAGATCCTGTCTTGAATTCAGAAGAGTTTGTTTGAGGGCTGAGTGTCAGTGGCAGACAAATGAGGTGGTGAACCTCGTTATCTTTTGCAACAGATAATCCATAGTGGTACAGAGGATATGAGATGCAGTTTCCAACACCACTGGGAAACCTTATCACAGAGAGGAGGAGATGTTTGAAGAACTTCTGGTAGTAAAATTGAAGACATGTTTCTGACACCATGTTTTTTAATGCGGTTTCAGTAACGATCGGTAAATGGGCTACATTAATTAAAGAATGTATATAGATAGCGTTCTTCACAATTGGGAGGCTTGTTTGTCTTGTGTCTCTTCCAAGGAAAGGAAGTGGGAAAGATGTTCACCCCCTCCAATTGGTTCCTTCAAATTCAATGTAGATGAGGCCTCTAAAGGTAAGCCCGGTCCAGTGGGATAGGTGGCATTCTTTGTGATTTCAATGGTGAAATTTCATTCTTGTACAAACTTAGAGGCATTAAAGATTCCAATGAAGTTGAGATTGTGGCTATTCTTGAGGCATTGAGGCCATATGTGGGTTCTTTCCGAGTCCAAAAGCCTTTGATATCTAAAAGTGACTCGGCAAATGCAGTTTCTAGGGTTTCCAGTGTTGTTGGCAATTCTTAGAAGTTCTTCTATTATCTCAAAGACATCTGTAATATCCTTGTTTTATAGTGTAATTCTTTATTGATTTATTTATAATTATATTACGTGGGGACTATTATTTTTTCTAGGTTCTCTAAAATAAACTGGGTTTAAGATATTATTAAGTGGGACCCTTGCACGTATGTTAGTAACCTTTTATTTAGGGGAAAGGGACCCATGTTTGAAGAGGGGATATATAAAAAGGGACCCAGCTCTTTATACAATGTACTCGACACTCATGGTAGGAGCCTTGCACAATGACTTGCGCACTTCAATCCCAAGAGAGATTCTTGTACAGCAGAGTTACTAGGTTAATCAAGGCACCAGTCAACTCCTTATAAACCTCTTTCACCTCTTATTCATCCCATATACCAATCAGCAGCAAATCATTCTCTAGGAAACCCAAATCCTAGGTTAGAGACAAGGAGAATTAGAGAAAGTTTGAAGGAGGAAGGACAGACCAGAGAATAAGAAGCTCTTATGGTTATGGATGTCTTATATCTTTTCCAAAATCAACAGAGCCACCATAGTTTACTCCAGGTGAGTGGAATCCTTATCTACTTGCGATGAATCCCAAATCCTTGGTACGCAATTGTTTTATGGTAAGATTAGTGATGATGATGATGATGATTAGACTGACTTTCTAGTTTTGTATGACTGCCACAGTAACTTTCTCTTCAATGTCGACATGTTTGGGTGTTGTAAGAGCACGGAATTCCCTTTTCAGACCCTAAAGTGTGTTTGGCAATTAACTAGTTAAAGTAAAGTGAAGTGAATCCAGACAAGAAATGACAAGTGGTCATATCAAAAGTACACAATTTTAAAATTCCCTCTAAATTTTTCAAAAAAAGTCAAAAAAGCAACCTCCTTTCTCCACTAAAAGACAAAAAACTCGACTTTTCTATACAAAAAGTCAAAAATTTTCCGTACCAAACAACTAAAAAAAAACACCATCATAACACCTTATATTTTATTCTCTTGATTTGATGCTTCACCTCACCATACTTCAATTCACCATACATCCAAACAGGCCCAAATGGGCAAGTTTGGCACTTTACTAGCATAGTAAAAGTGAAGTAAAGCCTCCATTTTTCAGACAAGATGTCACATCAAAAGCACTTTAATTCAAAACTCCCTCCATCTTTTTCAAAAAAAGTCAAAAAGCAACCACCTTTATCCACTAAAATACAAAAAAAAAAAAAAAAACTCCACTTTCCCATACAAAAAGTCAAAAAGATTCCATAACAAACAAGTAAAAATAAAATACCATCATAACCCACTTATATTTTATTCTTTCTTCAAAATCAACTTTACTTCTCTTGAATCTATTGATAGAGTTGCCAAACTTGTCACTTGCTGTCATAGGGTAGATAGGACCCTTAGACAATGATTCCTAATCAATATGTCCAAAAATCAGCAAGAAATCTCAACAGAATTGAATTCTGGCTGTCTGGGAGCAGATTCACGTTTTGGGTTTTGGGTTATGGGCTATGGGGCCCACATGGCTCACTTGTTCAAATATCAGAACCGTAGGATGGAAACAAGACTTATGGGCAAACTTGGTAGTGTACGACCCATATGGTTGGACCCAGTTGTTCCCACCATCCGTTTGACCGTTAAAGCAGTAGGCTTGAGGCCATATCTGGGAATGCCGGTTCTGGGTTATTCACATGTCGAGCCTTGTTTTTATATCTTTGAGAGTCTTATGAGTATTCTAGAATTTGCATTTAAGCCCTGTCTGCCCTGATGCTTTATAATAATTACAACCGAGCCTTTCATGGCTTACTTACTAGAGATTTCTTCAAATTATTCATTACTGAATATTCTAGATTTTTTCCACTGTTGACAGATTTGGACATAATCTATAAATTTGAGTTATTTTATATCATGAATTAAAGATGTTAGCATGTTCAATAAGCATGAAGAATGCATGTTAGACTGAATTGGATCTCAAGAACCCACCTACGAACCCTAACCCTTGGATGCGTCTGAATGGCATAAAATGATAAAGTAAAGAATTCCCTTATGTTTCTACATTGACCTATGGGATTATAGTTCTTTAAATATGAACAAGTGTCTCCATGCATGGTGCTAGATTCTAGTGTTTCCTCTTATAGTTGTGTGTTATGGCCTGAAACTCTGATCTTTGTTCTGTAAACATGCGATATGATGTGTATGTTTCTTTTATGCCTGCACAATGAGTTATGATGGATAAGGTTGCTAAGCCTTTTAATGGAGAAATATCTCAAACATAGCAGGGTAACTGTGCAACAGCTCTTACATTACTGGGTACCGATTATGGATTGGAATGGGGGGCAAGAAACCCAGAATTTGTGTAAGGGACTAATTCTAAGTTGCCTTGTTATTGGTATTGTGAACTACTTGCAAATTGATGATGAATCAAAACCATGGAATCTCTATGATGAATGATAATGTAAAAGATTAGATGGAACTACTCATTAGGCACCTCTAGATCACTAGAACATGAGGCAAGAGATGAGTTTCTTACATGTCTTTTAAGGCCATCAACTTCACTTACTCCTACGTCAATTGCGTTGTTTCATTAGCTATAGGTCAGCCCATAGTTACCTAGTTCGGTCTCCAGGGTTCCGAATCCTGTACAGTGCGTTTCGAATAGTTCGTAGTTCGAATAGTTCGTAGTTCGGTTCGGCGAATTTTACTTTTTGTAAAAGCTCAGTTCGTTGTAGTTCGGCCCATCTGTATTTCAAAAATAGGCACTTCTTTTTTTGGCGAGCAGGAGACTTCAACGAAAGTCAGTAAACTTTATTTTCTATCAAAGAGGAGTGATATATATATTAAAATAATTTTAAAAAGAAAGTAAAAAATAAAGCATAAAAAGTTAAATCAGAAGAGGAAAGAAAGAAAAATAGGTTTTTAGAAATAGAGTAGAACTCAAATTGTTAAAAATACCTATTTAATCTCAGTCCAAGCAAAGTTGCAGACGCTCAATCTCCTAATCACAAAAACTTGTGCACTTTAGGATTCCTCTAGAGTCTTTTGTGTTGGTGGTTTGCAAATGGCAATCTCTTCTGCAGTGTGCCACAAGGCCGGTTTCAGGTACCATGCTCCTCTTTTCTTCGTGGACAAACTTGCAAGAGGGTTTTTTCTTTGTTCAAGTAAAAGAACTTACAGAGGCTACATGGCCTTGCAAAGGGTAGAATGAGAAGAGAACTTCAATGATGGGACGTGTTTCTCTTCCCTCCATCCCAATCAATGAACTTTCCCACTTCTCTAGATGCAATTAAAATCCATTCTCTTTCCTCCATATACTCTCTCTCTCCTTTTGAGTGACGGACGCAATTAATAGTACAGTTCAAAAAAATTCCTAGGAAATCGTTACAAGAGTTGGGGCCACAGATTTGAACCGTCCAAAGTAATTTCCCATTGATTGACCATTTGATGAAAATTGTGGTAATGAATATGCATAATCGGTCGATCCAACGGTTGAATGAAGTCTAATTGATGTAATATTTGAGGATGCCCCATGTATATATATATATATATGATGTGTATTTTGAACCATTCAAATTTTAATAGGTGGGCTCCACTTTGGAGTTCCGCCCATTGAACCCATGATTTCTCCATGTTACAATTTCAGAGGCCATGTATGTCATTCATAGATCTACATCAATTACAGATATCGTTTCTATGTGCTGTCATCTCTTTGGATAGTAATTAAATTTTAAACAACCTTTCTGGATAGAACTTAGCATGTATATCTATTTGACTTAAAGCATGTATATCTTTTTCTTTTCTTTTTTTCCTTTTTTAACCTTTCTACCCTTACAAAACTTGATGTGGACCCCACCTATGGGAAACCCAATCCCATGTTACATTAAAATATTTAATAAGTTAAGATGCAAACATTAAATTATCATCATCAGCAACAACAACAACAACATTACTATTATTATTATTATTATTATTATTATTATATTATTATTATTATATTATTATTATTATGGTGACGATGATGATGATTAATGTTGGGCTTCTAATATATATATATGGGGAACATTCATATGCATCTTTCCCTCACCATAGGATGAGGGACACTTTCCTTTTTGGAAATTTTCAAGTACAAAATGTCCTTTTCAAGTACATAAGGTGAGGTACAAAATGTACTTTTCATGTGCAAAAAGGGGAGTATCCCTTACGCTATGGTGAGGGAAAGATGCATATGAACATTCTCCTATATGTATATATTGAATGGACTTACGAATCATATAGAACTACATCAAATTATATATTCGAATTAGTATAGAAAATTCATCGAACTCGAATTGCGAATCAAGCGAATTGAAAATCGAATTAACTAAGCCTACCCGGCGAATTTTCGAATTTGAGTAATTAGCAAATTGCGAATTGCGAATTCGAATTCGAACTGGTCGAACTGCGAATCAGGTAACTATGGGTCAGCCAGCCGTTCGACTTATAGTTTGTCCCCTGTGTTCAGGAGGCACCATTGAGGCGTAAGATTTTGAAAGCCTGTGCATACGATGGTTAGGCAGTGGTCCCAAGGTTAGAGTTAGAAATCTTAACCGGACTTAACAAGTACATTTCCTTATTATTTCACTCTCTGTTTTATTATATTGTTGTTTACACATACATGAATATCTAGGAATCTATTCACTTAGTGTTACTGATTTGTTTATTTCCGCCCCAATTCCAGGGGAGGATCCGTTCGATGTCTATGGCTGAGGGATGACAGGACGCGCATGTCAAATTAGAAGATTAGTTTAGATGATTTAAATTAATGTGTTTTAGACAGCAAAGACTTCATGAGGAGATTGTATATTTTTTTTATTTCTTACTTAGGGATTATTTTTATCATGGAGTTTGAATTGCTTTAATTTTTATTAAAGATGGAACCACTTAGGTACATGCCTGGTTATTTTGTGCTTATAACAATTTGATTTATGATGGTGAGTTGTTACTATTTGGATACAACACGGAGTCCGACAAAGACCCGGATTTCGGGTCGTGGCAACATCAGGTTTCTGTCTTCGTCCCTTCAGGTGGTATTTAACCATGTTCTTCAGTTGGCAACTGAGGAAGCGACGTTTGGCTATTATCCATTGGACATCTAGTGTTTTGCTTTCTGTGTAATTGTTTGGTGTTTTGGTTGTTTCTGCTTGGTTGAAGGGCATGATTCTTTTGTGTTTTGGTTGTTTCTAGTTGGTCGATAATGCTCTTATACATTCTTATATTTTTCTCATTGGTTTGTGTTTGTAAAGTTTTTTTTTCCTTCCATCTTTTCTTAATATATTTTACCAGTTACCAGGAAAAAAAGAAGGATTTTGGAAAATGGGGCGTCATTCATTATTACCTGTAATCATGTCCATACTAATATCTGTATCTGTACCTCACAGATCAGCATCTAGAACTTTTGAACATATAGAAACATGACAAGCTACAGATAGAAAGGGACTGAGAGTCTGGCTTATCTTACCTGCCTAGGACGCATGCTAGGCCGTGGCCCATGGTACTTGACCACTCCAGTCCATGAAGCCACAAACACACTGCACATTAACTCCACCAGTATCCTCTAAAGAAAAACACAGGTCAAAGAAGTTATATGTTTGTGTAAAAGATATAGTTAAATACTCTACTCAGAGGCAAAAGAAAAGAACTAAAACATTGAAACAGATCATATCACATAACATGCCAGCATTGTTTTCACAAAGAACTGTCTATGCAACTAGTACCAAGTACAGACATGAGCTCACCAAATGATGGGACACAACAACAAAGTACTAGTAATTTAGAGTGTTAATGACAACACTATTCTTCCATTTTGATGTTACAGGACTTGCTGTCAGTCCCTTGGACATGAGCATGAAATATGATGTTGTAATTACACCATCAAATTGGCCCTCTGAAACTCACAACATTGTCATTGTTGAGTGGTCAGAAAGGACCATGAAAGAGAACACTTGTTTGAGAAAAAACACATTTAAACTTCATGCGATAGAGGTCCAACTTCAGTGGCATAGGATCCAATGGCACTTTAACAAAATGCATGCCTGACTTTCATCCAATAAAATTAGTGGAGGAAGAACTAAAACTGAAATGAGATCACAATAACATGATCCTGTAAGAGTACCATATTTATTTGTAGCACTGAGGACTATTCCGGTAAATACATATATTGGAGGATAGTCAGCTCTGACATTTTGAGAGATGGCAATCGAACGCTGATGATGTTTTAAATGATTAAAATGCAATCCCCACTAGGGTCGACTGTTCTTCCATTATAAAGGGGCTGAATGCCCTGATTACATGCAAGTATAATTCTCTGATCTTATCTAGAGCCTAAAAATCTGATTTACAAACTAAGTATGTACAGGTGGCTTTGACTAAGTAATATATGAAGACGAGGCCCAAAATGGGTCTGGGCTTGGATTGACCCCCCCCCCCCCCCCCCCCCTCTCTCTCAAATTGATGCTGAGGAGTCATAAAGCAGCAATTTGGAAACAAGAAATTGATATCGAGGCCGAGGAAGTCCCTTTGTGAAGATATCTACAAACTGAAACTCTGTAGGAACATGAGGTAGACTAATGACATCCCGCTTATATTCATCCCGAATAAAGTGACAATCAACTTCGATATGTTTAGTACGTTCATGGAAGACTGGGTTTTCAGTGATTCGGATAGCCCCAGTATTGTCGGCATGCAAGGAAGTAGGAGAGGTTTGAGTGAACCCAAGTTCCGAAAGAAGACCCCGTAGCCATAAAATTTCAGAACAAGTAGAAGACATGGCCCTATATTCATCTTCCGTGGAAGATCTGGACACTCGTTCTTGTTTCTTGCATTTCCAACAAATGAGTGAATTGCCAAGGTACATGCACCAACCAGTAGTAGAATGACGTGTGTCCTGACAGCCTGCCCAGTCAGCATCCGCATAAGCACTCAAATGAAGAGGATTATCCTTCGGATAATATAAACCACGAGGGATAGTTCTTAGCAAATAGTGGATAATGCGCTTCACAGCTATCAAATGAAGGTGTCGAGGAGCGGTCATGAACTGGCTCACAAGATTAACAGCATAGGATATGTCAGGTCTAGTGGTGGTGAGATAGACAAGACTTCCCACCAGGTGCCGGTATACATGAGGATTAGGAAGAAGATCGTCATCATCTTTACTCAGCTTGAGATTTACCTCGGCAGGTGTATCAACAGGCGAAGAATCATAGAGGTCAGCCAACTCGATAAGGTCTGATGTGTATTTGTGTTGATTAACAAAGAGACCTTTGGGAGATTGATGCACCTCTAAGCCCAAGAAATAATGCAAAGGGCCCAAATCCTTCATATGAAAGTAAGTCCGGAGGGAATCTTGGAGAGATTTGATCATACCATTATCCGTGCCAGTGATAATAATATCGTCAACATACACCAGAAGCACAGTAATCCCGATAGATGTGTGGCAGAAAAAGAGAGAGGGATAATAAGGGCTCTGAGTAAAGCCAATTTCGCATAAGCGACCCCTAAAGGTTTCCAACCATGCCCAAGGAGCTTGTTTTAGACCATAAAGTGATTTTCGCAGCCGACAGACGGACCTCTTAGAGGGATATGGGACCCCTTGTGGTATACGCATATAGACTTCTTCATGCAAATCCCAACGGAGAAATGCATTTTTGACATCCATTTGGTATAATGACCAAGACTGAGATGCAGCAATGGCGAGAAGTAGCCGAACAGATGTCATCTTTGCCACAGGTGCAAACGTCTCCTCGTAGTCAATGCCATACTCCTGTCTGTTTCCAAGTGCCACAAGTCGAGCTTTGTGTCTATCCAAGGACCCATCATATTTAAGTTTGATCGAGTAGATCCATTTGCAACCAATGGGCTTAACTATTGAAGTACACTCCACAATATCCCATGTGTGATTCAGATCCAATGCATCTAATTCCTCCTTCATGGCCTGGTTCCAGCAATCATGTTGGACAGCCTGCAAATAAGAATTTGGGATAGAGATAGAAAAAAGAGTGGTCATCAAAGAAGTATGGGTAAATCCATACCGCTCAGGTAGTCTAGAATTTCTGGAGGAGCGACGTAAGGCAGGAGTAGGCGTTGAACCAGTTGTAGGTGGAGGATCAGGGGGAGGGCCATCTGCAGTGGGAGGTTTCTCCCGTCGGTGGTATACAAAAGCAGGATTAAACCTGTCAATCCAGGCCCATCCATTCTGGCCCATTTCTTGTACCCATTTATTGCTTTGTAATTAGTCAAAGTAGTTACTTAATTTTAGGATCTAAGATTTGTGATTGATTTGTAATTGATTGTAATTAGGGTAGATTGATTTGTAATTGATTATAATTAGGGTATTAAGCCCTTATATATACATTAGTCGATCCAAGAATGGGATACGACATTCATCTCTCTCTCTCTTGTTCTGTGTTTCATCTCTCTCTCTCTAAAAATTGTCATGGTATCAGAGCCTGAGGTCTCGAGTTCGAAACCACGCAGGGCAAAAATGCCCCATGCCGCGTTGTGTGTTTGTGCGGGCGCAAAATGCGCAGGGCAAAAAGGCCCCATGCCGCATTATAGTCTTGTGCGGGCGTGTGCTTCGGATCCGGGCGGTGTCCCGCCCAAGGGGGAGTGTTAAGTAGTTGTTTGTGCAGTTTCCTATCACCAATTGGTTTTGGGATTACTGGCTAGCAACTTTGACATGATCTTCTCCGAATTCATCTTCCATTCATTGGGAGCCTGTTTATGATCATCTTCTTCAGCCAGATCATATCTGATCTTCCCTGATCATCTCAGATCAGGAGTGGCCCACCTGCGATCATCACCACTACATCAGCGGATTAGTCCATCTTGTTCGCCTGAAGCTTCTTGGATTTGTGAAGAATATTTCCCTGTTTTTTTTATCATCAGAGATCAAATTTACAGTCCAGTCATCTGTGATCTTCACTGATTGTCTCAGATCTGACGTGGCCCACCTGCAATCATCATCTGCTTCACAGCTGACTCACCCCATCTTGGTCGCCTGGTTTTTTACATCTTTATGGAGATTTTCTCAAGATTTATGGATCATCAGAGGTAGGCCATATATCTATTTTTGTGGGACGTCAGTTTTGTCCATATCTTTCCATCTCAGCCGCCCAAAAAGTTTGATTTGGATTAGTTTTGCCTGAGACTGCTTCCAATAGTTGCGGAAATTTGTTGAGCACCTATCCTCTTCCTCAAATCTGACAGCAGATCAATTGGTGAGATCCACGTGAAAATCTAGACACTGACGACCAGGTCGTCTGTGTCACAGTGCCTACGTTAGTATTTTTTTTGCTGAGTACTGTTCTGGATTATTGTTTTTCTGTGCACTACTTTTGTTCCAATATTTATTCTATGGATTCTGGGAACTGGTCTGGATCTCTTCACTCATCAGACTGTAGTTTGGACTATATCAGTTCTTCTTTCTTGTTTTTTAGTCATGGAAAAACACGAGATTGCCCCGATTCGCTTTGATGGGACAAATTATACCTCATGGGCCTTCCAATTTCAAATTTACTTGGAAGGAAAAGAACTCTGGGTACACATTGATGGATCTGATCCTCAACCTACGGAAGATGATAAAAAGATTTTAGCTTGGAAGACAAAGGATGCTAAAATCAAGACTTGGTTGCTGAGATCTGTTGAGTCACATTTTATTCTCAACTTAAAACCCTGCAAAACTGCCCATTAAATGTGGGACTATCTTCAGAAAATTTATCAACAAGGCAATGCTACTCGACAGTTTCAATTGGAACTTGAAATCTCTCAATTCACTCAAGGCACCCAGACTATTCAGGAGTATTACAATGGCTTCCGCCGCCTGTGGTCTGAATATGATGAGATTAAGTTTGCCACGATATCTGCTGCACTTTTACCGAAATTGCTTCCATTGCAGCAAAGTAGTCATCGGGATCAGTTTCTTATGAAACTTCGTCTGGAGTTTGAAACAGTTAGATCGAACTTGATGAGCAGGGCTCCTCTTCCCAGCCTGGATGCCTGTCTTCAAGAACTTCTACGGGAAGAAGAACGTCTTCTTACTAAAACTACTCTGGAACAACAGAAATCTGCTGAAGCTCCATTTGCCTATGTTGCAACAGCCAAACAACCTCCTCCTCGGGACATCAGTAAAGTTCAGTGCCATAACTGCAAAAAATATGGACACTATGCAAATCAATGCAAGGCAAAAATTTGCAGATATTGTAAGGCCACTGGACATGTTATTGAAGAATGTCGGAAGAAGGCTCGCAATTCTACTTCCCGCAATTATGTGCAGTCCGGCTCTTCCACTGTGTCATCACCTCCTACTGCTTACACTATGACCACTCCTCCATATGCATCGTCTGACTTCAGTGGTTCTCTGCAGTATGATTCCTCCTCACAGCCTGGTTCCTCATCACAATCTACGTCTCCTGCTCCTCTCACCCCTGAGATGGTTAACCAAATGATCATCAATGCCTTAGCATCCATGAACATCGCCGGTACGGCTTCCTCTCTTTCTAATACATGGTACTTAGATTCTGGAGCAAGTAATCATATGACCTCTTCACCCGTAACATTACAGAATGTTGTTCCTTACACTGGGAATCTCACTGTTCAAGCTGCCAACGGAGATCATCTCCCTATCACCTCTGTTGGTGATACCCGCCCTTACCCTTAACCAATGCTTTGGTTTCTCCTCATCTTGCTACTAATTTGGTTTCTGTGGGTCAACTTGTTGACAATAATTACACTGTCTCCTTTTCTTCTTCTGGCTGTGTTGTGCAGGACCAGGAGTCGGGGGAAGTGATCGCGAGGGGGCCTAAGCGTGGCAGACTTTTTTCCTTACCTCTGCCTTCTGTTATTGAGAAACATGCTTTACATCAGTTCTTTTGTTTTTTTATTCAGAATAATTGTCGTTTGTGGCATAATAGACTTGGTCATCCGAATGCTTCTACTATGTCTACATTATTTCAATCTGGATTAATAAATAAACCTGTTCATTTTGCTTCTTTTGAATGTGATGCTTGTAAATTAGGTAAAAGTAAAACTTTACCCTTTGCAACCTCTCACACTCGGACCACTGCATGTTTTGATTTAGTTCACAGTGATGTTTGGGGCATTGCTCCAACCCTTTCACATAGTCATTTCAAGTATTTTGTAACATTCATTGATGACTATAGCAGATTTACTTGGATTTATTTATTACATTCGAAGTCTGATGTTCTTAATGCTTTTAAATTTTTTGTTCAATATGTTGAAAACCAATTCTCTAAATGCATTAAAACTTTGCGCTCAGACTCAGGGGGGGAGTATGTTTCCAAAGATTTTCAATCCTTTTTAAACCATAAAGGAATCATTTCTCAACGTACCTGTCCGTACACCCCACATCAAAATGGAGTCGCGGAACGGAAAAATAGACATCTTCTTGATGTCACTAGGACTCTTTTGATTGAATCATCTGTTCCCCCTCGTTTTTGAACTAAAGCTCGAACCACGGCTGTCTATCTCATTAACCGCCTTCCATCCCCTACCATTGGTCATTTAACACCTCATTTTAAATTATTTGGTCATCATCCTGTGTTTGATCACCTACATACATTTGGCTGTGTTTGCTTCGTTCATCTCCCTCCCACAGAAAGAACAAAACTAACAGCTCAATCTCGCAGGTGTGCCTTCTTGGGTTATGCCACTAATCAAAAAGGTTTTGTTTGTTACGATCCCATTGGTCGTCGCATCAGGGTTTCTCGAAATGTTATTTTCTTTGAAAATCAATATTTCTTCCACACTCACGTGGACTGTCCTCATTCCTCTTCACCAGCTCTATTACCAGGTTTTTCAGAACCACTTTCTGTTACTAGGTTTAATCCTGCTTTTGTATACCGCCGACGGG
The DNA here is from genome assembly GCA_012931725.1 of Litsea cubeba. Classification (NCBI taxonomy): domain Eukaryota; kingdom Viridiplantae; phylum Streptophyta; class Magnoliopsida; order Laurales; family Lauraceae; genus Litsea; species Litsea cubeba. Next base: position 1,395,814 of record CM022951.1, read on the forward strand.
AGCAACCTCCCACTGCCGATGGCCCTTTCCCTGATCCTCCACCGACAACTGGTTCCACGCCTACTCCTGCCTTACGTCGCTCCTCCAGAAATTCTAGACCGCCTGAGCGATATGGGTTTACCCATACTTCTTTGATGACCACTTTATCTTCTCTCTCTATCCCAAGCTCTTATTTGCAGGCTGTCCAACAAGATTGCTGGAACCAGGCCATGAAGGAGGAATTAAATGCATTGGATCTGAATCACACATGGGATATTGTGGAGTGTCCTTCAGCAGTTAAGCCCATTGGTTGCAAATGGATCTACTCAGTCAAACTTAAATCTGATGGGTCATTGGATAGACACAAAGCTCGTCTTGTGGCACTCGGAAATAGACAGGAGTATGGCATTAACTATGAGGAGCTATGATGCCCGGATACGGACACGGGTACGGATACAGGACACGGGAACGAGAATCCGATACGTCAACTTCAAAATTTTAGGATACGGATACGGGTACGGCATTTTTAAAAATATATAAATATAAATATTTAATTAAAATTTTATTTTAAGTGAGATATTTATTTTATGGTGAGGCCAACTAAGTGAATCAATTTTTCAACACAAGGTAGACTGCTAGGCCAATAGCCTAATGTAGGAAAAAGAGGGGACCGGATAAGTTCCCCAATAGTAAGAAAACAAAGATAAGAAAAAAAAAGGTGGGCCATACTCGTTTTAAAGAAAAAAGGTGAAAGGGCCTTTTGCTTGATGAGCACTCCAGCGTGTTCACATGTTTTTAAAAAGGATACCAACGTATGGGCCTACTCGAGTACTCCAACGTATTCTAAAAAAAAAAAAGACTTGTTAAAAAACTAGCGTACGTTTTATAACAAAAGAAAATCCATAAAGGACCTTTTGCCCCTTTTCAAGGCTACTCTGATGTACGAACAAGAGGAGAAAATGAAGTAGAAAAAAGGGAGAAAGAAGAAGAAGAACTTCTCCGGTACTGGCCTCTCCTTGCATGTTGATGTTCATGCTATTTCGGACAGTGATGTGGAACTTGGTGGTGTTGCTTCGATTGGTCAACAGCAAAAGCAAAATGAAGGAGAAAAAGAAGAAGAAAGAAGAAGATGAAGTAGTAGTACCTGATTGATGCTCGACTCCAGCGATAGCTTCAGTTTGGCATCACATGACGGCAGCGGCAATAGCCCAGTCCGGCAGATGATAGGTGCAGATCTGCTTCCTTTTCCATCTATTTCTTCCTATTCCAGCTCAAATCCTTCTCTCGTTTTTTCTGTTTTTTCTTTTTCTTTCTTTAGTAGACACATGCACATCTCTCCCTATCTCCCTGCTGTGTTTGTTTTTTAAGAGGGTTTAAGGTTTTCTGTCAGCCTTGCCGTATCCGAAAATTTTGAGCCGTATCCCTAGCATATCTTGCCATATCCCGCACCCGTTTCCGTATCGTACCGTGTCGGTACGGGTACCATGGGGCAAATGCCGTATCCGGGTATCATAGATGAGGAGACGTTTGCCCCTGTGGCAAAGATGACATCTGTTAGGTTACTTCTTGCCATTGCTGCATCTCAGTCTTGGCCATTATACCAAATGGATGTCAAAAATGCCTTTCTCCATGGTGACTTGCAGGAAGAAATCTATATGCGTATACCACAAGGCATACCCTCTCCCTCCAAGAAGTTCGTCTGTCGGCTACGAAAATCTCTTTATGGACTCAAGCAAGCTCCTCGGGCATGGTTCGATACCTTCAAGGGTCGCTTATGCGATATTGGCTTTACTCAAAGCCCTTACGATTCCTCTCTTTCTCTCCCACACACCTACTAGGGTTACTGTGCTTCTGGTTTATGTGGACGATATTATTATCACTGGCACGGATGATCGTATGATCAAATCTCTCCAAGATTCTCTCCGGACTTACTTCAATATGAAGGATTTGGGCCCTTTGCATTATTTCTTGGGCTTAGAGGTGCATCAATCTCCCAAAGGTCTCTTTCTTAATCAACAAAAATACACATCAGACCTTATAGAGTTGGCTGACCTCCATGATTCTTCACCTGTTGATACTCCTGTCGAGGTAAATCTTAAACTAAGTAAAGATGATGGCGATCTCCTTCCTGATCCTCATATATACCGGCGCCTGGTGGGAAGTCTTATATATCTCACCATCACTAGACCTGACATCTCCTATGCTGTTAATCTTGTGAGCCAGTTCATGACAGCTCCTCGTCATCTTCATTTGACAGCTGTGAAGCGGATTATTCGCTATCTCCTGCGAACTGTTCCTCGTGGTCTATATTACCCAAAGGATAATCCTCTTCATCTGAACGCTTATGCGGATGCTGACTGGGCGGGCTGTCCAGACACACGCCGTTCTACTACTGGTTGGTGCATGTACCTTGGAAATTCTCTCATTCCTTGGAAATGCAAGAAACAAGAATGTGTGTCCAGATCTTCCACGGAAGCTGAATATAGGGCCATGTCTTTTGCTTGTTCTGAGATCTTATGGCTACGTGGACTTCTTTCAGAACTCGGGTTCGCTCAAACTGCTCCTACTCCATTGCATGCTGATAATACTGGGGCTATCCGCATCACTGCAAATCCAGTCTTCCATGAACGCACCAAACATATCGAAGTCGACTGCCACTTTATTCGGGATGAATATAAGCGTGATGTCATTCGGCTACCTCATGTCCCTACAGAGTTTCAGTTTGCTGATATTTTCACTAAGGGACTTCCTCGGCCTCGACATCAATTTCTTGTCTCCAAATTGCTGCTTTATGACTCCCTAGCATCAATTTGAGGAGGGGTGTCAATCCAGGCCCATCCATTCTGGCCCATTTCTTGTACCCATTTATTGCTTTGTAATTAGTCAAAGTAGTTACTTAATTTTAGGATCTAAGATTTGTGATTGATTTGTAATTGATTGTAATTAGGGTAGATTGATTTGTAATTGATTATAATTAGGGTATTAAGCCCTTATATATACATTAGTCGATCCAAGAATGGGATACGACATTCATCTCTCTCTCTTGTTTTGTGTTTCATCTCTCTCTCTCTCTAAAAATTGTCAAAACCTAGTAACAGAGGTTTGATCCGAAAAACCTGGTAAGAGAGCTGGTGAAGAGGGATGAGGACAGTCCATGTGAGTGGAAGAAATATTGATTTTCAAAGAAAATAACATTTCGAGAAACCCTGATACGACGACCAATGGGATCATAACAAACAAAACCTTTTTTATTAGTGGTATAACCCAAAAAAGCACACCTGCGAGATTGTGCTGTTAGTTTCGTTCTTTTTGTGGTAGGTAGATGAACGAAGCAAACACAGCCAAAGGTATGTAGATGATCAAACACAGGATGGTGACCAAACAATTTAAATTGAGGCGTTAAATGAGCAATGATAGGTGATGGAAGGCGGTTAATGAGATAGACAGCCGTGGTGAGAGCTTCAGTCCAAAAACAAGGGGGAACGGATGATTCAATCAGAAGAGTTCTAGTTACATAAAAAAGATGTCTATTTTTCCGTTCCGCGACTCCATTTTGTTGTGGAGTATACGGACAGGTACGTTGAGAAATGATTCCTTTATTGTTTAAAAAAGATTGAAAATCCTTGGAAACATACTCCCTTCCTGAGTTAGAGCGCAAAGTTTTAATGCATTTAGAGAATTGGTTTTCAACATAGTTAAAAAAATTAATTGCATTAAGAACATCAGACTTCGAATGTAATAAATAAATCCAAGTAAATCTGCTGTAGTCATCAATGAAGGTGACAAAATGACTATGTGAAATGGTCGGAGCAATGCCCCAAACATCACTGTGAATTAAATCAAAACATGCAGTGCTCCGTGCGTTAGAGTTTGGAAAGGGTAAAGTTTTACTTTTACTTAATTTACAAGCATCACATTCAAAAGAAGCAGAATCAACAGGTTTATTTATTAATCCATATTGAAATAAAGTAGACATTGTAGAAGCATTTGGATGAACCAGTCTGTTATGCCACAAACGAGAATTATTCTGAATGAAAAAACAAAATAACTGATGTAAAGTTTTATTCTCAATAACGGAAGACATTGGTTAGGAAAAAAGTCTGCCACGCTTAGGCCCCCTCGCGATCACTTCCCACGACTCCTGGTCCTGCACAACACATCCAGAAGAAGAAAAGGAGACAATGTAATTATTTTCAACAAGTTGACCCACAAAAACGAAATTGGTAGCAAGATGAGGAGAAACTAAAACATTGGTTAAGGGTAAGGGGCCAAGGGTATCACCAACAGAGGTGATGGGGAGATAATCTCCGTTGGCATCTTGAACAGTGAGATGACCAGTATAAGGAACGACATTCTATAATGTTATGGGTGAAGAGGTCATATGGTTACTTGCACCAGAATTTAAGTACCAGGTATTGGAAAGAGAGGAATCAGTACCTGCGATGTTCATGGATGCTAAGGCATTGATGATCATTTGGTTAACCATCTCAGGGGTGAGAGGAGCTGTAGACGCAGATTGTGATGAGGAACCAGGCTGTGTGGATGAATCATACTGCAGAGAACCACTGAAGTCAGATGATGCATATGGTGGAGTGGTCACTGTGTAAGCAGGAGCCGACGACACAGTGGAAGTACCAGGGCCTGATTACACATAATTGCGGGAAGTAGAATTGCGAGCCTTCTTCCGACACTCGCCAATAACATGACCAGTGGCCTTACAATATCTGCAATTTTTTGCCTTGCATTGATTCACATAGTGACCATATTTTTTACAGTTATGGCACTGAACTTTACCGATGTCCCGAGGAGGTTGTTTGGTTGTAGCAACATAGGCAAATGGAGCCTCAGCAGATCTCTGTTGTTCCAGAGTAGTTTTAGTAGCCAGACACTGTTCTTCACGCAGAAGTTCTTGAAGGCAATCATCTAGGCGGGGAAGAGGAGCCCTGCTCATTAAGTTCGATCTAACTGTCTCAAACTCCAGACGAAGTTTCATGAGAAGCTGATCCCAATGACTACTTTGCTGTAACAGAAGTAATTCTGGTAGAAGTGCTGCAGATATCGTGGCAAACTTAATCTCATCATATTCGGACCACAGTCTGCAAAAGCCATTGTAATACTCCTGAATAGACTGGGTGCCTTGAGTGAATTGAGAGATTTCAAGTTCTAATTGAAACTGGCGAGCAGCATTTCCCTGTTGATAAATTTTCTTAAAATAGTCCCACATTTCACGGGCATTTTTGCAGGGTTTGAGGATGAGAATAAAATGTGACTCAACAGAGCCCAGCAACCAGGTATTGATTTTAGCATCCTTTGTCTTCCAAGCTAAAATTTTCTTATCATCTTCCTCAAGTTGAGGTTCAGATCCATCAATGTGTGTCCATAGTTCTTTTCCTTCCAAGTAATTTGAAATTGGAAGGCCCATGAGGTATAATTGGTTTCATCAAAGCGAATCAGGGCTATCTCATGTTTTTCCATTACGAAAGAGTAGTAAGAAGCACACACAAATCAGTTACTGTCAATGAAAAACAGGGTGTTGATCCTTTATGTATAGAGAAAACCAAGTCGTAAAATTGTGGAAATTGGGCAGCAGCACCGTTGTAGTCCAATTGTAGACGAATTAGACCACAATTACAATGCTAATAACACAATCAGATAGCAACCAACAGCCAAGATCTGATGAATGGCCAGACCAGTTCCCAGAAGCCACAGGATAAACAGGGTATAAAACCAAAACAGTAGATAAAAAAAAAACAGCAGCAATCAGTAGTAAGCAGCAACAGTAGAGAGAAACCTCAGCAATCCAGTAACAAGCACCAATAAATAGTAGGAATTAACAGCAGGGATCAATAGAAGTCATCGACAGTAGAGAGAAAAAAGGCAGCAGCATCAATCGCAAGCAGCCACAGTGCAGGGATGAAAAAAACGTCCCTGTCGTCAGTGGGTAGATCCACACGTGGGCCCCACTTGGTGATTGTGACACAGATCAGAGTGTGGGGATGAAAAGAGAGGAGTTTTATGCAACAACTAGAAGTGGTCGCATGAAGATCAAATCCAAATCTAGGATTTGGGACGGCCGAGATGAAAACTATTGGAAAAGAATGAATATTCACAAAAATTGGTAGAAGACCTACCTCTGATGATCAATAAATCATGAAAAATTCGTCATAAATCCAAGAACCTTCAGGCGACCAAGATGGTAGTGTTCCGCTTATGAGTTGGTGATGATCACAGGTGGGCCACGTCTGATCTGAGATGATCAGGGAGGATCAGAGATGATCCGGCTGAAGAGAATGATCACATATACTGGCGTCTAATGTCTGGAAGATGATTTAGGAGAAGATCACATATCACAGACCTTGCTCTGATACCATGACATTTTGGGAGATGGCAATCGAACGCTGATGATGTCTAAATGATTAAAATGCAGTCCCCATTCGGGTCGACTGTTCTTCAATTATAAAGGGGCTGAATGCCCTGATTACATGCAAGTATAATTCTCTGATCTTATATAGAGCATAAAATCTGATTTACAAACTAAGTATGTACAGGTGGCTTTGACTAAGTAATATATGAAGACTGGGCCCAAAATGGGCCTGGGCTTGGATTGACAAGCTCTATCCTACAAGAATCAACAGAAATTTGATACTTCTCTGCTGAAAACTGAAACCAATACCAGGATCTGCAACCTCTCTCTCTCTCTCTCTCTCTCTCTCTCTCTCTCTCTCTCTCTCTCTCTCTCTCTCTCTCTCTCTCATTTCTATTCCAAGAAATGACACAAGCCCTCCTTCCTTTGTCAGGAACCAATTGAACTCTCTCTCTCATTTCTATTCCAAGAAATGACACAAGCCCTCCTTCCTTTGTCAGGAACCAATTGAAAACTTGATATGCACACCAAGAGAAGTGACAAATACTTCTCTCCATATAACAATGACAAAGGAAACACGTGCCTTGTCTCAACTTCACTCACATCTCTCCATCCTTTTTAGAGGAAGGACAAAGCGCCCCTTCTCTTTTCTCTGTTCATGCAAAAGAGAACGAGCGACCGACTCCAAATTTTTTCGATTTCCTAAGACAAACCAAGACCCAAAGTGTGCTTCTTCGAGACCCTATCTCAAATGTTGTCAATCGCAAAACACAAGTGAGGCACTAATACCAATTGTTTAGCATGAGCATGTGGAGCCGAGAAACTTGCTATTGACAATCAATCAAGCCACACAAGAGAGACATGAGAGATTTACGTGGTTCAGCAATGTGCATACGTCCACGAACAAAGAGAAACCTCTTTACTTTGCACTCTTAGATTTTGGGTTACAAGTTACATGATATATATAACTCTCTCTTTCTTAATCCTTGAGAAAGCCCTGGGACAACAGCAAAAATAACTCTGACCCAAAGCATGCTTCCAAGCTAACCCAATGGACCAATCCAGTTAACCCAGAATACAAGACATAAACCCAACAAGCGAAGTGAATGCCCAAATTTAGTAATGTGAATTTTACCCATGGGTGAGAATTTCGTTTCAAAGCCCATCTGGGTTTGGCCTCCAAATGGAAATATTTCGACCAAAATGGAATTTCAGCAGAAGATTTCAAAGTTATGTTTAGGAAAAATATACATATGTAGAAAAATTAAAAAATCTTAAATTATAAAATAGCATATAAATTATATATTTAATTTATTCTACCAAATTAATAATGCAATATGTTATTTGACTTATGTCTACATGCCAAATTAGTAATTTTTAAGGTTTTTAATGTTCCATAAGTAGGCCTAATAGAGGGTACAAGTAAAAGAGAAAAAAATTTGAACGCTCAAGGCCTTTAGTGCTCTTTTCTTTATGACAATCAAAATCCGAAAATTCAGCCCAAATATATCGAAATCTAGACTAAGTTCTTTCAAAGGGGCTGTTTGATTCAGGCCATTGTCCGAACTCCGAAACAAAATTATTTGACCATTTTGGCCAAAAAGAACCGAAATTCTCAACTATGCTTCTTATACCCTTACCTGGTCTAAGATCAGGGCACATCCTGTCAGTCACTAAAGTTGTTAAGTCCTGTTCAATCCCGACTCAAAGACTATCCACCTGTAAGTTTGTATTATACTATGTTTCCACATATTCTTTTCTTAAAATATTTCCAAAAACAGTAGGAGATTGTTGTATTTTTTTGTAATACTCTATACTACTTTAACTAAAAAAAAAAAAGTAAGAAATGTGGTTGAAAAAAAAAAATGTTTCGAGACAAGTAAAATTTTTGGTGGTTGGTGGGAAAACCAAATCTAGATTTTAATTCTTAACTTACTTTTTCGAAAACCATGAGTCCCACATGATTAGGAATGGGAGAAATCATATTTAAAAAAAAAAGAAAAAACTCTTCATCTCTTCATCTTCTTCAAGCCTCCATTTCTAGAGACTTACATGTCTCACCTTGAGCAAAATAAATTTTCAAAATTCAGTATTATAATGAAATATATATTATAAAGAAAGGGAAAAAATGGAAAGAAGGAAAGAAGAAATTGAGGAAGAAGGATCCAATGGTTCACTACGGAAATATGAACCTTTGAATGTTACCAAACAGTTTTTATAAGCTTGTTTCTCAAAATTTCGTTTTTCGTGTTTGTTGGTTTCACTCTTCAAGAAGTTACAATCGCAAGCAATCTAAACAGAGTTGTGTCCTTTCCTTTAAAACGGTAAGATACTAGAACCATGAATCCCTATATCTTCTATAAATGAAGGGTTCACTCCATTTCCTGGGCAGGCAATCTGCTCCAATAACAAAATAGTAGCAATTACTCGTACAAATTATAAAAAAATAATAAAAATAAAAAAATAAAAAACATCATCAAAACCAAACACAGGCCAACTATAATTACTTAAATTTATTAAAAATATCAAGTTAATAACAACTAAAACACAATGAGTGCAGGAATTCTATAGTTCTTGAAATTTATTTTTCACTATTTGAGTTCTTTTATGAATTGAATTGTTCACAATTTAAGAATTATATGGGTTTGAGGTATGACTCAATCTGACTCAAAACAAATCCCATCCGACTCTGCAAAGTCACCATGACTCGAGGGTCACCAATTTTCACTCCGAGTCCAAGTTTTAAAACCCTGGCTAGATTGTCTTAAGTGTGTGGTGTGGAACAGTGTTGCATGATCCATTAATTCTGCATTACACAAATCCAGCCTATAGCACAAATTGTGCAACATCATCATTTGAACATTACATTGGATCTCGTGCTTTTGACTATTTTCTTGATAATTGTTTGCTGGATTTTATTAATTAGTGTGTGAAATTTGCATTGAAATATCCAAATTCATTTTCTTCGAATTTCAGCCTAGATTAAAATTGATTTAGAGAAGCCTAAACTAATCCAGATCAACCTCAGTTTGGTTCGGACTATCGTGATCATGTTCGACCAACATCCTCATTATTGCATCAATAAGCCATTGATTTGAGGGTTAGAATTTTTAACAAAGTAAACTTGTAAATTTCAATAAATATCTAGCTATTGAGGAGCTCATCATATCAATGGAATGGATCACCAACTACTGATCCCACCATTCATAAAAAATTGAGCATAAAAAACTACATATTTTCCTAAGGCTCCAAACAATAACACCTCAGCGAAGAAACTAAGTGAAAGTTTAGCAATGACAACAAGGTTAGCTATGCATGATTCTCATTGCAACTAGTGATCGTACAGGACCTTTCACAACAAGGCCATTAATGTATAGATTTTGGGGGGAAAAGATGAAACTAGGGATATCACTTCAAGCAACACAAAAGCCCCATGTAATCTCAATTTCAAGTAATTTTCAATATTCAACTTTTGAAAATCAATCTATCTATACATAGGCAAGTAAGTGTTAAAGCAGTCATGAATTCTTTACCAAAAAAAAAAAGCAGTCATGAATTTACAAAGGTTAAAGTTACCAAGTCAAAATAGTAACAACAAGGGTGCATGGCCAACCTCTAATTTTCGCCTCAACTTATCATGCCCTCTCAAAAGAAAATTTACAGGAATAAAGGAGGAAAGGAATACTATCCATCCTACTGCCAAGACAATGACCCTGCAATTTTAAATGAATACCTGTCAAACTATCCATCAAGCCAATAGGCAATGCTCAAAAAACTCAATTTTATTCACAATAACTCAAGTACAATGCAGAAGCTTGGTATAGTAGAAAAGTAAAACCAAGCATATTTAGATAACACTTGATACCAGAAGAAAGTAAACAGAAAAGATCACTATTTATCATAAATAAGTGATATCATGCAAACTTCTCATTTATAAAAAAAATAAAAATAAGAATTACATGATATAATTGCTTTTATTGTCAACAAGAAAAAAAATTAATGATAAGAAAATTCGTATGCAAACAAAGTGAAAGTTTTCTTAGGCAGATGAAAGAGGAGTTAGAATAACTCTTGTCAAACAAGATAGTTAGTACCAAATAAGGAAAAATTAAATAGTAAACCAAAGACAATAATAAGAAAGAAAACTGCAGATGCTAAACTCAAGTGATGCAGATTGATTTCCATGAACTAATAAAGATCAAGAAGATTAATAATTTGACGCTAGTGATCAAACATGAAAAGCGTGGACAGACTTGTGCCAAAGGAACAATTGCGCCTCAAACAAACCCGGACATTGAAGAAATTATGACTGCAAGAGCTGTTTTGAAGGAAAAAAAAATACAGGGTGTCTTTTGGAATTTCCAGAAATTATGAATCTCTTAGGAGAGCCTAGTGTGCAGCAACTTTGGGGGCCTGATTTTCCGCTTCCCTGACAGCGTTATCAAATCTACCAACTAAATCAGTTTCAATAGAAAATGGCAAAAATGAAGAAGCTCAGAACTAATTCCCACGATTTCAAGGTCTCACAAATGTTTTTATTTATTTATTTTATCGCAAAGGCTCTTGAATGAGATATTAAGAACAAAATCATTTCTAGATGAATGGAGAAGAAGGTTTGAGTACCCATATATACGAAGAAAGGATATATACAAAGTTGCGCCAATTATCATGGGATTAAATTTATGAGTCATAGTATGAAACTATGGGAGAGAGTACTGGAGTAAAGACTTAGACAAATGATCAAGATATCCGAAAATCAATTTGGTCTCGTGCAAGGGAGGTCAAGTACAGAAGTTATCTTTTCACTTTAAAAAATACCGTGAGAATAGGAAAAATCTTCATATGGTCTTCACCGATCTGGAGAAAGCTACGATAGGGTACCTATAGATTTAATTTGGGGGAGGGGGGTTATTTAATAAAATAAGTGTACCAAGAGGTTGTATTGACATGATTAAAGACATGTATAAGGGAGTGGTAACGAGTGTGAGAACTATTGTAGAGAAACAAGGGAGTTTCCGGTAACCATAGGTTTGCACCAAGGGTCGGCTTTAAGCACTTATCTCTTTACACTGATAATGGATGAGTCAAGTGCTCATATTTAAGAGGTGGTACCTTGGTATATGTCGTTTTTCCAAATGATATAGTGTTGGTAGATAAATTGGGAGATGGTGTTAATGCGAAACTTGAGAGAAGGCAGGAAGCTTTGAGTTCCAATAGCTTTAAAGTCAGTCATATAATGACATAATTGCAACTTCAATAGGGATGTGTGTAAACCCAGAACGTGCCCGAGAATTAAAGCTCAAGAGATAGACAAAGAAATTCATTCTAATACCTTGGCTCAATAATTAGTGAGGATGGAGAGACTGTGGTAGAGGTCAAATATAAGAAAAGAGCAAGATGGTTGAGGTAGAGACTTGTTTCTAGAGTGCTTTGTGATTGGCTAATACCAGCAAAATTAAAGGAAAAAATTTACAAGATAACAATTAGACCAGCTATGGCCTGTGGAGTATAATGTTGGCCAGTCAAGAAATAACATATGCACAAAAAGAGTGCAGCAAAGAAAAGAATGTTGACATGGATATTGCGTAAAACTAGGAAAGATAGGATTAGAAATGAATGCATTCAGGAGCATGTGGAGACTTGTTTCTAAAGTGCTTTGTGGGCTAATACCAGCAAAATTAAAATACAGGATAGCAATTAGACTAGTTGACCTATGGAGGATAATGTTGGCCGATCAAGAAGCAATATGCACAAAATAAGTGTAGCAATTTTTTATTTTTATTTTTTTTTTTTATGTTGAATGGTATGAGTGTCGGTAAGATGAGAATGTTGAGATGGATGTTTTGTAAAACTGGGAAAAATAGGATAAGAAACGAGTGCATTCGGGAGCATGTAGGGGTAACATCAATAGGTAATAAATTAAGCAAGACTTGTTTGAGATGGTTTGGTCATGTCCAACACAGGCCAACAACAGCACTATTGAGGAAAAGGCTTTTGATGCAAACTTTGTAAGCAAGTTGATGGCCCACCAAATAAAGGGTTAGGCCGAGGAGGACATGGATGGAAGTAACAAGGTTACATCTGAACAAGTGCAACCTATTTGATGATTTGGCCCAGGACAGACGGGAATGGAGAAATAAAATTCATGTCGCCGGCCCCAAAATAGTTGGGACAAGGCTCTGGTGATGGTGGTGGTGGTAATAGAAAAGGAAAGGTGTTGCATCAATTTCAATTGTTATTCTATAAACACAAAATTAACAGAAAGTACAAAAGACAACTACAGAATTCAGGAGTAGATAGTAATAAATTGAAGAAAATAAAAAAGTGTAACAAGTTTAAATAAACAATCCTAGCGAACTGGTTCCCTAGTGGAAAATGCACCAAGATAGCTAAAAGGAGAAATCTCACCTTGCTGGAAAAAGAATCCCATATCTAACAACTACTCCTATGCACCATAGAGGAAACAAATATACATTCCAGTTCCAAGGTTCTGGTGGATTTGACTTGAAGCAACGAGTGAAAGAATCCTGTTTATCCAACACGAGAAAATGTAAGAGAAAGCATGAGAAAGAATAGAAACTCATCAAGAAAGTGATGTCATTGTGACATTGTTGGACTTTGAACTGTTAACAATTAAGGGGAAAAAAGTAGTACTGCAGTGTAAAAGAGCCAACAGAACACGTCATAAGAAAAAAAAAATCGACTCAGCAAAATGCAATACAAGTGGGTCTGGACTCACATACAAATGATCATGGAAAATGGATTCTTTTATTTTGATGGAAGAAAAAGAAATCTAGCAAGATTGGAAGAGAAACCAAACAATTCAGCAAATTTAGCAGCACAAGCACTGGATTGCCAGATCAATGTTTCTCAACGCATACAGTTTCATTCCATCTTCCAAATACACCTTAAAAAAACATTAACCTCATGGTGTTTATTATAAATCACAAAATAATGTAAGATAGAGAAGTTAAAAGTCTTAGCAAAATGGCCATTGGGTTGAAAAAGATCCTATTCAGTCTTCACAAAACCCATAGACTGTCAACAATGGTAAAAGGTATACTTGACAGATGAGTACTCTTCATGGATGAACTTTTCCTCTTTTGGATCTGTTTCTTTGTGGTGTGCGTTCATTTTGATCTCACGTTGCCTAGAAACAAGGTTTTTGCTATTGTATAATACAATACACCACAATTACCTTCTAAAAAAAAAGAGTACTCTTCGTTCATCAGGCCATTGATAGGCATTAATAATCCCTCCGTACGAAACCCAATTCTGCAACTTAAGGAACTCATAGAAGAAGCATCATTCTCTTATGAGTAGCTGCAAATGAGAACGAATTCATCTATTAACTTGGGTATATTATCAGCTGCAACTTTCGCAATAAATCATAGCATCAAAGGTACTTCCAGTATTAGATACAATGGAAGAGGTTCACAATTGCAACTTTAAGGTTGTGGGTCCAAATCAAGTTACCAATTAAAAAAAAAAAATTCCAATGGTACTACCAGAATTAGGAACATCATTAGGCTCCAGCCTCCGCAACAGCAAGGTCAAACCCACTCATTATGAATTGTTAAAGGCACTATCAGTAAATCAATAGAAGTAATAAGATATGTAACTTCCACAGCATACTTGGCCATTGACATGGTTTAATATGGTCCAGGGTACTGAGATGCAGCTTAGAAACCTCTAAAACCTAGTTTGTAGTTTACATTGCTTTAGAAACAATATTGTCCTTCCATTAGAAACCTATGACTCTCGGTTTTTATAAAATACACCTATAATGACCTATTATCTATTGTCATTTATAAACAGAACAGTCAAGCAATGAAAAAGATCTTGTTCTTCAAATCGGTCTTCCATTTGAACTTTGAAGAGCAGCCATCATGCAACTTGGGCACCAAATAGAATGATTCCATTACCCAGATGCATGAACCAGGGATAGAAGCATGTCAATCATGTTCTGATCTACAGATTTATAAACACAGCCAAATATATTTGAATCTATGGCATTGTAAAATCTATGAAATGAATTTGTCTGTAGATACACTCCTGGTATAAATAAGATCTTACAAATAAGTAGCACCCTGACAACAACCACTGAGAACAAGAGATTCTGGGAAAATGGAGTGATCCTTTACTATCATAGATCCCCCTTCATCATCCTTCATTCAACTATATTTGGTAGTTACAAACCCTCTATTAGGGAATTACAATCAATCAATAACCCTATCAAATCTCCATGATAACTGTAGTTATGGTCTTTCAAAGGTGTATTAAAAATACTGTACACGTTTACAATCTAGTGATCCATAAGATACACAAAATTATGTTCATTCACACTTCCTTCAAATTGAGGTGGTTCAAAAGGAATCGATTTGGATACAAGAAAATGAAGCATGCCTTTAGTAGACTTGGTAAATATATCTGCAAGCTAAAGCGATGATGATGAAGGGGTAGAAATTTGTCTTCTAACTTTACCTAGATAAAATGATAGTCAGCCTCAATATGTTTTATATGCTCATGATAGACTAGATAAAGTGCAAGTTGAATCACCTAGATAAAATGATAGTCAGCCTCAATATGTTTTACATGCTCATGATAGACAAGATAAAGTGCAATTTGAATCACACAGAATTATTAGCATAAAGGGGAATGGAATTCAGAAACTTGATGCCAATTTCATAAAGAATTTTTTTGGAGCAAGCCGGAAGACATTGTGCATTTCTCAGCCTCCATAGAAGATTTTGATTCCTGATCTTGTTTCTTCCACTTCCATGACATAATAAAATCTCCAAGAAACATACACAACCAACCAATGGCGGAGCAACAAGTTTCAAGACAGCTGACCCAATTGGTATCAAAAGAAATAGTCAGCTGAAGTGGTGATGTAGAGGGAATATACTAGAGTTGATGTCAAGACTGCAGCATCTATAAGAGAGTATAACCAATTTCCTACGATAGGATCAGAATTGAACCCTCATAATATTTATGATATTTAACATTCACTTCCATAGGAGTGTTCACAGGCTTAGAATCAGTGAGATGAGCAAGATCACTCAACTCCTTTGTGTATTTGGTCTGAGTGAGCAGAATCCTACATTCGGAATGTGTGATCTCAAGTCTGAGAAAATAGGTGATAGGACCAACATCCTTCATATGAAAATGCAATCGATAGTTTGTTGCAGCTGTGGAATTCTGATAAAATAATTACCATTGACCAAGATGTCATCAACGTATACTAAGAGCCAAAGAAAGAGAGAATGATCCAAGTGACTCTATTTAAACCCAGAGTAATGTGAAGTTTCTCAAACAAGGCTCGTGCCTATTTGATTCCACAAAGCAATCGCTGAGGTTGAAAGACAAACAATGTGATTGCGGACAGGGATGGAACCAGGAACTTTTACTTGGCAGGGGGCAGACTAAAAGAGGCATGTGCATGCTGGTCATTTTAGGGAAAAAGAATTATTTGATTAATTAAAATTTTAAGATTATTTCAGTCACAGGAAAAATAGAATATAAAAATGTGAATCCCTCCAAAATGTACATATATTTATGAAAGAAGTTTAGAAGTTCAAATTATAAGAAATTGAAACGATTGAATAACATGTATAAATTTTTACAAACTTAAAGTAGGAAATGGATTAAAAATCTGGTAAAAAAATAACTATGTCAAACCTTGTCAGTATGAAGGAGAATAAAAATTACTGGACAAGGAATCTCAACTAGTACATTAACCCCCAAAAAAATGGAATTAGAAGACGTGAAATTTTTAACACATTGTATTGTGCTACAAAGAGAGATTTGATCCTTGATTACTTTAAACATAAGAACGGATTCGTGCATTCTATAAAGGGTATTTTGGACATGCTATATGATTAGTGAGAAGTTTTCTAATCGATTATTCTAGATTAACTTTGGTTCTTGCAACTCAGTGATTATTGCTGCTAAATTAATGGTAATACATAACAATATAACATAACCATATTTAAACATATAATTAATGAAACTGCTTTATGAAAATATAAAAAGAAAACGATATGTGAGGGTGAAAGGAATATGATTGAGCATGTAGCCCAATATAAAAAAAGGTCTTCATGATTTTATTTTATTTATTTTTTTACAAACAAATACCATGAAGCAATTCCAATTGGTTGCAAGTCATAGTTAGATGAAGTGCCACCTTATTTGAAAAGTATCTTATGTTGGTACTCCAAAAAATTTATCACCACTATGAAACCATTAAAATGCCCATCGCCTCATTTACGTGGTTGTCAAACTATTAGGACCAATCTACAAAACTCATCCATGTTGATATTAGAGGGTGAGGTATTGCCTCATCCAAATAATAACCATCACCTATTTCCATCATGAGTGGCTAGCATTTGTTAAACCTTTAAAATGTCCACCTTGATCACCTCTGTTTTGAACCACCAACATAGTTAAGCTGAAAATTGACCCATACCTTTTTTATAATATCATTCAGTTCTCTGCTCTCTCCTATGGGAACACTAGCTGGTGCACACACACCAAATATCCAACCCACTCCCAATGAAAAGAAGAATAAAAGAGGAAGAAAATGAGTCCCTATTGAGAAAAATTCTCTTATTGCTGCGATCTTAGACATTTACTTATTATTGCCAAAACTATTAAATCAAGGAAGAAGTGGTAAACAGTAAAATTATGAACTATCAAAGTGAAGTTGACTTCACAAAATAAACACCAAAGGAAGTTATCCAATAAGGTAAGGTACCAAAATGGTCAGAGAAAGGGAAGGTAGCTAATATTAATGGAGATATATTCATGGTGTAAATTGAGGAAATACAATAGATGTACAGGGATATAAGGTGGAGAGAGAGAGATGGCCGCCGCTAACAAAGACTTGGAAAGTAGCGGTTAGAAGCAATGGGTTACATTTTGGGGAAATGGAAAACGCACCCCCTCAATAGGGATGACTGGAGAGAACTTTTCATGAAGGCAGCCCTAGATAGATGGGATAGCTGAAAATACTTTGATGACGATGAAGATGATGATGATGCCTAGAGCTCCTAAACTTAAGAAACTATAACTTCCAACTCAACCAACTTATGTGAACTGGCATCCTGCTTAATAGTTAGTACTCGGTGGGAGGGCCCTCCCTAGACCCTTCTCCACCCCTAGAAGTAGAAACGTCAAGGCTTTCAAGTGGACACATATAAACAGTCTCCTTGAGATCATGATGTAAAAAGGCAGTTGGCATTCTTTTTCTTCTTTTTCTTTTTTTTTGTTTGAGAACGGAGGGTGTCCCAGCCCTCTAGGCTGGACTAATCCCTATGGGTAAAAAGGCAGTTGGCATCCATTTTAATGGGCCATGAATACATTGCTCCAACTGCAATAAGAATGTGGACAAGAATCATTTTACCTACAGGTGCAAAAGTTTCATCTTAATCCAATTTATATTCCCTTTTATTGTCTAAAGCAACAAGCTCAGCCTTGTATTGATCACATGAGCAGTCAAATCTGAGCCATGTAAATCCATTTGCATCCAATTTGAGTGATCACGAATGGATATGGAAAGAGATCCCAGTGTGATTCTCGACTAATACAGTCAGCGACTCAGGTCATGAACCAAATCCTAGGGATATTTGAAATTTAGAATTTAAGAGTATAAGTTGAACAATTGAACGAATGCTTAAGCGTCTTTGGCACATCCGAGGCCGTGATGGTTTTAATGATGGTTCAGAAAGCGATGAATTTGTTAATCTGTTCCATGATCAATTTCCAATGAGAAGACATCAAAATATGGAACCCTATGAAGACAATGATCGGGATCTAAAGATTAAATTTAGATTCCAGAATATACTGAAATAATGAAAGGAGACAAGTTTTATGATTGGCTAACTACTGTGGAAAAGGAAATTGAATATAAGGATTTGGCCCATCATAGAAAGGTCAAATTAACAGCAATCAAGCTTTGTAGTAGGGACTAGGGCTGATGCATGGTAGGAATCACTTCAAAAATCTCATCAATGCATATGTAAACCACTAATCACATCATGGGAGATGAAAACACAAATCAAAGGTTATTCA
Organism: Litsea cubeba; assembly: GCA_012931725.1. Taxonomy (NCBI): domain Eukaryota; kingdom Viridiplantae; phylum Streptophyta; class Magnoliopsida; order Laurales; family Lauraceae; genus Litsea; species Litsea cubeba. The sequence goes on from CM022951.1 coordinate 1,414,229, forward strand.
CTTCCTGCCCCTTTCAAATAGTCGCTATTTCTGCGATTGCAATGTCTTAAACAAGGGTATCGCTCCATTACCCACTGGCCCATAATGGGCCAGAATCTCAATGAACCATGGCCAACTCTGCAGTAGGCGATGTCAGTTCATCCAACTTATCAGCATTCGGCCTCCGTTGAAGAGTCGCAAAAAATCAGGATTCCCCGGTCTAGATTGTCAGTTTTGCAATCCACACCTATCCTACATCTAGAGATGAGGGTGGATCAAAGAGTTGTGGGCAGCAATCGAGAAAAGATATGGTCGGTAGCCCACTAACACGACCAACTCAGATTGGTCAACAGGGTATGGGTCCAGATAATCATTGCAAGGGCAAGGCCACTATAACTTGTTTTAAGCACAATGATATTGGCCACATCAACAGAATATAGAAAGAGATCCACATTGCCAAGAAGGAAGATGAGCCAGATTTTGTTGCGCATGATGACGAGTGAGATTTTGATGAAAGCCTGAAAGCCACAGCTGATGATGATGTTATCTATGGGTATAGTGGCAGATCATTGATGATTTGAAAAGCCCTACTTTATCTAAAGGCAACAAAAGAAGATGATTGGCTCCATATGAGTATCTTCCATACTACATGCACTCTCAAATACCACAAGTCTCACTTGAGCATGAATAGAGGCCGTTGCAAGAAAGTGGTCTCGCGAGAAGTTGCCAACAAACTCAAGTTTCTGACAGAAAAGCATCCAACACCATACTAGCTCTCTTGGTTCAAGCGTGGTAATGAGGTACAAGTTACAATTAGAATTTAGTTTCCTTTTCCAATAGGGGGTGGCAACCACGATGATATATGGTATGAAGTTGTTCCTCTGGACATCTGCCACATCTTATTGGGCAGGCTAAGGTAGTGTAATCGTCGCACACTTGATGGTGGTTATGAGAATACATTCACCTTTTACAAGGAAATGTTAAGATTGTTCTATGGCCTACACAGGAGAAGATTTCTATGAAATCTACTTTGTTGGGAGACGTAAACATTTTCTAGGAAATGGTGAGCAACAAAGAAACTTCATGATGAGGAATAAGGATTAAGGCTTATAAAGAGAGAAAAAATTAGATGTGCCAACAATATTTGATGAATATGTGGAAGATGTTTGCCATGATATAAATTTAAAAGATCAATTTGTGTCAAACAGCCTGTTGGTACAGCCGAGAACCAAGGCAAGCCAAAACTTGTGCCAAAGCCAGAATAACACTAGTAATGACTTTTGAAACTACTACTCTCTTGACTGATTATATTAATCCATTTTGGAAAGCGGTACAGCCAACAATCAACATAAGAACAAGTTCTTGAAGTTACAAGTCATATTGAAAGGTCAACTTCAGATACTACGACATCAGATACATGGTGACAAGGTGGCAAATTAAAGAGAAGTCAAGAAATTCAAGCTCCACGACAAAAAGCGTCACAAGAAGAGAAAGGGTCAACATAAATTGTGACGTGATGACACAAACTCGAGGGCAAGTTCCTTTCAACCTGGGCAGACTGATGGCAAGTAGAATGAAGATCACGAAATTGCACTTGCCAAAGCATTCATGGAACCATTTGAAAGCTCTAAGAAGGTCTGCAAGGGCTGGATCAAGGTTTTGAGTACTTCAGGACAAAGATTAGGCCCAAACAATGATAAAAATTCATTAAAACTGTGTAAAATTGCTGTTTTTAAATATTTGAACTGCAGAGGCAGATTTCCGTAACTTACAAAAATTTGCATGCAAAATTTGCAGCAAGTGTTGTTCGGCTATTGCCTAATTAAGGGGACTTAAAAGGTTTAATACCACAAAGTACCCATACCAACGGATCGGCCAGGGGTCTAACACAAGAACATTAGATCTATCTCATTAAAACATGGACAATGTGCGGCCCACAAGAGCTTTTGTCCCAGAAGGACTGGATGTCCAGATTTCTTAAAGTATGCAAGCTTTGTTAGGATTGTAGCCTTAGCAAGTAAAGTCTAGGTGTATTTATGGTTTGTCAATTTTTTAGGCCCTTGACAGTCCAATTGCATAAATAATAATAAAAACAAGGAAGACCAGAAAAAAAAAAAAAGGAAGGTGAGCAAAACACAATGAACACCTTCAGAAAAAGCATCATATATTGAAACCCTAAAATCCATATTACATAAGAATAAAAAGCAAGTTGGATATATTCAACCACACCCCCTATCAACTATTCCACAATAATAATTCACAAACTTCTCCAAAATCCCAAATCCAACAAATCAAGTAATAATTCACATACAGCTCTAAAATCCCAAATTCAACAAATCAAGTAATAATTCACATACAGCTCTAAAACCCCAAATTCAACAAATCAAGTATACAATTCCTTTAAGACCTTAACCATACATAGGGCTAGTGGGTGGTTCTATCTATCCGTAGGTTTACTAATGATCAACCGAAGGACGGTCCGCGGGTTCCTATGTTATAAAAAAAATTACAAAAAAACCGTGATTCCTACAAACCATAAGCAACTGAAACTAGCAAACCACATAAAAAAATGAAAAGAAGAACAAACTGAGATTGCGAATTTTAAAAGAAATAGGAAAAGAAGGTCGGGTTTGGCGGGGACTTACATCGACGATGGCGCCCGCAGCCTCAGTTAGTGTCGGTGAGATATCGAGCAGATCGCGCCTTGACAATAAAAAGATGATACCCATCAATTGTATGGCGAAATGACGAGAAGAAGAATGAAAACTAACAATAAAAAACATCAAGCGTTTGATGAAATGTACAAGAAAGAGAGAAAGAGAGATACAGGAGGAGCTTCTTGACGTGAGACGTCTCATGGATGGAAGAATCAGTGAGATACTCTTCGATGTTCGGACGATCGAGGTCCATCTCAGAGCTTGAACTGCGGAGTTCTGACATGTTGTGATCTTTCAGTGGACGACACCACACAAACACAGATTTTTTGGAATTCTAGGACTAGGAGTATAGTTTTTTCTTTCCCTGGCTTTCATAAAACAATAAAAAGAGCAAGGATCCCTGAACTCAAGCTTAAGATAAGATTAGCTCAAATGTATGGTGGAATCCACTTGGGGACTCACATAAGAATGGGGTGGAGGGATTTTAAGGACTCCTTAAGGTCTTTCTTCCAACAAAAAACTAGCCTCAATCATAATTTCTATCATCTCCATATGGGCGCAAGAGTTTAATGGTCAACAATCCATTCGGATTGATATATAGTCAATCCAACGGTCCAGTAAATTCGGATCTTACCGAAAGTTGGTGGACATGTACAATTTAAGGGGGTCATGTGTTTGGGCCCACAAGCACAAGCTTACGAAATTTTCTCCCTAAGCTCAAGCTTAGGGGAGCCTTGCTCTTCATAAAAAGAGAGATTTTTAAATAAGGATTTAAGTTTTTACCTTATTTTAAAAACGACACGAGTTTACCAACTTTTCAAATCAGGGCTTAGGTTTTTCGGATAAGTTGACAATTAAGTACAACCGACCATTTAAAGCTATATTCCAATGACTTTTTTTGTACAATTTTTAAAATAACCAAATTTTCCTTCATTAGAATAAATGTCTTTCTTTTTGTCATTTTCTCCTTGATCTTTTCAGCGGTGTCCTCTTACAGTGATTGAAAGCAACCAACGTGTCCACGATGATTCGCGGTATGTAATGGCTATTGGGAGCATGTCATGGGTTTAAATGAAGGGGAGTTAAGGTATTTTTAATGAAACTAAAAGAAAATGGCTGTGAAAAATACCTTTAAATGATCAGGTGTTTTTAAATGAAATTTACTTGAAAATCTTAAGCCTAAATTTTAATTTTTTTGAAATTTGTGTCCTTGTTTTAAATAAGGTAAAAAAACTAAGGCCTTATTTGAGATTTTTCCTAATTATTTTGAGGAGCTACTATTTGCACATCCCTTATTGCTCCCTACACATCCATCCGTGGGATCCTGTTAGACCGCTCTAAAAAATTACCTAAATACCCCTCCCCCTTTCTTCCCTTTACCTGCTCGCCACCCACCTCTGTCCGCTCCCTCTCCTTTTTCCTAATCGTCGTCCTCATTTTTTCAGCCCTGAGTGGCCGAACAGGAGAGAGAGAGAGAGAGGGACAGCGATTAGGGAGAGGGAGAGACAAGGAGAAGGAGAGGGAGAGGGCACGGGCGAAGGTGGGCGTCGGACGGAGAGAGGGAAAGAGCCAGAGACAAGGAGGGAGAAGGAGAGGGATAGAGGAGGGAGAGGGAGCGGATAGAGGTGGGCGGCGAGCAAGGAGAAGGAAAGAGACGGGGAGAGAGGAGGGAGAGGGAGCGGACGGAGGTGGGTGGCTAGCAACAAGAGAGGGAAGAAAGTGAGGGGTATTTAGGTAATGTTTTAGAAAGGTCCCATGGATGAATATGCAGGAGCAATCAGCGATATGCAAATAGCTGCTCCCTTATTTTTCTCATGTTAAGTTCAAGTGGGTGTGTCACGTGTGCGGCATTGGTTACACGTGTTGAATGGGCTATTGGGTGGGGAGTGTGAGCGTGTTGCATATACGCTCCCAATGAGTCGGATCTTCGTCGGATTGGGTGAAGTGTATAGTTCTGATTGGTATCATCGATTTATGGAAGTCTGGAAAGGAGGTTTTGTAGATTAGTGCTCTGCAGTTTCAAACAACTTCAAAAAGGCTGATGTGTTTTTGTTTAGAGTATGATGAATGATCCCTTAATTAAGTCAAGCGACCAAAGGGGTGGTTTGTAAACTTTAATTTTAAGTAACAAGATCTAATTAGATTAACATATAAACTAAAAGATCTAAATTTATAATTAGTGTGTATGATGAAATTATTTAAAAAAAAAAAAACTTTTATTTCATGAGGTAATTGGGTCACACCTTTTAGGAAATTTTGTGATTTTGGCTCCCCTATTACCTGCCATTTATATCATTTTGAAAATAAGTTATTTTCATCCAAAAGACAAAATTTTCATTGTCCACATTTATCCACTTTAGCGCAAAAAAAAAAAAAAAAAGAGTAGCCCCCTAGTTTAATTTTTTTTAAGGTAGAAGCTCAAATTTGTAAATAAGATCTAAAATTGAAAATTTAATTAGAGGTTTACCAAATTCTCTAATTTTTACTTAACTCTAAATCATAAAACAAGAGCTTTTTTTTTTTAAGTTATCAAATGTGCCCTAATTTTTTTTTTTTTTTTTTTTTTGTTGCTGGATATTACTTAGCTGGTTAAGGACATTGATAGAGTATGCTAATATATGAGTTTGATGTCACCTTCAAAGAAAAAAACCACAATGATCACCTATATATTCATGAGGATGAGGGTATGCATCACTACTTTTTTCAATCCTACATCTACGGCAGGGGCTTCTTGTGAGATGGTTGTCAATGCAGGGGCGGACCTACAAATGAATGACTTGGGGCTCCCGCCCATTGTTGATTTTCAAAGTCCCTCGTATTTGAATGGGTCATGACGAGTCCACATATAAATAATAAATAATTGCCCCACGTTTGAGCATTGTAATTTGCTCACGTCATAAAATTTTGGTGAAAATACTTTTCTTCTCTTTCGAGCAAAAAATTAGCCCCATCCAAATAAAAGTCCTGGGTCCACCAATGGATCAAGGCCTCCCCTAACACCATTGAAACCAATTTTGGTTACGCCACGGGCCTGACAAGCCTTGTTGTAAAATCATATCAACAAGAAAAGTATCGCAATCCGATGACAATGCGCGCGAGAAAGTTTACAGCAAGTTGGCTGTAACCAGATCACAACTAAAACAAAGGTACGGTGTGTAATTGATCTTCTGTGGGTCCTCAGCTAGATAAGTATTTTTTTTTTTTTTTTTTGTTAAGATGGAAACCCGTCAACCCCCCTTCGATTGATCATTGATAAATTTACGGACACATAGAACCACCTACTGACCTATGTATCAGATAAGGCCTTAAAGTTTTGTTGTGAAACCATAAAGAGTGAGTGTAGGCATGCATGCCAAGTGGAAGCTCGTTGAATGCAGCTTTCCTTTCACTGTATAGGGAATTTTTTTCCATTTTTCTTCATTGACTTGGAACTTGGAACTTGAAAGTCTTCCACGGTCAAGTAGGTGTTGTAGGGTCGGCACATTACTAGCTCTTGGTGTTACTTGCATTGCCTCATGGTTGCATCTGCATCTGCCATATGTCACAATACAATCACTTTTAGTGTAAATCGGCAACCCAATCAAGAGGAGGTAGGACACTTTCAAATAGAGGCTAATCTCACTTTCAAATAGAGGCTAATCTCTCTCTGGCTTCTCAGGTTGTATCCACACACATATATGAGATGGTACCTACCATTTGGATCCTGCTGCTCTTTGCATTTGCTGCAGGGAGAACTCAACCTATACTCTCTCAAAACAAAAGCTAGGGCTCGACGCTGTACCCAACAAGGAAACCCACCTCATGGAGCTCACCTGTCTCTGACAACGTCACTTTGATCCTTACTGAGGATGGTAAACTCATGTTAACATCCCAAGAGGGCCAAAGCAAATCAATTACAGACGTACGCAGAATGTTTATGTAACGATCCGAGTCACCTGATGTAATATTGTCCGCTTTGGGCCGCAGCCTGTACGGCTTTGTTTCTGGACCCCTTTAAGACCCAAAACGCGTTATACCTAGAGGTGTACAAAATTAACCGTGACCCGACCCGACCCGGTAACCCGACCTGACCCGTGGGTCAATGGGTGGGTCATGATAGCGGATTTTCAATGCTCGTCCCGACCCGACCCGACCCAATAGAGAAAGAAACGGTTAACGGGTCACACGGGTCGGGTTACCGGGTGACCCGTTAACCCAGTAAAATTTTTTTAAAAAAAAACCTCTCACCACTCACCAGTACCACTCACCACTCATCTCTTATCTCTCTGCCCTAGGCAACCCTAAATGCTGCCATCTTTCATCTTTACTCATCTCTGATCTCATCTCTCATCTCTCTCCCTCTTCTACTTCTTCGGCGCAGGCTATCTTCTTCTTTTGTTCCGGCGACGACTGCAACGTGGCACCATGATCTCCGGCGACGTGCGGCGTGAGGACGCTTGTTCGACAGCGGTAGCGGCTTTGAGGATCAGATCCTCTTCTTCTCTGTAACAGTGCACCGAAAACACCACCGAGGGCGGCGGTGCGGGCGTGCTTTCCTCGCGGAGATCGACGACACGTGTTGGACTTCTCCACGAATAATCATCTGAACTCGGGCAACAAGGTTTCTGCAACTGCCGAAACCTTGTGATTTTGGAGGGGGCTGGAGATTAGGAACTTGTAGATTTTTTAGGCTTTTCTTCTTTTGATTTTTGTATCTGAGATGATATAGCTATCTTTGTTATGTTTTTTGCTCTGTAAGATATGTGTTTCTGAGAATTTGATATGGATGTGGTTTTCTTTTGGATGTATGGTTTGTGTGGTTCCGTTATTCTCTGGTTCTTCTTTTTTCATGTGATTAGAGTTTGGATCTTTTGATTTGTTAGATAAAATATTTGGGAGATGGGAATTATAAGATTCTATATGATTTGAGGAAGGGGAAGATGGTTCTTGGGGCCGCCTATTGCAAAAAAGAAGATTAAGATCGGAGGATCCCAAATTCGTGTAGAAGGGCAGTGCCCAGTTGCTAGCTCTGGTCAAATCTGATCAGTGGGCCACGACTATTGGTCTAAGACTCTGAGGTGCTGCAGTTGCAGATCTGGAATTGGGCCATTGATTTGTTGATCAGAGGTGCCCCTACTGCAAAGGGGTCTTGTTGCCGCCGATCAAAGTTGTAGAAGAAAACCGCCGGACCCACCTGCTCCACTGCCGGCCACCACTGGATCCATCTCACCATTTATTTCTCTCCTTTTCTCTATTTTTTCCTTTCCTTCCCTTCCCTGTTTTTTCCTCCCTTCTCTGTTCTCTTTCTTTCTTGTTTTCCTATTTCTATTTGACCCGAACCCGACCCGTGACCCACTGACCCGTGACCCGACTGACCCGTGACCCGACCGACCCGTGACCCGACCAACCCGTAACCCAAACGGGTTGGGTTCAGGTGGGTTTTCACCCATATAAATTTAAACGGGTCGGGTCGGGTTTGAACCGAAACCCACGGATTTGACCCGTTGAACACCCCTAGTTATACCAGACAAAGACGGCATCGCACATATAAGCCCAGTATCTGGGCAGCCTCATCGGCGATGTGGGATTGGGATCCCTGCCTTGCTTGCAGCTGATCCGGGTCCTTACAATCTCCACCACTTAGAGAGAGAGCCGCGCCTCAGCTTTGATACCATTTCTATAACGATCCGAGTCACCTGGTATAATATTGTCCGCTTTGGGCAACAGCCCGCACGGCTTTGTTTCTGGACCCCTTTGAGACCCAAAACGCATTATACCAGACAAGGACGGCATCGCATATATAAGCCCAGTCTCTGGACAGCCTCATGGGCAATGTGGGATTGGGATTCCTGCCTTGCTGGCAGCTGACCCGGGTCCTTACAATCCCCTAATTTTGAATTAGTAAATCGCTTAAATGCTTTTCATTAATTTGTATAGCATTCGGAGGACCGAATGATTCTAAAAGTTTGAGGGAGTTGTAAGACCTCGTCCCGAGTTAATTACGATTAACCCTATTTAATCAGAATTGAAGCTAATTAACTATATTTAATTAAGCTAACGATGGTTTATGACCAAATGATATTGAATTAGCCTAAAAAGAATGGTTTGGGTTTAATGAAGTGATGATAAATGGAATCAAATGATTTAAATGGAGTTTAGACTCAAACATGTGAAATGAGGGGCTTTTAAGTAAATATGGATTTACGTGTATTTTATCGAATACGAAAACTCGTGATACCAGCATGCGTATCTCGACAAGTACGTTAACTTCCATAATAGACTAAAGCCCGTTTGACGAGAATTTGATCAAATGACCCTTCATTTGACTCAAAATGAAATGAAATAGGAGGCGGAGGGCCAAAGTGCAAATTATAAGCTTATATAAGCTAAGGATGAATTGATTCATCCCTTGTTCCAAATCCTAGCCCCCTTTTCTTCTTCTTTTTCTCCTTTTCTCTTCTTTCTCCCATTTCCTCTCCATCAAACATCAAGTAAGGACTTTACTAGTGGTTTTGAAGAGATTTCCTTCTCTTCATCTTCTTCCTCAACTTGTGTTCAAGTTTTTTTGGAGTTGAAGCTTGAAAAAGAGGCTTCAAATTGGGGATTTTCACTAAGCTCAAGCTAAGCAAGCGGTTTTTCTTCAATTGATCTTCATTAGAGGCAAGTATATACATGTACTATGATTTATAGTGTTTTTAGACTTATTAGAACTCAAAGGGTTCAAAAATCCTGAATTTCTCTTTAGAAATTTCGAGCCCAGAACTGAAGTTCTGGTGCAGGTCGGTCAGCCAACAAGCTGACCGAACATGTTCAGGTTCATTTTGAGTATGGTTTAGCCTCTGGAAAGCTGACCGACAGCTGATTGAGACTGAACCGAGGCCACCTGATGGAAATAAGTAGAAAATCTAACTTCTAGAAAGCTAGCCGAACTGAGTTCGGTTAGCCGAACTGGGGGTTTCGGTCAGCCGATAGCTGACCGACGAGTTGACCGACATGGTCTGGGGTCATTAGCGTGGTTCAGTCTCTGGAAAAGGGACCGACACCTGACCGGGACCTGACCGAAATCCCATGATGAAATTGTACATAGAACTCAGCTTCTGGAAAGCTGACCGAACTGAGTTCGATCAACCGAAGTGGTGAGTTCGGTCAGCCGACAAGCTGACCGACATGCTAACCGACCTTGTGGAAAGTATCAGATTCAAGTCTAATTTTCTTGATTTGAAGCCTAATATATATGATGCTTTTTGTTAATATCTAATCCTTCATAGGTGTAAACTAAGTTCTCCGAATGCACAATTAATATCTATAAAGTGATGTTCATCGAAAAATAACATGTGCATTGGATAACGAAAGTTTCACTCAATTGGTTGGTTTAGACGTCTGAATAGAACTGAATCGAATGGAATAGAATTGAATATGACATTGATATTGATATTGATATATTGAACTATTTAGAAGTCTGGATAGAATCGAATAGAATTAAATAGAATTGGATAAGAAATTGAATAGGATTTTATTTGATTCTTGAGTCTAACACTAGACTGTGATTCCCTAAGCTCATTATTGAGCTATACTAACATAATGGACTGAATTATTGAATGAAAAGCTCGTATATAGCTGAACTGACTTCATAAAAGCTCGCATAGAGCTGAACCGACTTCATAAAGCTCGTATAGAGTTGAACTAAACTCTTACACTGAATTAATGAATTGAATACCAAGGTTACTAAAGGTAATAATGAACTGAATAAATGAATTGTAATGAACAGTTACTAAAGGTAAGAAGAAATGTGTAATTCCTATTGCAGTAGATGATATGGGAGCGTTACGGAGCTCTATGGTGATACTAGTGGTCTCTGATCAAGATACTGGCAATCCCACCCAAGTGTAAATTATTAATCCTAGAGGCCTGGGTCATTGAATAATACGCCCTTCCACCTTGAGCCAATAGATGAAACCAAAGCCATGTAATAGAAAGTGAAATAACTCCTTGAAGCCTGGGTCATTGGTGCACCCTTCCACCTTGAGCTGAAGAGGATAATATAAATGAATGCATAATTGACTAGTATTTGTATCTACAAATACATCGAATTGCTTTCGTTGTAAGAACTCAACTGAATGAAATAGATGTCATAGTAGATATCAATCTAATGATATTACTTGACCGAATTACTTCCGTTGGAAGACTTGAAATGAAATGAAGTGAATGTTACTACAATCATAAAGTCATTAGTATTACTTGACTTCACTGTATAGGATATTGATATTGATATTGAATTATGTAGAACTGTTCACTATTGAACCGAATTGAATAGTGTAGAACTGTTAAATTGACATATTGACAGGTTCTTATAAATTAATAGTATGTACTATATAGTATTGTTTATGCATTGTTGAACCGTCGTATTCACGGTGTTATTGATGACATCGCAAGCCTAGTCGCCATGCCGGTCTTGCAAAGGCCGTGCCACTAGCGGAGATCAGATACCTCCAAGAAGTTTGATTGAATGGACGTGGAATCGGAGTGCGAATCGAATAGAAATATTTTTGAATGTTTGGAAGGGTGATGTTTAATAATTTTGAGTGTAAATAGATATATGCTACATTGTTTTTAAATATGCAGTGATAAACTTGATTATAAATTATAATAGAAATATGTATATATGAACTTTACTTTTGGTAAAGGAACTCGTATGATTAGTGTTTAGTCAATGTATATATATATATATATTCCGCAAGTGTTATACATATGACAAGTTATGTGATTTGATATCCCTTGTGAGTTTCGTTTTAACTTAATGTTAATTCGGAGTTTACGGGAGTAAGTATGGTTTCGCGACTCGATGTTATCCGAACTAATCAGATCTTGGGACCGGGTCGTGGCAGTTTATTTACTCTAGTTCCATGCTCGACAATGGTAATTTTGTTCTCTACGATCCTCATTCCAAAATCATCTGGCAAAGCTTTGATACGTAGCCCACAGACACCATTTCAACAGGCCATCCTATAATAGCTTCATAATTGTATTCAAGCATGTCAAGAACCAACCACACAATTGGAAGGTTCGGACTCTTCGTCCGAAGTGACAGCCTTTCGCTGGCCCCTGTTAGAGATCGAGATGATGATGCCTCTAATTACTACTGGAAGATCGATTTCGACAACAACTTATCCAAGTTAAAGTTAGAAGACAACGGGCACCTGTACCTAACCGATGCTATGGACAAATTTTTGAAGAATTTAACTAATGGGTGGCCTTCTAGCAATGAAATCGTGGTAATTTATCGCATAACTCTCGACGAAGATGGGATTTTCCGGCTGTACTCGCATAGTATTCACAAGAGTGGTAGCTCTACAATTGAGGTAAGATGGCAAGCCCTGGATGACAAATGTTCCGTCAATGGCATTTGCGGATTCAACAACTATTGCAAATTGGTGGGTAACCAAACAGATTGCATTTGTCTCCTTGGTTTCAATTACACTAACCCTAATGACAGGTCTACAGGATGCAAAATGAGATGGGGTGACCATGGCCTCGGAAGCAATGAAGAGAAGAGAATGACTTATAGCATTATCACCCTCGAGAACACTGAGTTTCATCTGAATTTGTATGATGCATTGCCGGTGGGGAAAGAAGATTGCAAGGATGCTTGCTTAACAGATGCTAATTGTGTGGCTGTTAATATTTTTGTATTGACTAATCCATGTTAGACAAAACTCTAGGGGTCTTTGAGTTGTATCTTTTATTTAGAAAATGACTCCGAAGATAGAAGAGGGAAGGACTCTAAAAAGAAAAGTCTGAAAGTATTAGAAGAAAGGAGCTAGAAGAAAAGAGTGCTGATTTTCCGTATCTTCCATCCAGCAAGGAGTCGGCTCGAGCGCCCACATCTTCGCTCTAGAGATTGTGAGACAAAACCTCATTCGCTCGAGTGGATGAAGGGTTCGCTCGAGCGAACAGGTGTGCAGAAAACGGGAAAGTCTCCTATTTTGCACGAATTTGTTTCCCTTTGATACTCTGTTTCCCAAGTTGAGTCCTACTTGTGCACTAAGTCATAGGCACGAATTTGGGGCTATATATAGGGTATTACTCTCAACCCTAAATAACAACTACTATCACTAATATGAGTCAAAGATATCTTAGAGAGACTTTATTCTCTAGAGTCATTGAGAGATCGTTATGAATGCTGCTCTAGAAGGTCATTGTTGCATCTGTTTTTTTTAAGGAGAAGATAGTTCATCTTAACTGGCAAGGTGCGGGGAGATCAAGTAAGAAGAACGGGGCACGGTGGATGTCGTGTCAGTAAATTCTTTGCAAGAATAACTACAGTCCTTAGGTCGAGGTACAGACTGAGGTAAAGGAGCTTGTGAGTATGTCTTATAACTGTTCGTGAACTCTTGATTTCTGGTTCGTGATTTTTCTCCCTAGATAGGGTTTCCACGCTATATTTTGTGTCACCTTCTTGTGGTGATTGCTTGGTAGATAGTTAGTTCTAGATTATCTGATTGGTTATTTCCATTGTGCATTGATTGGTTAATTACAACTAGTAGTATCCATTCTAGTAGCCTAAAAAAATCCTTCAGTGGCTGCACTGCTCGGTACTAGTTGTTTCAAACTCAAGTTTCCACTAAGGTTTGGGAAAACAGGTAATTCTGAAACTACTTCAAAAACGCTTTTGGTCAAGTTGCCTAGTGGCGACTGGGCAAAAGAAAATAGTACATGCACTACTTCGTCCTCCATTTCCAAGACATCAATCATGATTTTAGTAGTTGGTGCACGCTCACATTTTGTTCGTGCATTACAATGGTTGTGTTTGGTTACTTGCTTTCGAGACGGGGTTTGTGGAATTATACAAAGTCATCTGAGGGGAAATTTGGTATGGCAGAAGACATTGTTTTGCGGTCATTTTCCTATAACGAGCTTGCAGTGGCTACAAATGGCTTCAATGAAGTCCTTGGTCGTGGCTCTTTTGGAACTGTTTATAAAGGGACCTTAACCAACAATGAGAGAACTCTGGCAGTTAAGAGGTTGGAGAAAGTTGTGGAGGAAGGAGAGAAGGAGTTCTAGATGGAGATGAAGGCCATTGGGAGAACCCACCACATGAACTTGGTGCACTTGATTGGCTTCTGCAACGAGGGTTTCAACGGGCTTTTGGTATATGAGTACATGAGAAACGGTTCCCTTGCAGATTTTCTCTTTAAGGCTAAAAGATGCCCTCCTTGGTGTTATAGGGTGAGAATTGTATTGGGAGTTGCTAGGGGCAATCTACATGAAGAGTGTGAACCCCATATCATCTACTGTGACATAAAGCCTCATAACATACTCATGGTCATGGACGAGCTTTGGACAGCAAAAATCTCTGACTTTGGGCTAGCAAAACTACTGACGCCGAATCAAACAAGAACCTTCACAGGTACTAGAGGGACAAGAGGATAGCTGGCCCCAGAATGGTACCAGAACAAACCAATATCAGTGAAGGCATTGGGATTGTATTGTTAGAATGGATAAAAATATCGGCTGCTACGTAGCGTAGCGGTCGATATATCGATTGTATTGTTAGAATGGATAAAAATATCGGCTGCGTAGCGTAGCGGTCGATATATCGACCGTGGCGGCCGGTACCGCCACGCTATTTAGAAAATAGCGGGTATCGCACCGTTGCAGCCGCTACATATGTGTAGCGACCGATACGTATCATTTTTTTTCCAGGGCGCTGCCCCCGAACCCCCACCGAGGGCAGCTGGGCCCCCGCAAACTGACTGCCGGGGGATACCCTCAGACCCCCTCCGCAAAGCGCATATTTTAGAGAACTGTCAATTAAGAAGACAAAATAATCCTACTTGATCATGATAGCTAAGACTCTTTTGCTGGTTGTCTTTCTATTTTTGTGCTTGTATGTCTATTATTATCATAACTTGCTAGATAAGATATTAAACATGTTTAATTATGTTTGAAATTGTATAGTAGTAAAAGATATAGTTACCTATTACTACTAGATTTCAAACCGGTCTTAATTAAATTATTTTATAAAGAACCCTCATTGTGCTGGTGACTAAGGTATTCCTATTTCCTTCACTAACTCTCTATTCTGTCATTTCTAAATTGGTGTAAAATGTTGATTGTTGATCACTTCATAGTTCATTCACTTGATTGAATTTGAACCTTGAATGTTGAAGTATTGATAGTTAATTGTTCAATGTTCATTAATGAGTAATGACCTAACTCTTAAGTCTTATTCCTTTATTTCATGTTCTAGTTTTTTTTTTATGAGTTTTCCATTACTTTCTATGTTAGTATGACTAAGAAACATAAATACATGTGAAAAAACTAATCATTACTATTATTTTCTATTTATACAGCGATATAGAACTTCATATATTGAGGGCACCGCTACGCCCCCTTTTCTTACTTACTTTTGCAAAAGAACCACATATTCTTTCATTTTATAATTTTCTAGATTTTCTGAAAAATTTTCAGATTTTTTAGACAATTTTTTCAAATCGCACCGCTATTCCGCTACGTATCCCCGCTACACTACGTATCGCCCACTTCGTAGCAGTTTGGCGGCCATCCTTGATCGTTAGAGATTGTATGTTGCGGGAGGAACATAGAGTTAGCCGTTGAAGACGATGAGATCATTCTGACTGATTGGGTTTACAAATGTTATGAAGCGGGGGAGCTTGTTAAGCTATTTGATAGTGAAGAAGTCAAAAAGAAACAGTTAGGGAGGATCGTAAGTGTGGGCTTATGGTGTATTCAAACTTCAAAGTGAACCTGCTCTTCGTCCTTCAATGAAGACTGCAATTCTGATGATAGAAGGGCATATGGATGTACAAGTTCCTCCATTCCCAACTTCTAACTAGTCTTGTGATTTTCTACTTTCATTAGCAAACCATGTCAAGAGTTCATTTAATTTTATGCAATTCATGTTTTCCATTTTTACCTTTTCCTCATTACGTTGTTAAAAATAAAATAACAATAAGATTTCTAATCATATGCCTCACAAGTTTGTATTCTTGCAGTTTTGGTGTATGTATAATTATGTTAATGGTGGATCTTCTACTTATGTAGAAAATGAGAAAAGAATATATTCTGATTCATGATGTGTTTGCATTCACTTGGTTGAACCAAGTAGCAATGGGATTACAGATAGGCAAGCTTGGCTCAAAGTTTTTAAGTTTAAGTTTGTCAAGCTCAGCTGGGCTCCGATTGATTACTGTTCAACCCAAGCTATAGCCTAATTCATCTTTTGCAAGTTTACATTTATATTCCCCCAAAAAATATTTTTTTTTTTTTTCTAGAACTATCTTCCGTTAGTTGTCTAAAGAGATCTTTGTGTTGTTTGTATAAAGAAAGTACTCACAAAACCCATTCAAATACAAGGGTTTCATCGCTGCAAATTGTTGTACTTTCATATAAGAGAAAACCGAAAGATTAATCAAGAAGAAGAAATATTATTTTCTTCCTCTCTTACTTTTATATATCTTTTTTTCCATCTATATCATCATCTTCATTGAGCATAACTTTTTTTTTTCCTGCATCATTGAGCACAACTTTAAATATATATATGGGTAATATTCAGGTGAGAACTAGTTCTCACCTGAATATCTATGCGAGACCACGCCAAGTATCAAGTTTGACCCCAAACCCATGCCCCTATCCCCTTCATCCGTGGCCCACAAGTTTAATGGCTTCATATTCAAAAAAATATTCAACCATCGATCAAACGGTTCAGTTCATTCGGATGTGTGCCAATCCTTGGGATTAGTGACCATCGGGGGGTTCCTTATTAATTGCTAGGTTTGGATGAGTTGCTAATTGGGCCCCGCAAAAAAGTTCTCATATAATAGGTGAGAATTAGTTCTCACTTGAATATTTTCCTATATATATATATATACACACATGCGAGAGCGCTTTTTTTTTTTTAAACTTGTTCTTATTGCATTGACAGTGACCCAGCTGCCAACAAGCAAGAGGAATTTTATGATTCCACTCTTCATTCCAGCACGACTAGGTCCACTTATGTGCAACTCTGTTCTTGAATAAATACTGCAAAAGAATTCTTCTTTAAGAGACACATTTTCTTTGACGAGAAGTTGCAAAAAGAAACTAACCATTCATGATGCCATCAAAAACAATTTTCACTTAGACAGCATAGAACCTACTCTAGACTGCATAGCTATATAAAAACCATCAGAAATATATAGTGAGATATTACTCAAATGAATAAGTTCTATGCTGCTCTCTTTTGTATAGATTCATTCAATCTCCTCCTAGTTAGGATCAAGACTCGATTAAAAACGACATTGTGCTTTACTACAGCTGATAATCATATTCTTTAATAGGACGAATCCCATGGAAAGTAAGCCAAAAATTAACAACAGATGCACTCAGTCTACAGTAAAGTTGAGAAGCAAAACACAACAATATCTGTTGAGGAAGGATCGCTGGCCTGCCCCAAGAGGAACTAGGTGCCACTTCAATGCATTTCTTTAGCTGTGAATCTTCTTCTTCTGGACATACTTTTTTTTTTTTTTTTATAACCTCCATACCCCCTTTTTAACACTTAAAAAAATCCATCAAGGGAAGTGATCCATGCTTTTCTTCACCCCAGGTCCCAACTCACCATTTAAATATAAGCCTGCCTGTGTATTGGAAAACGACCCTGGCTTATTGGTAGGCCCCACAAGATGAAAGAGGGTTTGTGGATTAACAAGCTTCGGCGTCTATTGTGCTGGCTCTACAAAATCAAAACTTCTTCAAATTAATGCTTGCTCTCTTGTATGCTCTTTGACCAAATTTCATTCTAATAGAAGATGACCTCACAATCAAATTCATTATATAAAAAACTTTTATAATATTATACTCAAGTGTTCTATACTTTAACAAGTATACAATGGGCCTAACTTTTACTTAGGCCTATTTCTTCTTCAAAATTTCTTACGGGAATTTTTGGTGTTGGAAATTTATAAATATGATGTGATGACTTGTTCCCTTGTCACATTTGAAAATGTCACGTTTTTTTGTTAAAATTTCAAGTTTCATCCACCTAAAAAGTCTCAAACAACCTTTAGAATCCTTAGAATGCCATCCTTCTTGGCATTTGCAAATCCTCCACCCAAGAGAGAGATTTATGAATTCTGAACAAGAACAACATTTGGAGAATTTAAAATTTCTCTAGATATTAATTCCCTAAATTCTGCTAAAGAAACACCCATTTGTAGCGCCTCATATGTGGCTACGGCCTTGACTACAAAATGCCCTATGTTAATAATAATAACAATGACGACGACGACAATCTCAAATGAGAACCACTTAGATGCATGACAATCAAGGAAGGGCAGATGGGTGCCAAACCCAGGATTAGTGACCATCAGGGGGTCTTGTTTTATGGTGCACTTGGATGAATCGATAGGTGGGCCCCACTAGGATTTAGGCATGTTTTGCACGTGTTATTGTGAGCAACGATGCTCACCAAGGAGAAGAGAACTTGGGAAACCCAAAAGCACTCGAAAATTTTCATTATTTATTGTCCTGTCTAACTCTCAAAAGAGGCATTACAACGCTTTAAATAGGAGAAAACCAAACCTACATCTAATATGGACCATCCAAACACATCGGGGGCAGAATTAAAATATCTAATTAAAAGACAAAAACTACTTAAAATATAATTAAAATTACTTAATAAATTAAAAACAGATGGGGTGAGCCCATTGGCTGGCTGATCCATGGGTCCGTCCTGCATCATAGGAAATTTAAAATTAATAAAATTCAACAACAGTTCAAATACCAGCATTTGGAACTCCCAGACAAACCCCAGAATTCTACATATTCTAGTAAGATACTGGACCTAGAGTCAAATTGAAGCAACGGTATCGGCTTTAAGTTCCTTTTGGTTTTGCTTTGCTTGTGAACAACAGTTAATAAATGCCCAAGATAAAGTTTGCAATGTATGCTGCTTGCAAGTGATGTGACATTCACTAATCTGACACTTAATTCAAGTAAATAATAAGGTAGGGAATTAGCAAGCATAAGCTTTCAGAGCGAAAGCTCAATTGATGCATGATGGAGAAGATTAGGTAGTCAAAACTGAAGATAAACTAGTACCCCATTGTGAAATATATTTTGACATCAACAGTGATGCAGTATAGACGCATTATCCATGGGCCGACCAGGCCCACTGGGCCTAATTTAGGATAATGTCCAGCCCATTAATAGGGGAATGCCTACTTTAGGAGCTTTATTTAATTTTATTTTCATATTTTGTTTATTTTGCAATTAAGAATATTCACATAAACGTTTTTTTTTTTTAATCTTAGTCGGATGTAAAGACATCCACCACCAAAAAACCCAAATCTGGATTTGGTGATATTTATCAGGGAAATAACCTCGTGTTATAGGTGTTGGGTTTAGGGCAACAGGCAGAGCAGAATCTGAACCCAAAGAAATTCCACCGTCCAAGGACAAGCCATGTCACATGAGTAATTGACTTTCTAATGGATGTCAAAATAAAATCACCTGCAATCAAGCCCACCCCAAAAAAATCACGTTGAACAGCAAGTACAAAACAGTTCATTTTGAGATCCCAAAGATTCTAATGAATCATAATATGACAACATAGGTATGCAAATAATGTGGCAGCTATATTTTTATTAGCAAAACACAAGAAAAATTACATTATCTTATCTGAGAGAGAGTTTTTCTTGTGACTTTATGCAGGAAGTTCAGAAACCGGGCTCTTCAGACGACATTTTGCATAGAAGGATGCGTTACCTCAGTGATGATTGTGCTGGACATAGCGAAGGCCACAGTATTTACATATGGCAGGGTCTTTCAAATCAAGACATATGAATTCAATCGGATGTCCAAGAGCAGGATTGTTGTCTGCAACCAGTGGCACCAAAGAATTGTATCAAAGGAGATGTAGCGTGAATGCGTGATAAAGGGGATTGAGTATGAGGTACTAAAGGTACAGATACATCAGAGAGTGTGGCTTATCCTGTTACCCAAATCCATATTGGTTGGGTCAATAATTCAGTAATCCAGACTGTGCCTGATATTTTTCACCACAAAGGGGGAATCCAAAAATCCTCCATATTGTAAGAAAGGTGATCCATATCCTATGATTAAGTAGAACTAGATGAGGTCAAGAAAGAAAATATAGCAGAATTTTGAAAAGGTCAAGGGCTTATACTAGGTTCTTCCAACTGTTACATTCTTTTAACACACTTCAGCAACTGTTCCCCATGGGCCCAGCCCCACTCATGAGGACTCTGCCAAGACCTTGTAATTCTTGTGAGAGAAGCAATTTTTTTTTTAAATGGGCGATAAGAGTTACTGAGATATACCTCCTTCACAAGCAACAATTCGACCCTCAACTTTGATGGGAGGAACTTCGTTAATTAACTGCATTGGAGATTTCTTGCTTGTATCCTGTAACCATAAAGTGAATTTTTTTAGAACTGATGATTTTGCCAGTGTTCAATAGAAATCTTCAAGAGCATTTCTTAGAACGAACACACATTAAGGAGAAAAACCAAATGAGTACACAGAGACATCCTGAATTCCTGATCTCTCTCGTGGACAAGCTTTAAATTCAGGAAACCAAGAATTAAAGCCTGAAATCTTCTCTTCTGTAGATAAGCTTGAGAACGGTTTGAATCAGCCAGACATAGTAATTTTTAAAATGATGAAAATTAATCATATGGTTCTGCATGCTTTAAGTAACATATCACATCATAATGAGTACAAACTATACTTCATAACGTATATTAGAATGCATTCATTATTTCCATAATATTAGATGGTGTGCTTAGTTCTTACCGACATGTTGGGATGGTTATAATGACCTACACATGTGTCTAAGAACTGAAGGCAAACAAACAAATTTCAGAACAAGCAGTTGACCTCAAGGATTACCATTCAGAAGACTACCTTTAACAAACACCATAAGAAGGTATCACTAAGTTCTATACACAAGTGTCTTAAATACAATTTAGTGCCATGTAGAGTTGTGGATGTTGTTGCCTGGAAACGCAAGTTACTCGGGACCGTTCTCTAACACCATATCTTTAATTAATCATGATGTGCACATCTCTTGGATTAATGCGTTTAAGAGTCAGGAAGCAATAGCATGGTAGAAATGGTTGAAAGGTGATAATTGAGCAAGCAGAAGGTTGCAGGTTTGAGCCATGTTACCATTCAAAAGAAAAGGGCACTTCGAACAGAAAATGATTAATGCGCTTTGTAACATTTAAAGAAATAATCTCTGAGGAAGTCCAGTAGTAAAATGCCAGTGAAAGAGCTAACTACTTGGTTCACTAGTACCCTGAGATCAAAGACCCACAACAATTGGTTTGAATCAAGAAAGCCATACTAAAATATCATCATTTCCAAGGCACCACAGAGTGGAGCGCCTTAGGGCTCTTTTGGCAACATCCTACATGATACTAATCATGTGCTGGGATCAGGTCGTGCCAAGATCGGGCTGTGCAGAACTTGTTTGGTAACATCACCATCTCCAAGTCAACTACTATTATAGTTCACTCCCATCAGCTCAATTATCCCTTATGGAAATCAGATTCTGCCTTCTTCGAATTTGAATTATCTGAAACAAGAATAGAGTAAGACGGAAACCCTAAGCATAGCAGAATTTGCCTGTAATTCTTGAAGTGCTAGAAAAACAAGAGAATTAGAGGGAGTTTTAAAAGAAAAACAACTGTTGAAGGTGTGAGACTGAAAGTACATCATGTGTGGATTAAAAAAGGGATGAGGGAGGACTAAGAGATGAGGGAGAGAGACAACGATCAGAGAGAGGAGGGAGGAGAGAGAGAGAGAGAGAGAGAGAGAGAGAGAGAGAGAGAGAGAGAGAGAGTGAGATGGGACATTGCAGAGAGAGGAGTGAGAGATGGGAGAGAGGTACAAAGGAGATGCGTACTTTCGAAAAAAGAGTCGTTAGAGATTTTCGTTGGAAGCATGTGTTGATCGACACCCTGGGTTTTCATGTGTTTGATTCCCCTAGATTTACATGGTGCACGTGTTGCAGAGGTTGTGCGTGCGCTGGGGGGATAGTCAAATCGGGTCAAATACCACGGGGAAACCCTCATCAGCACAAAAAAGGGAGCTACTATTCACACATCCCAGATTGCTCCCTGCACACCCATCCATGGGACCCTTGATGGACCCATAAAAAAAATCTCCAAACTACCCCCTCCCTCTCTCCCTCTCCCTGCTCGCCTTCCACCTCCGCCCACTCCCTCTCCATCTCCTTATCCTTGTCTCTCTCCCTCTCCCCTTCCCCTTGTCTCTCTCCCTCTCCCTGCTCGCCGCCCAACTCCGCCTGGCACCCACCTCCGCCCTCTCTCCCTTTCCTTCTCCCTATCTCTCCCTCTCCCTCTCCTTGATCGTCGTACCTCTCCCTCCCTCTATCCCTCTCCCGTTCGGCCAATCAGTGACAAACGGGCAGGGAGAGGGACGACGATCAGGGAGAAGGAGAGGGAGAGAGAAAGAGGGAGAGAGGGTGTGGGTGGAGGTGGGTGCCGGGTGGAGTTGGACGGCGAGCAGGGAGAGGGAGAAGGAGATGTGGTGCGGACAGCGAAGGTAGAGATGCGGCAATTGGTGCGGACAGCGGATGTAGAGATGCGGGAGGGCGATAAAGATAGAAAACGATAAGAAAGATGATACCTTTTTTGGCTCTCACCAACCTCCAATCCAGAGGCGTTACGTCAGATGAACAAGGTAGGGCTCAAGAGACTCAGAATTTGGCTCCCACCAAACTCCAATCCAGGAGGCGGTAGGGGTTTCTTGGAGAACTCGAAGAAAACTCATTTTCCGGAGGCGTTATGTCCTTTGAGCAAGGGGAACCCAAGAGACTCAGAAATTGGGCTCTCACCAAACTCCAATCCAGGAAGCGTTAGAGATTTCTTGGAGGAGAACTTGAAGAAAACTCCATTTCATTAATCCTCAATCATCATTATTTTAGCCAAAGAGGCTTTAAATCATTATATAGGAAACTAAATAACCCTAAGACTAATCTGGACCATCCAAACACACTGATGGCCACGTTTAAAATATCCTAATAAGCAACCTAAAATATAATTAAAGGCCTAAATAACATAAATAAATGGGCTGAGCCCAAAGGCTTGGACAGGATAATTAGGTTGGGTCATTGGAGGGTCGATCCATGGGGGACTATGGGTTTGTCCTGCATCAATTTCTCCTCTTCTTAGAGAAAACTCGACCTCGAGTTTTATAGAGGTCCTCTAAGATCAAATATCAAGCGTACAAATCCTCGATGTGCTTCTTGGTCTTCAACTTCTTGGCATGACTTGGAGGCTAGAATTGATACTTTCAATTGGGGAATCCATTGCTTCTTAAATCGGGAACTTGCTTTTGAGTGAGAGCTAAACATTTGATGCATCAACTTCTGAATTTCAACTAGCTGCACACAATCTCCATGCATTAATGATCGATCTTCGAAGACGAAATCAATATGTGGAACTTCAATCACTTGATTTTCATTCGTAACCTCTTGATCAATAGCTTGCTCTTCTGATGCTTTAGCTGGCTGTTTTGGAAGTGTACTTGCTATAAATTCTTCTATCAGAAGCTCAGTTGGCTTGCATACTACTTCCAATTCTTCAATGTGCCGGTCCCCTTCTTGAGTTGCTCGCACTTGTTGATAAACACTGGCCAAAGAAGAAATTTTGGAGACAACTGTATTGATGGAAGTTTCTGGATGTTGTTCTTGTACCTCAATGTTCATATTGGCACCATGGTGATTGTTGGTAAAGTAAAGCCCCACATCCCACACCGCCTGAGTAATGCCCTTGGCAAGGCTTCATATATACCTGTTTGGGCCTTCCACCTAAGAGCTTAAGCTTTGGGTTGGTATATGGTTTCTTACATGGTATCAGAGCGGGTTCCGATCCCGTTGTTCTTCTGTAGCCCACATGACAGGCCCGTCCATGAAATCTGTTGGGCCTACACGTGAGGGGGAGTGTTGGTAAAGTAAAGCCCCACATCCCACACCGCCTGAGTAATGCCCTTGGCAAGGCTTCATATATACCTGTTTGGGCCTTCCACCTAAGAGCTTAAGCTTTGGGTTGGTATATGGTTTCTTACATGGTATCAGAGCGGGTTCCGATCCCGTTGTTCTTCTGTAGCCCACATGACAGGCCCGTCCATGAAATCTGTTGGGCCTGCACGTGAGGGGGAGTGTTGGTAAAGTAAAGCCCCACATCCCACACCGCCTGAGTAATGCCCTTGGCAAGGCTTCATATATACTTGTTTGGGCCTTCCACCTAAGAGCTTAAGCTTTGGGTTGGTATATGGTTTCTTACAGTGAACATCCATATCATCTTGATAAGACCTTTCAATTTTCTCAATGGGTGTAGTGATAATAGCCTCATGTTGCTCCTGTAAAGCAATCATTTGTGCAAACAAGTCTTGTATTTGTTTGCCAAGTTGATCGAAGGTAGCAGCAAGAACTTGGGAGGAAACATGAAATGGCTTCTCAACATCAGTATTGATCTCATTTGCAACAGTCTCCACAATATGTGTTCTTGTGGATTGTTGAGATTCTCTTGCTAGAGGCTTAGAGATTTCTATGCAGTATTGAGCTCAACTTGAATTGCTTCTCTACGTGTTTCATATAGGTTCATGCAACCCCTCATGTTTTCCAATATGCTTGGTTTCAAACCTCTGAGAAAGCTGAGGCAATAATGTGTATCATCTTCAACTAATCGACATACTTTTCGCAGCCATGAAAATTTATCATAATATTCATCAACTGTCAGTTCTCCTTGTTGCAAACTCAAGATTTGCAGAAAATAGACTATGTTTTCACAATACCAATTTCCATACTTATGCCTGTACTGTACTCTTTGAATTTTATTGAAAGCTTCAATGCGGTCCAACTTCATATTGACTTGAAGGCTCAATAATATATTTTGAACTGACCTTCATGTTAGCTCTGATTTTCAGAAATTTGCAGTTAAAAACAGATCAACGATTGGAGTTCGGATAGCTTCAATATTAGCAAATCAAATTCTAATTGTCTGATTTGATCAAAACAGGCCTTGACTGGTAAATGATGTCAACGATGATGGCTATTATCAAGAAGATTTGTAGGCTATGAGACCATGTGCTGATGTCTACAAATCTGATGCAAGTGGCTTTTCTTTTTTTTAAGCTGTTGTTGACTGTTATTTTGGATTTGGGCCTAACTGGGCTTGTGCTGGTAACGGGTCGAATTGACCTGAACTCAAGCCCACTGCTGGGCCCAACACGTGCTACTAGTTGTACCCATGCAGGATCTTTTGCATTAAAGACGATGCCCAGGAGAAAGAAAAGAGGTCTCGACCCTTTCTTCTTCATTTCTATACTTAAGCGAGGAGATGGTGATTGGAGCAAGACACTGTTGCTTCCTCTCCGGCGATGAGGATGGCAATGGCCGGTGCTAGCGATGGGGACGAACGGCGATGATAATGTCGCTGCTTCGATTACAGTGGTTTGGAGGCTACTGCAATGGTACCACTGGACCCTTGACGGTTGCCGGCGCAGGTTGATCGTGATGCTGCGACGATCGTGAGGCTGCTTGTGTCAGGTATGCACTTTTTTTCTTCTTTTTTTTCTGTTGTCTATTCTCTCTCTCCTTTTCTACTTTCTGCTCCTTTTTTTTTCCTATGTTCCTCCCTGCTTTCTTTCTTTCTTTTTTAATAGAGGGAAAAAGGCTAGGGAATGGGTGACTGTGTTCGAGTGGGGCCGGTTAGCAGGATCGATGGTGGGGAAAAGGGCTTGATGGTTTTGGAATGGAAGGGTTTTTTATGGCATGCGATTAGGACTCCGGTCCCTGTGAACGGTGGGGTGGGGATCTGGACTGATTATAGGTTTCGGCCACTGGTTGTTTTGGTTGGGTTTGGGTAGAGGACTAATGGATTTGGGTAGCAGGGTCGTGGATGGACAGGTTTGGATGATAGGTTTTATGGATTTTGGCAATTGACTGATGGGATTTGATGGGTGAGAGTGTCGGCCATTGGGTTTCAGGGTTTTGGTTTGGGAAACTAGATTTTGGGTGGCAGGGACTGGCGAATGGTGGTGGTGATGTTCGATGGGGGATGATGGATTGCGATGATCGAAACATGGGTTATATCGATCTTCGCTTTGATACCAATTGTTGCGGACAGCGGAGGTAAAGATGCGGGAGGGCGATAAAGATAGAAAACGATAAAAAAGATGATACCTTTTTGGGGCTCTCACCAAACTCCAATCCGGAGGCGTTACGTCAGATGAGCAAGGTAGATCTCAAGAGACTCAGAATTGGGCTCTTACCAAACTCCAATCCAGGAGGCGTTAGGGATTTCTTGGAGGAGAACTCGAAGAAAACTCATTTTCCGGAGACGTTACGTCCTTTGAGCAAGGGGAACCCAAGAGACTCAGAAATTGGGCTCTCACCAAACTCCAATCCAGGAGGCGTTAGGGATTTTTTGGAGGAGAACTAGATGAAAACTCATTTTCATTAATCATCAATCATCATTATTTTAGCCAAAGAGGCTTTAAATCATTATATAGGAAAATAAATAATCCTAAGACTAATCTGGACCCTCCAAACACACTGATGGTCAGGATTAAAACATCCTAATAAGCAACCTAAAACATAATTAAAGGCTTAAATAACATTAAATAAATGGGCTGGGCCCAAAGGCTTGGACAAGATAATTGGGTTGGGCCCGTTGGAGGGTCAATCCTGACAAGAACTCAAAAGAGAGAAATATTGGATTGTAATCTTCTATCTTCATTGAATGGACTAAGGATACATTTATACACATTAAGGGCTGCCCAAGTCAAGTAAAGGGGCTGCCTAAGTCAAGTAAAGGGGCTGCCTAAGTCAAGTAAAGAGGCTGTACAATTAAGTATGTACATGTAGTACATGTGGCTTTGACTAATGAGCCTAAGGGAATTAAGTATGTACATGTGGTACATGTGGCTTTGACTAATGAGCCTAATTACAATCAAAGTCTAATCTTCTAAATACTAGGCCTAAATGGGCCTACAAGTTTGGGCTTGAAACACCATCATTAACACCCCCCGTCAAATTGATGCGGGTGAATCCACGAGCATGAATTTGCTAACTAGGAATTGGTGTCGTGGCCGAGGAAGTCCCTTGGTAAATATATCTGCAATTTGAAGTCCGATAGGAATATGAGGAAGAGTAATTGCGTCACGCACAAATTCATCACGTATGTAATGACAAGCCAAGCTCAGAAAGCAATCCGCGAAGCCAGACGATTTTGGAAGAGGCGGCAGACATTGCACGATATTCGAAGCATGCACAGAACAGTGCAGAAAACCCAAAACGAGCCTTGTCGTCAGTGGAAGAATTTCCACGGGGGCCCCACCAGATGATCTATGGACAGATCAGAGGCCGGGGATGGAAGGGTAGATGATTTTCGCAACTACCGGAAGAAGTCTCACTCAAAACGGATCAAAATCCACAATTTTGAATGGCTGCCATGAAAACTTTGGGACAAAACTCTGATGATCAATAAATCATGAAAAAATCGTCATAAATCCAAGAACCTCCAGGCGACCAAGATGGTAGTCTTCCGCTGAGGAATTGGTGATGATCTCGGGGGGGCCACATCTGATCTGAGATGATCAAGGATGATCCGACTGAAGAGAATGATCACAGATGATCATATACTGGGCTTCCAATGTTTGGAAGATGATTTAAGAGAAGATCATAGATCACAGATGATCATATACTGGGCTTCCAATGTTTGGAAGATGAACTAGGAGAAGATCATACTGATGAGAGAGTTCTTCGAGGGCTTCCAGAGATGGAAGATGAACTAGGAGGGATCTATGGACCCCTATATCTTGAAGAGAATGAAACACCAGACCATACTATTGTTGTTGAAGATGGCTTTGATACCATGACAAGAACTCAAAGGAGAGAAATATTGGATTGTAATCTTCTATCTTGATTGAATGGACTAAGGATACATTTATACCATTAAGGGGCTGCCAAGTCAAGTAAAGGGGCTGCCCAAGTCAAGTAAAGGGGCTGTACAATTAAGTATGTACATGTGGTACATGTGGCTTTGACTAATGAGCCTAAGGGAATTAAATATGTACATGTGGTACATGTGGCTTTGACTAATGAGCCTAATTACAATCAAAGTCTAATCTTCTAAATACTAGGCCTAAATGGGCCTACAAGTTTGGGCTTGAAACACCATCATTAAAAAATCCATGGGGGGACTATGGGCTTTGTCCTGCATCAAGATGGAGATAGAAGGGAGAGGGAGAGAGATAGGGAGAAGGAGAGGGAGAAGGAGAGGAGAGGGAGGTGAGCGCCGTGCAGAGGTGGGGCGGCAAGCAGGGAAAGGGAGAGGGGGAATAAAGGGAGGGGTAGTTCGGAGATTTTTCAGATGGGTCCATCAAGGGTCCCATGCATGGATGTCCAGGGAGCAATAAGGGATGTGTGAATTGCAGCTCCCCACAAAAAGGGATGCATACCTATAGTAGTTTTAAGATTCTCGTTCAGCAGAGGCCTTGTTTGGTGCAACGTTCCAAAAAAAAAAGAGCATCCCAAACACAATTCATCCATTTTTATCACCTAGGGGCGTGCCCCATGCAGAACATTCCTTGAGGAAGCCAAACGGGCATTTAATCCCCACCGTGGAATGATTTGTTTCTTGCATCTTAAGGATGCATCCTTTGCATGCATATTAAAAAAGGGACCCCATCACATCAGTTACTATGGCTTATCTAATAGCAATGAGGACTACCTAAGGGAATATAAGCATGACATATGTAAGATAGTGCTCAACTTAAGGGGGCAAAGAGTTTCATTGGTCCAAAATCATTACTTCAATGCAACCTTAGGTACTAATGCAAAGAGATGCATAATGTCCAGGTCGTACTTCATACACTGCTCTGAACAAAAATAATTTGAGATGCATTCAAAATGGAATCCATAAGTTAAAAATAAAATAAAATAAGCAAAAAGAAAAAAGAAAAAGAAAAATATATATTTTGCAATGTGTATATATCAATCTCTTTCATTGATGCTCATCAAATAATGTCAATCTCCAGTTACCAAGTTTAAATGTAAATTACTTTTTCATGGGTCTTTCATTTAAAAGATTTTGAAACGGCTTTAAACAATAGGTAAACCTACATTTTTTTGGAATAGTAACTGATATATATATATAAAATAAACCAAAAGGAAAGCCAAGATTACAAAACAAAGAAAACGAACAAGAAAGAGAATGAAAAAAGGTAAATGAGTGCTATACCCACCAGCTATGATGCCCAGATACGGCATGGATACGACAAGGACATGCCATAGACACGGCAAGGACACGGATTTTATACAAAAAAAAAAATGAAGCATCGGATACGACACGACATGATACTTTGCCTGTTTTGAAGTTCTGTGCATCATAGCCCACCAACCCTCCAACAAAAGCCAAAAATAAAATAAATGAAAAAATCAACACTCAAAACTACTCTGAAGCACCTCTCTTAGCCAACACATCAGCCTCCTTGTTCTCTGAACAAAGAACGTGCAAGAGTCTCTACCACAATAACCGAAGAGAGAAACTTAATTTTATTGAGATAAAAAAAGAACTTCCAAGGCCCTAGTTGAATTCAACACCCAATATAAACATTACAAGAATCACTTTCCACAATCAAAGGTGCATGAAAAGAAGATTTAAACAACCTCAACAGTTCAAGGATGGCTAGAATTTCTACTTCATTTGAAGCTTCAACACACCCAGACTATGAAAAGGAAAGAAAAATATGACCTTCGTGATTGCGAAGAACACCACCTATACGAGCCAGCTCTGGCTTTCCTCTAACTATCCCATCAACATTAAACTTAAAGGCCCCAACTAGAGGAGGAAACCATTGACCCTGCTCGCTAACTTTCATAGAACTACAAGCTCTACTCCTCTCATTGTTAATAATCCAATCAAAGTCCATTTTCTTGAAATCTTTCTTGAACGTAGCCCATTTACCTATCCACAACTTCACCAAGTTTAAAGTATCTTGAAAGAATGCCATCTCATTTCTAAGAATCCTACTATTTCTTTCTTTCCATAAGGACCAAAGAATAACAAAAGGAATGAGCTTCCAAAGAACTCTCCAGCGTCCTGAAAAATGGCTCCACCCTCCAAGAAAAAAAATTACATAGAGAAGCTAGATACACCAAGAAACCAACAGTGCATAAAACCTCAACTGAAGAGGTCTTTTTATTTTCTGCCCAAAATCACCATCCCTAATGCTAAAGGAAACCTTTGGAATCCTAGATTTTTGGCTGCCACATTTGAAAAAACCTGTATTTCTCTTCATTCCCATAAAAAACACATCATTTTGAAACATTAGAATTTCTACATTAGAGGTTTTGGGAGAGAAATCTTTCCAACACCATAGGTGTAAGTCTTGGATCCTTACCCTAGAGGGGGGGGGGGGGGGGGGGGGGGGGGGTGAATAGGGTGAGCTACAACTAGTGACCAATTTTAACTTATTTAAATTAACTAGTCACAAGTGATGATTGACAACCAAAATGCGGAAGCTTACATAAACACAATCACCACATAGCATGCACCATCACACAATCATTTATAGTGGTTCGGCTTCAATGCCTACATCCACTACCGGCTTGTGTTCTTCACACCCCACCGGATTTCCACTATGTATGCTTTTCAATAGGCTAAGCAATAACCTTTACAACTATGCTTTTCTAGGCTAAGCAATAACCTCTTACAATATGCTTTTCAAGGCTAAGCAATAACCTCTTCAACCAAAAGGTTGGTTATCTCTCTAAGTAGTGTCTATAATACACTTGATGGAGATTACAATTTTGGCTCAAATAAATTGCCTCTAAATAGGCGGATATGAAATTGTAAAACAAATTCATGCAAACACTATATGAATGCAAAGATGTATGTTCAAAGTGTATGCATGATGTCCTCAATCAATTTGAAAATCAAAGCTCATAAATGTATGCCAAAGGCTTTAGAAAGTTTTAGCTCAAAACATTTATGATTGAGGAAAGAATACAAAACACATGTTAAAAACAACTTGTAAAAGAAATACTTATCTATTCCAAACAAGTTGTGAAATTCTAAGAGCAAACATGTGATGCATAAGGATTTCAATCAAATTAACAATGTAGCTCAATGTATGCTTAAGGTATTTGAAAGTGTAAAACATACAAATGTATTTGATTGAAATTAAGGGTCAAAACACATGTGTTTAAAAAGACAACTTGAAAATGATATACCAATCAATGTTTAAACAAGTTGTAAAACTTTAAAACCAAATACATATGATTTATAAAGTTGTTGAATCCAAAACATAAGATAGATTTGAAAGTGATCTTCTTATGATGAAAAACAACAACCAAAGATTCAACCAAGTATAGGAATCATGTTACATATGATTTCAAAGATGATTCCAAATCAAGATTCACATAGATATACCAATTAGAGTCCTACTTGGTTTGAATCATGGTGGTGCATCCAAAACAATGAATCAATTCAAAACATAAACATGTTAAGGACACAACAAATCATAGTTTAGCATGCTAACAAAGATTTACCAATAATTAAAGCAAAGCATGAAAATATATGATTAGGAAAGTAAAGCCTACTTGTTGATTTAACTTAATGAATCCAAGCTTTAGCTTTCCTTAATGACCCTCTAGCCTCCCTTAGCTTATCCCCCTTTCTTTGGCCTCAAAACACCTTAAGGAGGGCCTAAAAGTTCCTCAAATTTGGCTAAGGAATGAACTAGTATTTATACCCAAAAAGTGGGTTTCTGCGAGTCCCCGGTCGACCTGCACTTTCCCGGGTCGACCTGGGCTTCAACGGTCATAAAACTGACCGTTTGAAAAAGAGCTGTTGGCTCTTTTCCCGGTCGACCGGGTCTATGGGCTCGGTCGACCGGCCATACTGCGGGTCGACCGGGGTCCCCTGGACCATTTCCCCCAAAAATGCATATTTTGCATATTTTAAAGTATTTTTCCTTGGGGATTTTTTTGGGCCAATAAATCAAGCTTGGAATCATGTTTTAAATCATTCTAAGCGGCTTAAAAACATGAAACATAAAAATCCAAAAAAGATTTCAAACTTTTAAAACAATGGCTTGCTTGATTCTTAAAAATTCTTTTCAAAACTAATTGCATCCAAGTATAAAATCAAAACATGCATGAACCAAGATTTCTAAAAACAATGCATGTGAAAATCAAGATTTCAAGATTTCTAAATCAATGCTCATGTGAAAATTCAAATGATGATTTAAATGATAATGCATCCATCAAATTGCAATACACAAAATTCCTAACAATCTCCCCCTTTGCAATTTGATGGCAACTCACTCATCACCGAATTTACACACTAAGTCTTCAGCTCCCCCTTAGCTGGACAAGTCTTGAAATCTCTTGGATGCTTCTTTGGCTTAGCTTGGGCTCTTGTTCTTTTTCTTTATTCTTGATGCTTGGAGCTTGATCATTCTTCAAGCTTTCATTTCTTCTTTAGCCAAGCAACTTCTTTAACTCCCAAGCTTAGTCTTCTAACAACTCTCCCCCTTTGACCATGCACTCTCTCTCTTTGGCAAGATATGCATCTTCTCCCCCTTTGGAAGATAATACAAAATCTCTCCTTAGATAAATTGGCTATATTCTCCCCTTTTAACATCTAGAATATTCTCCCCCTTTGACATTAAATTGCAAAGGTACCTACACACATGACATAAGGAAAATACCTTTTAGTAGCACCTGTTAACGAAAGAAATCGAAAATGAAATATATAACAGGTATCATGTATGGTAGTAGTCTAAGGGTATAAAGCCAATTCAATGGTGAATTTGATCAAAACTTATACTTCCTATGAAGGTTTATACTCCCCCTTAATCCATTCTCTCCTTTCGTCAAACTTTTGACAAAGATTTAACTATTTGGTTCAAGAAGAAGATGGTTTTACCAAATGAGGGTAAATTTCAAGGAAAGGATTAGATTCATTTAACTATAGAGCTCAATATGATCAAATTACCAAGATTAAGAGCAAGGTCATGGAGAAAAGCAACCATGGATACCAATTGGAATAAAGAATACCAATTGAGATTAAAGGATATTACTATTATCTCAATTACTCTAAAATGGAGTTAAAAATAATATCACTACTAGGGTTAATCCAAATTAGAGCTATCCATGATGTTATGGGGTTTATTCAACATAGCATCAATCAATATACCTATGAAAAACATATGCTATGTAAAATTTGAAATCATTTCATCCAATCGAAAAATATGACTATTATGTGCACAAGATGAATGAAATGAAGTTCAAACATGAAGCCAACCTCAACCATTAACCAACCAAGATTATTAACACATAAAACATGGTGGTCATAAGATTTACCTATATGAGCAAGAGAGGAGGCAAACATGAAGGTTATGATGCTAATGAAATGTGACAAATATAAGATCAAGCATCATAAAGAATATTCATCACTTTTAATGATATAACTAATGAGCATAGTGATGAACATAAGAAATTGCATATAAAGATATAACTTGGAGATGTATGCAATTTGAAAAGCCATATGAACTCAACATGAAGGAAATCCATCTAAAGTAGATGTGCCTATAAGATACAAAGAATGGATTTTGATGAGAGTCTCATATGATCATAAATATGATATTGAAAAATGCACAAGCGATATTACTATGAAATTATGCATAAATCAATATCACAACCATCCATCTATAGCAAAGCTTATGAAGTACAAAGGATGGATTTGAGAGTTCTAGTATGGTATCCACAAATGTAACTTAAAAGCACAACCATACATGGAACTATTTGACATTTTCATAGAGAGGATCAATTACAATCAAGATCTAACTCATACCATATCATCAATAAAGAATATAACTATGCATGCACAAGAAGGTATGAAGTTAGAACGATGTCATGGATCGCATATAGATGAAAATGGATCTCATATAAGGTATACCTATGAAGAACAATGGTTTAATTCAAATTCATCTAAAATGATCCATTAATCTATCATGTAAAATATCCACTCTAGCAAATGTACTATGCTTACAATGTAATGGAAAATGGATATGAGAATCATACCAAATGAACTTAGCACATAAAATCACATATGTACTTAAGAAGCTCAAATGATCATGAAAGAAAAGATTTTACTATAAAGCATAAACAACATCAATTTGCATTAATGAAATGATATACCAAGTTAGGCAAAAACATGCAAATCAATGACATCATACCCAACCACACAAAGTAAGACATAACAACAAAGTCAATTTGCATTTGAAAGAATGTAACTTTGTTGAGCAAAGATGCAAATTGCCTGTAACATGTATTTCCTTCTAAATGATAAGATTATAAGTACAAGGAAATAAACTCAAGGAAAATGCTTCTAAAAATATAACTAATAAAGCTTAGAACATTTTCCAAAGATCTTTAATTCACTCCAATATTCAAAATCCAACAATGAAACATTTATAAACTTATGATCAAGTGACTTTGAAAAACATGAAGTGAACTAATATCAAATCTCAATTTGTAATTAAGGATATAAATACAAATGCTCATACAAATTGATTACATATTTTCCATACCAAAAGATATAACTTGTAAGTTCATGGAAAATCTAAATTGATTTGAATCATTTGTTTTACAAAATAATCTAACTATGATATCCAAACAAATGATTTTCCAACATCAAATGATCATGAAAAATCTAGCTAAGAAAGCTTTTGTAATCACAATCAATTGATGATCATCAAATAGAAATGCACTACAATAGTAATAACTATATGAGAACAAAATGCAAATCTATATGAGGATATTGCAATCAAATGATTTTGAAAACCAAGGATATAACTAAGAAAGTTCATGGAGACAAAATCAAATGATCACAAAGAAACATTGCATTTTATGAGATGTGACTATATAGAAACAAAATGCAAATGTAACATGACCAACAATTAGATATGACTAAAAAGAATAGGTTGGTCTAGTGAGGTTCAAGGCCTTAAGTTTAGTCCAATTGTCTACCTTTGAAGATTCACTTAAGGTCTTGAAAAGGTTGTCCTTGAGGGTTTACTTTGAGGTCCCACCAACTCTTGGAGTTTTAACTCGAAAAAGTTTTAGAGTGGTGAGATTGAATCTTAGGGGAATTAGAGAGCTAGGAAAGAAAATTCCATTTTCACTCATAGTGGAAATCATTCTTAAAAGATATGCATTAAAACACAACTCTAGGGTTCAAATCTAGATTATAGCTAATAAGGATCAACTCCGGGTGTTTAAGCCCTAAATGGAGTAACCTTGCTTTGATACCACTTGTAAGTCCATGATCCTTACCCTAGAGGGGGGGGGGGGGGGGGGGGGGGGGGGGGTGAATAGGGTGAGCTACAACTAGTGAACAATTATGACCAATTTTAACTTATTTAAATTAACTAGTCACAAGTGATGATTGACAACCAAAATGCGGAAGCTTACATAAACACAATCACCACATAGCATGCACCATCACACAATCATTTATAGTGGTTCGGCCTCAATGCCTACATCCACTACCGGCTTGTGTTCCTCACACCCCACCGGATTTCCACTATGTATGCTTTTCAATAGGCTAAGCAATAACCTTTACAACTATGCTTTTCTAGGCTAAGCAATAACCTCTTACAATATGCTTTTCAAGGCTAAGCAATAACCTCTTCAACCAAAAGATTGGTTATCTCTCTAAGTAGTGTCTATAATACACTTGATGGAGATTACAATTTTGGCTCAAATAAATTGCCTCTAAATAGGCGGATATGAAATTGTAAAACAAATTCATGCAAACACTATATGAATGCAAAGATGTATGTTCAAAGTGTATGCATGATGTCCTCAATCAATTTGAAAATCAAAGCTCATAAATGTATGCCAAAGGCTTTAGAAAGTTTTAGCTCAAAACATTTATGATTGAGGAAAGAATACAAAACACATGTTAAAAATAACTTGTAAAAGAAATACTTATCTATTCCAAACAAGTTGTGAAATTCTAAGAGCAAACATGTGATGCATAAGGATTTCAATCAAATTAACAATGTAGCTCAATGTATGCTTAAGGTATTTGAAAGTGTAAAACATACAAATGTATTTGATTGAAATTAAGGGTCAAAACACATGTGTTTAAAAAGACAACTTGAAAATGATATACCAATCAATGTTTAAACAAGTTGTAAAACTTTAAAACCAAATACATGTGATTTATAAAGTTGTTGAATCCAAAACATAAGATAGATTTGAAAGTGATTTTCTTATGATGAAAAACAACAACCAAAGATTCAACCAAGTATAGGAATCATGTTACATATGATTTCAAAGATGATTCCAAAACAAGATTCACATAGATATACCAATTAGAGTCCTACTTGGTTTGAATCATGGTGGTGCATCCAAAACAATGAATCAATTCAAAACATAAACATGTTAAGGACACAATAAATCATAGTTTAGCATGCTAACAAAGATTTACCAATAATTAAAACAAAGCATGAAAACATATGATTAGGAAAGTAAAGCCTACTTGTTGATTTAACTTAATGGATCCAAGCTTTAGCTTTCCTTAATGACCCTCTAGCCTCCCTTAGCTTATCCCCCTTTCTTTGGCCTCAAAACACCTTAAGGAGGGCCTAAAAGTTCCTCAAATTTGGCTAAGGAATGAACTAGTATTTATACCCAAAAAGTGGGTTTCTGCGAGTCCCCGGTCGACCTGCACCTTCCCGGGTCGACCTGGGCTTCAACGGTCATAAAACTGACCGTTTGAAAAAGAGTTGTTGGCTCTTTCCCGGTCGACCCAAAGTGGGCTCGGTCGACCGGGTCCATGGGCTCGGTCGACCGGCCATACTGCGGGTCGACCGGGTCCCCTGGACCATTTCCCCCAAAAATGCATATTTTGCATATTTTAAAGTGTTTTTCCTTGGGGATTTTTTTGGGCCAATAAATCAAGCTTGGAATCATATTTTAAATCATTCTAAGCGGCTTAAAAACATGAAACATAAAAAGCCAAAAAGATTTCAAACTTTTAAAACAATGGCTTGCTTGAATCTTAAAAATTCTTTTCAAAACTAATTGCATCCAAGTATAAAATCAAAACATGCATGAACCAAGATTTCTAAAAACAATGCATGTGAAAATCAAGATTTCAAGATTTCTAAATCAATGCTCATGTGAAAATTCAAATGATGATTTAAATGATAATGCATCCATCAAATTGCAATACACAAAATTCCTAACAATGAACCCCCAAGACTTTAAAATCCAGGAAGCATCTCTAGACACAAAATTACCGTCAAGAGAATTTCAGAAATCCCAGCATCATAAAATCACATAACAAATGAGATTCACTTCCAAATGTTCCCCAAGTTTATTTAAAGCAGCTGAACTAAGCTGCTAACAAAAAAACCCCAATTCCAATAGTTTGACTTCCATCAATTCTCACACAAACCCATTGGGTTTGACCATTCTCCATGCAAAAAAAAAAGAGACAATTTTTAACTGATTTTCCACGACAGAGGAGGAAAACAAAATCCAATAGGGAAGTGGAGACTGAAATTCCACTCCTGTGCATATAATGAATCCTCACGTTACACAAGCGTGCCCTAATGCAAGGATTCCACATTCCGCAAATTACACAAGCACTTCAAATCAAATCCTCTCATGATAAAAGAATAGAGAAAAGGAAAGAACCGAATCCGATCGCCTAAGAACTCAAATCTACACAAGATCGGGGAAGAACCCTAATGATCATCAAGGAGACAAGAAAAAAAAAAAGAAGCCCTGCAGTCAAATCCAAGGCAAACAAAGGAGACGAGAAAAGGGGATTTCTGAGGGGGGAAACAAGAATACCTGCATCCATTTGGCAGTGTGATTGCTGATCAGAGAGAGATTTCTGGCGTTTGATGGGAGAAGAAATGGATTCTCAAAGGCTTTGAAGAGGTTCGAAAGCAGCATCGCTCCTTGTTTTTTAGCCATTGCCATCGATGCCGCAGATAGAGGAGCGACGACTCCCTCCGCCGGTTACTAGTGGCTGGTCCAATATATTCACATGCATTCACCCCCTCACCTTAATATTATTTTGAAGGACAACTATGGGACCCACTTATTAAAGGCCCAGGGATGGAAAGAGATATTTTAAATGGGCCCACATATCGATCACATGCCTCTAACCTCTTGATAACAGGCCCACAAGTTACACCACTATATATTAAAGAAGAAATGTGATCCTGAATCCAACGGTCTGCTACTCTAGTTAGGTCGGTGATAACTTGATGAGTCCGGTGCAATAATTAGGGGGTTTCGTTTGTATAGATGGTTCGGATTGATAATAAAATAAGCCTCACTGTGTGTTCTTGAACCTATAGTGAGAGATTGATGTCCATGAATATTTTTCTATTTATGAAAAAAATTGAATCTCTTGTGCTTCTTATTTGGCCCGCTTGAACTAAGTGGATTTTAACATTTAGTTTACCGAAAGAATTAAAAATTAAAATTAGAAAACAAAAATTAGACTTACTAGCTATTTTAATAATATGTTTTAAATGTGACAATTTTCTCATGTGCACCGGGCATCGTGTGGTTTGTGAGACGAACCTAGTGAAATTAAAGGGGTCCTACCTTTGGTGACGGTCCGGATATGTGCTACTACTGGAGCGCATTTGCTAGAGGAAATTTTTCCTATTAGGTGGCCTTATATCTAATTATTAATTTATGCATAGCTTATCTTGCGTGATGTTTTGCAGAAGTAGCGGATGTGGAATGTGCTCTAAATACAAGCAAATAACTATATATTTAACACATGAATGATTTTATTGTTTGAAACTTAATTGTGATAGTGGGGGCCTATTGGGGAGGACTTTTGGTTTTATCTATTAATTTGTTTCCATATATATATATATATTCAAAAAAGCTAATGAGCTTATGGCATGAAATGGCTGTCAATTATTAAAAAAAGAAGAAGATAAAGTCTCTATTTTAATTCTCTATTTGGCCGCCTTACGTACTATTATCATGATTATCAGTTTATTTTGTGAATGGCTAATCTTAAAAGCCTTCCCTATGTGGTTAGGACAATGGGACTTTGAAAAAAATATAAAACTAAAAAGAAATAATGTTTTCTATTTTTAAAAGCCTACAACAATGTACCTAGTGATATCACTTGTTGGGTTTTAAGAAATGGAGTGGCACAAGATGTTACATTGACGTCTTTAAAGACATGTACTAGGGAAAGGTAACTAATGTAAGAATTACCTATAAAATGTCAAATAAGTTTGCAATGATTATAAGTTTGCGCCAGGGGTCAACTTTGAGCCATTATATATATATAGATATATATATTATAAATTATGCATGAGTTAACTGGTCAGTTCAATAGGAGGACTTTGGTGTAAGTGATTTATGTTGGGACAGTGGACCACCAAAGACTCCACATTGATATGATATTGTCCACTTTGGGCCTAAGCCCTCATGGATTTATTTTTGGGTTCTACTCAAAGGGCCTCATACCAATGGAGTACTTAGTCCAGCTTATATGTCCATAATCTTTCCCAATTCTAGTCGATGTGGGACTTTGGTTGCACATCCCCAACAATCCTCCCCTCAAATAAAGGACCATATCTCTTTGGATATTTTTACCGGGCATCCCCTCAAACGATCATCCATCCGTCCGCTCCATCGAGAAGAGCCAACTCGAGAGCTTCACCACGGATCCACCAATCGTGAGTACTGCGCTTTTCCTGCGCATCACTTGGCCCACCACCTTTTGTTTGGCAATCTGAGGATTCTCCGGGTTAAGTCTGGGCATGGGCTCTGATACCACTTGTTGTGCGCGTGTATGCGGAAACGTGAATCAATGAGATCAAACATACAAACAACCACACAAGACAAACAATCACACACAAGAGAATTACGTGGTTCGGCAATCTTGCCTACGTCCACGGGAAGAAAACTCGACTCTCCTTGCCACAATGAAAGCATTTTCCAGACTTTTTCTTAGTCTGTGATTCCTTGCCACCTCTGGACTTGCCACGACCCCCCTTTGGTCCCCTACTTATACTCCTCCCTCTATTCTCAGTGACAAAGGCCTGTGCATTATCTGTCCCTGCAGTTTTCCTTCTTGTTTCTTCATTTAACAAGCTGCTAGTAACTTGACTCATTGATAACACACCATCTGGAGTAGAGTTGCTCACGGAAACAACCAATGTCTCCCATGTATCTGGTAAAGAACTTAGAAGAAATAAAGCTTGCATCTCATCATCAAGGACCATCTTCATTGTAGCCAGTTCATTCACAATGCATTGAAAATCATTTATATGATCTTCAATTTTACCACCCTCCTTGAATTTCATGTTTACAAGCTTTCTAATCAGAAAAGTTTTGTTTATGGCGGTTTTCTTCTCATATCTTTCTTCTAACTTCATCCAAAGGGTTCTCGCATTGGTTTCATTAGACACGTGATGAAATATGCTGTTATCCACCCACTGTCTGATGTGACCAATGGTCTTTCTATGCATCTTTTTCCAATCTGGATCAGACATATCTTTTGGTCGGGCACTATCCCCCTCAATGGGATCATAGAGGTCTTTGCAATAGAGTATATCCTCCATCTTAGGTTTCCAAAT